>CM030365.1:151478027-152130527 GCA_017893485.1 Hemerocallis citrina | reverse complement strand
CTGAGGCCAGATACGTGAGATTCCTATGGTGGTCTGATATTGCTTTTCCACTGCGTCCATGGTGAATCCACCTACGAATTGTGTCTCGCGAGGGAACAACATAAATTACTATACATGCTTCATATGTATGTGTAGAAAGACTTATGTACACATATCCTAACTCGACAACTTCCTCATCCAAATGTACTGATGTTGGAGAATATTTCGAGAAGATATTTGATATTATAACAAAGGAAAAAAATGTAGGATTACATAAATTTTCAAATAACAGATACATGACAGTTTCAGAATTATTATATTCCATATAATCATGTATTTTTCCATTTTTATTTTAAGTTAATTTTACTCGAACTCTCTTGAATTGTAATTTCTTTTGCCTGACTAATCGAAATAGTAAATATCTTATAGTTGTGGGCCCTCTGGCCTAAAACTGTCCAACCATATGTCCTCATAATCTGCTGGGTTATTCCAGTCTTTCAGTACTTTAAATAGATAATGATCATCAAGGATAAACTAACTGTGGTGGTTTAAACTTCACTTCCCCATCATTAAATTTGTGGTGTTTCTGTTACTATTCTTGATCATGATACTTGATTAAATGTGTTTTCTTGTCATTAAAAAGGTAAAATAATAACATAGGATAAACTATGACTTTCTGTAAGTGCTATATTATCAATATGCAGGAACTGGAAAGTCAAAGGCTCTCCAGAATCTGTCAATGCAACTGCGGAAGTGCTGCAACCATCCTTATTTGTTTGTAGCAAAATTATACAATATGTGGCAGAAGGAAGAAATTGTTAGGGCATCTGGAAAGTTACACATAGCTGGACACAGAATTCTGCTCTTTTCCACAGTGACTAAACTCATGAACATTCTTGAAATACACTTACAACTCTATGATTTGAAGTACCTTAGGCTTGATGGGTCAACCAAGACTGAAGAATGTGGAAGTTTGCTTACAAAATTCAATGCACCTGACTTTCCTTACTTAATGTTCATCTTGAGCACTCGAGCAGGAGGTCTCGAATTAAATTTGCATTTTAGGAAATGTTCATCTTGAGCACCTGACTCTCCTTAATTAAGTTTGTTATAATGTTTGATTTTAGGAAATTTAGTAAAAATTTTGACAGAACCTCCCTTAAAATATTAGCCCTTTTACAGCAATTCCTTACGGAATTCTGCTAACAATTAAAAATATAACATCACAGGTAATAAATATCAATCCTCCCCAGGCCAAACCAAGCAACATCACACAGGCATCATATATTTAAGGCTCTGGGGGAAAAAATCATAATATAATGCAAGATACAAATAAAAACTAAAATTTCGTTTGAAAACTTAATAGATTTTTAGAAAAACCATTGAAAAACCTTTCAAAAACAAAACACAGAACCCAATACTCCACAACTTTGCGGGTACGGGTATTAACATAACTATATTATATCATCAATATATACAGATACTTACATCATCTCTAAAAATGCTAAATATTACAACAATTACATCCTTCACCAAAATATACACCAACCAACCAAATGATGAAAAAAAAATTACAGGGTTGTAAGAAAACACAATGCTTCAAGTCTTCCAAAATGGGACCACACAGTAAGCCTAAAAAATCAATAAGATGTTTGAAACAAATAGTAAGAGTTTACAATAATCAGTTAAAACAATGAGAGTTTTAAACCAATAGTAAGAGTTTTGAAACCATTACCTTTCAAACAGGACAATGCCTTTTAACTGAATAGTTTGAAACCAACATGTTCTTCATCACCCTACCAAAAGTTAAACTGTCAATATGTACATAACGGTTTTGAGTGTAGACAACAATATGGGAAAAAGAGAAGAAGGATTAAATTACCAGCAATTAACAACAAACATATAGTGTAGTTATAGTAAATATCAAAGGTCACAAAAATTCTTCTTCCAAACAAAAGTAAGCAATCCCAATCCTAAGATCATAACCAAATAAGCCAAAACATTGTATAACCACCATTTGCTCTAATTAAAAAGGAAAAAATCCATTCAAAACAAATACCCATCAAAATTCACAGCAATGAGATCAGAGCAAATACCCATCAAAATTCAATCTTTTACCACAGCCAAAGAGATTATAAGCAAAACCCATTTACACATAATTCCAATTCAATAATTCCATTTTAAAAAAACCCACAAAAGATCAGTAATCATCACCTACAAAAAACAATCTTTTCCTGAAATGTGTTTAAGAAAAAAAAACCCATTTCCTGAACAATTTGTACAGAACCCATCAAGAAACACATCAAAATCGTAACTTTCATGAACAGAAGGTGAAACCCATCTCATGTTTCCTCTAAAAAACAGAGACTCATCCAAATTATTGCATTCACTTCATATAATAGCAACAAAAATACAAATTTACCTTATTGTAACCCCAATTGATCAATGTAGTTGCATTTATAAATTTGAGATCCATGTCAGCTGCATCCCAGTCCTATTACAGTTCAAATACGAAAGTCATACAGAAGTAAAACAACAATGAAAAATTTTTTTGGTAAGTCTATCATATACATTTATGTACTATATGCAACAATATTACACGATGCAGGACGACCCTCTTTCTTTTTTTTTCTTCTTCTTATATATGGTGTCAATATGTCATTACTGATAAGTTAATTGATTTGAAGTGTTTGCTGGCTCATTATTGATTTAATGTTTGCTAATACAGTTAAAAATTCAAATGCCATCAAATAATAGAATAAACAATGAAAATAAAGAAAGGGAGATACTTGTTTTATTATTAATTTTTTAAAAGATGTCTGTATTTTCTGCTACATAATTGTTTGTTATTGCAACTTCAATTGCTATGTGGTTGGAAATAAAGAGAGTGACAACCTACTGTTTGTTCTAGCTAGCTAATATACAAAATTATATTGTATTCAATATATATGCTTGTGTTTAAGATAACCAAAGTTATATTTAATTTTTTAGCTAGAAAAACTGTAGTTATATTTAATATCCATCTCTATCAAATAAGTAAAGAACTTAATCTGTTATAGATTGAAACATATATGTTATAACTCCACTTTAAAAAGTCACTTATGAGTAGTGTAACTGTGAAGTGTGAATTGATAAATAGATGATCACACTGACGGCCTGATAAGATACTAATTGTCATTCATATGTCAAGAATTTTTTTTAATAACTACTATTGTATATACTTTTCTTTTACTCCTGAATTTAAAATTGTGTGGTTAAGATCATTGTTTCCATGCATACTTAAATATATAGTTAATAAGATTATCTGTAGTTATCCTTACAGATGCAAAGGAAATATAGACACTGTATACTTGAGAGCATGTGCGGAGAATATGGGAATGGTACCTCATGCACAGTTTGGTAGATGCATTTCTTAATTGTGGTTGGTGAAATTTAATAGTTTGTGGATCATCCATAATACTATTTAGAGAAAATTTTGCTATCTTAAATCTCTTAATTAACGAATTAGCAAATAGTTATTATTAACCTCAGAATCATTAATAAATATTGGTGACTTGAGTATATGAAGATCACCTAAATGAATAAAAAGTTGGAGTATATTCAAGTAAGGTTCATTAGTTAGAGTATGAAAAAAGTTTATTGAAAGATAATCCCAGTCCTAAATTTGTTACTTGTATTTTAATCAAAATTATCTGTAATAGGAAAATATCAATTTTGAATGTAAGTGGTCAATTAATTAATTAATTTGATAAAAACACAATGAAAAACTTTACTTACTGTTTTTTTTCCAAATCAACATCAACCTATAAGGTATTAAAGTAAACATTATAATGTGAGGAACTTATTGTTATATCAAGTGTTGTAAATTTTTTTTTAAAAAAGAAGATACTTACATGGCCATATATAGTGATGTCATCCATTGCTATTCTTTAATTTTGATGAATCAATTGATCTGTATACAAAGGAAGGAAAATATATGATGATTAACTTTGACGTTCTATAAACGCCAACAAAAGTATAATGCATGTGCTATGAACGCCTACAAAAGTATATGGTCATTAAATAAAATGAATTGTCCATAAGAAAAAAATAGTCAAGCATTTTAAAATTACAAAGCTACATCAAAAATTTGTTTTAAAAAAGAAGAAGAATTTATCTCAGGCTAATATATTCAATTTGAAGGGAAAATTATTTTTTTTGGAATTTTTTTTGACACCGAAACTTTTAATGGAATCACCAACAGGGAATTAAAGGGATTAGGTGTTTTTTTAGCGCTGTGAACAGTGACCAGAGGCCGCGGGTTCGAGCTCCATGGGTGTTTTCTTTTTTTCGGTAAACGAAACCATATAAGGAAATTGAGTTTAGAACTTTGCACCAGTCGCAAGTGAACATTTCAGTTGTTGGGCGCACTTGGGTTGCGGTCCAAAGATTTTCAGATCTTCAATACTCTAAGAAATAATTTGTTCGACAGGGATAACATAGAGAGTTGAAATGAGAAAATTTTGCCTGAGGTACGATTTGTGCCTAAAATCATGAAGTAATGAAATTGTATTCAAGAAATTCACTATTTCTTCTACCAGTAAAAGTTACTTTATTAAAGTTTCTATCTCCTTTTCTTTTTCTTCGAAAATTACCACCAAAAGGTACAATGACGATTATTATGAGTAATAAATATTATAAAAGCATGGAACAGAGAGAAAGCAATGCATAAGATTTCGGACCGAGTGTTAAACACATTGTAGGGAAACTAACACCAAGCAAAGTTACAGGGCCATATGTAAAATCACTGAATAGTTGGCTGAAAATTGAAGGGAGATATTTCCTTAAAACATCTATAGCATTTGCAAATGAGCACGGTAACAATTTGCGCTAGTTTCGTCTTCTAGTTATTTTGATTAGTCAAAACGGCCTACAAAAAGCAACAAAATATAGGTTTTAAGTTGAATGAACCATCACGGAGGGTCCAATAGAATTTGTGCAATAAGGTAGGTATCTGCCTCAATATCCTTGCTGACTCAACCCACTCATCTAACATACATTGAGGGTTCAATAGGATTTGTGCAATAAGGTAGCCCCGACATTTGATATATATGTACGAAGTTTCAAAGTAAATCACCATAATTCCAATAGCAGATTTTCTCAATTTTAGGCTTACAGGTCTATGTATGCTACCATGCTTAACCTTTCAAGAATGCCTACCCCAAAACAGTGGCTACCAAAATAGTGGCTACTAAAACTGACTGTATGCACCACAGTATTTTATATTGCACAACTCGTTGTGGACAGCTCAATTTGTTATGATCTTTGCCTTAGTACTAATGTTAACTGAATAACTTTGCAACCACTTGATGTATGAGTAAAATATATTATAACATGAATACATTTGAGAATTGAGAAAATAAATATAAGGGTGTCATGGGAAAATTTTATGACTTCACATACATATGTATTCTCAAGCTAGACATAAAATAAATGCAGTGAACTACATTTTTTTGCAATCTATCCCTGTTGAGTATGTTGACATAGGAAGAAATCACTTCCAAACAATACAGTGAACAATGCAACCAAACTATCTTTGACATGAAAAAATTAGTATACGCACCTTCTTAATCGCTTTTTTGGCTGCTAAGCTTTCGGTTGCAAGTTTGACCTCTGTAAGAAATTGGCAAAAATTACAATTAACCTAAAATCCAATCTACAATGCAACTCAATTCAAAACAAACTGCATTATATCAAGAGATGGAAACAATCATAAGAAAACTACACAAATGAAAAAATCATAACGAAACTAATCAAGTTGCCAGTTTCAAACAGAAGACAGTTATTCATACGCGCCATTGATAAATTTTAACTCATATCCAGAAGCCTAACATCATAATAAATAAAACATTTTATACAGCGCTAGAAAGTAACATAGAAAAATGACAGTCACCAAACCTAACATCGAGTGATGTATTCCTATAAAGTATAAAACAACATCAATATTATCTAGAACAAATACTATTCCAGAAGAAATAACTTGATATCTACAAAAAAATTGTTCAACAAATGTCAAATCTATTCCTTCTATCACACATCACTGTGCTACACAAATCCTTGCTTCCCATTCTAACTCTCCATCTGTATATTAACAAATATCACATTTTACTGCACTTCCTGAGTCCATGCCTCATTGGCTCTACCATTGTTTTGCGAATGACAGATACAGAACATCCATCTTGAAACTAAAGGAGTAGTGCATCAGAGTTCAATCAAAACATCCACCACAACATTGCAATGCACAGCCCGATACATACACCTAATGCATCATAATGCAAATAACCAGCACAAAAAACGAATGAGATAATCTAAGTTGAGCCACCAACTTCAGTTGCTCAATCAATTAAATCTTGTCATTTCGTTTGTTTCGTATCAACAACACCACCAAATTCTTTGAATGAAACTACCATAACAAACTTCATCAGATACCAACTTATCTCCAATCCTACCACTTTAAGTTAGTCATTTCTTGCCCTAATTTAAACTTTTCTAATATGGGAAAACAAATTAGGGTTTTCCAATTTCTTGAAATTAACCTAAAATCCAATCTACATTGCACATAAAAATCCAATCTATAATGTAGTTAGTTTACAATCCAAATTTTAGATGAGAACCCAAATCTAACACAAACTCAATCGACAAATAACCTAAAAATCCAATTTTTGATCGGTGTGCAGTGAAGTATACCTGAGATGTAGAGCAGATCAACTCAGGCTGTGGTTAGATGGGGTCGCAGCTGAGCGGCGTCGGGGTTGGCGCTGGTGGACGGCGATCTAAATAGGGAGGAGGTCGGCGCTGGTTGACGTCGATGAGAGCGGAAGGGAGAAGGATGGGGGTTGCGATTGGAGTTGGGGGACCGCTGTGTAGTGACAGGAGGGGTTGTCGGCGGGAGGGCGGGGCTCAAGAGATGCCGGAGGGAGAGAAAGCGAGGGGGACAGTGAGAGAAAGCGGAGAGAGAGAGAGAGAGCGGGAAGAGGGAGCGGAACGGAGGAGCAGGGGGGATGACTGGAGGTGGGGGGCCAGTGTGGGGTGACAGGATGGGTCGTCGGCGGGAGGGCGGAGCTGAAGAGGCGCCGGAGGGAAAGAGAGCGAGGGGGACGGTGAGAGAGAGCGGGGAGAGAGAGAGAGCGGGGAGAGAGAGGGAGACAGTGAGTGAGAGAGAGAAAGAGTATTGTTTCGGGAAAGAGAAAGAGAGTGTGTGTGTGTTATTTGAAATTCTAGGGTTTGGGGTTTGAATTTTTGGGCGGGAAAATATATTTTGTGAGAGTGAATCTGGGCCATTGATTTTAGGAGAGATTGAAGCATAGCCACTTGATAGCTTTCTTTGTAATTTATTGTATAGATAATCTCTACTATATAATAAAAGAGTTGGAGTTGTGTTTTGTAAATCTACCAACACGTGCATTGCGCGTACAAAGTAACTCCCCAATATAATTCTAAGAAATCCCTAAAATACACGTATATACTAATTAATTTTTCAACCAGCAAAATCAACTTATGTGTATCGCGCGTATATAACTATTATATATAACTATTATGAGATCTCAGGTTCGAGTTCTGACCACGTCAGAGTTTTTACTTTAAAAAATATATATATATTAAGACGTGCAGTGCACGTGTAAATTACTAGTAAAGAATTGTGCTAATTGTATTGTTTTCCGTCAAAATTTTATGTTAGTGCTATATTATCAATTTGAGATGTTGGTTCTCAAAAGTAATTTACCTCATTTTCATCTTCTTCTTCAGTCTAGTAAGGAGTTCAGTATTTTCTCTTATAAATTAGGAGGATCTTCGAGTCTTTAGGTCAAAGATACGAGAGTTATAGTATAGATATGCTGAAACTGGAGTGGCATGCTCTAAGTTGAAGGCTACCTTCGTCTTTCTGCAGGCTTTAACATGTAAGAGGATTCACAATCTCTAATATTATAAGGGAAGAGTTGGGATTGTCATTTGTCAACATACAAATCCGTGCGTTGCACGTGCAACTTCAACTCTCCTATTAATTACAACAAAAAACAAACAAACAAAAAAATTCACATATTTAAAACGTGCAACGCACGTGCAAAATAATTTTATAATATTTTTTAACACTGAACATACACTTATGTTGCACGTACAACTCAAATTCTACTTATAAACACATGCATTGCATGTACAAATTGTATATTTTTCTTCAAAATATTTTTTCCAATTATGTGCAATGCACGTCCAACTCCAAAACTATTTTTTAACACGTATTTCGCACGTGAAAATTCTCCAGTTCTTATCAAAACGTGCATCGCACGTGGAAAAACTAGTTACTTATAACTAGATAACACTTCACAATGTAAACAATGAAAATTGGGCTTGGGCCACTAATTTGCATGTTGCTTATCACATTGGGGCTGTAATTTAGGAAGAAAATACAGTTAACTTGTATCTTCCCAAGTAGTACAGTTGATGCTTACAACATGTTTTCACATTTCATTTGTTTACCACTTTCAATCTACCAATTTAGCGATGACTTACACATACATTTGTTCAACGACAACTTGTCACATATGGGCGATTCCTAATCACCGTTCAAGCATTCCTTGACTTATCATTTTGCAACAACGAAATGTACAGTGATGAGCATGTAATAAATATGCCCAAGACCTAAAATATAGGATTTAGAGCCAGGATAATCAATAAATTATGGAGTTTGAAATTCTATAACTATAAGTAACATCAGATCAAGATCACATCAGATCAGATCAGATGCCGATCCATTAAGATACACGTAACCTGTCCTAGAGATAAACTAGCGTTACAAGTATTCGAACCACTTCCGGCCACTTCTAGTTGGAAATCTGTCAAGCTGATTTAGGTGTTTATGTGGTGTGTTTTCTGTCATTTGCATTGGGCATCATTAAAATTACGATGTATGGCATGAAATTCATGAAAAGGAGAACAAAATTACACTAGCCTACACTATATAATATGTCCTATATATTAATTATATTGTTCTGACATATGGATGAAGTGGCAAGCAAATTAAGCGCGCCCAAACACCCTCTCATGCATGATGTCTGCAAAAGTCTTAAGAAGATCATGTATTCTTCCCTCTTACGTCAGAGGACTAGAATCACTTAGGATTTCTTCCACAAAACAACATAATGTGACATGTAATCAAATATTGTACGTTTTCTTAATTTGGAAGACATTTTCTGTCTTAATTGTTCATGCATGCAAAAAAATATTTTTCCAGTAATAGCTAGACCTTAGATGAACAATAAAGAGTATCAATCGGCTGGAGGCTGCTTTCAGAGATACGATAAACATAAAAGTATACAAGCAGAGAGAGTTGATCTGAGATGCCGCAAATTTCAGGTATAGTTCCATATTTGTGTGAAGGCAGGTAGGAAATGATGATCATATCATCATATCATTTGACTTTCACCTGTACGTAGTCAGTCAATTTAAAGAGTTGCATATGTGTTAGTGGAAAATTCATGAGGTAGAATGAGTATATCAGATTTTTTTCCCAAACCGACCTATTTTTTGAAATTTTTTCCCAAACCGACTTACTTTTTTTTTAATTCCCAAACCGCCACACTCGGTCTTTGAAAGACCGAGTTTAGTAAAAAATAACTCGGTTTTTCAAAGACCGAGTGTTAGAATTCGAAAAATTCGAATTCTAACACTCGGTCTTTGAAAAACCGAGTTATTTTTCACTAAACTCGGTCTTTCAAAGACCGCACAATCATTTTGGTAAATACTTTTGAAAGTGGGCCAGTTTGGTAAATACTTTCAAAAAGTGGATTATTTTGATAAAAACTTTCAGAGTTAACTATAATTATTATAGTGAATATTATTGACCAAGGTGAGTTCTTGTCCTTTATTTAGGTGCATATTTCTCTCCACTAGTCACTGAGAAATAATTGCATCTTGTTCTTTAATTAACCGACTGAAATATTTGCTGCTGCAGATCCTATCTCTCAATTCTTATCTACTGGTGTAATGGGTGTTGTCCTAAATCTAGAAAGAAAAGCATTATTGGTTCTAAAATCATAACATGCACGTGTTTAAAATTTTCAAGATCGTCTGAGCTAATTTCCTTAGTAAAACTCTATACTTTGTATGGTCTTTTTATTTTTTCATCTTTTGTTTTTATCTATTTGCCTTTTTATTACCAGGTTAATAGCTGAAAAATAAGGATACAATGATGCAGGTTATTTATTTTTCTAGTTGTAATCTATACAAAATATTATTCTAACTCACTTTTGGTTCAAGTATTTTTCTAATTTTTTCTTTTTAAAAAAAAAAAAAAAAAAGATAGCAAATATAGGAGGCAACTTCCCACTCCTTCATCCAAATTTTGAAGTGCAATTATATTTTTTAATCAAACCTTAAAAAACATGCAATATTGTATATATGTTATCGGGAGATTTTTTTTTTCAAAAATAGTTCTCATAATTGTTCACTTTTCAAAAATTATGTGCAATGTATTATTACATAGTGTTATATTTAAAAATTATGTGTAATACAGTGGTAATTATGGAATTTGAATCCTCTTGGTGAATAATTCACTAGAGACGTTCACTGGCACATTTAACCATACATCTTGCATCAAAATATGTGCCCTCTGTTATGATCAACAAATGATCAACAAGATGTGTGGTTAGATGGGCGACTCTAGTAAATTAGTATTTCACTGGATATGATTCAAATCCGTAATTGTGGTACATTAGTTCCATTGTTTCACATGTTCTTCAACATAATTTTCAATTTATATTATTTTGCTTGGTTAGTTAAAACTTAAAAGTGGCCATTTTGAATATCAGTATTGCTGCTTTATTTTCTTTATTATTAAGCCACTATTACCTACACTTTCCTATATTTTTATTTTGCAAGTGTTATTTTCAGGGTCATAATATTGTGTTCTCTTGAATAGAAAATTTTGCCGTACTAACCCACTTTTTGAATTATTCACCAAGAGTGTATGGTTAAAGAGGATGACTACACATACATGAGTTTTTATTCCAAACATACATTATAAATGCATTCGGCCCACTTCTCACTAAAAGATAAGGTTTTAACACTGTCCTTTAGTGAGAAGTGTCCCCCATTACATTTATAATGTATGTTTGGGGTAAAAACTCATGTATGTCTAGCATTTTGCATGGTTAAATGGGCCAGTGAACGTCTCTAGTGAATTATTCACCAAGAGGATTCAAATTCCATAATTACCACTGTATTACACAATTTTTAAATATAACACTATGCAATAATACATTGCACATAATTTTCAAAAAGTGAACAATTATGAGGACTACTTTTGAAAAAAAAAATTCTCCCTATAACATATATACAATATTGCATGTTTTTTAAGGTTTTATGAAGAAATATAATTGCACTTCAAAATTTGGATGGAGAAGGAGTGGGAAGTTGCCTCCTATATTTGCTATCCTTTTTTTTTGTTTTGTTTTAAAAAGAAAAAATTAGAAAAATACTTGAACCAAAAGTGAGTTAGAATAATATATTGTATAGATTACAACTAGAAAAATAAATAACTTGCATCATTGTATCCTTATTTTTCAGCTATTAACCTGGTAATAAAAAGGCAAATAGATAACAACAAAAGATGAAAAAATAAAAAGACCATACAAAGTATAGAGTTTTACTAAGGAAATTAGCTCAGACGATCTCGAAAATTTTAAACACGTGCATGTTATGATTTTAGACCCAATAATGCTTTTCTTTCTAGATTTAGGACAACACCCATCACACCAGTAGATAAGAATTGAGAGATATGATCTGCAGCAGCAAATATTTCAGTCGGTTAATCAAAGAACAAGATGCAATTATTTCTCAGTGACTAGTGGAGAAAAATATGCACCTAAATGAAGGACAAGAACTCACCTTGGTCAATAATATTCACTATAATAATTATAGTTAATTCTGAAAGTTGTTACCAAAATAACCCACTTTTTGAAAGTATTTACCACAATAGCCCACTTTCGAAAGTATTTACCAAAATGACTGCACGGTCTTTGAAAGACCGAGTTTAGTGAAAAATAACTCGGTTTTTCAAAGACCGAGTATTAGAATTCGAAAAATTCAATACTAACACTCGGTCTTTGAAAAACCGAGTTAGTTTTCACTAAACTCGGTCTTTCAAAGACCGAGTGGGTCGCTTTGGAAATTAAAAAAAAAAATTAGGTCGGTTTGGGAAAAACTTTCAAAAAATAGGTCGGTTTGGGAAAAAAAATCGAGTATATCATGTGTTCTTCGGTTGTTATTAGTCAACTTACAACTTTGTTATTTTAAGGTATATGAGGCATGCAATTGTGTGATGCATATATGGCATGTCAATATGTCATTGATCTTTCAGAGTTTAGAAAGTGGCTAAGAGGACTATGGAGGAGTTCCTGGATCATTATCTTGAGATTGTTGTGGCGGTCAAATCTGCTAAAACTAGAGATGGAGGTACGCGCTCCTTCCTAGCTTCTAATTTTAAGTTCATGTTTGATAATGAGATTTTTAGTCTAGGCAAAACCTGTGGTCTTGCGGTAGGCGATACCGATCGGAATGCATTTCTCCTTAATAAGATTAGGGGGTGGGAGAACGATAGGGTTAACCTTATCTCAAAATCGATGCCCAAATCGAGTAACGATCCATTGTCCAGCAATAATTAATAGAGGCACTATTCTGGAACGTTAGAGGTCTGGGCAGGCAGGGGAAGCGGGAAATAGTTAAGGAGGTCATCGCCAGATCAAAAGCTAATATTGTTGGTCTTCAAGAGACCAAACTTACACAAATGTCTAGACTGAGTAGGGTGGGGGGGGGGGGGGGGGAATCAAATCTCTAAATGGAGAATGTCCCCATCGGTTGGGACATCTGGGGGTATCGCTCTAGGTTTCAACCCAGATACATTTTCTTGTCTAGACAAGCATTACGGTCAATTTTCACTGTCGGTCTTGCTCCAACGTAAAGCAGACAAGTGGACTCAATCAATACGGGGATCTATGGTTCGCACACCTCTGCCGCTAGAATGGCCTTCTGGTCAGGATTTAGAGCGATTCAAGCATACTGGCCACACCCCTGGGTGGTGGGGGGGGGGGGGGGGGGCAATTTCAACATCACTAGATTCGCCTCTGAACACAGGGGCAGAGGAGACAGTAACTCGGATAGGGAAACGTTTAATGAGGTTATCACGAATTTGGAACTGGTGGATATCCCCATTCCTGATAGGCTCTTCACCTGGTCAAACATGCAATCGACGCCCATTCTAGCGAAACTAGATAGAATTTTGGTCTCCACCGACTGGGTGACCAAATTTCTATTGTCTGCAGCTAAATCACTTCCTAAACCCACCTCGGACCATGTACCTATTTTCCTATCCTCTGGAGAAGTTCAACCCAGGAAATCACCAAAGTTTATATTCGAGAAGGCATGGTTAGAAATACAAGCTGGTCTCGCCCCACTATGGGGAATGCAGCAACCGCAGTATGGTGTGAAAACATCAGAAGACTTAGGGGCAAGCTCAGGAAATAGAACCGGACCAGATTTGCACTGATATGGAGGGCAAAAGATTCCCTTCTTGAAGGAATTGAGGAACTGGAGAAGTGTAATGCCCCGAATTCCAAAATACACTGAATTCAAGATTCCACAGGATCTTTACACTTCATTTAGTACAATTTTACAAGAAAATTAAAACTTTTCACTTTACATCAGAGTTTACATAAAACTTTACACTTTACATTGCACAGCAGAAGTAAAATTTACAACATTTAAATAAATGTACAACAACATTGAATAATCTCTAAGCTTCTGTTCTTCTTTAATCTTTATCATGTCAATTACCCTGCATACAAAACTGTGGGTACGTCAGTTTATTCAACCGACGAACATTATACACGGCCATCCTCTCTATGCCGGAAATAGTATAACTCATTTTCCATATTTAACAAACACAAACTTGTCACATATCAAACTAAAGGGAATACCCTATTGATGTCGTGTTGTGATTGTGCACTTAGTCCTTAATACAATTATTTATATTACATGATACTAATGCACACTTATTCGGATTCTATGCATCCCATACTACATAGGTCCGAGGGCAACCCTCTTAATCGTTCTTCATCTTTGTAGGGTTCAATCCCTCGTCATGACTTTATCTACTACTGTAACTACGGTAAGTATCCTAGATGATCTATGAGTACAAGCACGTGTACAGAAAACCTGGAGGAAAACCCTACGCCATGTCTTGACTCATCAAGCATGCATTCTGTGGCAATTCAGCCTCCTTCATGGCACACGATCCTCTTGCAGTCACCAAACATCCCACGAGCGTGGCTAAAGTCCGATCATTACTGAGTAGTGCCCACGCCATGTCTTGACTCATCAAGCATGCATTTTGTGGCTCACACCCGCACCGTAAACTCTAGCTCTCATACTTGTATTTTTCTCTCACTTTCATCACATCTCCACTATGTACTAATCCTTAGTTTTTATTAGAATCATGAACAAAATCAAAGCTCTAGAGTTAGCCTCTCCACTACACCGGACTTATTCATTCATTCAAACAAGACCAACCTTGGTCGTTCATTTCAAATTTCATTTCATTTCTTTCCAAATGCCGAGGGAGACTTAGCTACTCTTTTGTTTCAATTCCAATTCACAATTTCCAAAATTGAGCATTTCCAGCTCATAAGTTCATTTTCATAATCATAACAGATTTTCTTTTTCAATAGCATGATTTCTAATTTATTCATGAGTCTATAGCCATACATGGAATTATATAATTCATCAAATATCAATTTCACATTTAAATCACATCACTAAATGAATATTCACATTTCATAATTTTCACACTATTCTCCAATGAGAATAATTCACATCACATCACTACATATAATTTCTATCTTTATTACACTTCTTTTCTAACATTTTATTTCAAGTCCTTTTGCAAAGTGCAACTTTCATAACATACAAGTATAGAATCATAGTTCTAAATTATACATTTATTCTCAAAATATACTCCATTTCATGTAAATAATTTCCAAATTATTTTTCATAAATCCCATATAATTTTAGGATAATAACCATATTTTTTTCATAATTTTTCGATCATCAAAACACCCAAAAAAAATATTTTTTTCCCACACATAAACACAGGCCGAAACCAAGGATCGAACCAGCGACCACAGGGAACCCAACCGAAGGCACAGACCACTAGGCCGAATGTGCTAGGAATTATAAAGAAGGTTGAGAGTATTAAATGCTCTCGGCTGCAGTTCATTTTATTTTTAAAATTGCAAAACAATATATGGTGCTAACGGGATTCGAACCCTCAACCTCTGAGAAACCCCGCATACACTGTAGCGATTAAGAGCATCCCGACCACTCGAGCTATAGGCTCGGGTTGTCATAGTGCAACTCGAAGTTTATGTAAATCGATTCTCTCTGTTTATTAAAACATTTCGATATTCAACAAGTTCTCAATTCATTTTACTCTTACTAAACTTGCTGTAGAAATTTCAGATTAATTATTCTCATCATAAATTATACTCCAGTATATAAAAATAATTTTTTCAATAATTAAACATATATCTACCATACAATTTGGTTAAATTTATATACTACTACTAACACATTTCTTTTTCGACATTCTTATCTAATTTTAATTTTCATTCATCTTTACATCAATTTTCTGTTTCACAAACACACCAATTATATTCTAATTCATTCATTACAACGTTATCACGAAAAGTCCATTTAAGCATATGAAGCGACATTGTCAATCTACTAATTCTTGCATATAATTTTTAATGTTAATGATGAAGTTTTCTCTAAACAATCCATGGCTATAATCAATTCGCACACAACTTAAATTTTAATAATAGAACCACATACAATTGCATATCCACATTTCAATCAATCAATAGGTCATTTTCCCAATTAAATGTGTACTCTTATTAATCTTTTTCATACATCATTCTTTCAATTCAAATCTAGCATGCTTCCTAATTAGAAATATAGAAAATTTACCCACCTTAATTGGAGAGACTACACTTAGCATCACCTCCTAAACCAATGTCCTTGCAAAAGAACGATCCTCTTCCTTGATGCGCGCACCCGAGCCTTCCACCAAGCCAAAACCGAGAGCTCCTATGACGGCCTCCTCTTTGTTGCAAGCACAAATCCCCACACAATCTCTCAATCTTTTAACTCACTTGTTTTACTACTAAATAATGTATTTTAAACTATAGGTTTGGAGGAATAATTAGCACAAGAATACTAGGCAAGGGGGGGATATTTATACTAAAAATTTAGGAAAATGGAAGGCTAGGATTAACTTGGGAGTTAGGATTAAAAGGCTAGGATTCAAGGAGGAGTTACAATAAGCAACCATGATCAAGTAACCACCACCCATGACTCCACTCAAAATTTTCATTTTCCCTCCTAAAAGATCAAAACCGGCCCCATCTTATGCATGTGGATTGTACGTGCAATGCACGTGCATGCAACTTGACACCATTTAAAAATTGTACATTATACTTTACATAAAATAAAAAAATCTTTAAAATGTATTCTACATTACAAGTTGTATTTAAAATAAAATAACACATGGGCTTTAGTTTATGGTCCAAAATAATAATAAAAAAATATAACAAATAAATTAGATTTGGGCTTTTTAAAAGAAAGGCTTTTTGTCTATTTGAAAAAGGGCTTTATATAGAAATAATTAAGGAGCACTTATTTAAACATCTATACTCATCATAATGAAAATAATTATAAGATTTAATTCTACCAAAAATATTGCACATGCACACTACGTGCAAAATAAATAATTTTTCCTTAAATAAAAATCGGGGCATTACAACACTCCCTCCTTAGAATAATTCCGTCCCCAGAACTACCGTTAAGAGAGAGAAACAAAACACTTACTACAAGCACAAGAAAAATACAAAAATACAAATCAAGCAAAAAGCTCAGGATAGTCCTTCAACATTCTCTCCTCAGACTCCCAAGTAGCCTCTTCAACCAAATGGTTTCTCCAGACTACCTTGACCATCGGTATCATCTTATTCCTCAAGACTTTCTCTCGACGATCAACAATCTCGATAGGAGACTCGATGTAATTCAGATCCAACTGCAAACCTTCCGGCACTTCAGGCAAATGATGACTCGGATCTGGAATGTAACCTCTCAGCATAGACACATGAAAGACATTGTGCACCTGAGATAACTCTTCCGGTAATTCAAGCCGGTAAGCAGTTTTCCCGATCCTTTTCAATATCTTGTACGGGCCTATAAACCTTAGGGCTAACTTCCCGCCTTTGCCAAATCGAATCACACCTTTACTGGGCGATACTTTCAGAAAGACGAAGTCACCAACCTTAAATTCAAGGTCCCTTCTCCGGTTGTCTGCATAGCTTTTCTGCCTGCTCTGAGCTTCTACTAACTTTTTTCTGATCAAATCAATCTGCTCAGAGGTTTGCTGCACAAGCTCAGGACCAAACAACTGACGCTCTCCAACTTCAAACCAACAAACAGGTGTCCTACACTTCCTGCCATACAAAGTTTCGTACGGCACCATCCCAATACTGGTCTGAAAACTGTTGTTGTAGGCAAACTCTACCAAAGGTAAATGCCTTTCCCAATTGCCTCCAAAGTCTAGTACACAACACCGAAGCATATCCTCAAGAATACGGTTGACTCTCTCGGTCTGCCTATCGGTTTGCGGATGAAAAGCAATGCTAAAATCCATCTTGGTACCCAAAGCTGTCTGAAGACTCCTCCAGAAATGCGAAGTAAACCACGCATCTCGATCAGACACAATAGTTGACGGAACACCATGAAGCCGGACAATCTCGCCAACATACAACTCAGCTAACTTGTCCATCGAAGCAGTGAGTTTCATCGCCAAAAAGTGAGCGGACTTGGTTAGTCGATCGACTATAACCCAAATCACATCATTGCCTTTAGGACTCTTAGGCAACCCCGTAATGAAATCCATACTGATGTTATCCCACTTTCATTCCGGAATTGGTAACAGTTGTAATAGACCTCCAGGTCTCTGATTTTCGGTTTTGACTTGCTGACAAATCTCACACTTCGCCACAAATTCAGCCACATCCCGCTTCAAAGCTGACCACCAGAAATACGGTTTGATGTCTCTGTACATGTTAGTACTCCCAGGATGTACTGACAAAAGAGTAGCATGCGCCTCCTGAAGAATACTCTCTTTCAGGTCTGCCTGATCCGGAATACATAGCCTCTCTCCAAATCATAGCACTCCATCATTGATTTGAAATCCGGGTAACCTGCCAGCACCAACCTGCTCCTTCATCTCCAAAATATCAGCATCAACCTCCTGACTTGCAATGATCCTTCCATTCAGTGTAGGCTGAAGCCTCAACTGAGATAAAGATGCTCCTAATCCTTGCAAGACAACTTCAATACCGGCTCGGTCCAATTCTTCAATCAGATGCTTCTGAGTTGTAATCAAACTGGAAAAACTGCTCTTGCGACTAAGTGTATCAGCAACAACATTAGCTTTCCCAGGATGATACTTGATCTCAGGTCGCATGTCCTCAAGCACTTCCAACCATCTCCGCTGCCTCAAATTCAGATCCTTCTACTGATATATGTACTTCAAACTCTTATAGTCCGTGTACATGTTCAATTTCTCACCGTACACGTAGTGTCTCCATTGCTTCAAGGCAAAGATAATCGCAGCCAACTCCAGATCATGAGTAGAATAATTCTTCTCATGCGGTCGTAGTTGCCTCGACCCATAAGCGATTACTCTTCCCTCTTGCATTAAGACACAACCAAGCCCACGATGTAAAGCATCGCTGTAAACATCATACTCAACACCTGCTCTAGGCAAAGCCAAAATACGTGCAGTAGTCAACTTCTCTTTCAACTCCTGAAAGCTTGCCTCACATTGCTCAGTCCACTTGAAGTTCACATTCTTCTTGGTCAAACTAGTAAGCGGTATAGCTAACTAAGCATAACCTTGAATGAATCTCCTGTAGTATCCAGTCATTCCAAGGAAACTTCTGACTTCCTTCACTGTAGTAGGCCTAGCCCAATCTCTCACTGCCTCTATCTTCTGAGGGTCAGTTGCCACTCCCTCCTTAGAAAGGATGTGACCTAGGAATGCCACTTCAGATTTCTAGAAATCATACTTGGATAGCTTGGCATACAACTCCTGCTCTTCCAGCTTCTTCAAAACTGCAGCCAGATGCTCGGTGTGCTCCTCTTCTGACTTGGAGTACACGAGGATATCGTCGATAAACACCACGATGAAAGAATCAATGAACGGCCTCAGAACTCTGTTCATCAAATCCATGAAGATTGCACGTGCATTCGTCACTCCAAATGGCATAACTAAGAATTCGTAATGCCCATGTCGAGTTCTAAATGTAGTTTTGTGCACATCTTCAGCTTTCACTCGAACTTGGTGATATCCTGATTGAAGATCGATTTTGGAGAAAACAGCTGCTCCTTGTAGACGATCGAACAAATCATCAATTCGGGGAATAGGATACTTATTCTGAACAGTAACCTTATTCAGCTCTCGGTAATCGATACACATTCTCATCGATCCATCCTTCTTCCTTACCAAAAGCACTGGTGCTCCCCAAGGTGACACACTAGGTTGAATAAAGCCTTTCTCCAACAGTTCCTCAATCTGCCGTTTTACCTCATCCTGTTCTACTGGAGCCATCCTATACGGTGCCTTATAAATGGATGCACTCCCTGATTGAACAGTGATGCTGAACTTCACATCACGATGTGGGGGTAACCCAGGAAAATCATCCAAGAACACAGTCGGATAGTCCCGAACCACAGGAATCCCTTGCACTTCCACAGGAGTCTCTTCCTTGCGGATAGCTGCCACCAGCCTAGAACACTTCTTCTTCCCTTGGAAAGTGACTTCAGGTCCACCTGGAGCCTTCACTGTTACTGTCTTGGTCTTACACTCGATGCTTGCACTATACACCAACATCCAATCAATTCCAATGATAACATCGACTCCTAAGATAGTCAGCTCGATTAGATCAATTCCAAAGATTCTGTCCCCGATCACAATCTCGCAATCCGCATAATACCGATCAGTGGTTAAAGTTTCTCCTGATGGTGTAGCTACTGCTAAGATCTTGCCTGGAAAAATCTTCGGTTCAACTCCCAACACTTTAGCAAATTTAGGAGACACAAAAGTATGAGAGGATCCAGTATCGAACAACACAACAGCTTTCATTCCATTTAAATAAAGTTCTCCTGTTACATAATACACACTCATCACGTAACAGTTCACTAAATAGCGGGAAAAAGAAATAACATAAACCTCTAAACATCCGCCCTCGTACCAGTGATGACATGATCTACCTCATCGGCATCAGCTTCTGTCAAGGCAAATACTCGCCCTGGTTGGTACGATATCTTCCCAGTCTGCTGCATTGGTATATTGCGATTACCATTCCGTAGCTTGGGACATTGAGATTAGTAATGTCCCGTCTCACCACAGTTGAAGCAAGTTACCGCAGGAGGTCTCACCACATTGTTCTCAGGTCTTCCAGCCATACTAATAGCGTTCGCCTCTGTCGGTTTGAACCTTTGTACAGATGGTTGTCCCTTGAAACTCCCAGAATTGGCGGGCCTCTTTCCAGACTGCCAGTTGTTCCTCCGGTTCTGAACAACATGAAACTACTCCATGTCTACTTCAGTGGCTGCCGCGCGCTTGACCAACTTGTCAAATCTTCTGATACCAAGAGGTATCATCCGGGACCTCAAGCTCGACCTCAATCCATGCTTGAACTTACGAGCTTTTATAGCCTCATCCATCACTAATTCAGGAGCATACCTAGAGAGCTGAGTAAATTTGGTCTCGTACTCTTTCACTGACATGCCACCTTGCTGTAGTGATAGAAACTCCATAGCCTTCTTCTCTTGGACATCGGAGGGGAAGTAGTGACTGCGGAATTCTTCCAGAAATTCCTCCCAGCCGAGAACTATGCCTCCCATTATCCTCTTCATCGACTGCCACCAGACAGCCGCATCCTTCTCAAGTTGCAGAGTCGCCAACTTCACCTTGCTGCCCTCAGGGGTCTCCAGCACTTCGAAGATCGTCTCTACTTGACGAATCCAGTTATCAGCCGCATCAGGGTCCGACTTCCCTTCGAAAACAGGTGGTTTCATTCGTTTGAACGATTCCACGAGTTTAATCGCTTCGGGCACCGGATTCACAGGCCCCCTTCCTTGGTTCTGGTTCATGGCCACGACATTGAGCGTCTGATAGACCCTCGCAAGTTCCGTTTCCAAATCCAGACCTTCTCCGTTTCTAGCTCCTCTTCTAGCCATATTCTGATGCAAAAGATCCATTAAATTTGAAGTATAGGACGTGAATTTTAAATCAACTTGCATTTTATTGAATTCCAAACTTTATACATTCGAATTGAAAACATTTCTTGACATCAGAATGAAAATAGTAGAAGCTACAACAGTCTAACTCCTATGGTTCCTCTTCGCTTCTCGAAGTTCTCCCCGTAGTTCATCAACTTCTTCCTTCAGCACATCGATCTTATTCTTCCTCTTCTCGAGTTCCCATACACGATGACTGAGAACTGAAAAGTCGTCCTTGTGCTTTGCCAATTGAGCCTCCAATAATACGACTCTCTCCCGCAGTGTTTCTACCTGCCTCTGAAGAGATATCACAAGACTATTTGGAACTGGTTCTTCTTCTTCGTCAGAAGAGTCATCAGATGAATCTGGAGGTGGGGTGATCTCTCGGGATTCAGGCCATTCTTCTCCGTCGGAATCTGCTTGTCCTGGATAGTACTCTTCCTCGAAATTTGCTTGTCCAGGATGGTACTCTTCCTCGATGATATGCCAGTCGTCGTCTCCAGCAGGGTCGAAGTGATCAGCCATCTTAGAAATAGAGAGGAAGAAGCATAAGTCATAGAGCAACACAAATGTAAGTCACTTACATTTAAATCTCTAGACTCAAACACACACTCTAATGTCTACTTCTAGGGTGTCGTTCCTTATAAATTTGTACAAGTGTGAAGCGTGGCTCTGATACCACTCTGTAATGCCCCGAATTGAAAAATACACTGAATTCGAGATTCCACAGGATCTTTACACTTCATTTAGTACAATTTTACAAGAAAATTAAAACTTTTCACTTTACATCAGAGTTTACATGAAACTTTACACTTTACATTGCACAGCGGAAGTAAAATTTATAACATTTAAATAAATGTACAACAACATTGAATAATCTCTAAGCTTCTGTACTTCTTTAATCTTTATCATGTCAATTACCCTGCATACAAAACTGTGGGTACGTCAGTTTATTCAACCGACGAACATTATACACGGCCATCCTCTTTATGCCGGAAATAGTATAACTCATTTTCCATATTTAACAAACACAAACTTGTCACATATCAAACTAAAGGGAATACCCTATTGATGTCGTGTTGTGATTGTGCACTTAGTCCTTAATACAATTATTTATATTACATGACACTAATGCACACTTGTTCGGATTCTATGCATCCCATACTACATAGGTCCGAGGGAAAGCCTCTTAATCGTTCTTCATCTTTGTAGGGTTCAGTCCCTCGTCATGACTTAATCTACTACTGAACTACGGTAAGTATCCTAGATGATCTATGAGTATAAGCACGTGTACAGAAAACCTGTAGGGAAACCCCACACCATGTCTTGACTCATCAAGTATGCATTCTGTGGCAATTCAGCCTCCTTCATGGCACACGATCTTCTTGCAGTCACCAAACATCCCACGAGCGTGGCTAAAGTTCGATCATTACTGAGTAGTGCCCACGCCATGTCTTGACTCATCAAGCATGCATTCTGTGGCTCACACCCGCACCGTAAACTCTAGCTCTCATACTTGTGTTTTTCTCTCACTTTCATCACATCTCCACTATGTACTAATCCTTAGTTTTTATTAGAATCATGAACAAAATCAAAGCTCTAGAGTTAGCCTCTCCACTACACAGGACTTATTCATTCATTCAAATAAGACCAACCTTGGTCTTTCATTTCAAATTTCATTTCATTTCTTTCCAAATGCCGGGGGAGACTTAGCTACTCTTTGTTTCAATTCCAATAAACAATTTCCAAAATTGAGCATTTCTAGCTCATAAGTTCATTTTCATAATCATAACAGATTTTCTTTTTCAATAGCATGATTTCTAATTTATTCATGAGTCCATAGTCATACATGGAATTATATAATTCATCAAATATCAATTTCACATTTAAATCACATCATTAAATGAATATTCACATTTCATAATTTTCACACTATTCTCCAATGAGAATAATTTACATCACTACATATAATTTCTATCTTTATTACACTTCTTTTCTAACATTTTATTTAAAGTCCTTTTGCAAAGTGCAACTTTCATAACATACAAGTGTAGAATCATAGTTCTAAATTATACATTTATTCTCAAAACATACTCCATTTCATGTAAATAATTCCCAAATTATTTTTCATAAATCCCATATAATTTTAGGATAATAACCATATTTTTTTCATAATTTTCCGATAATTAAAACACCAAAAAAAAATATTTTTTCCCACACATAAACACAGGCCGAGACCAAGGATCGAACCAGCGACCACAGGGAACCCAACCGAAGGCACAGACCACTAGGCCGAATGTGCTAGGCATTATAAAGAAGGCTGAGAGCATTAAATGCTCTCGGCTGCAGTTCATTTTATTTTTAAAAATGCAAAACAATATATGGTGCTAACGGGATTCGAACCCTCAACCTCTGAGAAACCCCGCATACACTGTAGTGATTAAGAGCATCCTGACCACTCGAGCTATAGGCTCGGGTTGTCATAGTGCAACTCGAAGTTTATTTAAATCGATTCTCTCTGTTTATTAAAACATTTCGATATTCAACAAGTTCTCAATTCATTTTACTGTTACTAAACTTGCTGGAGAAATTCCAGATTAATTATTCTCATCATAAATTATACTCCAGTATATAATTTTTTTTTTCAATAATTAAACATATATTTACCATACAATTTGGTTAAATTTATATACTACTACTAACACATTTCTTTTTCAACATTCTTATCTAATTTTAATTTTCATTCATTTCTACATCAATTTTCTGTTTCACAAACACACCAATTATATTCTAATTCATTCATTACAACGTTATCACGAAAAGTCCATTTAAGCATATGAAGCGACATTGTCAATCTACTAATTCTTGCATATAATTTTTAATGTTAATGATGAAGTTTTCTCCAAACAATCCATGGCTATAATCAATTCGCACACAACTTAAATTTTAATAATAGAACCACATACAATTGCATATCCACATTTCAATCAATCAATAGGTCATTTTCCCAATTAAATGTGTACTCTTATTAATCTTTTTCATACATCATTCTTTCAATTCAAATCTAGCATGCTTCCTAATTAGAAATATAGAAAATTTACCCACCTTAATTGAAGAGACTACACTTAGCAACACCTCCTAAACCAATGTCCTTACAAAAGAACGATCCTCCTCCTTGATGCGCACACCCGAGCCTTCCACCAAGCCAAAACCGAGAGCTCCTATGCCGGCCTCCTCTTTGTTGCAAGTACAAATCCCCACACAATCTCTCAATCTTTTAACTCACTTGTTTTACTACTAAATAATGTATTTTAAACTATAGGTTTGGAAGAATAATTAGCACAAGAACACTAGGCAAGGTGGGGGGGGGGGGGGTATTTATACTAAAAATTTAGAAAAATGGAAGGCTAGGATTAACTTAGGAGTTAGGATTAAATGGCTAGGATTCAAGGAGGAGTTACAATAACCAACCATGATCAAGTAACCACCACCCATGACTCCACTCAAAATTTTCATTTTCCCTCCTAAAAGATCAAAACCGGCCCCATCTTATGCACGTGGATTGTACGTGCAATGCACGTGCATGCAACTTGGCACCATTTAAAAATTGTACATATACTTTACATAAAATAAAAAAATCTTTAAAATGTATTCTATATTACAAGTTGTATTTAAAATAAAATAACACATGGGCTTTAGTTTATGGCCCAAAATAATAATAAAAAAATATAACAAATAAATTAGTTTGGGCTTTTTAATAGAAAGGCTTTTTGTCTATTTGAAAAAGGCCTTTATATAGAAATAATTAAGGAGCACTTATTTAAACATCTATACTCATCATAATGAAAATAATTATAAGATTACCAAAAATATTGCACGTGCACACTACGTGCAAAATAAATAATTTTCATTAAATGAAAATCAGGGCATTACAAGAAGACTGAAGAAACTAGTGATCTACTATAGGAAGAACGGAATAGGTTGCTCCAATTCAGACATGAAATTGACCAACTCTATAGGCTCGAGGAAATCAAATGGCAACAGTGGTCCAGAATTTCATGGCTCAAAGAGGGAGATGCGAACACTGCATTCTTCCATCGAGTAGCCAGTGCCCGACGTAGATCTAACCTCATTCACTCAATCCATTTAGACTCTGGAATGATCCAAGGCGACAAGGATATCAGAATGGCATTCCAGTCCCATTTCAAACGACTCTTTAGATACAAAGCAGACATTGAGAGTCCCTCTCCGCCATGATTTCTGGCAAAACTCGACGGGTAACTCCGACCTTATGATGCAATCCCTAGAAGCACCCTTCTGTGCGGCAATCCAACAACTTCGCAACGACAAAGCCCCAGGTCCAAATATTTTTCCGATGATCTTCTATCAGACATTCTGGGAGGAAATCAAAGGTGATTTGTTGAGGATGTTCGCTGACTTCTACAACCATAAGCTCAAATTAGGGAGAATTAATTTTGCAGAGGTTGTGCTGATTCCAAAGAAAGAAGACTCCCGGCGAGTGGGGGACTTCCGCCCTATTAGTCTCCTTAACTGCTCTGTCAAGATCAGTACCAAGTCTCTCGCTAATAGACTAAGAAAGGTGATGGATGGTCTCATTAGCCACGATCATACGGAGTTCTTTCAAGGACGATGTATTCAGGACAGTATAGCTACGACTGAAGAAACTATCCATCAATGCCATACATCGAATGCTAAGAGCTATCTCCTGAAACTGGATTTCGAGAAAGCTTATGATTCGGTCGAATGGGACTGTCTCTTGGAAGCGCTAGCTGGAAGAGGCTTTGGGGTTAGATGGATCAGATGGATCCACACATGTCTTACCACCAGCAGAACTGCAATTTTGGTAAATGGGGTATTGGGCCACCCATTTTCGTGCAAACGGGACCTCAGACTAGGGGATCCGCTCTCACCCCTACTCGTCACCATTGTGGCAAACGTTCTGAAGTCCATGATGGTGAATTGCAGTAGAGCAGGTTGGATTGTCCCGGTGGCCAAGGGAGTCAACCGCAAAGGTTGATCAATCCTCCAATATGTAGATGACACTCTCCTATTTGGTAATGAAAACCTCAGGGAAACAACCATCTTCAAAGGTATATTATATAGTTTTGAGGCTTGGTCTGGACTCAGGGTAAACTTTCACAAAAGTGCTCTCATCCCCATTGCCCTGACAACGGAGGAGGACTAGAACATGCCACAATTCTCAATTGCTCCACAAAGAGCTTCCCCATTCAATACCTGGGATTGCCTCTAAGACCCGAAAAACTCAAAAAGGCTGATTGTCTACCTATTATTGACCGGGTTGAGCACCGTCTTGCAGGTTGGAAAGGTCAATCCCTATCATTGGAAGGGAGAGTCACGCTCATTAATGCAGTCCTATCAAATCTTCCAACCTATTATCTGTCCTTCTTTAAAATGCCGCGATGGGTAATTTAGAGAATTGACCGGATCCGAAAATGGTTTTTATGAAAAGGGGCAGACCCGAATCGGGGTGGCTACCACCTTATTAGATGGGAGAAGGCATGCATGAAAAAGATGCATGGAAGACTAGGTATCATTGATCTTCGAGATATGAATCTTGCTCTACTGGGTAAATGGTGGTGGAAGGTTTTTCACCCTAACGGAGAAGGATGACAAGATTTTGTTCAGGGATATCTGCATGGAAATGGAACGAGAAATTTGGGCTTCAGGGTAGGCCCACATGTCTCCTGGTTCTGAAAAGGCATCGCTAAGGCCTACAAACCCTTCATTAGTTGTGACATCAGTTATCGGTAACGGCAGACTCACTAAATTCTGGTGGGATAAGTGGTGTGGTGATCACACTCTTAGAGCCCTGTTCCCCGATCTATATGATCGTGCGTCTCAACCACACTGCATGGTGGCCGCATCCTGGAAAAGAGGCATCCGGAAACTTCCTTTTAAACAATCGCTCGATTTGGGCACTCAAACTAGACTCATAGAACTTCAGGCCTACATCACCAATGCTGGAATTAGTTGCTCTCAAGGCCGAGATAAGAAATTTTGGGGATTGGAAAAGAACGGCACATTCACTGTTCGCTTCCTGTATAACCGCATTCACTTTAGGGGATGTACCCAGGCGTCATTTGAAGGGCGAAAGCCTCGCTGAAAATCAAAGTCTTCTTATGGCTGGTGCTGAACGATGCGATTTTGACTAAAGAAAGTCTCTCCAAATGCCAACCGAATGTGGACTCCCATTGTGGATTCTTCCACACTACAATAGAGACTAGAGACCACCTATTCCTCCAGTGTCCTAGGAGCAAAGCGGTACTCGTTGAGGTACTCAGCGCCCTAGTGACAAATCAGTACCCCAGTGCGTACGAGGACCTATGGGTAGGGTCAAAATTTACTATTGAGAGAAGAGCTATGAGAGAAGCATGGTACATCGCTATGGTCGCAACGACCTGGGTTCTTTGGCTAGACAGAAATAATTTCTATTTCCGCAGATCTTGTAATAGTATTTCTGGTAATTTGTCTCTATGCATTTTATATCATTTTGGGCTAATGTGGCAGCAGCAGGTCCCAGGGAGGATATCGAGCGTTTTCCAGGTAGAGGATTTTGATGATGAGGAAGTCGAGATAGGTCTGACGATAGACTAACAGCCAGCATAGCCGTTACTTTTGATAGACACCCACCTCCCCAGGGTTTGTTGGGGGATGTGATGTATTTTGTTGAATCGCAAGTATGACGGGGCCTGTATGGTTTTCTTTTATCCCACCCCCCATGTTTGGGGTGGAGGTTATGTACTTTTGTTTGTAGGAACTTGTATTTGGCTCAATACTCTGAGTTTGTTTTATTAATTACTTATTAATGAAACAGGGTGGCCATACTCCACCTTTTCTTCAAAAAAAAATGTCATTGATCTACCATCTCTTGAACAGTATAAGGTGGGACCTGCCAATATTAGACTTAAGGAGTCATAAACTATATTAGCAGTGATGTTTTTCCACACAGGTCTTTAACAAATATTGAGATTTCATGTTAGTCGCCCACAAATTGCTATTCCATGTTAACATCTATGTAAACTCTGAAAATTATCAATTAGTTATCAATTTGAGACTAAAGTGAAACAATAATATAATTTATAATTCATAAAACCAATTTTGAATTTTTTTTAAATGTAAAATAGTTTAGAAGAGAACGATTTTTAGTAGGGGTGGGCATCGGTCGGAATCCGACATAA
This sequence comes from Hemerocallis citrina, assembly GCA_017893485.1. Classification (NCBI taxonomy): domain Eukaryota; kingdom Viridiplantae; phylum Streptophyta; class Magnoliopsida; order Asparagales; family Asphodelaceae; genus Hemerocallis; species Hemerocallis citrina. The sequence goes on along the minus strand of CM030365.1, from coordinate 152,101,905 downwards.
TATGGATCATCCACAACCGATCTAAAGAAAATCGGTTTTCTAATTTTCTCATGTGCAACCAATCTGAGCCTTAATTGGATCGGTTTCCATCCATGCCGATTAAGCTCGGTTTGGATTGAATTGGATGGTCAGTTTGGTGTGCTACTTTTTACCTCCAACATCATTCACAATTTCATTGAATTTTAAAAGATCAACTTCAACCAAACTTAAGGAACAACATGCTATTTGTTGTTCATAAATGAATTTAAAATGAAGATTCATAAAACCATAAGTTGCTAATGAATTTTACACTAATTGTTTGAGATGATAACGTTTATTTAAATAGGTGAGAAACATTACTTTTTCACCTGCATACTTCTGCAATCTTAGTTTATTCTCATAAAAGAAATATCAATAACCATAGCAAATTGAATTTCAGGTACAATAAAAAAGATTTAGAAAACAATTTCTACTTGACTTGATTAAAGTAATTGCTGAATGTTACATCAACTTCATGATTCTATTAAGCTGTGCCACACTGTAAATCAAACATTTCTCAACAACATAACACACATGATTATGGAGAATCAAAACATAAGTAGAACAACTGCTCGATTTATTAAACAAATTAAAAGAGAGTGTTTGTATATCCAAGAAAATGAGAAATGGCTATTTGTATATTCAAGAAATTAAAGAGAACTAGAATTTTTATGGACTAATGCATAGAGGTACAGTTGGTTCAGTTTCATCGGTTATTTGAAAGCCCCATCCAACTACCGAACCGGTCCAGTTGGTTATTGAAGATCAAGAACTGAGCCAACCCAAACCCTCAATTGATTCGGTTAAAAACTGGTCGGTTTGGATTGCATTGGTTCGGATTGGTCCGTTCAGATAATAGTTGTCAACCCCTAGTTTTTAGATAATAAAATTCTTACACCTAAGAAATTTTTCTCGAAAGTAGATTCAGTAGATCGTATTTTTCACCAATTAATGCCCTAATCGATGAGTTTTAGAGTTAATCGAGAAACTAATATGTAATTAGAAATTTATAAAGGAACAATATGGAATTTCAATTTCTGTTGAGGACTTGGGAGGAAAAAGTCTTAAATCATAACAAGGTTGTTATCTTTAACTTGCTGAATACTCTGCAGAAATTAAGGAGCCTTATGGGCTGCCATGACAATGTGCATGTGATACATGGAAGAGGACGCATGTAGGTGTATATACAACTTTCAATTCACTTGCATTATATGTGCAACCATTATTTTTTTGGGTGAATGACCTATTGACACCAAAAGTTAGTAATGATATCCTATACATACCTGAAGTTACAGTAATACCTTAATGACACCCAAAGTTTTGAAAATTGGACCTAGAGGCACCCATCGTTCATTTATCAGTTAAGTTTGTGGAATATTCATGGTATATACCTCTTAACAGGTTCATACCCGTTAAAAAGCATGTGAAAAGACCAAAATGCCCCCAATCTCTTCATCCTCTCTTCTAGTTCTTGGGTATCTCTTCCTCCTCTTTCTAAACCCTAACTATCATCTCTTAAAATTTCAAAATCCTAATTCAAAAACCTAAGTACTGTATATCTCTCATCTCTCATCTACGACGCCTCGTACATCCTCAACCTCTGCCTCTTTTTGTGAGGACCGCTGTCGAATGCCCACCTACATCCATTGTCGAATGCCCACCTAATGTATGAGGGTCGGAGTTGGGTTTTTGAAATAGAATATGCCATTTGACAATATGACACTAGAGGGAAGTGTTTGATTCTCTATTACAATTTTGTCATACAATATTGTTTAATTTCTTGCAAATTATTGGATTCTCAGTAGCCAATGATGAGTCACACAAAATAGTATTGTTTGTTTTTTATATGGTACTTAGTTGCTTGTTCTTGATTGTGGAGGAAGTCATATAATATTCATCGAAAATAATATGGGTTGGGAATTATCTTGGATTCTAAGTAGACATTTGAACCGATGCTTCTGATTTTGCTTAAGCTTTTGCTGCTGTTGTTTATGCATAGGTTGTTGCTCATGCTTTTGCTATTGCTTTTTATGCTTGGTTGCTTCTGATTTAGCTGTTGCTGCTGAACTAGTTGGCATGATATTACAATGCAGCCCTAGTGTTGAAATATAGTAATTACTGATGTGTATATTTTGTTTCCTAATCTATAGGAAACCGATTTCCCAAAATCTCTCATCTCCTCAATCTTCACTCAATCTCCTTTCTTTTTCTCCAAGAATGTAATTCTTATACAAAGATGTATACAGTAGAGAAACAATATGAATAAGAAAAATATTATTTTTCCCAAATCAATCTGATCTCAATATTCAACATGCTATCAGAGCCAAAAATTTTCTAGGCTAAGTGAAGAAGAAGAAGATTCCGATCCCTCCTCTTCTTGATTTCAAAACCCTGATCCAATCCCGTCGAATCTCCTGCCGTCGACCCCGACGCTGTCATCGACCCCGATCCCATCGTCGACTTCCCCTGGCACCATCCCCGAACTCCTGCAACTCTGAACCCCCGATGCCCCTCCTCGTCATCGTCATCAAAGCCTGACATCCCGTCAAACGCTGACATCCCCAACCTTCGATCCATACGACTTCCCCTGGCACCATCACCGAACTCCCACAACTCCGAACCCTCGAAACCTTTTTGCCGTCTTATACCCTTGATGCCCCTCCCTGTTGTCGTTGAAGGCTCCGATCCCGACGCCTCTGAAGGCCCCGATCTCGATGCCCCCCTTTTGAAGTTAGATCCGATATCCCCACTTATTTTGAAGTCAGATCAGTTTTGTATTCGAAGTCAGATCTGAGCAGCCACCCAAAGCCGTTGCCGTCGACCACCTTATCATCATCGATCCTTCCACCCGAACTCCTGATTACAGTCTCCACTCTGACCAAGATTCACAGTTTTACTTCTTGAAGATCTCATTTACTGGTTTAAAAAAATTCATGTTTGTTGATGTTGAAGATCTAGTGTGTTGAAGATTAAAATTTCGTTTGCTTTTTGTTGAAGACTTGGAGCTGTTCTTGGTGTTTGCTGGTATTTGCAAGCCAAGTTGTGTTGTTTACTATTGGTTGCTGAAGATCAAATCTGTTGTTTTTTCCAGATCCGTTGTTTTCTTGTGCCACTACCATGGTACTAACTGATGGAGCTGAGAAGAGTATTGGACTGCTCTATATTAGTTACCGCTGCATGTAAGGATGGTAAGGTATTTAATATTCTGCCTCTGTTATGAATAATGCATGGATAATTGATTTGGACGCTACCGACCACATGATTTTTGATTCTAGACAAATCCAAAATATTCAACCATCCACCAAATCAACTATTTCAACTGCCAATGGTGATCCCGCCACTGTTACTGGCGATGGCTCCATACCTCCCATAAACAACCTAACCTTAGATACTGCCATGTTGTGCCATCCTTGAATTTAAACTATTATCTGTTGCTTAAATAACTACTTCCTTACTTTGTATTATAGTTTTTTGGCGTTCACATTATGTGTTTAAGGATATTCAGACTCGCAAGACGATTGGTTATGGGGTTAAATACAGGAAGCTCTATTACCTGGATTTAGAATCTGAAAGTTCAAGCAAGTTGACTCAAGCTCTAAGTGTGGAAGGATCCGAAGGTGAGAAGAAGAAATTAGATATTTGGCTATGACATCGACGTCTATGGCATGCTTCATTTGGTTATTTGAAAAAATTATTTCCAAGTTTGTTTTTGAAGTTTGATATTTCTGCCTTTCGGTGTGATGTGTGTAAACTGGCAAAAGGTCACCATGTCTCTTTTCCTCCAAGTCCAAGTAGAAGCGATCTTCCATTTATGATTATTCTTTCTGATATTTAGGGTCCATCCAAAAGCACTACATTTGGAGGAGCCAAATGGTTTATGACATTTATTGATGACTGTACTCGTATGATCTGAATTTGTTTGATGAAGTCGAAAAGTAAAGTTAGTGGCTTGTTTCAGAAATTTCACAAGCATGTTATGACTCAGTATAAATCACAGATTCAAGTTCTTAGGAGTGATAATGGCGGAGAGTACCTGAGTTCGAATCTGCAATAATATTTGGTGGAACACAAAATTGTTCACCAGACTACATGCTCATATACACCTCAATAGAATGAGGTTGCAAAAAGAAAAAATAGACACTTACTCAAGGTGGTCTGTGCTTCTCTTATCTATGAAAATATGCTACTCATTTATTGGGGGGAAGCCCTTGCTTCTAAGCATACCTAATCAACCGAGTTCCCTCTAGTATCCTAAACTTCCTCACACTATTTCAAGCATTAACTGATGTTGTGAATGCACCAAAAGTTGTCAACTTGCCACCTTGTGTGTTCGGATGTGTTACATTTGTTCATCTTCATCAACATGAACGTAATAAATTAACTCCTCTATCTATCCGATGTGTTTTTGTGGGATATGCATAAGATAAAAAAGGGTATCGGTGCTATCACCCACCAACTCGAAGGATGTTTGAGACAATGGATATTGTATTCCATAAAGATGAGCTGTATTTTTCCTCTGAGGTTGAACTTCATGTGGAGTACCGACGTGAAGTTCAAACTCTTGCCTATGATGAAGTGGTTACCATTCAGACTGAACAATCAAATATAAGAGGAGAAAATCTGGATATAATTAGTGACGATCACTCGAATGAAGATTTGGTTGAGGAAGGAGATTTTCACGAAGAACTGCAATCAGTGCCGAACCTCTATGAAGATGAGTCATCTCTACCACCAGCACCGTCAGAACCATCTCCACCACCAGCACCATCAGATCCATCTCTACCCCCAGCAGAACCCCAAAACCAATTGTCATCGCTGTCCGAAGCTCCAAGAAGAGATCTCCCAAATTGTATTACTAGTGGTATCCCAGAACCCACTTATGAGCCTGATCCCACTAGTAATGTCAAGTATCCCATGAGTCATTATGTGTCCACTCACCGATTGTCTGAATCAAATAAGTTATTTGTGAATCAGTTATCTACTGTATCTATTCCTAACAGTGTGCAGGAAGCCTTAACCGATCCAAGGTGGAAAACAGCTATGGGTGAGGAGATGAAGTCCTTGAAGAAGAATGAGACTTGGGAGATAGTTGAATTTCCAGCAGGAAAGAAGCCGCTAGGATGTTGATGGATTTATACAGTGAAGTATAAGTCTGATGGTTCAATAGAGTGATACAAAGCAAGGCTGGTTGCCAAAGGGTACACTCAAACTTATGGAATTGATTATGATGAAACATTTGCACCGGTAACAAAGTTCAACACCGTTTGAGTTTTACTGTCACTTGTTGCAAATCTTGACTAGCTGTTGGAGCAATTTGATGTGAAGAATGCATTTTTGCATGGAGAATTGACAGAAGAGATTTATATGGATCTTCCACCATGGTCGAACAGACCAGTCCAACACAACAATAAAGTATGTTGTTTGAAGAAAGTATTGTATAAGCAGTCGCCAAGAGCTTGGTTTGGGAGATTTACAAAATCAATAAGGACATTCGGATACTATCAGAGTAATTCAGATCATACTCTGTTCCTAAAAAAGAAAGAAGATAAAATTACTGCTCTCATTATTTATGTGGATGATATGATAGTAACTGGAGATGATCTTGAAGAGAGGAAGACATTAAAGAACTACTTATCATAAGAGTTCGAAATGAAAGATCTTGGCCTTTGAGATACTTCCTTGGTATTGAAGTTTCTCGGTCAAGAAAGAAAATATTTCTGTCTCAAAGAAAGTATGCTCGTGATTTATTGAAGAAAACTGGAATGTCCGCTTGTCAACTGATTAGTACACCGTTAGAAGAAGGAATGAAACTTTGCAACGAATCTGATCATGTGCTTTGTGATAAGGAAAGATATCAGAGATTGGTTGGATGGCTGATGTATCTTGCACATACACGACCAGATTTGTCATATGCTTTAAGTGTGGTAAGTCAGTTTATGCATACCCCTCAGGAACAATATATGGATACAGTGATGAGAATTATGAGATATATTAAGTCATCTCTAGGAAAAGAGATCTTTTTGGCGAAACATGGTCACTTGAAGGTCGAGGCATATACTGATGCTGATTGGGCGAGATCTATAATTGATTGGCACTCCACTTCAAGATACTTCACGTTTGTTGGAGGAAATTTAGTTACATGGAGGAGCAAGAAGCAAAATGTTATTGCGCGCTTTACTGCAGAGGCTGAGTATCGCGGAGCAGCTTTAAGTATAGAAGAAGCTTTATGGCTGAAACTCTTGTTGTATGACTGTCACGTCCCGCTTCCCAAAAGGAATACAGAATATGGTACATGACTAAGCCCAGCGAATAGTTTTCACCATCCATAAGATGTACGGATCTACTTGACTCAGCACAACAGTAAATATAGCAATATACTCAACCAAGCATGCATAAACAATTATAAATCAACAATATTTATTTGCAAAGATAATGAATATTCCAAACAAATACAAGATATAAAACAAAACAATATTCTAGAACTACAAGCCCAAATACAAGTCCCAATACAGAAATATGAATATGATAGAACAAAACAAAACATTAAGCGAAATTGTCCAATGCGCAGCTCAAAACTTATGCTCACCAACTCTAGTAGGCAAGCGATCACCAAAACCTGCTCATATGACAATTACAAGAAAAATAGGAAGACAGGAAAACATGATGACCGTTAGTTGCAAGTTTCGGGCCACAAGTGGTACAAGCAGGAAAAGGAAAGGGGAAAAATAATATAAAAATAGTATGTACTGACATGGAGGAAAAGCAACAAAGTATGACAGTCTACGGATAACAGTAAACAGTGGGTAAACAATAAAGAGTATAACAGTAACAGTAACAGAGAAATCAACAGTAACAGTAACAGGATGTGATAGTGAAACAGTTATTCTGATGTCTATTGTTCATTACTATCTAGGTAGCACTTCATGCGTCCCAAATTATATCACATGGTTGCTACATCAAATAGTTTCGTTTTAAGATTTCGTAGTGGAACCTATATGGCCGTATATTCAGACAAACAGTAACAGTAACAGTAATAAAAAATAGTAACGGTGTCATGGATCATACCCTCATGCATCCAGAGAAAAATAGTGGGTACCACAATAAACAGTGGGGAAACGAGTTCCGGTCTGAATACACATTTCTATATTGTCCACTACTAGATCTTTCCCTTAAAACCCCCGGCTTGATTAGTTTTCATTATTATTAAATATGTGTGAATGAACACAAATAGGGCTAAAGACATGGTAAGAACAAAGGACAAGTCTAAGATGAATAGGAAACACAAACGGGTAACCAAAACAACTTATAACAGTCAAAACAACAAAATTTTCAGTTCTGGACAGCAAGACACTACTGCACCAAATCTGAGATTCCCGTTGCTACAGAACAGCAAATCTAGATCCGTCAGAAAATCTGGAAACTAGACTCTCTTCCGAATCCAGAGCATATATACAAGCCATACATCAGGCATAGAAACAAGGTTGAAAATAGCGGTTAATACAAAATTTATGTTCAGTCAGAAAATGCAAAATCTTGTTCATAAGCATGAAAAAGGTTTTAAAACATCATAATTAAATCTGAGAAAAATCTGGAAGATTTCCTAGCATATCTAGTCCCAACATATAAAATATCATGAAAGTATATTACAGATAGTATAGTCAATATAATTGGGAAAACAAAGTAATGCAACAAAATTTCAATTCTGAAAGTTCAGACACAACAGTACCAAAACAGAGATAATTCACAATATACAGTTCGAAATCCAGATCCGTCAAAAGGGTAATAAAATAGATAAATCAGGCTACTATTTATATTAACAAAGTTTTCATGAAAAAAATGAATAGAATCAGGTTGAAAACCTAATTCTTTACTGAATAGCATGCAGTTTAGAATATATCGATTGGTTTCATAAGCATGAAATGAGATACAAAAGTCATTAAATAATTCCACAAAAATTAGGGATTGATCCTAGTCATATCTAAACATACCCAACAAAATATAATGTTCAAATTCTACTTTTAATATTAGTTTTAAAATAATAATTCATATTAAATTCATATAATTCAGAATATGAAAGTTACGATATGACTGCAGTAAAATAGCGATAACTCATGCATCAAAAATCGAAATACAGATCCGTCGAAAGTTCTAAAAACTAGAAGACAAAGCCTACAAATCATGTTCACAAATTTATTTATTTTACTGATGTTAGCAGGGTCTAATTTACTATACAAAATAGGGCAGCCGTAAAAACAAAAGTTATGCAATTCATCAAATATCCAACCTAAGATGTCATATAAAGCATGGTATATAGGTAACTCAAATCAGCATGGCATGTGTATAAACAGTTTAAAATGAGATAATATACATAACAAGCATCCAAGTACAAATAATCTATAACATACGGCGTGTCACAAACAAGCATACGATCAAGATGTTCATCTAATCTAATTTGATTTCATGCAATCGGGTGACAACTACTGTGAAATACTCATGAGGAAGAGATGAAGGAACGAATCAACTAAAAAGATATGATCATCATGAGGGTACAAAACAAATGCATGCAAGACTACTTATGGTATTTAACTTGTATGACAAAAAATAGATACAAGCTACTTGCCTGAAAATGATGACGAAGATGAAGATGAAGAAAGAATAGCGAGAACGGTTCCCGAACAACGAACATAACACAGAACAACATGAACAAGAGCAAGAATCAACACCAATCAAAACACAAGTGGAGCACGTGTCTCACAGGCACACACGACAACAACAACAAGATGTCGACAACAAGGGGGGTCGACAGCAGCATGGCACAGCAAGGCGACGAAAGGAGGGGGAATCGCGGCGCTGCGGGCTCGAGCGGGGATAGGGACGGCTTGGGCGGCAGCGATGCTAGGGACCTTGGTCGACCACAGCGACAACAACAACAAACGAAGAAGGAGACGAGGAAGGAGCGAGGACAGCAGAGATAAGCAGGGTGTCGGGGTGGTGAGGGGAGATCGGGAGAGAGGGTAGGGTGACGGCTGATAGGGAGAAGGAGAGAGAGATGATTAGGGTTTGGTAATTAGGGTTAGCATGTTTAGTGGTGTTTTATAGAGTCAAAGTGGGTTTGGGTTAATTGGGTAGTATCCAATAGGAAGAAAAGAGTCCAATACGAGACAAATAGGCCTTGAATTAGGTTTACACAAGACACAAGGACAAGAACAACATGTAGATCAATCAAATAGAGAATTAAAGACTGAATCAAAGCATGAAATGAATTATAAGGAGAACAACAACATACAATTCAAAAGGGACGAAAAGAGATATAATTAGAAATAAAATAAAATAATTAGGAATTTAATTTTATACAAATAAAAATACAAAAATGAGTCACAAGGGTTACAAATCCTACCCATCTAACAAGAAGAATTTCTTCCTCGAAATTCAACAAGAACCACATAGGGTAACCCCGAAAAGAAATGAAAACAATCAACAAAAATAAAAACTACAAAACAAGAGCTACACAAGCAAATCAGGAAACCTCCGCTGGATATCCTCCTCCAGCTCCCAAGCCGACTCACCCGCGAGTCAGGATTCCAAGAAACAAGAACAAGCTTGATCACCTTGTTCTTCAAAGCCTTGTCCCGCCGGTCCAAAAAGCAAATGGCAGAATTTCACTAGACAGATCCAGCCTCACGGATAACTCCGAGTTGTCAATCACGTGGCTCTCATCACAGATATACTTCCTCAGTTGCAAACATGGAAGACGTCGTGCACTCTCGATAAAGATGGTGGCAATGCAAGACGATAGGCCACCTTGCCTACTCGTTCCATGATGTCAAACAGCCCGATGAACCTAGAGCTCAACTTACCTCCGCCACCAAAATGAATGACACCTCGCCATGGCAATACCTTAAGAAAAACATGGTCTCCCACCTCAAACTCCAAGGCTCTCCTATGGACATCAGCCCATCTCTTCTGCCTGTCTTGCGTTGCTTGAAGATGCTTCCTGATCCGACTCACCGCATCCACCGTCCTAGTGATCAACTCCAGGCCAAACAACTTTCTCTCGCTAATGTCATCCCAGCACACTGGCAATCTGCACTTCCAACCATAAACTGCCTCGTACGGGGCAGCCTTAAGACTGGTCTGAAAGTTGTTACTGTACGAGAACTCTACAAGATGCAAGTGGTCCTCCCAAGTACCTCCAAATTGTAGTACACAAGACCTCAACATGTCCTTTAGAGTCTGGATGGTCCTCTCTGACTGTCCATCTGTCTGAGGGTGAAAGGTTGTACTGTACTTCAACTTACTCCCCAGACTACTCTAAGACTCTCAAAACTGCGACCTGAACCTCCTATCCCTGTCGAATACAATACTGACTGGAACCCCATGAAGTCTGACAATCTCTTGCATGTACTTCTCAGATAGGCTTTCAATCAACTTTCCAACTCTGAAGGGAACGAAGTGAGCACTCTTTGTCAACCTATCCACAATCACCCAAATGGCACTGTGACTCTTAGGACTCCTCGGTAAAGCGGTCACAAAATTCATGGTGATGTGCTCCCACTTCCACTTCGAAATGGGAAGAGGCTGAAGAAGTTCGACGGTCCTCTGATGCTCTGCCTTCACCTGTTGGAAGATCAAGCACTGTGACACAAATCTCGCCACAGCCCTCTTCATACCATGCCACCAAAAGTGAAGTGTCAAGTCCCGGTACATCTTTGTACCACCAGGATGAATAGAGTACGACGATTGGTGGGCTTCATGAAGCAACTTCTGATGAACCTCACCTTTCGGAACACACAACCTGGACCCAAAACGAAGCGATCCATCTGAGTGAATAACCATATTGGTACTCATACCTGCTTCAACTTCGGCTCTGAACCCTTGCAATTGCTCATCACCTGCCTGAGCTTCTTTAATCTGCTCAACAAGAGACGACTGCAACTGAAGCATCATGCAACTCCGATCAGAACCTAGCAAGATCACATCCAAATCCAACCTCCTCATATGCTCAATAAGCTCTCTCTGCTGAGTCGGAACATGGAGACTAGTCTCCTTCTCAAAGTATCTGGCACCAAGTTCACTTTACCAGAATGGTATTGCAAACTGATGTCATAGTTAGCCATTAACTCCAACCAGCGCCTCTGCAACATGTCCAGTTCCTTCTGAGTGAAGACATACTTGAGACTTTTATGGTCGGTAAAGATTTCCACTCGGTTTCCAAGTAGATAGTGTCTCCACAACCTCAAAGCAAAGATCACTGCAGCCAACTCCAATTCATGGGCAATAACTCGACCCTTCTACATCAACACTGCACCTAGGCCCTTGCTAGAGGCATTACAGTGAACCACAAAACCACCCGAAACATCCGAAATAGTCAACACCGGCGCTGACGTCAACCAGCTCTTCAATTCTGCAAAAGCTCTACTACAAGCTCCATCCCAAACGAACTTCTGATCCTTCCCAGTCAACTTAGTCAACGGCCTAGCAATCTTCGAAAAGTCTTGGACAAACTTTCGATAATACCCGGCAAGACCGAGGAAACTTCTCACCTCTGAAACTGAATTAGGGACAGGTCAGCAATCTTGGATGGATCAACAGAGATACCATCGCTTGAGATAATGCACCCCAAAAAGGTAACTCGATCATGCCAGAATTCACACTTGCTGAGTTTCCCATAAAGCTAATTCGCCCCCAAGGTTTGCAGAACCAACCTTAGATGATCAGCATGATCATTTCGGTTCCAAGAATACACCAGAATGTCTTCTATGAAGACCATCATGAATCTGTCCAAAAATGGAGAGAAAACTCTGCTCATTAGACTCATGAATACTGCTAGCGCATTCGTGACTCTGAAAGGCATCACTAGGAACTCGTAGTACCCGTATCTGGTCCTGAATGCAGTCTTCTGCACATCAGTTGCCTTCACCTTTCATTTGATGATAACCAGAGCAAAGTTCCAACTTTGAAAAGACAGTAACTCTACCCAGCTGATCAAACAAATCATCGATCCTGGGTAGCGGATACCGGTTCTTCACTGTAACACTGTTCAACTCACGGTAATCCACGCACAGTCGACAACTCCCATCCTTCTTGCTGACAAACAAGACAGGAGCACCCCATGGGGACACACTAGGCCTGATGAAACCCAAATTCAGCAATCCTTAGACCTGCACCTTCAGCTCCGCTAGCTCAACTGGTGCCATCTGGTAGGGATTCTTCGATATCGGTACAGTACCCGGCTGAACCTCAATACTGAATTCCACTTTACTATCCGAAACTAGTCCAGGAAACTCTGGAAACACATCCAAAAATTCTCGCAATACAAGAGGTGCAGGCTCACAGCCTGAGTGCAACTCCATTGCATAACCAGCATCGAAACTACTTCCTGATCATGCACAAGGGGTAACTCCCCAGCATGGAACTCAAACTCTGCACAACCTGGCATCTAAAAACAACCTTCTTCGCTCAACAATCAATGATAGCATGGGTCTCACCCAGCCAATCCATGCCGAGAATCATATCAAACCCTGAACTGCCGATCACAATCAGATCTGCTCTGAAATTAGCACTTCCAATCACCACGGGACTCTGCTTGCACTCCCGGGGAACAGACGATAATACCGCCACCTGTGGTGATGTTTCAAGCTACCAGAAACTCACTGCACTCCAAATGATGCTGATCCACAAAGCGAGAGGAGACGAAGGAATGGGTTGCCCTAGAATAAAAAAGAACATGAGCAGGAAAGAAATAAACAATAATGACACCTAAGATAGAGTCAAAACAAGGGAAAAGATGAACAAATGAAAAATAACCAAGGAATATGGAAAATGGTGCAGGAAAGACAACATGAAAGAAAGATGCAAAAGAAATAAATAAAACAAGAAACAAATAACAGAACAACAAACGAAAATACAAAAGAATACCTGCAACGACTTCTTCCGCGGTCTCATCTTCCTCTGCTGTCAAGTTGAAAGTCTGACCTCTCCCTGTAGCAGCGGTCCTCTGATCGACGATCTGACGCTGAGGGGGATGTGGCGATCTGACCTGACTACGAACTGGCGTGACTGCGGCCTGGTCGTGCCTCCTCCGAGGACAATCTCAAACCAATTGGTCGGTAGCACCACAACCGAGACACTGGCAGTTGGCCTTCCAGCAATCCTTGCGCAAGTGCCCATGGGTCTGGCAAAAGTCACAAACAACATCCCTCCATGGAGGAGCAGGAAGGTAGGGAGCTATCCTAATGGTAAGGAACGGAGCTGGCCTCCTGATCGAGCCTCCAGTAGGCCTAACAGCAACAGCAGCAGGGTACTACACTACCCGTTGAGAAGGGGTCTCTCGAGCTCGAGTCTTCTCTGTCGCTCGAGCTGCCTCCAAGGCATCCGCATAGGTACGGAGACGATGGGCGGCCAAGTGCACCTGAATACCCTAATCAAGATCCAAAAGGAACCTCCGAGCACGATCCTCCTCATTCGCCACCAAGGTGGTAGCGAAGCGGCTCAGCCTGGTGAATTCCGCAGCGTACTCGTCCACAGATCTAGTGCCCTATTTTAAGAAAAACTTGTTGTTACAAAACTACATATATAACATGTAATAAAATCTCAAAACATGGCACTCGTAAATCAACCAAACAACCAACCAACCAACTTTCTTCAGAGCAAGAAACTGATGCTCCATTTCTACCCGGGTTATGCGGGGGGGGGGGGGGGGGGGGGGGGGGGGGGGGGGAGAATTTCTCCAGGAAGCTCTGAGCGAAAATGGCCCAAGTAATAGTCCGCTCTAGCCTCTCAGATTTTGCCCTCCACTAGATGTGGGCCAAATCCACCAACTGGATGCATACCACATCCACACGGTTGGCATCGGCGACCCTAGCAGCCTGTAGCAGAATCTCCGTCTGTATCAGCCACTGATCAGCCTCGAGTGGTGTCTCAGTACCAACGAACTTATCAGGGTGAAGCCTCATGAAGTCTGCATCGGTACCCGGACAAGGGGGAAAAACTACATGGGAAGGCACGATAGGGGTCGGAACAGCATTCCGGTTAGCAGCCTCCAAAGCGGCCTTAACCAGTTCGCTGTGCTCCTGCTGCATCTGAGCAATCTGTTGGAGCACATGAGTAACAGCTGCCAACTCAAGATGTTCTTCTTGCGAGCGAGAAGACGAAGCATTCCCACGAGCCATAGTCTACACAAACCCAAAACAATTAGCATTAAGATGAAGTTGATTATTATTTTTTCGTGCAATGTATGGCCTGTTAACAGTTAAGTAAATCCTGATTGAATCAAACCTATCTAATGTATTAGTCAAGCTAACACATTAGCCAAACCTGAGGCTCTGATACCACCGAAAACCTTGTCACGCCCCGCTTCCCAAAAGGAATACGGAATACGGTACGTGACTAAGCCCAGCGGATAGTTTTCACTATCCATAAGCTGTACGGATCTACTTGACTCAGCACAACAGTAAATATAGCAATATACTCAACGAAGCATGCATAAAAATTATAAATCAACAGTATTCATTTGTAACGATAATGAATATTCCAAACATACGAGATTTGAAATAAAATAATATTCTGGGACTACAAGCCCAAATACAAGTATCAATATAGAAATGTGAATATGATAGTTCAAAACAAAACATTAAGAGAAATTGTCCAATGCGCAGCTCAAAACTTTTGCTCACCAACTCCAGTAGGCAAGCAATCACCAAAACCTGCTCATATGACAATTACAAGGAAAATAGGAAGACAGGAAAACATGATGCCCGTTTGTTGCAAGTTCTGGGCTACAAGTAGTACAAGTAGGAAAACGAAAAAGGAAAAATAATACAAAACAAGAAGTACTAACATGGAGGAAAAGCAACAAAGGATGACAGTCTACGGATAACAGTAAACAATGGGTAAACAGTAAAGAGTATAACAGTAATGGTAACAGTGAAGTCAACAGTAACAGTAAGGGTCACCAGTAACAATAATAGGATGTGACAGTGATAAAGTTGTTCTTATGTCTATTGTTCATTAATATCTAGGTAGCACTTCATGCGTCCAAAATTAAACCACTTGGTTGCTACATCAAATAGTTTCGTTTTAAGATTTCGTAGTGGAACAGTAATTTCAGACAAACAGCAACAGTAAAAGTAATAACAAACAGTAATATTGTCATGGATCATGTCCTCATGCATCCAGAGAAAAATAGTGGGTACCACAGTAAATAGTGGGGAAATGAGTTCCCATCTGAATACACATTTCTATTTTGTCCACTACTAGCTTGATTAGTTTTCATTATTATTAAACAGGTGTGAACGAACACAAACAGGTCTAAAGACATGGTAAGAATAAAGGACAAGTTTTAGATGAATAGGAAACACAAATGGGTGACAAAAACAACTTATAACAGTCAAAACAACGAAACTTTCAGTTCTGGACAGCAAGACACTACTGTATGAATTTTTTATTTCCATTGCTACAAAACTGTAAATCTAGATCCATCAGAAAATCTGTAAACTAAACTCTCTGCCGAATCCAGAGCATATATACAAGTCATACATCAGGCACATAAATAGGGTTGAAAGCATCGGTTAATACAGAATTTATGTTCAGCCAGAAAATACAAAATCTTGTTCATAAGCATGAAAAAGGTTTAAAATCATCATAATTAAATCAGAGAAAAATCTGAAAGATTCCCTAGCATATCTAGTCTCAACACATAAAATATCATGAAATTATATTACAGATAGTATAGTCAATATAATTAGGAAAACAGAGTAATGCAACAAAATTTCAATTGTGAAAGTTCAGACATAGCAGTACCAAAACAAAGATAATTCAAAAAATACAGTTTGAAATCCAGATCCGTCAAAAGGGAAATAAAATAGATAAATCATGCTACAATTTATACTAACAAAGTTTTCATAAAAAATGAATAGAATCAGGTTGAAAATATAGTTCTTTACAGAATTATGTTAACATTGTCAAATTTACTGTACAAAATAGGGTAGCATTAAAAACAAATGTTCTTTTATGCAATTCATAATATAGTTTAATCACAAATGGTCCAACCTAAGATGTCATACAAAGCATGGTATATAGGTAACTCAAATCAGCATGTCATGTGTATGAACAGTTTAAAATGAGATAATATACCTAACAAGCATCCAAGTACAAATTATCTATAACATACGATGTGTCACCAACAAGCATACGATCAAGATGTCCATCTAATCTAATTTGTTTTCATGCAACGGGTGAAAACTACTGTGAAATACTCATGATCAAGAGATGAAGGAACGAATCAACTAACAAGATATGATCATCATAAGGGTACAAAACAAATGCATGCAAGACTTCTTACGGTATTTAGCCTGTATAACAAAAAATTACATACAAGGTACTTGCCTGAAAATGGCGATGAAGATGAAGATAAAGAAAGAATAACGGGAATGGATCCCAAACAATGAACACAACACCGAACAACACGAACAAGAGCAAGAATCAACACCAATCAAAATGCGAGCGGAGCACGTGTCTCACATGCACACACGACAGCAACAATAAGATGTCGACAGTAAGAGGGGTCGACAGCGACACGGCACAACAAAGCGACGACAGGAGGGGGAATCGCGACGCTACGGGCTCGAGTGGGGATAGGGACGGCTTGGGTGGCAGCGATGCTAGGGACAACGATCGACCACAGCGATAACAACAGCAGATGAAGAAGGAGACGAGGATGGGGCGAGGACAGTGGAGAAGAGCAGGGTGCCGGGGTGTTGAGGGGAGCACGGGGATCGGGATGACGATCAGAAAGGGCTGCCGATGAGGAGGTGGGCGACTGGAAACCGGGGGGGTACAATAGAGGGGAGATCAGGAGAGAGGGTGTAACATCCTGGATTTTCAAATCTTATTTAAATTAGAGTTGTTTGATTTTACGTGTTGTGCACGTGCAAGTTTATGCACGTATTTCTCTAAAAATATTTCATAAACTAGTAATCCTAATTCTTTTTTATTTTATTTTATTTAGAAAGCCTAATTTAATCCTAGGCCAAATTGTCTCTTTATAGCCCGCATTAATTAATTAATTGAATTAATAAAGCTCATGGTCTTTTGGCCCATTAGTAAGCCCATTTAATTTAATTCCTTTGTTATTTAGCCTAACTTGTAGTGTAGACTCAATTAATAGACAATTAATTAAATTAACATGAAAAACTTGTAAATGGGGAACACTAGGGTGGCACATGCATGCACTAGCACATGCATTGCACACCTTTTTGAGGTGTGGCCGGGTGGTATTCAAGAGGAGAGGGAGAGTGGATGAGGTGGAGAGGTGGTTACTCCATCATGGAAAGTTATGGCAACTCCCTAATTCATCTAGGCCCTTGATCCTTAACCATTTGATCTAATCCTAGTCTTCTATTCTCACTAAAAATTTGTATAAATACCCCCCTACATTAGTTATCCTTGCACCTAATCTATATCAAAAGAGAAAGAGAAAGAAATACAACTAGTGAGTAAAAGATTGAGAGAATAGTGAGTTCAAAAGATTGAGATTTGCAAATTTGTGTGTTCTTTCCCTTATATTGGCCGGCCTACATCCCAAGGATCAAGAAGAAGGACAAACACCATCAAGCAAAGAGGAGACGTCAAATTGGTGGCTTAAACTAGGAGAAGAAGGCCTCTTTTGATCATTCTAGAAGTTCTTAGGAGTTTCTTTTGTTTTCTCTCCAAATAAGGTGGGCAATTTTCTTCAACTTCTAAATAGATACCATGCTAGGTTGTGTTTTGATCATGCTAGAATAAACAAGAGAAAATATTGCTTTATGTTAGTGCCATGATTAAGGAGAAAAATGGATCCTTGTGAAATTGCATGAAATGACTAGTAAAAATTAAATTGAATGATGTGATTAGAAATATTGTTGTGCTAATTTGATATTACACTAGCATGTTAATTAAGAAAGAATAAAATCTCTTTATTGAAATGTTCATGTATGTGGAAAAATGCAATATGAAGAAATGTGTTTATGTGAAAAGTGTGAATTATGAGAAATCTCCGTGCCATGAAGTTAGATTGATTAAATAATTATGTATGTTGTTGTTAGTAAGATTGATATTAAAGAATCCTAAAGTTGCATGCTATTTTGTTGGAAAAATGAATATTTTTTTGTAATTAGGACTAAGCCTAAGAAAAGATTGCTTTTTTTTTGTTAATCAAGAAGGAAAGAAGAAACTTATTAGTTTAATAAAGAGAAACCCAATTATAATCGAAAAGTATTAAGTAGAAATTCTCTTTGGAAAAGAAGTAATTAATAAAACATAATGTTGTTTTGTGAACATTTTGTATAAATAAAAGAGTAGTCTTTATATGAAAAATGAGAGTTAAATGGTTTTTAAAATCTTGAGTTATTGTATAAAGTCCAAATTTCGGATTCTAATCGCAGAACAGTCGACTGACTATGCCTTAACAGTCGACTGTCCTGACGATTTAATTTCGAGTTTTTAATCCTCGCAGAACAGTTGACAGACTATGCTTTAACAGTTGACTGTCCTGACTATTTAATTTTTAAGTTTTAATGCTCGCAAAATAGTCGACCGACTATGCCTTAACAGTCGACTGTCCTAACTATTTAATTTTTGAGTTTTTAAATCCTCGCAGAACAGTCGACCGACTATGTTTTAACAGTCGACTGCCCTGAAGTTCAAATGATATCCAGATTTCATGAGATAATTTTCTATAGCCCTTGGCCTAGTATAAATGAGAATTTGAAACTATTTTTGTAAGAAAGAACTTACTATAAATTGTTAGTTTAAATTGTCTTTGGATAAAGGAAAATGTATTGATTAAAAGAGATTTAGAAAGAGATTTGATAATGGAAAAAAATGAAAGTATGAATGTTAGATTTAGTATTGGTAAAATGAGAATAAGAGAATTATGTGGAAAGAATGAAGAATGAAGAATGAATGTGACAAGTTAAAAAATGAATTTATTTGTCTTATGCATGAAATTATACATGAAAGTGAAATTAAATATCATGATGAATTATGAAAAGTCTTATGAATATGAATACACAAATGCTATGAACATGAAATGGAATTGAAAGCTAGAGGGTAGCTAAGCCTTATACCGGCATTAAAAGATATTTTTGAGATGAGATATTGAAAAGAAAAGACCAAGTTTGGTCATATTGTTGAATTGATGTTTAAGACCGGTATAGAGGAAGAGCTAACTCTAGGGATTGATTTTATTCATGATTCAAATAATTAAGGACTAGACACACAGTGGTAATGTGACGAAAGTAAGAGAAAAACACGAGTATGAGGGCCATTGGATTGGCGGTGTGAGAGTGATTCACAGAATGCATGCTTGATGCGTCATGACACGGCGTGAGAACTACTCCGGAATTGTCGTCGCGGTGGCGACGTTTGTGGGGTGTTTGGTGACTACGGGTGGTGCCATCGTTCCATGACGAAGGCTGAATTGTCCATAGATTGCCTGCATGATGCGTCATGTCAGTGCGTGGGATTTCCCTCCAGATTGTCTAGACATGGGCTCGTAATTTATATAACATCTAGGATACTTACTGTAGTTACAGTAGTAGTTTAAGTCATGGCGAGGGACTGAACCCTACAAGATGAAGTACGATTAAGGGCTTGCCCTCGGACCTACGTAGTATGGGATGCATAGAATCCGAACAAGTGCGCATTAGTGTCATATAATATAAACAACTGCATTGAGGACTAAGTGCACAACACAACACGACATCAATAGGATAGTTCCCGTAGTTTTGCTTGTGACAAGTGTGTGCCTTCTAAGTAGGAAAAAATTGATGTATTATATCCTTACGTCAGTTGAATGAACTGACAAGCCCATAGTTTCTATGCAGGATAAAGAGATTGACAAGATTAAAGTATGCATACTGCTTAAAGAATATTTCAAGTGTTGTACATTTTATTCATGTGATTATTGTAAATTGCTTCCGCTATTTAAATGTAATTCAAGATGTAACTCCGATGTAATAAAAGTTTTAATTTTCTTGTAAAATTGTACGAAGAGAAGTGTAAAGATCCTGTGGAACTTCGCATTCAGTCTGTTTTGAAATTCGGGGTATTACAGAGGGTAGGGTGAAGGATGATAGGGAGAGGGAGAGAGAGATGATTAAGGTTTGGTAATTACGGTTAGGGTGTTTAGTGGGGTTATATAGAGTCAAAGCTGGTTTGGGTTAATTGGGTAGTATCCAATAGGAAGAAAAGAGTCCAATATGAGACAAATAAGCCATGAATTAGGTTTACACAAAACACTAGGACAAGAACAACATGTAGATTAATGAAATAGAGAATTAAAGACTGAATCAAAGCAAGAAATGAATTATAAGGAGAACAACAACATACAATTCAAAAGGGACGAAAAGAGATATAATTAGAAATAAAATAAAATAACCAGGAATTTAATTAAATACAAATAAAAATACAAAAATGATTCACAGGGGTTACAATGACTTAGACTATGGACCGAATGAACCTATAAAAGTAAATTGTGATAGTCAAGTCGCGTGTGATACTGCTGCTAATCTGGTTCAGCATGATAGGACGAAACATGTAGAAGTGGAAAAAAATTTCATTAAACAAAAATTAGATGAGAAAGTCATTCAGATATCTAAAGTGAAATTAGAAGAACAACTCGCAGATATCTTAACTAAGGCGATTTCGAATCGGCTCTTCTTGAAGTTTATTGACAAGTTGGGCATGTTCAATATCTATGCACCAACTTGAGGGAGAGTGTTGAAATATAGTAATCACTAATGTGTATATTCTGTTTCCTAATCTATAAGAAACAGATTCCCCAAGATCTCTTATCTCCTCAATCTTCTCTCAATCTCCTGTCTTCTTCTCCAAGAATGTAATTTTTATATATAGATGTATATAATAGAGAAACAATATGAATAAGAAAAATATTATTTTTCCCAAATCAATCTAATCTCAATATTCAACACCTAGTGACACCATTTTTTATATATTTGACGAACTGATACTACTGTAATTGGCAAATTTGATATGTTCGTGCTGACAATTGTGTTGTGATCTTGCTAGTAATCGTTTAATATATTGTTTAGTATCACGTACATACAGATACATGAATATTGCTGCTAAACTCCTGTTTTTTTTGTGGTTGGCAGAAGAAGAAGAAAAGGCTAGTTTTTTTGTGGTTGATAGAAGAAGAAAAAGAATAAGCAGCATTAGCAGCTAAAGTTAGTATATTGAAGCAGCTAAACCTGCAGAAGTAGTGGCTTTCTTGTATTGAAAAATTAGCAATTTACTTGTATTGAAGAAGCAGAATAAGAAAAAAATTTAGAAATGTCATTTGATTTTTGTCACTTAATTTTTGTTTATTAACATAGAATTTGCAGGTTCTTTAAAATATAATAGTTCTTTGCAATAAAATAAAAGAACAAGATTTAGAATTTGTATCAATATTTGTCAGTTCTTTCTTCAATGATATTATTTTGTCATCTCTTTCATATAGTATTTATTGGAAAATAATTAAGCTTATTGAACAAAATATAATGACCATACTTTGCTGTAAAATTTTGGAATGCTTCTAAAGATAGTTGAAGCATTCACATCCTTGTAGCAATGTAATAAAGGGAACATTCATTATTCGTGAGGAACATCATTGAAAATGAAAAAAGGGAACATTCATTTAATCGTACAAGTAAATATATAAATTAGAGATATTTGATAAGTTCATATGTACATACATACACCATCATTTCACAAGTTTATATATACACTAGGTTTGCCCTTGGACACGTGCCTATGGCACGTTTCCGTAAACGATGCAACATATAGAAAGTCTTGTAAAAAGTTAAAACCAATGGTCATTTCTATTGTAGAATATTAATAGGGATTTTAAATGCTGCATCGTTCACGGAAACGTGTCGTAGGCACGTGTCCACGGGCAAACATAGTTACCCAATAAATGCTTTTGATATCTCTACTATTTTAATGGGAGAGTTGGGGTTGTAAACAAACAAACCCTAATTTTGTAACTGAGTAAAAACGTGCAATATACGGCAAACTAAATCCACCAAACATAACCGTGTGATGCACGTGCAGCTCCTAAAAAAATGATATTTTAGCAAATGCCCCCATTTAAAATGTGAAAATTAGCATATACCGGCCCCACTATTTTTAAAAACTAAGAAATACTCCTATTTCTAATA
This sequence comes from Hemerocallis citrina, assembly GCA_017893485.1. NCBI lineage: Eukaryota > Viridiplantae > Streptophyta > Magnoliopsida > Asparagales > Asphodelaceae > Hemerocallis > Hemerocallis citrina. The sequence goes on along the minus strand of CM030365.1, from coordinate 152,079,685 downwards.
TTATAATGGGAGAAGACCTTAGTGTCATTTGTAAATGTTTTGTCAATCTACCAACCCGTGCAATACACGTGCATAACTATTATAAAGGAGGTTCTAAATTCAAATCCAGATTATGTCTAAATTTTTATTTCAAAAAACTATATTTATTAAGACGTGCATCGCACGTGCAAATTACTAGTAACTTATAAATGTACTGCTTCCAACTTTATAAAACATTGTTAAATAGATTATGTTATCTAAATATGTGGAAAGTTTGTTATATGATTGTCATGCAGTATTAATAGTCTCGAGCACAGGACACAAGTGTCAATCACCCAAGTGCATGAACGTGACGTACATGAAAAGTTTTTAAGGATACAGCGACTCACATATATACTTAGATAACTGCATATTTATGTTTGCTTCCACGTATATGTGTATCTATGCGTTGGTTTTATATTTGTGGAATGAATAACGATAGATTTCTTTGGATGATTCTTGGAAAAATATGTATATATTTGTTCACAAAGCTTGTGACAAAGAATAATGAATGAAAGAAGACATTACATGGATTTCGATGACAGTGAAAGTAAGAAAATAAACACTGACATTCTTTTGTTTCTGTTCTGACTGCATGAATCCATTTTCCTTTATTTCTAGAAGAAGAAAAAAATGAAGTGTCCCGACACTGTATCCAGCATTGTTATATTTTTATCAATGGATTTTTTTGTGTTGAGATGGTTTTGGACAAACCTAGTATTCTTTGTGAAGGAAGTAATTAAATGAAATGCTCCTTAAAGTTGGAGGTAGCATACTTCAGCCAGATTCTGTTTGAGCAGTCCTGTCAAAATTTCAGTATAGTTGTTGGTAGTTTTCTGGAATTTGTAACAGTTAGAAATTACAAACTGTTTCTGCTTATTTTATTTACGCATGCTTTCTTTTTTCTTTTTTCTGGCTTTTTCTTTTTTTTTGGCATTGTTTACAAATGATTTCTAGTGTATTTCAACCACAATAACTTTTTCAGAATCATTTTTAGTGCCTTGGATACCATTGTCAAATAGAAATCCATGTCAGAGAAACAGACAATGAGGATGTCGAGGCACTACACAGCTTTAATTCATGTTGTTGTTATCTATCAAGCAATGAAGGCCAGCTTTGGCACTCAATCTACAGGGTGAGTATGTACACTTGCTTTTCCAACTACATTAATTATCGAATTCAATCTAAACTCAAGTTTGCTTGCAAAGTGATACTTCAGTATCCTAGTGGTTTCTTCTTGGAAGGGTTTATAATTTATGGAAGGTGTAGTGCCCTGTTCCAGAGTTGTTCATGTTCTGTTCATTTAAATGCCTGCCATTTTAAGGATGGTATAAAAGATGAAATCTTATAAATTATATATGCATCCCTTCTATAACTCTAACAAATTTTCTGTTTCCTTGTACATTAAGAGAGAGGGAGGGAGGGAGGTAAGGAGGGAGGGAGGGAGGGAGGGGGAGAGAGAGAGAGAGAGAGAGAGAGAGAGAGAGAGAGAGAGAGAGAGAGAGAGAGCCAGGGAAGAGAGAAAGACAGAGAAGAGGGGAGGGGGGGGGGTTGGGAAGAGAGGGGGGGTTGAAAATTTTGGGGGAGAAAATGTGTTTTTTGAAATTAGATCCAGGCTTTGATTTTGGTGGGATTGAAGGAGAGACACTTGATAGCTTTCTTTGTGTTTTATTATATAGATATCTGATCATAGATGCACAAGTAAAATATACAAGTTTCTACTGCTTTTGATTATTGCTGCTGCTGCTTCTAATTTTTGCTGCTTCTGATCTTTGCTGCTGTTGCTTCTGATCTCTACTGTTGTATCTGATTTTGCTGCTGTTGCTATCACTTAAAGGCTGAGCCTATTTTGGCAACTTTTGCATTGGGTTTTGTAAGTTTTAAAATGTATATCATTGAACATCTTTTAATGAATTTTAGAGATGTAAATGAACATCTGTGTAGTCTTGAAAATTCTATATATACCCAATTCAAGTTGTGTATTGGTCATCATGTTTCTATTGAACATGATACTAAAATAGAAAATAAATAAGATGAAGAAAAGAAAGAATAAAGAACATGAAAAAAAAAAGAAGAAAAAAAAAACAGAATATGAAGAAAAGAAAAGAAAGAAGAAAGAAGATGAAGATGAAGAAAAGAAAGAAAGAAGAAAAAAAAGAAGATGTTGAAATATGAGTTTAAGGTGGGAGATAGATGCATGTCCATGTTAGCATACAAGTACCTGCTGGGTTTCCCTCGTTGGGTCGGGAAGACTACTGAATCTGCTGTTTTTTTTTTTGAATTATTTTTGAATGTAGAAGTAGCTCTTCTCCTTCCTTCATAGACTTCCATCCACCACCATCAAACAGAGTGTAGAAATTCTCTGACTTCGGAGGATAGAGTAGTAGTGGGTGTCACAATGTATTCATGCTACTTTTCAACTTATTGACATGCACACCTCACAATCATGTAACAAATAGCATGAATAGGAGGAGTGCGTGTCAAGAAGTTGTTAATTAATTTGAATATACTTTTACACTTGCTACTTCTCCAACCCCCGAACCAGAGAATTGCTACCTTTGTCTAATGGTGGTGAATGAAAGTGTATGCAAGGGGGGATAACTCCTCCCATTCAAAAAGAGGCAGAGTCAGTAGTCCTTCCTACCTGTTCAGAAGAAACTCAGTATGTACTTGTATACTAAATTAATTGCGAAATATACTCAAGTCTACTAAAAGTGTCAAAATCAGTTTGTAATAGCAATTAACTTTAGTAATGTATGCATTGTATGTATGTTCAATCTACATGTATTTTTCAGTTTGTAATGTATGAAAGTACAAAGCTAGTATAATGTGCTTAATCTATATTTCAATTTTAAAGCCAAATTTCAAATTTCTAACTCGGAATCCCTGTAACAAATCCCAAATTCCTAATTCGGAAAAGGAATTACAATCTCAAATTTCTAATTGCAACAAATCGGAATCCTAACTCAACTCTAATTACAATTCCAAATTCAATCCTAAATTGAAGGAAAGATACTGCAACCATCAAGAATAATCTACAATTAAGAGTACTTCTACAATTAAAATCCAAATTAATCTACAAATAATTTATAAAGACTAAGAGATAAATTCATCAAATGCAAAGATTACAGATTCCCCACCTTTTGATGCATCTGCTGCTTGTGGGCCACCGCCTACCGCTTGCCGCCTCATGCACCGCTGGCCCCCCTCCTCCGCCCCCGCCCCCGCCCCTGCCCCTCACTTTGCTTCTTTTCGAAAGAGAGGAAAAGAAGATAATATAGAGAATTCTAGTGACAAGGGTAAAAAAGTAAATTCATGCTATCTCTATTAATAACTTAACGGAAATGAACGACGGATGCCTATAGGTTCAATTTTCAAAACTTTGGGTGTCATTGGGATATCACTGTAACTTCAGGTGTGTATAGAGTATTATTACTAACTATGGGTGCTATGGGTGTTCAGAAGAAAATCAGTATGTACGTTTTTTTTTTTTTTTTTCTTACTCTTAATTAATCTATTCAAAGTTCCTAATTGACACGTATATAATCAAATCTTCTTCTTCTGTTATAATAGTAAATCGATCATTTTCTTTGTAGTTCAATTCCACTTCGAGTGTATAATATATTCCATGATATGAATGATATGTGGAACTAGTTTCATGGATTGAATCTTGAAGCACCATCTGAAATTCATTTAGATTATTAAACCTGACATGTGAAAGATACAAAATGTTACTCGTCCCTACATTTTGGTTGCACATACTTCATTTTCATGGACTATACATGTGAAGTATAGATTATTTCCCCTTCGTTTTTGTTCAAACTTTCAAATTGAAACATATAGTCAAATCTCCTTTTTGTGTTATAATAGTAAATCGACTACTTTTCTTCATATATAATAAATATATTCCATGATATGACTGCTAAAATGAGTTCGTGGATGAAGTCTAACCATTACTTATTAATAAGCTCTGATGGATGCCAAACGTTGACAATGCCTATATTAATTGGTCTCGCTTGCAATGTAGTGCGGTAGTGCCAACCTAATAAATGAAGTATATCCGTTTTCATAATAAAGGGGAAAAAAGAATACAATAAGTACTATGTGTAAGCTGAATATAGTCTTCATCGACTTTTTTTTTGACGAAATCTTCATCGACTTAAATGGCGCAAGGGTGGCATTAGGGCCGGGTTAGCCTGGGACCGGCCCGGGACTGAACCGAGGCCAACCCGCCCAACCAATCCAGTCCGGTTTGGTCCGCCATTTTCCTCCAAAAAACCGAATCTGGTCCGGCCCGGGCTGACCGTTGGATTTTCTGTTTTTTTTTCAGATTTTTTTAAATATTGTGTTTGTGTAATTACTAAAATATCCCCCCAACGGATCTATACTAGCTAGTTTTTCGGGGTATTTTGAGAAATTCAAAAAAATGCATATTCTATATACACAACCTCATTTCATTCAATTCTCTTCTCAAATTCACTCAGCTCTCTCTTTTATGTCTCATCTCTCTTAACAAATCAACAACAATCAACAACATTCAACTACTCTCTTGCAAGGATCAACATCAACAACATCCAACAATAATTAACAACATCAACAGCAACACTACAAGCACTCAACTCTCTCTACTTTCATTCTTCCATCTACATTCTACACTCATATGATATTTTTGTATTTGTATAATTTTTAGAATTAGCATTGTTGTTTGTTCTCATTTATTTCTGTTAATTAGATTGAGTTTTGTTGTACTTCTTCTTCTTCTTCTTCTTTTTAGATTTTTTTTAAAATTTGGTAAACATACACTAGTTTATTCATTTAATTGTTGTTGTTGTATTGAAATATTTGTTTTTTTTTATATAGAATTCTTTTATTAACATACACCGGTTTATAGTAGAACTTTATTTAACTTTATTTGTTTTGTAGAAACATTTTCTATAACATACACTAGTTTATTTATTTTGTTTAGTAGAATTAAATTTTAAAATATACACTACAATTAATTTTTTAAACATACACTAAAATTAATTTTTAGAACATACACTAGAATTTTATTAACATACACTAGTTTAGATAACATCTAACCGATCACGCGGTAGACATAATAGCGAAGAGTCCACTAGTAATCGTCACATTCCTTCTATTCCAACTCCATATGCAGAGAGTAAAAAAATACTAATGAATTATGATACTATTCCTGATTTTCATGAAACACACACTTATTAAGTAGAAGTGGAATACATAGAACCACAATCATCGGAACAAGGCCCTTCTCAATTCCGTAAAACAAGAGGGAACACTTCCGAAATACACAAATATTTTGACTACGTTCTTTCACAAAATGATAAGAGTATAGGACTAAAAATTTGTAAGAAGTGTCAAATACCCTACAAGTTTAAAATATGATCGGGAATGGGTACACTTCAACGTCACTTAAATAAATGTCAACCCAAAATTTATAAATACAATCTCACACAACAAAAAATACACCCTAAGACCGGTTAAGTAGATAGTCATAGCTATGATCACGATATTGTTCGTAGGAAAATGGCTAAATTAGTAATTAAAGATGAATTATCTTATTTGTTTGGTGAAAGTAGGAATGTAGAGATTGCACAAACCGTATTAAACCTCTATTATAAAAAAATGTTAGGAATGATGTTAAGGGTGATTGTAAATTAGTTGACAATGAGGTTAAAGATTTTTTAGTAGCAAATGATGTGTGTAACGGCGTACCAATGATATGTGTAACATGTCACTGGATAGATTCTGATTGTCTACTTCAAAAGAGGATGATTTCATTCGAATTTGTAATTGCCACACACATTATGGATGCATGTAATAATTTCGGTATTTTTTAATAAAATTTTTGCTGTTGGTTATGATAACGGCACTAATAATACTAAGGCAATCGCTAGTTTGAAAATTACATTAAATCCTATAGAACTGAAAAAATTTCATGTTAGGTGTGCTTGTCATATTTTAAATCTGTGTACAAGATGCACTAAAATATAGACACGATAAAATTGAGGCAATGAGAAATTGTGTCCATTTTATTACGTTGAGTGGTCCAATATGTCAAAGCTTTTCATAATTGGTGTCAACTTATGAGAATTGTATTTAAACGTTTTCCTAAAGATGTTAGACATCGTTGGAATTCTACTTATGATTTATTAAGTGTTGTTCTTTACTATCGTTTTAATCGTAGAGAATTTTATGTTGCAAATGCAAGATTGTATGTTAGAGGATGATTTTTTGGTTTTTGTCGATAATTTGTATAAATTTTTAGAACCTTTTAATGATGCTACTTAACAATTTTTAAAAATATATACATCTACATCTAGTGGTACTTTACTTTCAGTTGTCACTATGATGACAACAATTAAAGATTTGATAAATGACCATTTTATTGGAGAAATGGTTTATGCAGCTTATGTTAAAATTTTAAAATATTTTCATCCACTTCCTATGTTATATTGTGTTGCTAGTGTAATGAACCTCGTGATAAAGTTAGAGGGCACCAAAAAATTTAATTGAGATTTTTTATACTTATGCTCCACACGATGAAATACAAGATTTTGATCATATTGTTTTCACTACAAATTTGAGCATGTTTTGACTAGTTTATATGATGGTTACGATAGACTTTATTCAACTAACACTTCACAATCACAAAATGTTAGATCTTCTTCTTCTTCTATATTATCAAAGGAAAAGGGTCTTGCAACTAGTAGTGTTTTAAATCTCATAAAACCAAAAAAACCAAGGACCAATTCACCGAATGAGTTGAATTGGTATAATGAAAAACTGCCATTGATGATGTAGTAGATGTTTTCATTTTTGGAAAACCAATAAAAATATTTTTACTATTTTTTCTCGTATGGCTAAAGATTTGCTAACTATATCGGTATCAACCGTTGCATCGAAAAGTATTTTTTCTCTTGGTGACAGGATTATGAGCCGGAATAGGAGTCACTTGACATCAAAGAATTTGGATATGTTAGTATGCGCCGAAGAATGGATGCGAGCAGAAGAGAGAACCCAAGATTTATATGGAGCATACAATGACTCAACAAATAGCGACGAATGAACATCTTGTACAATAAAGTTTGGATAATGTGCCCTAAATATTTGAAAATTTTAGGAGGATGAGATTCTATATTTATTTTAAGTAGAAGTGCACGACAATAGTTCACTGCCTTCTCTTCAATCTAAATGGAGGCAATCTCGATCTCAAAATACAAATATTCCTCTCATATTGAAAGTTGATAAAATTTGTATGAAATGTTACTAATCTATTTAATTGTATATTAAACTTTGTAATTCATAAAAATAATTTAATTTAGGAATATCTCTTTTATCTATATGTTCTTGATAATTCTTAACAATTTTCTTCTTTGTCTTTGTAAAAAAAATATATAAAAAATTCGTCACGGCCCATACCGGGACCCGGCCCGCACCGGCCTAGCCTGACCCCAGAGCCAGGGGCCAAGGGTCAGGTCCGGGTCGGCATTTCAACTCCGAGGCCCGGCCCAGCCCGGCTCGCGAAAGCCCGACCTGGGTAAAAACCCGCAAGTTCCGAGCCGACCTGGCCCACTAGGCCCGAATGCCACCCCTAGTAATTTCTGTGTGGTAAATTCTCTTGTTGAGCCCAAAATTGATAATAGTAGAACTTTCTTGTTTCTACAATTAATATGATCTTGCTTTCCTTACCCTTGTTTGGACTTTTTGTTTACCCTTCTTTCAACTTTCATTTACATTTTGCCCACTTTCTTGCACCTTATCCCTATGCATTTTGAAATTTTATTACTGAAAAATTTACATATTGACACGTATGTAGAGTAAGCGGAGTCAATTTCACATATAGGATGTTTTTAGAAAGTATTTGCAAATATAGGATACCCCCCAAACTATTTACAAATTTGGACAGTTGGAAGTAATTTTCCAAGAAAGACCCTACCTTTGGAGATATTTACACAACGTTAAAACTAAAAATTTACATATCACTACCACTATTTAAAAACTGGATATTTCACAGAAAATAAAGAAATTAAGATTAAAAAATCTCTCCAAATTTAAAATTAGTTACATTGATAGAAGATTAACAGAAAGAAAGTATATAACTGATATGGAAATATCAGTATATTTGTTAATAAGACGTAAAATTACTAAAAAGTACCTAAGAAAATATAAAAAGAGATAACATACAAGGTATTAGATTATAGAAACGGAGAAGCAAGTTGATATTACCAACACCTGCTAACATATAAAATATTAGGCTAAGTATGGTTATTAAAGTAGAAATATTAAATTCAAAAATAGAATCAGAAATTTATATGATAATCATACAAGAGTTGAAGGAAGATTACAATGGTCCAGAGTTTGTAGGACCTATAAGAAAATATTTAAAAATTATAAATAAGAACATAAAAGAACTAGGTAGATATATAACCGAAGTTACAGAATAATGTGAAATAAATATGATGATAGAAATAACAGATATATGAGAACAATTAGAAAGAGAAGAAAACAATGAAGAAGTAAGAAAAAGAATGTGCTTTGACATACAAAAATACAATAAAATAAGAGCAACCAAATTAGATATAAACCTAAAAGATATATTTAAACTATTAATATTTGAAAGGAAGAAGAATACCATCATAATAGTCAAGAATAATGAACAACCTATAGACATTGAACAAACACAAAGAAAAAACCATAATCCCATTAATAAATAAAAAAATAATAAGACAATAGATGAAAAAAATAAGTGAGAAAACCAGAAAAACATTAAGACGCATACCTTTAAAGAATAATAATAATAATAAGTACACCCCTGAAGAAATAAGTACACCCCTGTGCAAATAATAATAAAAGCTTATTTTAAAGAAGAAATAAGTACACCCCTGGAAATATACCTAATGGATGATAGAATAATATCTAGTACACAAGATGCCTTAATAGGAATAGTACAAGGAAACTTAATGTATCAAAAGATAAAATTTACAGTAAAACCTAATTTCTCTATAAGTATGGCTGAAGAAAATAAGGACAAAAGTTTAGCCATGTACTACAGATTTTCAGGAATAGAAATGATAGTGAAAAAAAAAGTTATGAGTATACAAATAAGAAATATTTATGCCTTCACTAGTAAGCATGAAGTAAAAAAATAGAAATACAGATAATTTGAAAATAGAACCACTATTCAGTGAAATTATAAGATACAAACCAACTAGAAAAAACCCTAAAATGACTATACCAAATTATATAGAATTTTACTTTAAAAAAGCAAAAGAAATTACAAAAGAAAAAGCACCACAAATAATGTTCGGAAAGAGATCACTATCAATAAGAAATAAACAATAAGCATTGGAATTAATACTAATAATAAATGCATTAGCCAATCAGAACAATAACCAATTTAAATTAGAAATAGAATATTATGGCAGTGAAAAATAGAATAAACAAGTAGCCCTGGTAGATACATAAGCTACTAATTCACATATTAAACAAACAAATATAAAAATAACAGAATTAATACCATTAGAAAATTCATATTACTACCTAGACTTTTAAAAATAATAGACATTCAATTGTATATAAAATAATATTACCACTAAGGATAAATGGTAGAAATGAAATGCTATTACATTTACATGTAGATCCAGAACACCATGTTAATAAAATGTTATTAGGAACTGGCTTCCTTACATCAATACAACCTTACTCAATTCAAGAAGAAAAAATCACAATAACAGTAAATAATGAAAGTATAGTAATAAATAGAATATTAAGTAAATTAATCCATTAAGAGCAACAAAAAACACATTATACATACTATTAGAATTTGTTTACGAAGGATACAAATCAAGAAACTATCATAGTCTAATAGACATCGGAGTAGGCACTAGCTTATGCCGTGAAAATATACTACCAAGATAGAGACAATATGGATATAATAAAAAGGCTATAACCGGATTAACTGGACAAACTGTCATACTTGATCGATATCAACAAAATATCAATATACAAATAGAAAATTATGTACTAAAAATACCAATAATATACCAATTTGATGGTATAAGTAATGACTAGAGCTGGTATCAGGTCCTCCACTACCCGGACCCGGTACTTCACGGGTCCAAAAATTAGACCCGAACTCGGACTTGCAAGAACCGGGTCCGGGTCCGAGTCTGGGTCTGGGTCCTAGTAAAAAAAATTACTTGTCGGGTCTGGTAGTAGAGAATAAATATTTGGACTTAAGTATATTTGCACCCGATACCGTACGATTCTAATAATTTTTGCACTTAAGTACATGAATTAATAATATATTTACACATCTATCTTCAACAATTACTTTTATATGTATATTCCTATAACCTTATTATTCAAATTCTATATGTTTGGGGTATTTTTTAACGGGTCCGGGTTGGTTCTATTTCGAGCGGACCCGAACCAGGAACCGAAAGTGCATCAGGTCTTATTTTAGGACCCGGACCCGAACTCGAACCCGTATAGATCGGGTCGGTTCCGGTCCAATGCTGGGTCCGGGTTGGGTCCGGGTATCGGGTAAATGTGACAGTGATAGTAATGATGTACTATTAGGAAAGGAATTTTTCAACAATACTATCCTTTAACCAAATCACATAAATCTGTGATATTTAGAACACCTTGTCAACACCAAGTAATAGGAATCAGAATAACCCAACCTTATTCTATGACCGACTTGCTGCATATCAGAGTTTCTTCAACCCAGCGTGGTGAATATCAATATTTACCAAACAAAACTAGAATACAACAAGTCCAAAAAATAACTACAAAAGAAATTTGATAAAAACAATTAGAAAATCTGTGTAGAGATGACCCTTTAGCAAAATGGGACTTAAGTAAACCCATAGCACATATAGAGTTAATAGATAAGAACAAAATAATAAAAATTAAACCAATAAGACACACTCCAACAGATTTAGAAGAGTTCAAAATAAATATAAAAGAACTGATGGAAAATGATGAACCAAATATTATTCACATTTAGGAGCAATAATCTTATTGAAATTGTACATTTAAAAGCTCTATATGTGGTATTTTACTCTTCTTTTCTCTTTTCCATAGGAAATAACCAAAAGCAGCCAAACGAAGCAGATTCCAGACTAAACACAGACTTTGAGGATGATACACAGAATACTGCAGACATCAGTCGACTGGTTTCCCCACACAGGCGACTGGACAGAGAAATCAAGTTTACGCAGATGTTTCGGCACAGTCGACTTACTCCAACACCAGTCGACTTGGCGGATCAATGATGAAATCTACATGTCTCGATACAGTCGACTGGCTCGAAGACAAGTCGACTGGTATGCGGCGAGTCAGAAGATAAGAACAGATGCATCCTCATCCAAATCCGAATAAAAAATTAAGTTATCCAAGCCCAGGTGTTTTCTGCGAATAACAACTTCTCCAACAATCAAAGTAAGAGCACGTGGTGAGCAGATAAGGAAGAAAAGAAGAAAAGGGAAAGATATAAAAATGCAGATCAAAATAAGGAAAGAAATAAACAAAAGAAGAGGACTTCTCTGCAAAAAGTGCAAACCCTAATTCTCTTCTCTTGTTCTATAAATACCAACCAAGAAAGAAGCGGCAAGAGGATCGATCTATCGAGGCCGGATCCATCAACACCAAAACTTCAAGACAGCAAGCATCAAGAAAGGGAACAAGACGATTACTGATTGGGCTCAACGTCAACATCACAAAAATCAGTGTTCTTCTGTTCTTTCTTCTATGTTTATTTCTATTGTAGTCATGAACTCTATTACATTAATCAATAAAAGTTTTATTATGTGGAACTAATTTCATAGTTGGGTAGATTGAAACCGTAGTTGTGTAATGCTATATTCTTCTCTATGACTTATTGATTAAACCTGAGTGAATAGGAATAGATTTATATGAATCAAACTTGTTCAGGGTTCTAAAAGGCAGTCGACTGAGGTGACAGCCAGTCGACTGATATACAGGATCCGAAATTCTCAAGTTTGTGTAGTATAGATCTGAATCTGTTAGATGAGCATATTGAGACGACCCGTATCTCGTGTTCATAACTTGTAACAAGGGAATCCTTAGGGGTTCTTGGTTTAATCAACTTGAGGGATCTAGATCTGATACCAATTTCTAGAACTTCAAGTGTTTGTTCGTTTACACTGTTCTTATGCTTTCTTTAAGTGCAACTTAGTAGATACCATGCTAAATACTTAAGGAAAGAAACGAATTAGAGTAGATATCATGCCTAATTCTTGGCTTAGGGAAACATTACTTTGAGGAGTAGATACCATGCCCTTGAAGAGAACAAACATGAGTAATGGATGTAGTATATAACTTAGCATTACTGACTATTGGTGGAGATCCAAACCCAACTACTTTAATAGAGATTTGTGATTCAACTTGTGATGCTACTTATTTAGATTTTTTATCTTTTCATTTCTTTTAGACTTTTAGAACAACTCTTTGCGATCTTATTTCTGTTTTATTGATTAGTAAGTTAGAATCTACAATCTCTGTGGGATCGACCCTTGCTTGCCGCTACGCTTCTTCAAACGATTCGTACACTTGCGAGGTTTTTAATTTGTGTCTAGTTTTATCTATTTATTTAGGTATCTAGATTGCACAACAGAAAATAATTACATAAGAAAATCACAAAGTCCATATTCATCACCAGTAGTTATAGTAAGAAAACATTCAGAAGGAAAAAGAGGTAAATCTCGAATAGTAATAAATTATAAGGAATTAAATAAAAATACTAAAAGATTTGGATATCCACTACCAGATATGCAAATACTACTTAACACAGTAAGAACAAGAAAAATATATTCGAAATTAGATTGTAAATCATAATTTTACCACATAAAACTAACAGAAGACTCAAAACAGTTAACAACATTTAGCACACCTTAAGGTATCTATGAATGGAATGTATTACCATTCAGATATAATAACAGTCCAGAAATATTTCAAGAATATAGATAAGATATTTGAAAAATACCACAATTTCATATTAGTATATGAATATCATATTCTAATAGGATTCGAAAATGAAGAACAACATAAATAGCATTTACTAAAATTCATAGAAATAGTTAAAAATGCAGGTATTATACTATCAAAAAAGAAAATTGAACTGTTCAAAACTGAGATAGAATTCTTTAGAACAAAATTATCACATGAAGGAATAGAACTACAGCCACATATAACAGAAAAAATAAAGACTTTTCCTAATGTCCTAAAAGAAAAAAAGAGAAGTACAATCCATAATCGGACTACTAAATCAAACAAGATGATACATATCGAATTTATCAGCAAAAATAAATTGGTTACTAAATCAAAAAAGTTTAAGAAACGGGAATGGGCCCCAGAGGATGAAGAAAAACTTAAAATATTAAAACAACAAACTTCAAAATTAAATAAGCTAAGATTACTTGTTAAAGAATGTTCTTGGATAATAGAAACAGATGCATGTGAAAATAATTGGGGATCAGTATTAAAGTTCATTGAAATAGGTAAAAAAGAGGAAAGACTAACCAAATATACTAGTGGATCATTCACAAAGATCCAAAAAAATTACCACATAAATGAAAAGGAACTACTAGCAATCTTAAAAGCTATAAAAAAAATATGAATTATTCATAATACATACGAAATTCACAGTAAGGACAGATAATACACAAGTAAAGAGTTGGATTAACAAAATAATAGGCCAACTATAGCAAATAAAAGATTGATACGATAGCAAATAAAGTTAGCATATTACGACTTCTCAATAGAAAATATATAATGAAAAGATAACATCTTAGCAGATTTCTTATCAAGAAACTCACAATTTCATTTTTACGGGATGGAAAATAGAGTCCAGCATATAGAACAATATATAGTCTACCTAAAGGAGACTGTGGAGCAATTAAAAGGAGTATTTAACCAACTACAATTACAAATATGTGGTCTTCAAAGTATATTTTACCAACATATAAATGCAGAACATACTGAAAAAATGAGCAAAGGGAGTGAACCTATTAATCCACAAAATACAAGTGAGATAACAAAAATAGCCACACAAGAGGGAAACTCCATACCCATACAATCTACTACCTACAAAGAGAGTTTACTATCAGATCCTTCAAAATATTCCAAAAAGGATTTATTTTACAATATATTGACCACTCAAGTCAATCAATTTATTAAAACTATTTCTCATTAATATATGAACAATGCAATCATACTACCATGAGCAAATCCAAAGACAGTAAGAGTATTATTCGACAGAGGGCTGATCCATTATGTATATCCATCCCGAGAATGTGAAGAACTTAGCCAGCTACCTGCTAAGAGTTATTTTGGCCTTACAAATGCCTCCAAAATATATGTTCGGGTATTTTCAGCTATTCCAGAATTTTTTGAAGATGATGAAGAACTACCCGCAAAGTATATTATAAAGATGGGGATGAATACACAAATCCTGTTTGGAGCAACCAATATTATACCATATAAAAATGAAGAATTTGAAAAACTAATCCCAGACAGAAGAGCTATGAGATTTAGAACAATGTATTGTGAACTAAATGACATACAAAATAGAGACAGTTACATATGGATCTATGACAGCCCTGACCCACAAAAATTAATGATTTACTGCATATGAAAGATTAAACCACCACAAGAAAGAAGTCTTTGACAGCTGGTACCAAATTCTACATAAAGGAGCCATGACAGTGACAGAAGAGACAACTGTCCACTACTCTAGATTGATGAGGATGGAACCACAACATAAATACAGACAATGTGAAAAAGAATAAGAAAAGGCTGACGAAGAGTTATTTCTGATGTGAAGCAGGTGAAGATGTTGGCCAAAAAAGAATCTTTAACGTAAGCAGTGACGTAACGGACTCAAATATTTATCTATGATGTAAGCAGTGATGTAATGGGAACAATAATTGTAACTGATGTAAATCCACCCCTTCTTCTATAAAAGGGGAGGCTGGGTAAGGGAGAGGGGACAGAAGATATATGGTTTCCATATAAGCTTGTAAAGAGAGTATGTAAGAGAGTTGAAATCTATAAAGACTATCTGTAACATCCTGAATTTTCATATAATTAAATATAAAATTTTCATTTGATTTCACGTGTTTTGCACGTGCAAATTAATGTGTGCATTTGGAGTTAAAATTATTTTTAATGTCATGAACAAACATTTTCATTTCTCTTTTTAAAAGCCTCTTAATATTTATTAAAGGATCCTAGGCCTAACAATTTAATTCTAACTCACCCAAAATAAATTAAATAAATTAATTAAAAAGCCTATAGAATTAGCCCACCTAGCTAGCCTACTAATTAATTTATTTGTTAATTAAAACAACTTGTATGGTAGACTTGTCATGTAACAAATTAGTATAACAAATTAATGAACAAACTTAAGTATAGGTGTGCATGTGGGGGTACGTGCATTGCACATGCACGTGCAATTTGAATGAGAGGAGAGCCCGGCCATTTCATGGAGTGGGAAGAGTGGAGAGTTGGTTGCAAGCTAGTGGGTAGTTTTTCTAACTCCCAAATGCATCTTAGCCATTCATCCAAACACATCTCAACCCTTTATTTATCTATGAATTGTGTATAAATAGCCCACTTTGTCATTCTTTATCATTTGCACTTAGAATTTTTAAAGAGAAAGAGAAGAGATGGTGTGAAAAAAAGATTGAGTGTGTGTGTATTCTTGCATTGGAGGCCGGCTAGCTCAAGAGGAGGAGAGAGGCTCGGTTTTGCACAAGCAAGGAGGAGAGGAATCTGGTTTTGCACAAGCTTGGAGGAGAAGGCTCGCAGCTAAGATCAAGGAGAAGGGAAGGCAACCGTGCTTTCAAGGAGTTTTTCTTTAAGAATTCTCAATTTGTTCTTCAAGAGGTGGGCAATTTCTCTACTTCTAATCTAGATATCATGTTACTTGGCTAATTTTATAAATATGCTAGAATAAATAGTAAAATTTACCATGTGATTGCTTAAAGAGACTAGTAGGAAAAAAGAGAAAATTTTGATGGTTAATATACAGAAATTCGAAGAATGGATTCGAATTAGTGAATTAAAACTTCTCATTGTGCCATGAAAGAATATCTATTTTAATGAACCATGCTAATATGATAATTTTTCTTAGTGAAGTTGTTGATTGAGATGAATGAATATTGATATGTGTTAATTGCTAAATGGCTTAGTCGTTATTTCAATTATGTAGTGATAATGTGATAAGAGAAGAAATAGTCTCACTAGTATATATTTTATGAGTATAAGGAATTTTATAAAGAAGCTTTGATGAGAGACAACATTTTATTTGAAAAATTGATAATATAATTTCTTTAATACAAGTTGGAAGGAAGATTTTATTATATTTTGAAAATTGAGAATTTTATGAATTTAAATATATGCACTATACTGTATCTTCGAAAGGAAAAGTTATGGAAAAGAATTAGATCCTTGAATGGTAAAAATTAATTGGGAAATCGAAATTATTAAAGAAAGAGTTATAAACAGATCAGTAGAATAAAAGAATTTTAACTCAGAATTATAACAGAGAATGGGTTTGGGCAAACTGGTTTACCGTGTGAAGTTAGAGCGCTGTGAACAGTGTGTAGCTTCACGGGTTCGAGTCTTGAAGAGGCTCTGTTTTTATTAAAATTGATTTTTACCAAATCACTGAAGACCCCGTACATAAGACTTTGAGTTCACCTTTAATCACTAGCTGCTGTTGGGCTTTCTGGTCTTCGGGTGCGCTCTGAGTTGGTCACTGTTGCAGGGACGGGGGTCGTGGGTTCGAACCTGGTGCCTGACTTTTAATATATTTCGATTTTTTGGGCATATTCTTGAGCTTTAAGAGCAATAAAAATCGGGGAGAAAATTTTATTATTCCTCTAAAATTATTTAGACTTTGTAAAAAATATTTCCACAATATTTTGACATATTTTGTGAGATTTGGTAGTGATTTTAGGGATGAAGAACTTGACTTTTTTTTAAAAAAAAAAATATGACTTTCGTATAATTAAATAAGGATAAATTTTGAATGTAAAGAACTTTGTGTTGAGATCAAATATTGAGATTTTCGACATGGAAGATTTGAGTAAGTTAATAAATGAAATTTGGTATTTTAATATATGCAAGTGTGCATGGAAAATGTAATAAAAAGATCATATTGTGAATATGGAATTTGTGAGTATGAACACTTAATTTTGGTGAACATGAAAAGAGGTTAAAATCTAGAGTATAGCTAAGTCCTTACCCCGGTGTGAATGATTTTTTGAAGATAAATGTTGTAGAAAAAGACCAAGAATGGGTCGTTGTTATCAATTGTTATTTAAGACCGGTGTAAAGGTAATGCTAACTCTAGGGTGTTAATTTACTCTTGATTCAAATATCTAAGGACAACACTTTAGTGAAGATGTGATGAAAGTAAGAGAAAAACACATGTATGAGGGCCTTGGATTCACGGTGTGAGAGTTTTCACAGGCTGTCTGCATGATGCGTCATGTCATGACGTGAATCCATCTCCGAAATTATCAAGATCATGACGACGCTTGTGGGGTACTTGGTGACTACGTAGTGTCATTGCCCCATGACGGAGGCGAATTCTCATAGGCTTTCTACATGATGCGTCATGTCATGACGTGAGATTCCCCTCCAGGCTATCTGGACATAGGCTCGTAACTCATAAAACATCTAAGAACTTACCATAATTATCGTAGTATTTAAACTCAGAACGAGGGATTCAACCCTACAAGATGAAATATGGTTAAGGGCTTGCCCTCGGATCTATGTAGAATGGGATACATAGGTTCGAACAAGTGTGCATTAGTGTCATGAAATATAAATAACTGCATTAAGGCTAAGTGCACTAGCACACACGACATCAATAGGATAGTCCCTTCTTAGCTTTGTTTGTGATCAAGTTTGTGTTTTCCAAGTAAGTGAAATTGATGTATTATATCCTAGCGTCAGTTGTATGCAACTGACTTGCCCACACTTTTTATGCAGGATAAAATGGATGACAGGACTAAAGAAGGAATGTTGCTTAAAGAAATATTTTAATTGTTATTTCATTCGTGTATTATGTTGTATTTTGCTTCTGCTACGTTGATGTAATGATCATGTGAAACTTTGAATTCAGACATATTTGGAATTCGGGGTGTTACAGAGTGGTATCAGAGCCACGCTTCCAAGTAGTATAAATTTATAAGGAACGACATCCTAGAGTAGACATTAGAGTGTGAGTTTGGTATAGAGATTTAAATGTAAGCTACTTACATTTGTGTTGCTTTATGATTGATGCTTAATCTTCTCCCTTCCTAAAGATGGCGAACCACCATGATCCAGCAGACGATGATGAATGGCACATAATTTAATAGGACTGCTACCCCGGACAAGGAGATTTTGACAAAGAGGAAGAAGGTCCAAAGGTATATGAAGGAGAATGGCCCAAGTCCTGAGAGACCACCCCGCGGACTCATCATATGATTCACAAGGAAGAACCAGTTCCAAGAGATCGCATCGAATCTCTTCAGAGGCAGGTGGAGACTCAAAAGGAGAGAGCACACCAATTGCAGGCTCAGTGTGCAAATTTCAAAGAGAACATTTCAACCCTCAGCCATCGAGTTTGGGAACTCGAGAAGAGAAAGAATATGTATGATGTGTTGAAGAAAGAAGTAGCAGAACTACCGGAGAGCTTAGGAAAGCCAAGAGGAACCGTAGGAATTAGAATGTTGTATTATCTCAATGTTTTTCGCATGAATGTCATACGATGTTTTAAATTGAATGTACAAACAATGAAATGAAAAGGTTGATTTAAATTCATGTTTCTGCTTCAAATTTAATGGATCTTATGAATCAGAGTATGGCTGGAAGAAGAGCAAGGAGTGGAGAAGGGCCCAGTTGTGGACTCGACCTAGAAACGGAGTTGGCCAGGGTTTATCAGACCATCAACGCTGTCGCCATGAACTAAAACCCTAGGGGGATGCCTGCAGTACCAGTCCCTGAGGCGATCAAACTTGTGGAGTCATTCAAGAGGATGAAGCCACCGGTGTTAGAAAGGAAGTCAGATCCAGATGCAACTGACAATTGGATTAGGCAAGTCGAGACTATTTTTGAGGTCTTGGAAACTCCAGAAGGTCGCAAGGTGAAGCTGGCTAAATTGCTGCTCGAGAAGGACGCAGGTGTATGGTGGCAGTCCATGAAGCGGACTATGGGAAATGGTGCTATCGGCTGGGGGGAATTCTTGGAAGAGTTCTGCGGTCACTACTTTCCATCCGACGTCCAAGAGAAGAAAGCGATGGAGTTCCTGACCCTACAACAGCAGGGAAGCATGTCTGTCAGGGAGTATGAGACAAGGTTTACTCAACTTTCTATGTATGCACCCGAACTTGTGATGGCCGAGTAAAAAAAGGCTCGGAAGTTTGAGCACGGATTGAGGCCGAGTCTGAGATCAAGAATCATACCCCTTGGTATCAGGAGGTTTGATAAGCTAGTCAAACGAGCTGCAACCATAAAGGAGGATATGGAGCAGTTTCATGCCTCCCAGAATAGGAGGAACAATTGGAATGTCGGGAAGAGGCCCGCGGTTTCTGGGAATGTTAGGGGGCAACCCCTAGCTCAAAGGTTCAAACCTACGGGGGAGAATACTGTCAATGTGGCTGGAGGACCCAGAAATGGTTGGGTGAGACCTCCTGTGTTGACTTGTTTCAATTGTGGATAGACAGTTCATTACAGATCTCACTTCCCCAAGCATCAAAATGTCGCCCGAAAGGCACCTACGCAGCAGGTAGGGAAGAGGCCGTACCAGTAGGGGCGGGTATTCGCTTTGACTGAGGCCGACGCTGATGAAGTGGATCACGTCATTACTGGTACGGGGGCGGATGTTTAGAATTTCTTTTGTTCATTTCCCTATTTATTTGGAAAAGACTGTTATGTAATGGGAGTTTATTATGTAACATGAGAACTTTTATTAAATGGAAAGAAAGCTGTTATTTTGTTCGATACTAGATCCTCTCATACTTTCGTATCACCTAAATTTGCTAAAGTCTTGGGGGTTGAACCGAAGGTCTTTCCAGGTAAGGTCTTAGCAGTAGCTACTCCATCAGGGGAGACTTTAACCACTGATCAGTATTATATAGACTGCAATATCAAAATTGGAGACAGGATCTTCGGGATTGATCTGATCGAGCTGAATATCCTAGGGGTCAATGTTGTCATTGGCATTGATTGGATGTCGATGTACAGTGCGAACATCGAGTGTAAAACCAAGGAGGTAACAGTGAAGGCTCTGGGAGGTCCTGCAGTCACTTTCCAGGGAAAGAGGAGGTGTTCAGGTTTGGTGGCGGCTATTAGCAAGAAAAAGGTTCTGATGGAGGTGCAGCAGATTCCAGTGGTTCGGGATTACCCGACTGTGTTCTTGGAGGATTTGCCCGGGTTACCCCTGCATCTTGATGTAGAGTTCAGCATCACTATTCAGCCAAGGAGTGCACTTATTTCCAAGGCACCGTATAGGATGGTGCCTGTGGAGCAGGATGAAGTTAAGCAGTAGATTGAGGAGCTTTTGGGGAAAGGTTTTATTCAGCCGAGTACGTCATCTTGGGGAACACCGGTGTTTTTGGTGAAGAAGTTTGGGTCGATGAGGATGTGCATCAATTACCGGGAGCTGAATAAGGTAACTATTCAGAATAAATATCCAATTCCATAAATTGATGACCTGTTCGATCGTCTACAATGGGTAGATGTCTTCTCTAAAATAGACCTCCGGTTGGGATACCATTAGGTTCGAGTGAAAGTAGAAGATGTGCATAAGACTGCATTCAGAACTTGAAATGGGCATTACGAATTTTTAGTTATGCCATTTGGAGTGACGAATGTACCTGCAATCTTTGTGGACATGATGAACAGGGTGCTGAGGCCATTTATTTATTCTTTCATCGTGGTGCTCATTGACGATATTCTTGTGTACTTCAAGTCAGAGGAGGAGCACACTGAGCATCTGGGTGAGATTCTGAAGAAGCTTTAAGAGCATGAGTTGTATGCCAAGTTATCCAAGTGCGATTTCTGAAAATCTGAAGTATCATTCCTGGGTCACATCCTTTCTAAGGAGGGAGTGGCTACTGATCCTCAAAAGATAGAGTCAGTGAAAGATTGGGCAAAGACCTACTACGGTGAAAGAAATCAGAAGTTTTCTTAGGCTAACCGGCTACTACAGGAGGATTATTCAAGGCTATGCTTAGATAGCCGTATCGCTCCCTGGTCTGACCAAGAAGAATGTAAAATTCAAGTGGACTGAGCAGTGCGAGGTAAGCATTCAGGAATTGAAAGAGAAATTGACTACTGCTCCTATTTTTGCTTTTTCTAGAGCAGGTATTGAGTATGATGTCTACAGCGATGCTTCACATCATGGGCTTGGGTGTGTCTTGATGAAAGAGGGCAAGGTAATCGCTTATGGGTCTAGAAAAATAAGACCGCATGAGAGGAATTATCCGACTCACGATCTGTAGTTGGCTGCGATTATTTTTTCCTTGAAGCAATAAAGGCATTATGTGTATGGTGAGAAATTAAACATGTACACGGACCAAAAAAGTTTGAAGTACATCTAACAGCAAAAAGGACCTGATTCTGAGGCAACAGAGATGGCTAGAAGTACTTAAGGACATGCATCCTGAGATTAAGTACCATCCGGGTAGAGCTAATATTGTTGCTGATGCACTTAGCCGTAAAAGCAGTTTGGCCCGTTTGATCATGACCCAGAGGCATCTTGCAGAGGAGTTGGATCAGGCTGGAATTGAGGTTATTTGCAAGGTTTGGGTTCATCTTTGGCTCAGCTGAGGCTTCAGCCCACGCTGAATGAAAGAATTATGGAAGGTCAGAAGGAGGATGCAGAGATTTAGAAGATGAAGGAGCAGGTTGGCGCAGGCAGATTATCAGAGTTTCAGATCATGGATGAAGTGTTGTGGTTTGGAGAAAGGTTATGTGTTCCGGATCAATCAGAATTGATGGAGAGTACTCTTCAGGAGGCACATGCCACTCTTTTGTCTGTACATCCTGGGAGCACCAAGATGTACAAGGACATCAAGCAGCATTTCTGGTGGTCAGTTTTGAAGCGTGATGTCGCTGAGTTTGTGTCTAGGTGCGAGATTGTTCAGCAAGTGAAAGCCGAAAATTAGAAGCTGGAGGTTTGTTGCAACCGTTACCCATTCCGGAGTGGAAGTGGGAGAACATCAGCATGGATTTCATCATGGGTTTTCCCAAGAGTTCGAAGGGTAATGATACGATTTGGGTCATAGTCGATCGACTAACCAAATCGGCTCACTTTTTTGTAATGAAACTCACTTTGTCTATGGATTTGTTAGCCGAGCTGTATGTTAGGGAGATCGTCAGGCTTCATGGTGTTCTGTTGACCATTGTGTCTGATCGAGATGCACGGTTTACTTCGTATTTTTTGATGTTTCTTCAGGCAGCTTTGGGTGCTAAGACGGATTTCAGCACCGCCTTCCATCCTCAGACTGATGGGCAGACTGAGAGGGTTAATCAGTTCTTGAGGATATGCTTCGATGTTGTGTTCTAGATTTTGGAGGCAGTAGGGAGAGGCATCTAGCTCTAGTAGAGTTTGCCTACAACAATAATTTTTAGACTAGTATCGGAATGGCGCCATATGAAGTTCTGTATGGTAGGAAGTGCAGAATGCCTTTATGTTGGTTCGAAGTGGGGGAGCGGCAGATGTTTGGGCCCGAGATTGTGCAACAGACCTCAGAAAAGACCGATTTGATTAAGAAGAGGTTAGTGGATGCTCAGAGTAGGCACAAGAGTTATGCCAACAACCGGAGGAGGGACCTTGAGTTCCAGGAAGGTGACTTTGTCTTCCTGAAGGTGTTTCCTAGTAAAGGTGTGATTCTCTTTGGTAGAGGTGGGAAATTAGCCCAAGGTACATAGGCCCTTATAAGATATTGAAGAGAATTGGGAAGACTGCTTACCGGTTGGAGTTACCGGAAGAGTTGTCTCAGGTGCACAATGTCTTCTATGTGTCTATATTGAGAGGTTACATTCCAGATCCAAGTCACCATTTTCCCGAAGTACCGGAGGGTTTACAGTTAGATCTGAGTTACACTGAGTGGCCAGTTGAGATTGTGGATCGTCGGAAAAAGGTCTTGAGGAACAAGTCGATACCGATGGTCAAAGTAGTCTGGATATACAAATTGGTTGAAGAGGCTACTTGGGAATCTGATGAGAGGATCCTGAAAGATCATCTCGAGCACTTTGTTTGAATTGTATTATTTTTTTCTTTCTTCTTTTATGTTTTTCTTATCACTCTTTAGGCGTAGTTCCGGGGACGGAACTATTCTAAGGAGGGAGTGTTGTAACATCCTGAATTTTCATATAATTAAATATAAAATTTTCATTTGATTTCACGTGTTTCACACGTGCAAATTAATGTGTGCATTTGGCGTTAAAATTATCTTTAATGTCATGAACAAACATTTTCATTTCTCTTTTTAAAAGCCTCTTATTATTTATTATAGGATCCTAGGCCTAACAATTTAATTCGAGCCCACCCAAAATAAATTAAATAAATTAATTTAAAAAGCCCATAGAATTAGCCCACCTAGCTAGCCCACTAATTAATTCATTTGTTAATTAAAACAACTTGAATGGTAGACTTGTCATGTAACAAATTAGTATAACAAATTAATGAACAAACTTAAGTATAGGTGTGAATGTGGGGGCACGTGCATTGCACATGCACGTGCAATTTGAATGAGAGGAGAGGCCGACCATTTCATGGAGTGGGAAGAGTGGAGAGTTGGTTGCATGCTAGTGGGTGGTTTTTCTAACTCCCAAATGCATCTTAGTCATTCATCCAAACACATCTCAACCCTTCATTTGTCCATGAATTGTGTATAAATAGCCCCTTTGTCATTCTTTATCATTTGCACTTAGAATTTTTAAAGAGAGAGAAGAGATTGAGTGAGAAAAAGATTGAGTGTGTGTGTGTTCTTGCATTGGAGGCCGGCTAGTTTAAG
Organism: Hemerocallis citrina; assembly: GCA_017893485.1. Taxonomy (NCBI): domain Eukaryota; kingdom Viridiplantae; phylum Streptophyta; class Magnoliopsida; order Asparagales; family Asphodelaceae; genus Hemerocallis; species Hemerocallis citrina. The sequence continues at coordinate 152,055,602 of CM030365.1, read as the reverse complement.
AGGAGGAGAGAGGCTCGGTTTTGCACAAGCAAGGAGAAGAGGAATCTAGTTTGCACAAGCTTGGAGGAGAAGGCTCGCGGCTAGAATCAAGGAGAAGGGAAGGCAATCGTGCTTTCAAGGAGTTTTTCTTTAGGAATTCTCAATTTGTTCTTCAAGAGGTGGACAATTTCTCTACTCCAAATCTAGATATCATGTTAGTAGGCTAATTTTATGAATATGCTAGAATAAATAGTAAAATTTGCCATGTGATTGCTTCAAGAGACTAGTAGGGAAAAAGAGAAAATCCTGATAGTTAATATACGAAAATTCGTATAATGGATTTGAATTAGTGAATTAAAACTTATCATTATGCCATGATAGAAAATCTATTTTAATGATCCATGCTAATATGATAATTTTGCTTAGTGAAGTTGTTGATTGAGATGAATGAATATTGATATGTGTTAATTGCTAAATGGCTTAGTTGTTATTTTAATTATGTAGTAATGATGTGATAAGAGAAGAAATAGTTTCACTAGTATAAGTTTTATGAGTATAAAGAATCTTATAAAGAAGCTTTGATGAGAGACAACATTTTATTTGAAAAATTGATAATATAATTTCTTTAATACAAGTTGGAAGGAAAATTTTATTATATTGTGAAAAATGAGAGTTTTATGAATTTAAATATATGCACTATACTGTATCTTGGAAAGAAAAAGTTCTGGAAAATAATTAGATCCTTGAATGGAACAAATTAATTGGGAAATCAAAATTATTAAAGAAAGAGTTATAAACAGATCAGTACAATAAAGGAATTTTAACTCAAAATTATAACAGAGAATAGGTTTGGGCATACTGGTTTACCGTGTGAAGTTAGAGCGCTGTGAACAGTGTGTAGCTTCATGGGTTCGAGTCTTGAAGAGGCTCTGTTTTTATTAAACTTGATTTTTACCAAATCACTGAAGAACTCGTACATAAGACTTTGAGTTCACCTTTAATCACTAGCCGCTGTTGGCTCGTACATAAGACTTTGAGTTCACCTTTAATCACTAGCCGCTGTCGGACTTTCTGGCCTTCGGGTGCGCTCTGAGTTGGTCACTGTAGCAGGGGTGGGGGTCGTGGGTTCAAACCTAGTGCATGACTTTTAGTATATTTCAATTTTCTTGGGCATATTCTTGAGTTTTAAGAGCAATAAAAATTGGGAAAAAAAATTCTATTATTCCTCTAAAATTATTGAGACTTTATAAAAAATATTTCCACAATATTTTGACATATTTTATGAGATTTGGAAGTGATTTTTAGGAGGAAGAACTTGACAATTTTTCTTAAAATATGAATTTTGTATAATTAAAGAAAGGAAAATTTTTGAATGTAAAGAATTTTGTGTAGAGATCAAATATTGAGATTTTCGACATGGAAGATTTGAGTAAGTTAAAAAATGAAATTTGGTGTTTTAATATAAGCAAGTGTGCATGGAAAAGGAAATAAAAAGATCATATTGTGAATATGGAATTTGTGAGTGTAAACACTCAATTTTGGTGAACATGAAAAGAGGTTAAAATTTAGAGTATAGCTAAGTCCTTACACTAGCGTGAATGAATTTTTGAAGATAAATGTTGTAGAAACAGACCAAGAATGGGTCGTTGTTATCAATTGATGTTTAAGAATGGTGTAAAGGTAATGCTAACTCTAGGGTTTTAATTTACTCATGATTCAAATAGCTAAGGACAACACTTTGTGAATATGTGATGAAAGTAAGAGAAAAACACAAGTATGAGGGTCTCGGATTCACTGTGTGAGAATTTTCACAGGCTGTATACATGATGCATCATGTCATGACGAGAATCCATCTCCGGAATTATCGGGATCGTGGCGGCGCTTGTGGGGTGCTTGGTGACTACGTAGTGTCATTGTCCCATGACGGGGGCAAATTGTCCATAGGCTTTCTACATATTGCGTCATGTCATGACGTGGGATTTCCCTTCAGGATATCTAGATATGGGCTCGTAACTCATAAAATATCTAAGAACTTACCGTAGTTACCGTACTAGTTAAACTCATAACGATAGATTCAACCCTACAAGATGAATTACAGTTAAGGGCTTGCCCTCGAATCTATATAGAATGGGATGCATAGGTTCGAACAGGTGTGCATTAGTGTCATGAAATATAAATAACTGCATTAAGACTAAGTGCATTAGCACACATGACATCAATAGGATAGTCCCTTCTTAGCTTTGTTTGTGATCAAGTTTTTGTTTTCCATGTAACAGAAATTGATGTATTATATCCTAGCGTCAGTTCTATGTAACTAACGTGTCCACGATTTCTATGCAGGATAAAATGGATGAAAGGACTAAAGAAAGAATGTTGCTTAAAGAAATGTTTCAATTATTATTTCATTCATGTATTATGTTGTATTTTGCTTCCGCTACGTTGATGTAAACATAGTTGTATTAAAGTTCTTTTTAAAAAAATTCCTTATAAAATTGTACAAAGTGAAGTGTAAAGATCATGTGGAACTTCGGATTCAGACTTATTTGTTATTCGGAGTGTTACACTATCTTTCTTGTTAAGCTCTTGCACAATATAAGATATGAATAGTTAGTCTTTTACCCTTAGGGAGTATTTTGTAAGGCTACCTGACGGATCGTACAAAAATACGCATTTGTAACCTTCTATAGTTAAGTTGTACACTTAGTAGCAGGAAACGAGCTAGGTTGTGGTTGTCTGTACTGAAGTGCTACTAATTGTTCCAGACTATCACTTGGATGAAGCTCTCTTTGAGAGCATAGTAGTCCTGAGATGGGAGAAACGTAAAACGAGCACTGAAATCGGGGTGCATACCAGAGCTATTTTATCCACTGGAAGTAACTGGTACAGAGCAGCTCAAAGCGGTTTAACTAGGTCAGAAGCATGATGAGCCATTTTGTTTTGATTCTTATGGTATCCTTATAAATCTCTCTCCTCTCCTGAATTTATACTTGTTGTTTTAAATCACAAAATCGCAAAAAAAGAATAATGGATAATAATGGTTTTAGTCTTGCCTCATAAATTAATTAATGACTAATTATCAAGTAAGTGATAGAATGCTAGTTTTTTATATTTATTATATTCATAGAGTAACAAGAATGAATGATTTTTATGAGTTCAAATTATTTTTCTTTAGTGTACACGAGTAACAATTAAAACAATAAATCAAATAAATTCTCGAGAAACTAGTAATCTAAATGTCCAAATAATTGATGATCTAATTTTTTATGAAAGATATTTATTATATTATGAAAATGGTGAATTTAGTAGTTATACTTGGAGTCTTACAACATCATATAGACAATTTCTAGAAGAAAATGAATATATTGAAGAAGGAAATGGACATATGGAAGAACTCGAAGAACCCCCATATGATAGTAGTAGCGAAATATCTGAGACAGGTTCAGAATCTATGAGAGATCTTGAACTTCTGCTTAATTACTTTAATATTTTTGAGATAGACAAGGCACATTTTTTCGAAAAATATTATTTTACAGAAAACTATCATCTTTGAGGATTTTTAATACTCTGTTTTATTCTATTCACAGGTGTTTTTACGCTTCGCTACCCCAGTTGGTATTAGAGCCTCGTTACAAAGTAAGTAACTCTCACTGGTTTCTCAAAATATTTAGTAGAATTTAAGTAGTTAAAAAATTAATTAGATACGAGAAATTAAAAATATTACAAAAATAAATTTTAAATTTGCAAAAAGATCACACATTCTATAGAAAAATCTATAGAATAGGAAGCATAGAATATTAATTAAAAATTATTCCTTAGTTACAAATAGTTTGGTCGTTGTCCTTTTTTGCAGGTATTTTTAAATTTTGTCCTAACTAAATAATTAACGCGTGTAAGCAATTGAGATTTTTTTTGTTTTTTTTTGTTTTGTTTTTTTTGACTTATGATTGATGAAATGTTATTGTGCATCTATAAAATTTCCTTTGATTATGATAGTCTTTACTAAATCCTATCAAAATTGATAGCAAATACTGAAACATACATTGTATGTGGGACTCGTCATCATAATTTCTATTTAGGGGGGCTCAATCACTTTCTTAGAGCATCTGTAGTCGTTTATCTTAAAATTATCCATATATGGATATATAGATATAGGAATTTCGATTTCGCTGCACTCGTGGAAAGCTATTTTATAGCAATCAATTATTTAATATTAAGCGACGACACATGAAGTGCCGTCTGAGGGAGAAAACGCGTAAAATTCGGCCGCAAACGTCGGACGGCACATGAAGTGCCGTCTGTTTTAAAAAAAAAAAAAAAAAAAAAAAAAAAAAAAAAAATTCTCGCCGTCTGACACAATTTTTGGACCGTAGCCTGCTTTCCTCAATTATTCCCACTTTCCCACAAAATCCAGCTCCAATTATGGCTTTATCAAAATTTTTTGGACCAAAATATCCTTAATGGTTTATCTATATATATCTCTTGGTTTCATCATATCTGGGAGGGGCAATTGAGTCAATATGCGAATTTTTTTTTTTTTATTAAATCAGCAACGGACGGCACATCAAGTGCCGTCCGGGGAGTGCGGCTTTTCGACAGACGGCTGATCAAGTGCCGTCCGAGCGGCTTTTTTCGAGTGGTTTTTAATTTTTTTGGGGTTTAAATAAATCGGATTAATTCGGGTATTTTCGAACGGACGGCACTTGAAGTGCCGTCCGACGATTAAAATAATAATTTACTGCGTGGGACGGCACTTCGACCAACGTCGCTGACTTATCGATAAAAGCTATTTCGTCTCTCATATATAGCAATGCACTGTAGCGATTTATCGATAATATCGATATATAGCAAACGACTACAACTACTTTTTAAGCTAAATATCGATATTATCGATATATAGATAACGACTACAGATGCTCTTACATATCAACACCCCATCTCAAAAAGCCAAAACCCTAGTGGTCGTCGACCTACCTATGCCGTAGCAGTCGTTGACCTCGCTATCAGAGTCCTTGTTGCTCCCTGCTCTGTCGTCTACTGCCCCGCCCTGTCATCTCCCTACCGCAACCTCGCGACACCGCACCGTCGATGGCAACCCACTCTCCTTTCTCTTCTTGTGCGGTTTCTTCTACATTCCCAAAGATCGAAGCTTTTTTGGGAAATGGGGTAGTACATTCGGAAGGGTAAGCGAGATCGGAGTTGCCGAACGACGCCCTACCGTCCACGTAGGGGGCCAGTGTTCCGATGCGGCAGAGGTGGGCCCCACATTGCCATCGGGCTGCCGCTGCTCTTCCACCTCTCACTTCCAACCGACATCCCCCTTCTATCATCAAGAAGACAGGGAGTGACATGCGTATTGAGTTGGTCCGTCACCGCCTTTTGGGTTGTTGGCGGGACGGCAACCCGAATTGGAGGAGGAGGGTTGGCCAATTGTGGTGCTAATGGCTTGGCACTGAGATGAGTGGGATCGAGGAGGAAGGCCATGGCAGCAGGCAAGGGCGACTGCATCGTAGACACGCAGGTATGGTCGGGGATGGCACACGCGGCCCAAAGCCGAGGAGGGGAGGCCGGGATGCTGATGTTGCGCTCCCGCTTGCTCTCTCTCTCTCTCTCTTTCTCCCTCCCTCTCTCTCTTGGTTTGGATTTGAGATATTAGATATTTGGGTATGGGATTTGGATCTTTGGGATTCGGATCTAATTGAGAAAGATAAAGAGATAAAATAGAGGAGAAAATCTTAATTAACAAGACAAAGGCGCTTCTTGGATGCTCTCATTGGAGGGGTGGGCAGCGCTGGCGGGAGGACTACGGTCTGTACGACAGTGCCGTGGGTGGTGGGCCTGAAGAGGGGTTCCTCCTACACCGCCTCCGCCATCGATGAGGCACACATGGCCATTGTCAGAGGAGCCACCGACGCACCCGCCAGATCAGCGGACATTTCAAATTTCAAAACGGTATGGGCACCAAAATTTCCGCTTGATTCACATCAGGTGGGAGTGCAGTGGCACACAGTGCCAAAAGACAAGCACATGCATTTTCTTTTGGGGGGAACATTGTAAAAATGCCTAAGAAGGGACCTACTACAATTTTAGACGAAAAGTTCTAGAAGATTTTGCCGTACTACCTCACTTTTTGAAAATATTTAGCGGTCTGCCATACTTCCCAAAATAATTAGCGATATGTTCTTATTTAGGACACGTCAGTAAGAAACGTTATTGGGAAAAACAGCATAGGTTATTTTCATGCCGTTCTTCCCAATAACGACATCTGTTTGAAAAAAAAAATTGCATGCCGTTATTTGGAATAACGGCATAGGTTGTTTTGTTTTTGGAGAGCTTATAGTCTCCACTTAGAGGAAAAAATTGCAAGTATGAAAAACCTTATAACAGATTTTGTTATTTCAAATAACGACATTCTCAATACTGATGCCGTTATTTGGAATAACGGCATCAGTTATAAATTTTTTTAATAAAAAAGTAACTTATTATTCATTCTCTCTGATGAATAAGTAATAAAAAAAAAATATATATATATATATATATATATATATATATATATATATATATATATATATACTAGATATTCCCGTGGCCACGTGCCTATGGCACGTCTTCAGAATGATACAACATATGAAAAGTCTTGTAAATAGTAAATCAACAATTATGTAGCTGAAGTTTGAATAGTATGACAATAATTAGTTGTAATCCATGTTTCCATATATATATATATATATATATATATATATATATATATGGATAATGAAATAAATAAATGAGTTGTTTTGGGGGGGGGGATTTGAATTTGAGTTTTGGGGGAAAACTTTTGAGGGGAAAATGTGTTTGGTGAGGTTAGATCTGGGCCTTTGATTTTGGGTGGATTGAAGGAGAGCCACTTGATAGCTTTCTTCGTGTTTTATTATATAGATATATATATATATATATATAACTGATGCCGTTATTCCGAATAACGGCATCAGTTATAATTTTTTTTTTTTAAACTTTTTATTAATTCTTTCTGTTTCCAAACAACGGCAAGAGTGCATATTGATATATAACTGATGCCGTTATCTTCAATAACGGCATCAGTCATTAGAATGCCGTTATTCAGGATAACAGCATTGTTTATAAGTTTTTTTCACACTTAGAACCTTTTAAACTTAGAAGATTCACACTTGTAAGACAACTATACTGATGCCGTTATTCCAAATAACGGCATGCAATTTTTTTTTTCAAACATATGCCGTTATTGGAAAGAACGGCATCGAAATAATCTATGCCGTTTTCCCCAATAACGTTTCTTGCTGACGTGTCCTAAACAAGGGTATATCGCTAATTGTTTTAGGAAGTAGGGCAGACCGCTAAATATTTTCAAAAAGTGGGGCAGATTGGCAAAATTTTCAAAGTTCTACTGGGTCTCGATGGGGTACGGTACGGATTTGGGGTTATCTTTTGGACCGAAGAAATGGTCCGGATTATCCTCTTCTCTAGTGTGAGGCATAATAAAACATTTGACCCACACTCAATCCCTGAGTTTTTTGACATGTCTATTGATGCTGCTTATTTTTGGGAGGAGTGTGGATGCACCAGGTGTGAGTTCGGACTCAATTTGTAATGGTGGAAGGATGCGGTAACGGACGGTGAACGGGAGGCTCGCTTCGGCACCGGAGGATCGACTCGGATTGCCTCGCCTCGTGTACCTACAGACGGTCTAGGAACACCAGAGTATATCCCGGTGGCAGATCCTCTGACGGTCTAGTTAGTCTCTGAGAGAGAGTAGCAGTAACTAGGGTTTTAGTGAAAAAAGATTGATTACCTCAAAAGATGGGAGAGGGCCTGGTATTTATAGATAATCCCAATCGGGTTTGGATCCGCTTGGGGGCCGGGTCTGGACCCGAAAGCCCATGGGCCTGACGTGGCAGGAGGCCCAGGTGGTTTAGGACAGACGTGGCAACCTCATGAACGGTTTAGGGCTGACGTGGCAAAGTCCTAGGTGGTTTCGTAGCTGACATGGCTGATCGTGGGGCCCCTGTGCCTCTAAGAGAATTGGATGGCCTGGGTTGTGCCAGGTCATCCTCATCCCTTGCCAGGCTGAGTGGAAGGCCCGTGGGACCGCCGAGGATCTGAGACCGAAGGTCGTGGCTGGTCGTCGAAACGAGGAGGTCGGTTTCGTGGTGGTGACTTAACGGCTCGGCACCGACCCTGTGATGGTCCGGGGCCGAGCTCGCCTGTCCTTGAGTGAGAGCCATCCCGGGCCCTGGCCGGGTCCCAGGTCATTTTTACCCTACCTCATCTATTATAGCTTTTACTTTTAAAGGACGAGTAATAGTATTTTTGGTATTGCCAGTGCCCTTCAGGTGGATGAGTACAGTATCGAGGAGAGTCCAAATCTCGACTGAGCAAAGCGTATTGGGTCAATGGTAGCTCCATGGTTTTGTTTAACTGGAGGTTCAATGTTTTATTTCATGTTTTGCTGGTTGTACATTTGGCCTAGTAATCTGGATTTATTTTGTTAATTTTTATTAATAAAACATGGTGACTATACATTTTCCCTTAAATTAAAATAAAATTTTGTCATCATGTAGTACAATAATATTTTAAATCTGGTGTTACTAACAATAATGTTATTAAGATAAGAATATTTAAATTCGTAACATTAATTTAGGAAATTATAATAGAAGTTTCACGCTAAGGCGAGCAAATAATAAGTAAAATATCCTAAGATCCAGCCTAGCAAAAATTTAAATTTAATTTAATTGAAAATATGTAAGGAATGGATAGGGATGGCAAACGGGTCGAGTGGGCCGGGCCGGGCCCAACCCGTATGGGTTGGCAAGTATACTTAGCCGGTCTGGGCCGGGTTGCACTCTTATCCGGGCCGGGCTAAGTTTTCGTTTGGGTGGCCCGCTCAACCCGTGAACCCTTTAGGGTTCAACCCGGGTTGGGCCAGGTCGACCCGCGGGTTGGCCCGTTTAAATTTTTTTTTATTTTTTTTTATTTTTTTTGGGTAGCTTAAATTAAAATAATAATAATTATTATTATAATACTAAGTAATTAATAATACTAATAAACAATAAAAATCGTAATAATAATAATAAGATTGAAAGAGTGAAATTGACAACAAATTTTGAAATATTATTCATATGAATTTAAGTTATACAATTTTAACAATTTATAACGAAATGAAGAATTCAATTCACAAATAAGTTTTATACAATAACATATTTCTTATATACAATTTTAATTGAGTACAAGTTTTCTAATTTGACATAACAAGCAAAGCTATTGTTGTTGTTGTTGTTGTTGTTGTTCTTCGGGCGAATTGCTCCCACTTGTGGAACTTGATAGTGCTTTCCCTTGCGTCCTATCTTCAGCCTTCAGCCAGTCTTCTGTGCAAACGAGTATCTCTAACGCCTCGGGCTTCAACCGATTTCTGTAATCAGATAGAATCCTGCCACTTGTAGAAAATGCACTCTCTGAAGCAACTGTAGAGACAGGAGGAGTTAGTAAATCTTTAGCCATAATTGACAGAATACTAAAAGTGTGTTCATGTTCTTTCCACCATTGTAAAATATCTAGTGCAGAAAGAGTAGGCTCAGTATCCTGTTGGTTATACCAATTTAATTCATTTGGTTGATTAGTCCTAGGCTTTTTAGATTGAATTTGTTCAAGTAAACTAAATGTTCTATCACTAATTCTACTTTTACCCTTACCTTTAGAACTACCAGAAGAAGAACTAAGTACAGAAGTTGTACTACTAGAAGTAAAACGTCTATCATAATAATCATACAAGTTATTTAACGTAAATTCAAACTGAACTAAAAAAGTAGCGCAATCAATTGTTAATTCTACATTGTCCTCTAAATATCCAAAAAACATTTGTATCAAATTCTTCGTACTTTCTAATTTGATACGGGGATCCATAACAGTAGCAACACAAATCAACATAGGAGGAGGAAAATAATACTTCAAAAAATTTTGAAATGCAGGTATTACAATGTCACTAATATAGGGATCATTTAACATTTCGTTAAATATTTGCATCATGCTAACTAATTCAATAAAAATGCTACTAGAAGTAGATTCATGTTTTTGAAAATTTTAAAGTTGCGGTTTTAAAAGGTTCTAAAAATTTCAACAAAGATTCGGCAAAAAACCAATCGGGGGGAGTCATTTCAAAATTGTGCTTATTTTTTACGATACAAAAATCATTTACAACTGCTTTATAATCGGTGACAACATTTAGTAAATCAAAAGTAGAATTCCATCGGTGTCTAACATCCTTTGGAAATTTTCTAAAAGGAACATTTCTAACCCTACACCAAGCTTTCCATTCTTGTAAAATGCTTGGACTTAATGCAATGAAATGTACACAATTTCTAATTTTAACTATATATGGATCAGCTATTCTTAATGCATCTTGAACACATAAATTTATAATATGACATGCTCATCTAACATGAAAAATATTGTCAGATAGAGGGTTTAATACAAATTTTAAAGTAGTAATTGCTACATTATTGTTAGATGCATTATCAAAACTAATAGCCATAATTTTATCGCGAATATGAAAAACATCACAAATTTCTATAATACGGTTTGCTATTTCAGCGCCACTATGGGGATACGGCAACGCCACAAGTGATATGATTCTTTTTTGAAGAATCCAATCATTGTCGATCCAATGACAGGTTATTCCCATTATTGGAATATTGTTGACACCCGTCCAACAATCCGAAGTTAAACTAACCCTACAAGTTAAACTCCATAAAATTGCAATCAATGCGTCCTTCATTTCAACATACATTTTAAAACAATCCGATTTGCAAGTATTTCTCGTAATTCTTTTAAAATGAGGGTTTAAGGCAGTTTGATTAAAATTTTCCAAGTTCCTACTCTCGGGATAGGAAAATGGTAACTCTTCCTTAATGACTAATCGGGCCATTTCCCGACGAACAAGTTCGGGATCATAAGGGTGGCTATCTACTTGACCGGTCCTAGGGTTGATTTTTTGTTGGCCTTGTATTTGATCAAGAAGTTCTTTATGATTATGTTGGATGTGCCTACTAATTGTACCGGTGCCGTCACCCCTCTTAAATTTGTATGTTTTACACACTTTCAAACCTATACCCGGAGTATGTTCGTCCGGGATATAATCATAAAACTTATGCCAATCGCTAGTTTCTCTACTTTTCCTACTACTACGGGATTGTGTGATTTCGGTTTGTTGTTGTTGTTCTTCTTCTTCTAATTGTATGTCACCTACAACATCGTCGTGTGTGCCCCATTGTTCCATAGTAGGATCAATGTAATCTTGGGCGGGCTCACTAGTTGGAACAATTGGTGGCCTACGTGAAGAGGAGGAGGAATCTTGTCCGCTACGACCGCTACCGCGTGATCTAGACATAATGTAGTAATGTGCTAAAGTATGTAAAAAAAAATGCAATGTATGAGCGGTGAATTATACAAAAAAAATCTAAAAAATAAGAGGGTTGAGATAGAGAAGTTCAAAAAACGAACAATAATTTTAACTACAACGCAAAAAAAAATAACGAGAGAGAGAGAGATATTTTGATACCGTTCACCGTGGAATACGCGTATGTAAAAAAACTGTTAAAATAAGAATAGAATAGAAAAAATGGAGGAGCGGCTTTGCCGATTTCGCAATTGAAGAGTTGAGAAGAGGTTGAAGTAGATTTGACGAGGGTTGAAGAGAGTTGAAGACGTTGAAGACGTTGAATATTGATTCCGATACGACCGAAATTTGATCGTGTATATGCCTCCTTGTAGACTTGTTTGATGAATACTACAATTGTTCAAAAATTCTTTACAAATGATGTATAATAATAGAGAGAGTAAGAGAGTGCGGTGTGATTTTTTATAAAATTTTTGGGGATATTTATAGGCAAAATATGTGGGAAAAAACAAAAAAAACAAAAAAAAACCCCAACAGCTCAAAGAGCCGTTCCAAACGGCTCTGTCCTAGACAGAGCGCAGCGAAAGCAGCGGAAGGGAAAGATTTCGACCGTTCGACCCGCGGGTCAACGGTCGACCCGTCACGGGTCGAACGGGTCGAACCCGCGGGTCGACCCACGAGTTAGCGGGTTGAATTCGCGAATTGAACGGGTTCGTAGGCCGGATTTCGTGGGTACAATTCACGTTATTTGCCACCCGGGTCGACCCGGTACTGTTCACCGGGTTCGACCCGAACCCGCCAATTAGCTAACTGGGCCGGGTTCGCGGGCCGGGTCGCGGGTGGGTCGCCGGTTGACCCGGCCCAGTTGCCATCCCTAGGAATGGACTATTTTTTTTGATTTTTTAATATTAAATTTTTATTTTTAGTGTTTTCTTCTTGCCGCTGATTTCACTTACTGAGTTAAAACTTTTTTGAGTCTTGCAGATGTCTAGGTTCGAACCTGAGTTATCAATCTAGCTATAATTTTGTACTGCACTCTTGTACCATCCAAGACATTTCTCAGTAATTGTAAGTGAGTAAAAGCTTAAAAGTATCATTGTTGCTACCCAATCAATACATAGAAATCATCATAAAACTACGAGAAATGCTACATATACCTCATTTCATACCTCAAACTTATATGAGATTTATCTTTTAGTAATTATAGGGTACATTAATCACTAAAAAATAAATGAATTAGACCCAATAATTACTAAAAGATAAACATTATATAAGCTTGTGGTAAATGTAGCATTTCTCTAGAACTATATACATATGAAAATTAATATGGAGATGACTTGACCTTTGTCAAATCATAGACTAAATTGACATGGCAGTTACTTTTCACAACCACCGTAGTGCGCTAGTACACATTTGGCAATCACTGGAATAAACAAAGGGTTTTTAACACATGTACCCCTAACAAATAAGCTAATACCATTTATACCCCTCACAAATATATATTATCATATTTTCCCCTAACAATGTGAGCATTAACCATATATATATCCTTTATTTCAGAAGATAGTTGGGATTGAGATTTAGATTGATATTGAGATTTGAGGTTTAGAGATGAAGTTGATGATGTGGCTGTGAGGTTTAAATATTTTTTGGGGAGGTGAGTTTGGTCGGAGGTGGTGGTTGGGCGGCAGGAATAGAGTGGAGTTGGGTTGTCGGTAGTAATTGGTAATTGCTAGAGAAGAAGATGATGAAATAGTAAGAGAAATTTTTGTAACCAATGGTCAAAACTGAAAAGCATCTAGACACCAACACCCTATAATCGAATCCGACACAAGGAAATACTACAATTGCCCGCAGAATTCTAACCGAGTGTCAACTTAAGATGGATCTCAGATTGTTAGTGGCAAATATGATAATATTCATTTGTGAGAGATATATATGATATTAACTTATTTGTTAGGGGTACGCGTGTTAAAAACCCATAAACAAATCATATGGCCATATAGTCATAAAAGTATCATATGACAATGGATCAAAAGCCCTTCATTGTACCCAAAAACTGTTCCGCTTTAATGATTTATCGAAATTCCAAGGAACTTTTGTAAGGGGCACGGTTTTTTAGTAGAATGAAAGGCTTGTGATCCATTGTCATATGATTTTTTTATGACTACATGGTCATATGAATTTTTTTTGGACAATCAGTAGTGTTCACTAGTCAGGTTGGTTGTCAGTACCTAATTTCATAGTCCAATCTAAATCATGTTCAGTCCTTTGGTAGTCATAAGAAACGGCCCTTTTCTTATTGGATATCTATATAATAAAACACAAAGAAAGCTATCAAGTGGCTTTCTTTCAATTCCACCAAATTCAAAGGTTCAGATCTAATCTCACAAAACACATCCCCCCCCCCCCCTCCAAAAAAAAGTTTCCCCCCAAAACTCAAATTCAAATTGCCCCCAAAACAACTCCTTTCTCAATTTAATTCTCTCTCTCTCTCTCTCTCTCTCTCTCTCTCTCTCTCTCTCTCTCTCTCTCTCTCTCTATATATATATATATATATATATATATATATATATATATATATATATATATATATATGGAAATGCTTAGTTGAAAACGCAAATGTTGTGAAACCCGTGAAAACAACCTAGGCCGTTGTTTTCAACGACGGCCTAGGTGGTTTTCCACGTTTTTACAGAAATTTGCGTTTTCAATGGAGCATTTTCCATATATATATATATAGAGAGAGAAATCTTCGGTTGCACACAACTTTGGTGAGCACTCTGTGAATACTCACGAATTAGAGACCCTATGAAAAATCCGAACCGCTCATATTGTTCTATATGCCTAAGATAGCCTAACAATAAAAAATCAAGTAATTTGAAGTTCATTTGTCCATGATTTATATCATCACAAAATTGTACGGCTGAAAATTATAACAGCATGATGGATGGGCAAATGAACTTCAAATTACAGATTTTTTATTGTTAGGCTATCTTAGGCATATAGAACAATATGAGCGGTTCGGATTTTTCGTAGGGTCTCTAGTTTGTAAGTGTTCATGGAGTGCTCACCAAAAGTAGTGTGCAACCGAAGGGGACTATATATATATATAGGGAAAGCTTCGGTTGAGCACTACTCTAGTGCTCACCGCGTGAACACTAGGCCTTCGGGCATTCATATCGAAAATCCGAACCGTTGACATTGATCTACACATCTAAATTAGTCTAAATATGTAAAATCAAATCATTTGAAATTTATTTGCCCATTCATTGAAGTGTTACAAAATTGTATGGCTGAAAATTATTGTTTTTATAGTCACATGATGGATGGGCAAATAAATTTCAAATGATTTGATTTTACATATTTAGACTAATTTAGATGTGTAGATCAATGTGAACGGTTCGGATTTTCGATATGAACGCCCGAAGGCCTAGTGTTCACGCGGTGAGCACTAGAGTAGTGCTCAACCGAAGCTTTCCATATATATATATATATATATATATATATATATATATATATATATATATATATATATATATATATATAAAAACATGGAATTTTATACCCAAATTTATAATTATTTTGAACATACACAAATGAAATCATAGACTTTTATTTACAACTAATTATTGGCATACTATTCAAACTTGAGCTATATAATTGTTGATTTACTGTTTACAATGCTTTTCATATGCTGTATCGTTCTGAAGACGTGTCGTAGACATGTGCCCACAGAAAAATCTAGTATAGATATATATTTTCAATATAATAGCATCTCCAATTATGTTAGTCATATTGGCTCGCTAGAATAGTCAAACTATAGAATAATTTGATAATTTGACTAGCGATAAAATAGTTGCTCCAACCAAGCTAGTTATTTTCAGGGCCGGCCCTAGGCCTGTGCGGTCGCACATGGCCCACTAATGAGAGGCCCGTTGGACATCATATATAATTAATATAGATTTCATTCCCTATTTTTGCACAAAAGTCAATTTGTTTGAGTGGTTAATGGGAAGATTTTAAATCTAATGAGTGCAGGTTCAAACCTTGTTGTTGATATAATTTATTATTTTAATTATTAGTATTAGCATATTTAAAGAAGTCCCATTTTATTTCTTTCCGTACAAGGCCTATAAATTTCAAGACCGGCCCTGGTTATTTTAGTTAGCAATAAATATTTTTAAAGCACAAATATACAAAAAATCAAAGCCCAAACATTCAGACAAAAACCAGGCCCAATTTTTTAAAGGCCAATAAGAAGAAGAAAAAAAAGCTGAAATCCTAGCAATCTGAGATCGCGAGCGCGATCTTTGAGGTCCCAATCGCAAAATTTTCTCCCAAATCGCGATCAGAATTTCCTCTCATACTTGCGATCGCAGTTTTTTTCATTCTTTCTAATCGCGATTTCTTTCATATGGCCATTAATTTTATGGGGTTTTGAGACGCGGAAAGAGAGAAAGGAAGTTTGGTGAGCAATACAAACTTGCCAGATCTGGTGATTGAATCTGAGATATCAATTTTGGCGAGTAGTTTGGCGAGTCCCGTTGAAGCAGATTTTTCTCCCTAAATTGACTATTTTGGCAAAAAAATTAGATATGGCTAGCATGATTGGAGATGGTCTAATAGAATATTATTGTGTATAATGTTCTAAAGGACAACACATGTTGTGCACGTGTTATATGTGAGTTATTGGACTAGGTTGAATGGGCCAAGAGCCCAATACCCAAAACACAGTCTTATCTCATATATACTTGTAATCCATGTTTCCGATCATACGGATTTTCATTGTGTTTCTTCTCCAACTCTTGTATCCCAATTATTTGAATAATATCCAGCCATTCTTTTGAACCTGCTTCTTCTGACTTGATTAACCGTCTATTTTGTTGAACACTAGAATTCTAATACATCATGTTGTAATTATTAGTATTGAGTTTTTAATTAATGTGTACTATTATATTACTATTGATTTATTTTATTTGAAGGCCATAAACCCAAGCAACGTGCAAAGCTCAACCTTAACATGTGTGTGTATATGTATGTGTGTGTGTGTGTGTGTGTGTCACGCCCCGCTTTCCAAAGAGATAATACAGAATACGGATACGTGACTAAGCCTAGCAAATGATTTTCATCATCCATAAGCTGTCAGAATCTTTACAACATTTTGCAGGAATAATCAGAGTAGGAAGCAAGAGAAGTGTCACGCCCCGCTTCCCAAAAACATGGAATACAAGTGCGTGACGAAGCCCAGCGAATGATTTTAACATCATTCATAAACAGTAGGATCGACTCAGCATCATAACAGGAATATAACAAGATTTATATATAACAAAGCATGCATGAATAATTTATTAAGCAACAGAAAATAATTAAAAACAAATAATAGCATCCAAATAGTTTTCAAGTCTGGACCAAGTTAAAACTCGAGAACATAAGCCCGTTACAAGTCTTAAGTAGCAACAAAAAGAAATAAACTCAAATACAAGATAATTAGCAAGTTTTCCCAAGCGAAGCCTAGAACGTCTGCTCACCAATTCCAGCAAGCAACACATCTCCAAAGTCTTTTTAAAAAATATAAAAAGGGGAAAATATGGAAAAACAAGAGAAAATGCCCTTAGTACAAGTTAGGACCACAAATAGTAAAAACGAGTACAAGAAATGTGGAACAAAATTTGGAATCAAGAATATAACAGGGATACAACAAGTAGTGGAAATTTAAGAACTAACTAGCAAGAAGGACAACTCAAGTACACAGGCTGGATAACAAATACTAATCGTGGAGCAAGTGTCAAGTGAACATGTAGGGATACCTAACCTCGAGTGATAGGCATCTAGTACAAGTGTCAGGCAACGAGTCTCAAGTCTAGTGTCAAGTTGTCAAGTACAAGTATCGAGTTTAAGTTTCATGTATCAAGTTTCATGTATCAAGTAGTCAACTATCGTGTAAACATGTATCATGTTCAAGTCTTGTAGTTATTACTATCTAGATAGCACTTCATGCATCCATCTTTTTACTACATGGTTCTACAGGCAAATCAGTTTCGTTTAGGCCTACTAATGGAGTCTATAGGGCGGCGTACTGAGGTATCAAGTATCAAGCAAGTGATCAAACTGTGGGCTCTAGAGATGGCCCCCGTAGGCTCTAGAGGTGGCCCCCATCACCCATGACATGACACTTAGTTTTACGTGGCACTTAGTTCCATGTGATCGCAAATATATATCATGTAATCTTATAATGGGCTCTAGAGGTGGCCCCCGTAGGCTCTAGAGGTGGCCCTCATCACCATGACGTGGCACTTAGTTCTACGTGGCACTTAGTTCCATTTAACATATAATTATGGAAAACACGGGCCTCCTTCCGAGTACACGTACCTATATTGTCCACTACTATGGTCTTTCCCTTAAATCCCGGCTTGTTACTTTTATTATTATTATTAACCAAGCATGAAAGTGTGCGAAACAAGTCAAGAATCATAATCATGGACATGGAACAAGTTTGAGATAATTATACAGCATATTCGAGGGTCAACACGAATAAGAATATCATGAACAACGAAAATCTCAAATCTGGACAGCACGACGTTGCTTTACCAAAACTGTGATTCCCATTGCTACGAGATAGAAAATGTGGATCCGTCAGGAGGTCTAGAAACTAGACTTCCGCCCGGTTCCAATGCATATAATTAAGGTACAAGAAAGTTGTGGAAACATGTGTCAAAACAGCAAACTACACTGCTAATGTGTTCAGGCAAAATTTGTGAATCTAAGTTTAAATATGTGAAACATGGTTGAAACATTACAAATAAATTCTAAGAAAAATTAGAAATGTCCTATAGGGTGTCTAGCAACAGCATATAAAATTTCAAGTCAAATGCTTACTGTTAACATAGTTAAATTAATTTGCAAACTAAAGATGTGCAGCAGTTTTGTGAATCTGCGACTACCGACACAGCTGCATTAAAACTACGATATCTCCTAGACCGTAACTCGGAATTCAAAAATTCCAGATGCTATCGACATCTAGACATCTAGATCTACATTTACTGTTCAAGGTTCAAGTTCGGGTTCTAACTTTAAAGGGGTCAAAACAGCAAGTAAAGTTCAGAACAGCAACAAGTGTAAATGTCTTACATGTATAGGTTGCATGATAATTGGTTGTTAGGCGTCTAGATTAATGTGTGATACAAATAAGGGGTAATGGTTATCAAAACAGAAAGCAATATTTATTTCTCAACTCAAATGGGTACAAGATCATCACATACAAGATACAACACACATCTACAAATCTAGGGTTTCTTAGTCTCATGTGTTCAAGTGTTTAAGAGATAAAATGAGTCCAAGTAATTGTAATATAACAATGAATTTGTTATGACTCTTAAGATTATAGAATTAATGAGGATTAATATTTGATCAACAACGACAAGTCAAGGAGGAGTCACAACTACTAACTATTTGCGGTATTTTCAAATTGAATGCTTGTACTAGAACAAAAATATGTACAAAATGAATACTTGCCTTGATTTGACGATGATTAGATCTGCTAACTGAGAAAAACGGGATCGAAAAATCCCGGGTGAAATCTCCCAAAAGCACATGCGAAGACCGTGCGAGAAATCAACAGTAAGTGAGTAAACTCCACACCGGATCCCGCCCGAACAGCGAACAGCAAAAGCGATCCGCTGTGCACACAACGCGGGACAGCAACGCAGCCAATGGGAACGTGACCCCGCACCAGATCGAGGCGAACATGGGACAGCAGAAGAGGGATCCACTGCGCCAAAACACGGAACAGCGAACTGAACCAATCGATGGCCGTCTTCTTCCTCACGACAGCAGCGAGCGGGAGAGCGACGGCGCAGGACTGGCGTGACTGCGGTGATGGTGAAGATGACGAACGGCGACGTCTGGTGGCAGAATTGGCGGTGCGATGTCGAGAAGCGGTGCAACGTCAGGGATTGGCGCGTTGCTCTGTTCTGGTTCAAAAACAGGGAAGGAGGAGAATGGGGGAGGCAATGGTGGATGGTGCGGGTGTTGGCGACTAAGGAGGTGAGGGTGAAAGGAGGGCGATGGTGGAGGTGACTGGCGAGGGCGAATGGAGGTGCTGGGGATGGGTGAGAGGTTGAAGACGGAGTGGGTTTTCGGAGGAGTTGGGTTCAGTGGAGTTGGGTGGTCGGAGGGCGATGATGGTGGAGACGAGAGGGAGGCGATGCGAGGGTGGTGCGGCGAGGTGATGGGGATTGGGTTCTGGGCGTGGACGGAGTGGGCTTCGATCGAGGATGTGAAGGAGAAGGAGACGGGAGCGGAGAAGGAGCGGCGAGTTTGTTTGGGGCTTAACAGTAATAAGGTAGGGGTTAGGGTTAGGGTTAGGGGTTTAAATAGTTAGGGTTTCGGGTTTTTGGGTATTAGGGTATCCGATTTGAGATGGATCCAACTAGGGACTTAGTCAAAAATCAATAAAAAGGGGAATAAAGAGATATACGACATGAAATAGCTCATCTCTTCATGAAGAACGACACAAAAGAGCAGGACAAACATACAATTGAATTAGACATAGGCACCAAAAATTGAGTTGAAACAAAATAACGATTTTATTCGAACAGAAACAGAATACAGGATCTCAAATTGAATACAAGAATACCAACAAAAGAAAAAACAGTAAAAAAAATGCAGATACGGAAAATAGGAGTTACAGGAAGTCAACCACGCATGCATAAACGAATTAATATACCAACAGAATTTACTTGAAACAAAACTTAATATATTTCAAATAAACCAGATCTGAACAAGTCAATAATCTTGGGACAAACTGCCCAATACAAAATAATCCATGCGGAAGATACATTTGTTCAAAAATAAGCAATAGGAAATAATAATAGCAAACACTCCAGCATCTAGAATCTTAGATCACCTACTTCATCGCTAGTTGATCTCCATAATCTGCAATTTAACAAATTGCAGGAAGAGAAAACGAAAACAAAATGCCCGTCAATGCAAGTTACGGGCAGCTTGTAGTGCAGGCACAAGTACAGGAAAAGATAAACAAATATAGAGTAATAACGAAAACAAACATAGCATGGAATAGATATGACAGAGCAAAACAGAATGTCCAACATGAATTAGAAAACAGAATCAAGTAACATGATATGCTAATAGGTACAGGTGATATGTAACAGATATCAAGTGTCAGATGGTATGCAAACATATAAACATATAACAGATGTCAGATAACAGTTACAGGTAAACAAGTAACAGATGTCATATTATTACATGTCTTTATGTTTTAGTTCTATCTAGGTAGCACTTCATGCATCCCAGGTTTTTACTATATGGTTGCTACTTACATACAAAATACATTTAGACTTCGTAGTGGACTGTATAGGGCCATGTACTCAGGTATCAGACAGAGAGATAACTGATACAGATAGATAGATAGAACCTATGGGTTCTCTTCTGAGTACAGCTTCCTATAGGGAAGTGTACTGTCAGGTAATCAGATAACAGAATCGTGTATTATGTAGTCATGAACACGTAACAGATAACAGATAATCATGTGGGAAACACGGACCCCCTTCCAAGTACACATTTCTATATTATCCACTACCAAATGTTTCCCTTAACCCCGGCTTGGTTATTTTGTTATTATTATCAAACAGGCATGTATGTGTCACAAAACAGAGTAAGAATAACATGGAATAAATAGGTGACAGGTTCAGATTGAAAGATAAATATGTACAGGTGAAAGACAACTCATAAAAGGATAGAACAAGAAAAATTCTAATTCATGACAGCAAGACAGTACTGCACTAAATCTGAAATTCCCATTGCTACAAATGTGCAAATCTGGATCCATCTGAAAATATGGAAAATAGAATCTCAGCCGAATCCAGCAAATATATATAAGTCATATGGTATTTCATAACAATAAAACTCAAAATATATTTGTCTCCAGAAAATATGTTCAGTCAGAAATCAGAAGTTTGTATTCATAAACAGGAAAACAGCATAAAAACTTACTGATTATATCCACGAAAAATCTTGGGTATTTCCTAGTATATTTAGTATCAGAAAATAAAGTTTCATAATTTTCCAACATAGATAGAATAGTCAATTAAAATCAGAAAGCTGCAAGATACAGCAGTTTTGTAAATTTGGAATCATAAACACAGCAGTACTAAAACAGCAATATCTTACAAAATATAAATCGAAATCCAGATCCGTCAAAAGGGTGATAAAATAGATACAGTAGGCTACAATTCATATTCATAAAGTTTTTGTAAACAGCAAATAGAACTAGGCTGAAATTATGTTTATTTACTGAATAGTATGAAAATTCTGCAAGTATAGTAGTTGTTTGCAAGTATAGAATAGTGTATAAAGTTATCAATTAAATCCACAAAAATTAGGAGTTAATCCCAATCAAGTCTAGTTGTACTCAGCAAAATATTGGATCATAATATTATACTTAACATCAGTATAAAAGTAAATTATCATCCAGAATTCATATAAAACAGGATCTGAAAATTTAAACACATATGTAGTAAAATAGTCATAACTTGCAACTCATAAATTGAAAATGAGATCTGTCAGAAAATCTGGAAAGTAGACAGAATTCTCTATAATTCAAATTCACAAACAGTTTTCATATACTGACCTTAATAGGGTCTAAAATACTGAACAAAAATGAAGTAAAAGCAAAAATATTCTTCAAGCAAAAAATCAACTAGATCACATGAAACACATCCAAATCATAACCAAACATGAAATAGGGTATACTAGATGTCCAAGCAACATGGTATAGGGTATCTTACAAGTCTACTACGAATTATACTACACCGAACACATCATGCATATAAGATCATACAACACCTCATAATCACGAACACATGCAAATATACAAGAATTGATTATCTCTAAGTCTAGATTCATATCGTGTGTGTAATGGGACAACTACGGATGGATCAACACATAGAGACAAGCTATAACAAGGGTTTTGCACAAGAATTGTCTCTAGAACATACCTACACTACAGGTGGTATTTAGTACTTGTATTTGCAACAGAAATTAATACAAGTTACTTGCCTTATAGTCGACGACGAAAACGAAGAAGCAAAGAGAATAAAGGGAACAGATTCTCGGGACACGAACACAACACAACGAAGGGATCATGAATGCAACTCGCGAGAACCAACACACGCACATAAGATAGGGCAGCGGAGGGAGAGAGACGGCGCTGCACACAGCTGCACGGTGTCGGGAGAAGGAGCACTGGGAGATGGGGTTAGTGACTGGCTGCGGGTGGCAACGTCGTTGAGAGGAGGCAGGGGCAGAGAAGCACAGGGGGTCTAGCGCCTTGTCGGGGTCGAGCAGCGTAGGGGTAGGGCAGCACTGCGGGGTGTTGGCATCGCTCTGGCTGCTGCTTGCGACGTCGCGACAACTTGGAGGAGGGACACAGGGGCTGGCGAGGGATGCTCGGATG
Source organism: Hemerocallis citrina (assembly GCA_017893485.1). NCBI lineage: Eukaryota > Viridiplantae > Streptophyta > Magnoliopsida > Asparagales > Asphodelaceae > Hemerocallis > Hemerocallis citrina. Next base: position 152,032,740 of record CM030365.1, on the reverse strand, counting down.
GTGGGGGATAAGGTGGTCGGGAGACAGAGATGAGCGGCAGAAGCAGAGGTAGGGGATGGGTTTAGAAGTAGCGGCTAGGGTTTTGTGTAGGGGAAAGATGAACAGCATGGGTATATATATAAACATAGGGATAGAATATTAGGGTTAGGGTGTATGCTGGGTTGCGGGTAGGGTATAGGATATATGGGTTTTAAACAAAATTGGTCCAATAGGGGAATTGGGTAGGATTAGGGTATAAAGATCCAATAATTGAGATAGTATCAAAAAGAATAATAACAAAAATAGGACATAAACAATTATAAAATATGGCTTAAAATAATAGCTCGAACAATCAGAGACGAAACAATAGGAGACAATAGAATCAAGAAACTCAAATAATAAGATGACAAATCAAATAAATGGATAAATAGAGAATGAAGATCCAAAATACGGTCAAAAAAGTGATACAAAATGAATAAATACAAAAAAAACACCCAAAAATACATAAAATAGAAAGCAGGGGTTACAAATCCTACCCACCTAACAAGAAGAATTTCGTCCTCAAAATTCAAACAAGAAGTGCATAGGGTAACCCTGAAAAGAAAAGAAAGAACAAAACAATAAGCTACTCAAACAGATGAAGAAACTTCTGCTGAATCTCCTCCTCCAACTTCCAAGTCAACTCACCCGGTGAATGAGGATTCCAAGAAACATGAACCAGCTTGATGACCTTGTTCTTAAGTACTTTCTCCCGCCGACCCAAAAGAGCAACTGGCAGAATCTCACAAGTCAAATTCGGCCGCATGGTCAACTCAGAATAGTTGATCACGTGGCTCTCATCTGGGATATATCTCCTGAGTTGTGAGACATGAAAAATATCGTGCACTCCTGATAAAGTTGGCGGCAATGCAAGATGATAGGCCACCTTGCCGACTCGTTCCACAATGTCAAATGGTCCTATAAACCTAGGGCTGAGCTTGCGCCCACCGCCAAATCGAATGACACCTCGCCAAGGAAATACCTTTAGGAAAACATGGTCACCAACCTTAAACTCCAGAGCTCTCCGATGGACTTCTGCCCATCGCCGATGCCTATCCTGAGCTGCCTGCAAGTGCTTCCTTATCTGAGTCACCACATCAACTGTTCTGGTGATCAACTCCGGACCCAACAACTTACTCTCACCAATTTCATCCCAGCACACTGGTGATCTGCACTTCTGCCCATAAAGTGCTTCGAACGGTGCAGCTTTTAGACTGGCCTGAAACTGTTATTGTACAAGAACTCTACGAGATGCAAATGGTCCTCCCATGACCCACCGAACTGCAGCATACAGGACCTCTACATGTCCTCTAAAGTCTGGATGGTCCTCTCTGACTGTCCATCAGTCTGGGGATAAAAAGTTGTACCGTACTTCAATTTACTCCCCTAACTACTCTGAAGACTCTCCCAAAACTGAGGCATGAATTTCGTATCCCTGTCGGATACAATACTGACTATCTCTTGCATGTACTTCTCAGCTAGGCTCTCAGTAGACTGTCCGATACGGAAGGGAATGAAGTGAGCACTCTTCGTCAGTCAGTCGACAATCACCCAAATGACATTATGACCCTTACGAATCCTCGGAAAAGCAGTCACAAAATCCATAGTGATATGTTCCCACTTCCACTCCGGAACGGGAAGCGGTTGAAGAAGTCCGGCGGTCCGTTGATGCTCTGCCTTCACCTGCTGGCAGATCAAACACTGAGACACAAACCGAGCCACAACCCTCTTCATACCGTGCCACCGTAAATGAAGCTTCAAATCCTGATACATCTTAGTACCTCCAGGATGAATAGAATACAATGACTGGTGGGCTTCTTCAAGCAACCTTTGACGAACTTCACCCTTCGAGACACACAACCTAGACCCAAAACGAAGCGATCCATCAGCATGAATAACCATATCCGTTTGGGAACCAGCATCAACTTCAGCTCTGAAACTCTGCAACTGCTCATCACCAGCCTGAGCCTCCTTGATCTGATCAACAAGAGATGAATGAAGCTGAAGCACCAAACAACTCCGATCAGAACTCGGCAACAACACATCCAACTCCAACCTCTGCATCTGCTCAACCAAATCTCTCTGCTGAGTTAGGAACATAGCTTCCGGTCTTCTGCTCAAAGCATCTGGCACCAAGTTCACTCTACTAGGGTGGTATTGCAAACTGATGTCATAATCGGCCATAAGCTCCAACCAATGCCTTTGCCTCATGTTCAACTCCTTCTGGGTGAAGATGTACTTGAGACTTTTGTGGTCTGTAAAGATCTCCACTCGGTCTCCAAGTAAATAATGTTTCCACAGATTCAAAGCAAAGATCACTGCCGCTAACTCCAAGTCATAAGTCGGATAGTTCTTTCATGCGGCCTCAACTGCCTCGATGCGTAAGCAATGACTCGACCCTTCTGCATCAGAACTGCTCCAAGAACCTTACCAGAAACGTCACAGTGAATTAAAAATCTGTCTGAACCATTTGGAATCGTCAATACTGGCGCTGACGTCAACCTGCTCTTCAACTCAGCAAAAGCCTCACTACAAGACTCAGACCACCAGAACTTCAGATCCTTCCTAGTCAGCTTAGTCAATGGTCCTGTTATCTTCGAAAAATCTTTGACGAATTTCCGATAATAACCAACTAGACCAAGAGAACTCCTTACCTCTAAAACTGACTTGGGAATTGGCCAATCCTTCACAGCTTCAACCTTGGACGGATCCACTGAAATACCATCGCCAGAGATAATGTGCCCCAAGAAGGTAACTCTGTCGAGCCCAAACTCACACTTGTTGAGTTTCCCATAGAGCTGATTCTCCCTCAAGGTCTGCAGAACCAACCTAAGATGCTCAGCATGATCCTCCTGGTTCCGAGAATACACTAGAATGTTATCAATGAAGACCACCACAAATCTATCCAGGAACTGGGAAAAGACCCTGTTCATAAGACTCATGAATACAGCTGGCGCATTCGTGACCCCGAACGGCATCACAAGATACTCATAGTGCCCATATCTGGTCCTGAACGCAGTCTTCTGTACATCGGTCGCCTTCACCTTGACTTGATGATACCCGGAACAAAGATCCAACTTCGCGAAAATAGATGCTCCACCCAACTGATCAAACAAGTCATCGATCCTAGGCAATGAATACCGGTTCTTCACAGTAACACTGTTCAGTTCTCGATAATCAACGCACAGTCGATGACTACCATCCTTTTTGTTGACAAAAAGAACTGGAGCACCCCAAGGCGAAACACTAGGTCTGATGAACCTCAAATCAAGCAACTCTTGAATCTGCACCTTAAGCTCTGCTAACTCAACCGGTGTCATCCTGTAGAGACTTTTCGATATCGGCGCCGTACCAGGCTGAACTTCAATACCGAACTCTACATCTCTATCAAGGAGTAAGCCAGGTAATTCATCTAGAAAAACATCCAGAAAATCTCGCTCTACTAGAGGCGCATCCTCACAGTATGAATGCAATTCCATCGCACAAACCTCCTGATCAACTGTAGTCTCAGCTCGGCCAAGGGGCATCTCCCCGGCATGGAACTCAAACTCCGCGTGATCTGAAATCCGGGATACAACTTTCTTGGCACGACACTCAATGATGGCGTGAGATTCACCCAACCAATCCATACCGAGAATGATGCCGAATCCTGAATTCCCAATTACAATTAGGTCAGCCTTGAAATCTGTGCCACCAATAACCACAGGACACTACCTACACTCCCGGGAACAAATGACAACACCGCCACCTGTCACAATATTTCAAGCCTCTGACATGATGCTACACTCCAACTGATGGCGAGCCACAGACCGAGAAGAGACGAAGAAATGGGTTGCCCGGGAATCAAACAGAACATGAGCATGAAAAGTGCAAAGAAGGACAACACCTGCAACAACACCCTTTGCTGACTCAGCATTAGCAACAGTCAGGTTGAAGGCCTGACCTCTCCTGGGGGCAGCTGTAGCGCCCCGAATTTCTAATACAATATCTTAGAAAATACGTGGCACAGTCCCAGCATAAAATTCAATGTAACATTAAACACAACCAACACCAATGAAATTTTCAACTTTTATTACAATAATCTTTTACATAGCACAGCGGAATTTAAAACATCTCAAATCATAATTTTCTTTTATTCACAACACAATCTTTTTACAACACTGCTTTACAAATTTACACAAAACTCTATTAAATCAATTTATCTCAAAACTAACTCAAATATCCACACCTCCAAACTCTAAGCAACAACCTGCAACACATGAGGCTAGAGATGATCCCTAACCCCCAAAACTAAAGGGGTCAGCCATAAATGGTGTGAGTGACATAAAAGCAAACAACATGAATGAGCATTAAGCATGGATTCTTAAACAACATGTAATAAACAAGAATATATAAAATATGACGTAGTAAGGAAACATGTAAACAACAAGTGAAACTAAACTAAGTGTCAAGTGTAGAAAACAGGAAAACCACGTGCATAAAACCGAGTCAGGAAAACACAATTTCTATATGCGGACTCTCTAATGCGTACTTGTCGAAGTCTTTGCATCCCACTCTACATAGGTTCGGTGCAGGCCCTTAACGTCTTCACTTCATAGGGTTCAATCCCCCGCTATGCAACTAATCCTATCAGGATGACTACTACAAGATAAAGATAAACTGTGAGTATTAGCCAATGCCCGATAATTCCGGAGATAAATCCCACACCACAGGTATTTTCCCTGGATAATTCCGGAGATCATCCCACACCGAAACATTGACACATTATCACACGAATACCACATGTGTGTCGCCTCGACCCCGATAATTCTGGAGATTAATCCCACACCACAAGTAATTACCTGGATAATTCTGGAGATCATCCCACACCACAGGTAATTTACCTGGATAATTTCGGAGATAGATCCCACACCACAAGTAAGTTACTTGGATAATTCCGGAGATTAAATCCCACACCGAAAGCCATATTGAGGTACATAACTCATATTCCCGTTCATCATATCACCACTAGTGCCTGTCCTTATCATTTTTGGGTTATTTAATTACTTAACGAATCTCCTAGAGTTGGTGTATCCTACCGGACTTAACTAAAAACTGAACAACTGGAATGCCTCAACAGGCCTCAACAAAAGAACTCAAGTGCCGGTATACTAGGGTCACACACACCCTCTAGAGACTCAAACTCAAATGTCTAAACCAACTTTCCACCATAAATAGCTCAACTGAATATCTTAAAATCATATGCTTAATAGAAGACAAAGTATAGGCTAAAATATCTGAGGACCAATCATTCGAAAAACATTCAAGTTTATGAAAACTCATCAGTACCAATCGACTTATTACTGTAGTAAGTCGACTGTCCAGAGGAAAAATATCCATGATTCTAAGAAAATAAGTTAAGCAACATAAGTCGACTTAAAAAAGCCATCAGTCGGCTTACCCGAGGTAAATTCCAGTAACTTCAAGAAATATTCTAAGTATTATAAGTCGACTTAAGGGGTCATAGGTCGACTGTCCAGAAAAGATACTGCAATAACTTTGCAAAATAAGTTCTAAGTACACCAGTCGACTGAACAAGGGTCTAAGTCGACTGTCCAGAACGAATTTTCAAAAAGCTAAAGACACAGCAGCTGGGTCGTACCAGTCGACTGTTGGCCTACAGTTTGCATAATTTAGGTCTGTATACAATAATCAAAATTTGAGTTTTTCTAAAGATTCATTGTTTGTGAAAATAATTCGTATTCAGGTAAAAAAAATGACAATCTCAAAGTATCCTCTGGTTGGATACATTACTCAAATCATCCAATATCTCAAAACTCAATTCTCATGTTCTAAACTCCTAATTCTTCCATTAGGGTTTCTCAATACTGAATTTCTTTCACAACTCCAAAACCAAAATCTGATTTGTAATCGCAAGATCCAGATGTTCATCCATCCGATCCCTTATTGCCATAATCATACTCAAATCTTAAACATGCTTTCTAGCAATACAAATTTATAAACCAAGATTTACTAAACATTCATAGATATCACATACATAATACGACAACAATCATTGCATTGCTCAAATAAACAACGAAACGATCATTCACATAAGTCGAAACAACAACCAAATCTACAACATTCACATAAAGCAACAACAAACAATTTTACATCACTCACATAAAACATACACAAAGCAAAACAACATGTCACTCACCTTTGGAATGAAGAGATCCAACAAGAAAGTCTCTCCTTTTGCGAGATCCAAATTCCTCCTCTTGATCCTCCAAAAATATCACAAACTTCTATACTGTGCAGCGAATGACAGCTGCAAATTCTTTTTAAATATCCGGAATGAAGTTTAGGGTTTTACCCACTTTTGCAAAATAATCCCTTCAAAATACAACTTTATATATATAGCTCTATTCTTGGAAATTCAATAAAATTCATTTAAATTAGGATTTAAAAGTAAAATGTAATCCTAAATCTCAACTGGTACTGTTCAAAACGTCCAGAAAATACATTTTACATTTTAACCCCTAAAAATGACAAATTTGCAAAAAGGTCCTTCTTTTTTCAAAATTTGCAAATAGTTCCAATTAATTTCAGAAAAATCTGGAAAAATACTAAATAAATCCCAAATATTAAATAATGATTTTTCATGAAGAAAATTTGACTTTTGAACTTCTCAAGAAAGTATTTGCACGTGTTTTGCACGTGTAAAAAAAAGTAGATTTTCAGAAAATATTTATAATTTCTCCAAAAATCATTTTAGTCATTTATAAACCTTTAAAAATAATATTTAAAAAAATACGGGGTTCTACAGCAGCGGTCCTCTGACCGACAATCTAACGCTGAGGAGGAAGCGGTGGCCTGACTGGACCACGAACTGGGGCTACCTACTGAACTAGACCCCCGGCTGGAAGAGCCATCCTCCACTGTGGGCAATCCCACACTGAATGGTCAGTATCACCACATCCAAAACAGCGGCAATTAGCACGCCTGCAGTCTCTATGCACATGCCTAGTCATCTGGCAGAAATCACAGAATCCCTCTCCCCGAGGAGCGGCAGAAGGGTAAGGAGCTGCCCTGACTGGATGGACTGGGACAGGCCTCCGAATCGGCCCACCAGAAGGGCTAACAACCACAGAGTGTGGAACAGTCCGCTTGGGAGGAGCCAACTCACCATGAGCCTGCTCCTGAGCTCGAGCTGCCTCAAGAGCCTCAGCATAAGTACGCAAGCGAAGGGAGACAAGCTGCACCTGAATATCTCGATCAAGTCCCAGTGTGAATCTACGAGTCCTGTTCTCTTTGTTCGCCACAAGAACGGCTGTGAAGCGGCTAAGTCTGGTAAATTCCGCTACATACTCATCCACAGACCTGGAGCACTATTTTCAAGAAAGTCTCATGTTACAACATTGCATGGACAATATGTAACAAAATTCCAGTAATTGAACAACGACCAACATGTTTCAGAGCCAGGAACTGTTGCTCCATTTCAACTCGGGTGCTACTAGGGAAGAACTTTTCCAAGAAGCTCCTAGTAAACGTGGCCCAAGTAATCGGTCGTTCGAGCCTTTTGGACTCGAACCTCAACCAAATATGGGCAAGATCCACCAGCTGGATGGCTACCACATCCACTCTATCAGCATCGGTAACTCTTGCTGCCAAAAGAAATAGCTCAGACCGGATAAACCACTATTCGGCCTCCAAAGGCATCTCAGTGCCAGAGATTTTTTTAGGATGCAGCCTCATGAAATCTGTGACTGTACCTGGACGAGGAGAGAGAACTGCTTGCATAGGCACAGCAGGAGGCGGAACCCAGGTAGCTTCCAAAGCAGCCATCACAAGGCCACTGTGCTTTTGCTGCATATTGATCAACCGTTCCAACACCTTGGTAACGGCCTCAAGCCCGGGCTGATCTTCCTGAGAATGAGAAGTGGAACCTCGGCGAGCCATGGTCTGCACAAATAAAAAACAACCAGCATCCAGATCAAAGTTGATTATAATTTATTCATGTATGCATGGTCTGTGTATTGTTGAGCCAATCCCAGATTGAGCCAAGCTTATCTAATATATCAGTCAAACTAATACATTAGCCAAACCTGGGCTCTGATACCACTAAAAATCTTGTCATGCCCCGCTTTCTAAAAAAAGAATATGAAATACAGATACGTGATTAAGCCCAGCGAATGATTTTCATCATCCATAAGCTGTCATGATCTTTACGATATTTTACAGGAATAATCAGAGTAGGAAGTAAGAGAAGTCAACCACGCATGCATAAACGAATCAATATACCAACAGAATTTAATTGAAACAAAACTTAATATATTTTAAATAAACCATATCTGAACAAGTCAATAATCCTGGGACAAACTGCCCAATACAAAATAATCCAAGTGGATGATACATTTGTTCAAAAATAAGTAACAGGAAATAATAATAGCAAAAACTCCAGCGTCTAGAATCTTAGATCACCTACTCCATCGGCAGCTGATCTCCATAATATGCAATTTAACAAATTTCAGGAAGAGAAAAAGAAAACAAAACGCCCGTCAATACAAGTTACAGGCCGCTTTTAGTGCAAGCACAAGTACAGGAAAAGATAAATAAATATAGAGTAATAGCGGAAACAAATATAGCATGGAATAGATATAACAGAGCAAAACAGAATGTCTAACATGAATCAGAAAATAGAATCAAGTAACATGGTATGTTAATAGGTACAGGTGATATGTAACAGATATCAAGTGTCAGATGGTATGCAAACAGATATACAGGTAACAGATGTCAGATAACAGATACAGGTAAATAGGTAACAGATGCCATATTATTACATGTCTTTGTGTTTTAGTTTTATCTAGGTAGCACTTCATGCGTCCCAGGTTTTTACCACATGGTTGCCCTTACATACAAATTACGTTTAGAGTTCGTAGTGGACTGTATAGGGCCATGTACTCAGGTATCAGACACACAGATAACAGTTACAGACAGACAGATAGAACCTATGGGTTCTCTTCTGAGTACACCTTCGTATAAGAAAGTGTGCAGTCAGGTAATCAGATAACAGAATCGTGTATCATGTAGTCATGAACACGTAACAGATAACAGATAATCATGTGGAAAACACGGGCCCCCTTCCAAGTACACATTTTTATATTATCCAGTACTAGATCTTTTCCTTAACCCCGACTTGGTTATTTTATTATTATTATCAAACAGACATGTATGTTTCACAAAACATAGCAAGAATAACATGGCATAAATAGGTAACAGGTTCAGATTGAAAGATAAACATGTACAAGTGAAAGACAACTCATAAAAAGATTGAACAACGAAAATTCTAGTTCAGGACAGCAAAACAGTACTGTACTAAATCTGAAATTCCCGTTGCTACAAATGCGCAAATCTGGATCAGTCAGAAAATCTAGAAAATAGACTCTCGGCCGAATCCAGAAAATATATGGTATTTCACAATAATAAGACTTAAAACATATTTGTATACAGAAAACATGTTTAGCCAGAAATCAGAAGTTTGTATTCATAAACTGGAAAACGGCATAAAAACTTACTAATTAAATCCACGAAAAATCTGGGGTATTCCCTAGTATGTTTAGTATCAGAAAATAAAGTTTCATAATTTTCCAATATAGATAGAATAGTCAATTAAAATCAGAAAGCTGCAAGATACAATAGTTTTGTAAATCTGGAATCATAAACACAGCAGTAATAAAACAGCAATATCTTATAAAATATAAATAGAAATCCAGATCCGTCAAAAGGATGATAAAATAGATACAGTAGGCTAAAATTCATATTCATAAAGTTTTTATAAACAGCAATTAGAACTAGGTTGAAATTATGTTTCTTTACTGAACAGTATGAAAATTCTGCAATTATAGTAGTTGTTTGCAAGTATAGAATAGTGTATAAAAGTTATCAATTAAATCCATAAAAATTAGGGATTAATCCCGATCAGGTATAGTTGTACTCAGCAAAATATTGGATCAAAATATTATCTTTAACATCAGTATAAAAATATATTATCATCCAGAATTCCTATAAAATAGGATCTGGAATTTTAAACACATTTATAGTAGAATAGTCATAACTCGCAACTCATAAATCGAAACTGAGATCTGTCAGAAAATCTAGAAAGTAGAAAGAATTCTCTATTATTCATATTCACAAATAATTTTCATATAGTGACCTTAATAGGGTATAAAATACTGAACCAAAACAGGGTAAAAGCAAAAATATTCTTCAAGCATAAAATCAACTAGACTACATGAAACATATCCAAATCACAACCAAACATGAAATAGGGTATACTAGATGTCCAAGCAACATGGTATAGGGTATCTTACACTTCTACTACGAGTTATACTACAACGAACACATCATACATACAAGATCATACAACACCTCATAATCACGAACACATTCATGTATACAAAAATTGATTATCTCTAAGTCTAGATTCATGTCGTGTGTGTAATAGGACAAATACGGACGGATCCACACATAGAGACAAGCTATAAAAGGGGTTTTGCACAAGAATTGTCTCTAGAACAAACCTACACTACATGCGGTATTTAGTACTTGTATTTGCAAAAGAAATTAATACAAGTAACTCGCCTTATAGTCGATGACAAAAATGATGAAGCAAAGAGAATAACGGGAACGGATTCACAGGGAACGAACACAACACAACGAATGGATCAAGAATGCAGCTCGCGAGAACCTACACACGCACACAAGATAGGGCAGCGGAGGGGGAGAGACAGCGCTGCACACGGCTGCACGGCATTGGGAGAAGGAGCACGGGGAGACGGGATCGGCGACTGGGCTGCGGGTGGCTGCATCGTCGAGAGAAGGCAGGGGGAAGAGAAGCACAGGGGGTCTGGTGCCTGTTCGGGGTCGAGCAACGTAGGGGTAGGGCGGTGCTACGGGGTGTTGGCATCGCTCTGGCTACTGCTTGCGACGTCACGACGGTAGGGAGGAGGCACACAAGGGCTGGCGAGGGATGCTCGGATGGTGGGGATGAGGTAGCCGGGAGAGAGAGATGAGCGGCAGAAGCAGAGGTAGGGGATGAGTTTAGAAGTAGAGGCTAGGGTTTTATGTAGGGGAAAGATGAACAACATGACTATATATATAAACATAAGGATATAATATTAGGGTTGGGGTGTATGCTGGGTTGCGGGTAGGGTATAGGATATATGGGTTTTAAACAAAAGGGATCCAATAGGGGAATTAGGTAGGATTAGGTTATAAAGATCCAATAATTGAGATAGTATCAAAAAGAATAATAACAAAAATAGGACATAAACAATTATAGAATAGGGCTGAAAACAATAGCTCGAAGAATCAGAGACGAAACAATAGGAGACAATATAATCAAGAAACACAAATAATAAGACGACAAATCAAATAAATGGATATATAGAGAATGAAGATCCAAAACACGGTCCAAAAATAAATACAAGATGAATAAATACACAAAAAGAAAAAAAATACACCCAAAAATACAAAAAATGAAGAGCAGGGGTTACAATATATATATATATATATATATATATATATATATATATATATATTATACTAGATTTGCCCATGGGCACGTGCCTACGGCACGTCTTCGGAACGATACAACATATGAAAGTCTTGTAAACAGTAAAACAAAAATTGTGTAGCTCGAGTTTGAATGGTAAAACAATAATTAGTTGTAAATAAAAGTCCATGTTCCATTGATATATATTGAAAAATAATTATAAATGGGGGTGTAAAATTCAACTTCTTAGAACTTTGAGTGTGGAAAATGATGAAATTTAACTATTGATGAGATATTTTCTATTTTCAATGTAACATGAGCAATAAAAAATGCATATAAAATCTGAGAATTTACAAACCTGAAATGTGAAAATATAAATTTCTGAGTAAATAGAGAGAGAATGAGAGAGAGAGAGAGAAAGAGAAATAAATAAATAAATAAAGGAGTTTTTTTTGGTGATTTGAATTTGAGTTTTTGGGGGGAACTTTTGAGCGGGAAAATATGTTTTTTGAGGTTAGATCTGGACCATTGATTTCAACCCTGTTGAATGAGAGCCACTTGATAGCTTTCTTTGTGTTTTATTATTATTATTATTATTATTATTATTATTATTATTATTATTATTATTATTATATATAGGCAAATGCTCCATTGAAAGCGGGTTTGTTTTCACGGGTTGGAAAACAGTGATCTGAGCCATTGGATCACTCTTGATCGTGATCAGTGGCTCAGATCGCCTTCGCCCATCACCCGTTATCACTTAAGTAGCGGAGGGTTATTTTGGGAATTTCGTCCCAAATAACTCTTTGCCGGATTCTTTCTGAAAAAATGAATTAACCTAGGCCGTTATTGGGAACTACAGCCTAGATTATAAAAAATTGAATCATAGGCTGTTGTTTGGAACAGCGGCCTTGTTCTCAATTTTTATAACCTAGGCCGTTGTTCCCAACAACGACCTGGTTATATTCACTTTTTTAGAATCTGTAAGGCGAAGAGTTATTTGGGATGAAATTCCCAAAATAACCCTCCGCCACTTAGTGAGAACGGGTGATGGGTAGCTCAAATCTGAGCCGTTGATCATGATCAAGAGTGATCCAACGGCTCAGACCGCTATTTTCCAACCCGTGAAAATTAGACCCATTTTCAAAGGAGAATTTGCCATATATATATATATATATATATATATATATATATATATATATATATATATATATATATATTATCACCTTAATCCTCTTCTTTAACCCTAATTAAATCACTTCTTATTTACCCTTCTATCATCAGCTGTCTAACCCCTCCCATGTTTTTCTTCTGCTTCTATTTCTCCCTCCCCCACACCTGTAACCCATCTTCTTCATTCTCCCTTCTGGTTACTCCACTGCACCGATCCCCTCTTTAATTCATCTCATCCCCTTTCACCTGAAGGCTTCATCACCATCATCATCTCCACATCTCCACCGAACACCACTGCCATCACCGAACCATCAGCAAGACACCAATACCTTAGCTCCTCTTCAACCACCAGTACTGATCACCTCCTCCACCACCTTCCCATTACCCTGTTGCACACTGAAACAACCTGATGCACTGTCGTTATTCCTCTCGCTGCACAACTAGCAAGCCTCTGAAACAACCCGACTATTGTTGTTGTTGCGGACGCTATTGTCGTTGCCTCTTGTCGTTGTTGCTGTCCATGAGTCGTCGCCGCTCTTTTCTCCGTCCTTCTGTTGTAATCGTCATATAAGACAAGTTCTCTTGAACCGACTAATTGGTCTCTTTCATGAAATATTTATTGATCCCCACAAGTAGCTCTTTACTTCATTTATCGTATCACAATTGATTGTTACCTTTCCAAAGAAGTTATTACGGATTCATCGGCGAAACCAAGTAATAGCTTTCTTTTCATGCCATACCCTTGACTCAATTCTAAGCCATGTCATCCGTCATCATATGCATACACTACACGAACATAAACTAGAAATAAGTAGAAGAAATAGTGATTTGAATGCATTTTGGTTGTATATGATGTTATAACTAAATTCGTAAATTTAATACTGTAGTGATGATAATTTTTTCAGCTTAAAAGTAGGGAGATCCATCCTAATTATTGAGTATAAATGATAGTTCATTTCTTATTATAAGAATATATGGATTGATTATCACGATTGTTGCGAAGGAGTACATTTTACTACTGTCCTGCTATTTACCCCAACTTGGAATGAGATTTTGACCATGTTACAAATAATATTTTTTAGAACTTATTAAATGAAAGTTGTAGCCCCATGTGTATAGAATCCATAACAATTGACAGATCTAGAATCTGATGTGTAGATTGCAAGATATACTGTTTATAGTATTGTAACATTTCTGATTCCAGATTAATGTTAAAAGCAAATCGCCATGTTTAATTGATTGAAACAATAGGTTATCAATATAATTAAGACTGAGATTTTCTAGTATGTTACTGAAAATGGTCAGGAATTATTTTATGATTTTTGTAAGACTTTTAAATGAATTTACATCCGAGTTATATATATAAGAAGTTGACACTGACCTGCTGCCTGAACACTAGACCAGTATAGAATGGACTTTAAGACCTAGCTACTATAATTGGATTGTGTCATATGAATATGCGTTGGAACCGTCAGGGAGTCTAATTTCTGTAACTCCTGATGGAACCTGATACGCTTTTCTTTAGCAGTGGGAAAGTGAATTTTAGTACCATAGTGTACTGCTTTCCAAAAATTGTGACTTCATGTTTTAAATTGTAACAATGTTTATTTCTCACATCTAATAAACTGAACTTGCAAGTCATGCATTGCATACTCCCGATACCTTCTTGATACTGTCTTGGCACCTGTTTCCACTAGATGCATGTTATGAATTATTATGCAAAAGAATAACAAGCTGGGGTAATAAAGGGAAAGACCTAATAGTTGACAATATATGAGAGTGTACTCAGAAGGGGGCCCATGTTTCCTATAATAGTGACTCTTGTTTATAAGTTATATGAAATTAAGTACCACGTAGAACTAAGTGCAACTTCATGGAATGACGGGGGCCACCACTAGAGTCTGCGAAGGCCACCTCTAGAGTCCATTACCTAACTATAGGTTTTCTGTTTACAAGTCATATGCAACTAAGTACCACGTGGAACTAAGTTCCACATCACGAGATGACGGAGTCCACCTCCAGAGTTTGTGGGGGCTACCTTTCCATTACTTGACTACATATTTCATGTTTCCTGTTATTGTCTCTGCAAAATTCGAACACATGATCCTTTAGAATTCACTACTAGAATCTAAGCGTTCACATGATTGTAAGCACCTGAACTTGTGGTATGGAATGCAGGATTGTGTGCATTATATAAGATTAATAAAATATTGATAGACTAAAGTTAACACTGAGCACGTGCATGATTCCTATTTACAAGTTACATGATTCTTGTTTACAAGTTACATGATCTTTTTTTACATGTTTACATATGTTTCCGTTACCCATTTACATGTTACACTTGTTACTTATTCCATACTTGATCATATGATTCATTTCTCTTGTCTTTTGTTCCTTGTTCCTTATTATGTCCTGTTTTATTGTTCACTGTTTGTTACTACTTTCTATCTGAAGCTTGCTCTAATGGACACCCCACCCCCAAACTATAGATGTTGAGCTTGTAGGTACAGAAGAAGAACTGACTGAAGGACTTGGTGAACAAATATTCTAGAGAATTGATTCGAATTCTTAGCATTCATTAATTATATCACTCATGCTATATATTTTATTTCCAGTACTACTACTATTTTTAGTACATTGTATTTCTGGGTGTTTTGACCCGTAGTTTTTTTCTTCTTCAGACGTTGAATATTATTTTGTGGGTTTATTTCATGGATTATTGAAGTCTATTCATTGTTTTTGTAATTACTTATTCATGTGTGGTTGTGATTATATTTCATATTATTAAGTTGACTGTTATATATATATATATATATATATATATATATATATATATAATTCGCATGGTCTTAATTGTGTGCCGTATTTCCATATATCAGGAAGCAGTGCGTGAAAGGTTTTTAGTGGTATCAGAGCCAGGTTTAGCCCTAACTAGTTAGGCTTAGCTCGATTTGACTTAGCCAAGTTTTTCTCAACAATATGCGCACCACATTAATCACATAAATATTTAATAACCAACTTGTAATCTATATACTATCCTTACTCAATTCATTTTTAATCCCTTCATATTCAATTCTTTCACTCCTTGTTTCCACCCGTCCCTTGCTTTCATACTCATTCATTGATTTCTTATTGGGTATAAATTCATCATTTTCCTACCCATATTATCATCGACTCTGGTGCTACCCACTCCTCTGTTCCTTCCCACTTCGTTGATCAGCACCATTTAGAAAACGATGTCATGCCAGTAGCTTGGAATATCACAATAGGTGGAGGCATCATTATTTGTTCTAAGGTGTGCAAGTAGAGCCCTTCACTGATTATGGCGTGGATTAGCGCTGGTATCGGGTCCTATTGATTCGGGTCCTCCACTACCCGGACCTGGACACGGTACCTTACGGGTCCAA
The DNA here is from genome assembly GCA_017893485.1 of Hemerocallis citrina. Classification (NCBI taxonomy): domain Eukaryota; kingdom Viridiplantae; phylum Streptophyta; class Magnoliopsida; order Asparagales; family Asphodelaceae; genus Hemerocallis; species Hemerocallis citrina. The sequence continues at coordinate 152,016,606 of CM030365.1, read as the reverse complement.
AAATTGGACCCAAACCCGGACTTGTGAGAATCAGGTCCGGGTCCAGTTTTGGGTCCTCCTTAAAAAATATGCCCGTTGAGTCTGATAGCGAAGAATAAATATTTGCAATTAAGTATTTTTGCACCCGATACTCTATGGTTCCAACAATTTTTGCACTTAAGTACATGAATAGATATTATATTTACACATCTATCTTCAATAATGCCTATTTACATGTATATCCTATAACCCTATTATTCAAATTCCAAATATTTGAGGGTACCTTTTAATGGATCTAGGTCCTGGTCCGAGTCGGGTCAATTTTGAGTGGACCTGGACCCAGACCCAGTAGTGCATCAAGTCTTATTTTAGGACCCGGACCCGTACCCGTATAGATCGGGTCGGTTCCGGTCCAATGCAGGGTTTGGCTCGGTTCGGTTCGGGGGTATTGGGTCAAAGTAACAGCACTAGCATGGATTTTAAGGCCGATCTTATTGTGATCAACAATTCTAGATTTGATGTTATTCTTGGGATGGATTGGCTGGGAGTTACTCACGCCAAGAATTTGACTACCGAAAGAAGAAAGTAGTGTTTAGAATTCCAGGTCGCCAAGAATATGAATTCCATGCTGGTGAGACACCGCTTGGGTGTGCCAAGAACTCTGCGAACTAGGAGGCTAGTATAATAGAGTTGGAGTGCACAGATGGCGAAGTTGCACCCTTGGTCATGCAGGACTTCTTTGATGTATTTCTAGAAGAATTTCCCGGGTTGCCGCCAGACCGAGATGTAGAGTTCTGTATCGAAGTTCAACCTGGTACCACCCCAATCTCGAAGAGCCCTTACAGAATGGCACCAGTAGACTTAGCCAAATTGAAGGTACAGGTTCAAAAATTGTTAGATTAGGGATTTGTCAGGCCAAGTGTTTCGCCTTGGGGAGCCCATGTTTTGTTTGTAAAGAAAAAAGATGGTAGTCGTAGGCTCTATATTGATTATCGGGAACTGAATAATGTCACCGTGAAGAACTGATACCCATTGCCAAGGATTAATGACCTATTTGACCAACTTGGAGGTGCTTCAGTTTTCTCAAAGTTGGGTCTTCGTTCAGGGTACCATCAAGTTAAGGTGAAGACCGAGGATATTTAGAAGATGGCGTTTCGGACGAGATATGGACATTACGAATTCTTGGTAATGCCATTCGGATTTACCAATGCACCAGCTGTAATCATGAGTTTGATGAACTGGGTATTCTCGCCGTTTTTGAACAAGTTTGTAGTATTGTTCATTGACGACATTCTGGTATATTCTCAGAACAGGGAGGATCATGCAGAGCATTTGAGAATGGTTTTGCAGACCTTGAGGGAGAATCGGCTGTATGGGAAACTTAACAAATGTGAATTTTGGTTGGATCATGTTGCATTTTTGGACCATATTATCTCGGGCAATGGAGTTTCAGTTGATTCGTCGAAAGTTAATGCTGTCAAGGATTGACCGGTGCCGAAGTCAGTATCTGAAGTACGAGGTTTTCTCGCATTGACAGGTTACTAACAGAAGTTTATTCAGGATTTCTCGATGATTGCTGGTCCTCTAACTAAGTTGACAAAGAAAGAGAAGATTTTTGTGTGGGATAAAACTTGTGATGAAGCCTTTATGGAGTTGAAGATTCGGTTGACGTCAGCATCAGTGTTAACTATACTGATAGTTCAGGAGGTTTTGTGATTTAATGTGATACTTCGGGTAGAGTGTTAGGCAATGTACTAATGTAGTGAGACAAAGTTGTTGCTTATGCATCCCGACAGTTGAGGCCTCATGAGAATAACTATCTTATGCATGATCTTGAGCTTGCAGCTGTAATCTTCGCCTTGAAGTTATGGAGGAATTATTTTCTTGGTGATAAGGTTGAGATTTTTACAGATCATAAGAGTCTCAAGTACGTGTTCACGCAGAAGGAGCTCAACATGAGGTAGAGAAGATGGATAGAGTTTATGGCAGATTATGACATCAACTTGCATTACTACCCGGGTAAGGTGAATTTGGTACCTGATGCTTTGAGCAGGCGACCTACTGCTATATTTCTGACTGAGCAGAAGAAACTGTTGGAGGATATGAGAAGACTGGATTTAGAAGTAATTTTGCCCGGTACAATGCAGCAATGTATGATGTTACAATTTCAGTCTTCTTAGTAGAGCAGATCAAGGAAGCCCAGGTTGGTGATGAGCAGTTGCAGAAATTTCGAATAGAAGTGGATGCACGACTAAGAACAGAATTGATCATTCATGTAGATAGCTCGCTTCACCTTGAAGCTAGATTGTGTGTACCTCAATGGGAAGTCAGATAGAAGCTACTTGAAGAAGCCCACTGCTCACCCTATTCCATTCACCTTGGAGGCACAAAGATGTACAAAGATTTGAAACAACACTTTTGGTGGCACGGTATGAAAAGAGTAGTGGCGAGGTTTGTGTCACAGTGTTTGATTTGTCAGCAAGTGAAAGTAGAGCATCAGATGACCACTGGACTTTTGTAGCCTCTTCCAATCCCAGAGTAAAAATGAGAGAACATTACTATGGATTTTGTGAAGCATTGCCCGGTGAGTCGACTTAGGAATTGGAGGTCGAAATCCAGAAGAAATTCCCTCACCTCTTTGAGTAAGCATTTCTCAGGGATATCCTCTGATCCACATGAATGAATTTTGAGGAAGAAATTCTTTTTGTAAGGTGGGTAAAATTGTAATCCCTGTTTCCGATCATACAGATTCTTCTCTAACTCATTGTATTCTTCTCTAACTTTTGTATCCCAATTATTTGAATAATATTCTGCCATTCTTTTGAACCCTATTCCTCTCACTTGATTAACCGGCTATTTTGTTGAACACTAAAATTCTAATATATTCTTTTGTATTTATTAGTATTAAGTATTTAATTAATGTGTACTATAATGTTACTATTGATTTATTTTATTTGAAGCCCATAAACCCAAACCACATGCAAATCCCAACCAACCTATATATATATATATATATATATATATATATATATATATATATATATATATATAGACGTCTTTAGTTGCGCACCCTTCTCTTGCGCACTCTCGTGCGCACCTGATGGGAGTCGTCTGATCTTCATCATGATCATGATGAAGACCAGATGGTTATCCTCCTCCCGCTCTCTCCCTTATTGAAGAAAGGGGTAAACTTGGGAAAGAGCCCCCCATCAGATGCGCACCCTTCTCCCGTTCTCTATTTCCCCATTGTCTTTTTCCTTATCTCCTTCCCCAAATCGAGAGAGCGAAAAAAACCCTAGCTCTCCTTCTCCCGCTCTCTACTGGGTTGAAGAAGGGGGTAAACTTGGAAAGGAGCCCCCCATCAGATGCGCATCCTTCTCCCGTTATCTCTTTTCCCGTTGTCTCTCTCCTTATCTCCTTCCCCAAATCGAGAGAGCAAAAAAAACCCTATTTACTTTGAAGACCTGATCTCCACCCTAAACTCTCCTTTCCATATGCTCTTGGAGTTCCCCCCAAATCGAAACCCTAGCTCCCCAAATCGCATCCCTCTTTTCGAATGCGAAATCGCCGAAACCCTCTTCTCTTACCCAAATCGAAGAAATCGGATGAGGCTCGGAATTGAGTTCTGCCATTTGATAGTATGATGCTGAAGGGAAGTGTTTAATTCTCAATTTGTTCAGTTTTTTGCATTTTTTTTACCATGGTTGCATCAGTAGGCAATGATGAATTTCACAAGATAGTAGGCTTGAGTTATTATATGATACTAAGTTGCTATAATTTGGTAGAATTGAGTAATGAGCCTTTGCTCTATGTTAATTTGTTGCATTTGCTATACTTTGCTCTTTCTTCATTTGGTGCTGTTGCTGCATTTGGGCAGCAGCTATTAGGCATGGCAGAAGGGAGAGTTTAGGCTATTTTTTTGATAAGGGCTAGGCAATAATATTAATTTACTGCTAGTCTTGCATTTGCTATATGTTCCTCACTGTTAGTTTTCCAAATGAATGAGGGAACACGAAGGAGAGAATGAGACGGTATATGTTTCGATTGAGTTAAAATACTCATTTAAACAAACTAGATGGCATGGCATTGGCATTAATATGCAGCCATAGTCAGTGATGATTGAATTGTATACAAGCTTTGGATATTGTTCGTGACAATTTTTTTCTTTATTTTTCTTTTGTTCAGTGCGTTCAAAGCGCAAGAAGTGGATTCCCCTAGTGAAAAAAATTCTGATGACACTGCTGATTCAATGAACTAAGGAAAGTGTTTGATTCACTGTTATGTTTTTAATTTAGTCCCATTGTAGTTTTATCCTTGCTGTTGTGTTTGTAGGCAGTGATGAAAAGTCCATCTGATCAAATTCAATTATGTGTTTCCCCCACCTACCATCACAAGTATAATTATGTGCATCACTTCTTACGAGTGATTAGGTTGGTTGATTGTATTACACAATGAAGGGACTGTTTATGATATGCAATGACTATATTATGCTGATTAGGTTGGCTGATTGTATTATACAATGATTGTATTATGTGCATCACTTCGACAGCTCCGTTTATGATATGCAATGAAGAGACTTGTTAAAATCTTTATTTTGTTTGTTTCCCAACGTCAATTTTGGGCAGAGTGGAAGCATTTGATACACTTTTGGTATACAGCTCTCACTAAATTAGTACTTGAACTAGTCCCTTCATTGTGCTTCTAATTAAATTATACAGCTCTGATTAAATTAGTCCCTTCATTGTAGATCTTTAGTGGAGGTGGGGTACTACAATTTGGGCAGCAACTATTAGGCATGGCATAATAACGCAGCGATAGTGCTTCTCAATTTGTATGCATTTGATACACTTGTGGTTGATTCAAAATTGGCATAACAATTCACTTATAATAAGCTATGTTGTTTCTGAGCCTACTATATTTTGAGTGTTCATGTTGATGGGAAATCATGTTCTCTGTTGATGTTGTGAAATTAAGCTCTAAAGTAATTTTGTAAATGCAGAGTGGAAGAATTTTAGCGCATCTCAAGCAACATCAGCAGTTGTGTATAGGAAAATGGATGAGCTTAGACTGTCTTAATTTATGTTTATACATGTTATAATTGATACATTTATGCTTGATTCAAAATTACAGTTTCAATGCAGTACACATGTCCTGTTGTTCTGAGACTACACTATTTTGAGTATGTTACCTATTGTGAAATCATGCTCTCTATTAGTTATTATATCATGCTCTCAAGTCAGTTTTTGTTTTGTGAAGCAGCAGCAGCAGCAAATGAACCTTTAGAAGAAGCAGCAGCATGTGAAGCTTGAGAAGCTTGAAGAAGCCTCAGTTTGTAAAATAGCATTAGTCTGTAAACTAATGTGTGAAGAAGCATCAGTTTGTAAACATAATAAAAATAGATGCTTGCTTATCCTTATATGATGATAGAATAGCATCAGTTTGTAAAATAATATTTGGATGTTGGTTCATGCTTCTATGATGGTTGAATAGCATCAATTTGTGAAAAAAATTAGTTATGTTAGTTTCTCCTTATATGATGGTTGAATAGCATCAGATTATAAAAAAAATTATGTGTTGGTTCCTTCTCATATGATAGTTGAAAAGCATCAGTTTGTACCATAGTGCTGCTTGTGTTGGTTCATGCTTCTATGATGGTTGAATAGCATCAGTTCCGATAAAAAAATTGGCAGTGTTGGTTCATGCTTCTATGATGTTTTGAATAGCATCAGTTTGCCATACATTTTTCTCTACTGATGTTCCTTGCTTGATGGTTGAATAGCATCAGTTTGCCAAAAAGTCCTAGTTGTTTCTCCTTCTATGATGGTTGCATAGCATCAGTTTGCTCCTTATATGATAGTTGCTTCTCTTTCTACGCTTGCTACTTTTCACTCATTGTTGTGATTTGTCAACAGAGATTGCGCAACTAAAGAGTTGGGAGTTGTAAAAATAACATAAAATTATATAATCTAAACATTTCATGCTGCTGCTACTACTTTATTGATCTCACTGTGCATACAATAAAAAAATGAAAGTAACACAACCAATTATCCAATACCAAATATTTAAGTTACAGAACAAAATATGCAACCAAATACACAACAAATTTTACAACTCCAAAACTTTTCAAAAAATGGCCAAGTTCACATCCTCTTTTCAAATAATGGCCAAGTTACACAACAGAATGGCCAGTAAACTTGTCTTCTCCGGTCCTACATTAACAAACAAATGAAAACACACTCAAATTGCACACAAAACTTAATTAGCTATTTTAGCTCCAATTATTCCACACTTGTGTGCATGAACTCTGCTAGCAAGCAGTTTCTTACTTAGTTATTTCAGCTCCATCTACTTCATCATCTGCTGATTCGGTTAGTCAAGTACCTCGTCTTCCTGATCTTCTTATGCTGCTGAAAATTTAAATAAATAAATTAAAAAAAAGGATTAGCTAATAAAACCTATAAATTTATGCATGCTTTGTAACCTCTAAATTTATGCATTCTTTGTGACCACTAAATTTATGCATGTTGCAATTTTTGAAATGGTAGTAGGCTCAGAAAACAAATTTTTAAAATGATAGTAGGCTAATAAAACCTCAGGTCAGCAAAAGATTCAAAATCCACATTTCCAGCAGAGAAGTGGACAAGCATCCGTATTTCCAAATGAAAATATGCTACAAATTGCTCAACAATTCAATCATCACTGACAATGGCTGCATATTAATGCCATGCCATCTAGTTTGTTTGAATGAGTATCATATATATAGAGAAGTCTTCAGTTGTGCACCCCTATAGTGCGCAGTCTCATACGCACGAGACCATAGCCGTCTAATCTTCATCGTGATCATGATGAAGATCTGATGGCTCTTCTTCACCCGCTCTCTCCCTTATTGAAGATAGGGGTAAACTTGGAAAAGAGCCCCCATCAGATGCGCACCCTTCATCCGTTCTCTCTTTCCCCATCAAATGCCATCTAGTATTTTAACTCAATCAAAACATATACCGTCTCCTTCTCTCCTTCGTGTTCCCTCATTCATTTGCAAAACTAAAAGTGAGGAACATATAGCAAATGCAAGACTAGCAGTAAATTAACATCATTGCCTACATAGCCCTTATCGAAAAAATAGCCTAAACTCTCCTTTCTGCCATGCCTAATAGCTGCTGCCCAAATGCAGCAACAGCACCAAATGAAGAAAGAGCAAAGTATAGCAAATGCAATAAAAGCAAAGGCTCATTACTCAATTCTACCAAATTATAGCAACTTAGTATCATATAATAACTCAAGCCTACTATCTTGTGAAATTCATCATTGCCTACTGATGCAACCATGGTAAAAAAAATGCAAAAAACTGAACAAATTGAGAATTAAATACTTCCCTTCAGTATCATACTATCAAATGGCAGAACTCAATTCCGAGCCTCATCTGATTTCTTCGATTTGGGTAAGAGAAGAGGGTTTCGGCGATTTCGCATTCGAAAAGAGGGATGCAATTTGGGGAGCTAGGGTTTTGATTTGGGGGGAACTCTAAGAGCATATGGAAAGGAGAGTTTAGGGTGGAGATCAGGTATTCGAAGTAGATAGGGTTTTTTTTGCTATCTTGATTTGGGGAAGGAGGTAAGGAGAGAGACAACGGGGAAAGAGAGAACGGGAGAAGGGTGCGCATCTGATGGGGGGCTCCTTTCCAAGTTTACCCCCTTCTTCAACCCAGTAGAGAACGGAAGAAGGAGAGCTAGGGTTTTTTATCGCTCTCTCGATTTGGGGAAGGAGATAAGGAGAGAGAAAACGGGAAAAGAGAGAACGGGAGAAGGGTGCGCATTTGATGGGGGGCTCTTTTCCAAGTTTACCCCCTTCTTCAAAGGGAGAGAGCGGGAGAAGGAGAGCCATCTGATCTTCATCATGATCATGATGAAGATCAGACGGCTCCCATCAGGTGCGCACAAGAGTGCGCAAGAGAAGGGTGCGCAACTGAAGATGTCTATATATATATATATATATATATATATATATATATATATATATATATATATATATATATATATATATATATATATATATATATATAATCCCCTTAATCCTCTTCTTTAACCCTAATTAAATCACTTCTTATTTACCCTTCTCTAATCAGCCTCCTAACCCCTTCCTTGTACTTCTCCTTCCTCTGCTTCACTTCTAAACCCCCCCACCATTGCTACAACCCATCTTCTTCATTCTCCCTCCTTGTTACTCCAATGCATTGATCCCCTCTTCCACTCATCTCATTGCCCTTCACCTGAAGCCTTCATCACCATCATCATCTCCACATCACCACCGAACACTACTACCATCACCGCACCATCAGCAAGACACCAATACTCGAGCTCCTCTTCAACCACCAGCACCGATTGCATCCTCCACCACCTTGCCACTACCTTGCTACACACTGAAGAAACCCGACACACCCTCGCTGTTCCTCCCGCTGCACAACCAACAAGCCTCTGAAACAACCCGACTGCTATTGTCATTGCAGTCGCAATTGCCGTTGTCGCTGCCCGTGAGTCGTAGCTGCTCTTTTCTCCGTCCTTCCATTATAATCGTCATATAAGGCAACTTCTCTTGAACCGAATTATTATTCTCGTTCAAGAAATATTTATTTAACTCCTCAAGTAGCTTTTTACTTTGTTTATCATATCTTAATTGATTATTACCTTTCCAAAGAAGTTATTACGGATTCATCGGCGAAACCAAGTGGTAGCTTTCCTTTCGTGCCATACCCTTGACTCATTTTAAGCCATGTTATCCGTCATCATATGCATACACTATACGAACATAAACTAGAAACACATATATGTAGAAGAAATAGTGATTTGAATGCATTTCAGTTGTATATGATATTATAATTAGATTCTTAAATTTAATACTGTAGTGATGATAATTTTTTCATGTTAAAAGTAGGGAGATCCATCCTAATTATTGAGTATAAATGCTAGTTCATTTCTTGTTATAAGAATATATGGATTGATTATCATTATTGTTGCAAAAGAGTACATTTTACTGCTATCCTGCTGTTTACTCCAACTTGAATTGAGATTTTTACCCTATTGAAAATAATATTATTTATAACTTATTAAATGAAAGTTGTGGCCCCATGTGTCTAGAATCCTTAACAATTGACGGATATGGAATCTGATGTGTAGATTGCAAGATATACTGTTTATAGTACTGTAGAGTTTCTAATTCCAGATTACTGTTAAAAGAAAATCACCATGATTAACTGATTAAAATAATAGGTTATCTATATAATTAATCCCTGATATTTACCAGTATATTACTGAACATGATTAGGAATTATTTTATGATTTTTGTAATACTTTTAAATGAATTTACAGTCAAGGTATATATATAAGAAGTTGACCTTGACTTGCTGCCTGAACACTAGACCAGTATAGAATGGACTATTAGACCTAGCTACCGTAATTGGATTGTGTCATATGAATATGCATTGGAACCATCAGGGAGGCTAGTTTGTGGAATCCCTGACGGAAGCTGATTCGCTTTTCTGTAGCAGCGAAAAAGTGAATTTTAGTACAATATTGTACTTCTGTCCAGAAATTGTGACTTCATGTTTTAAATTATAACAATGTTTATTTCTCGCATCTAATAAACTGAACTTGCATTGTCATGCATTGCAAACTCTTGATACCTTTCTAATACTATCTCGACACCCGTTTCCACTAGTTGCATGTTATGAATAATTATGTAAAAGAATAACAAGCCGGGGTAATATAGGAGAGTGCTCGGAAGGGGCCGTATTTTTCCGTAATAGTGACTAATGTTTACAGGTTATATGGAACTAAGTACCACGTAGAACTAAGTGTCACATCATGGGATGACGGAGGTCAACTCTAGAGTCTGCGGGGACCACCTTTATAGTCCATTACCTGACTACATGTTTCATGTTTACATGTCATAAGGAACTAAGTGCCACTTCACGGGATGACGGTGGCCACCTCTAAAGTCTGTGGAGGCCACCTCTAGACTCCATTACTTGACTACATGTTTCCTGTTTTCTGTTATTGTGATTGCAAGACTTGAGTATATGATCCTTTAGAATTCACCAATAGAGTATAAGCGGTCACATGATTGTATGCACCCGAACCTGTGGTATGGGATGCAGGATTGCATGTATTAAATAGGATTAATAAAATATTGATAGACTTAAGGTTAACACTGAGCACATGTATGATTCCTGATTACAAGTTACATGATCCTTGTCTACATGTTTACATGTCTTTCCGTAACCCGTTACCCGTTTACATGTTACACTTGCTACTTGTTCCATACTTGATCATATGAATTCTTGTTCCTGTTGCTTATTCCTTGTTATGTCCTATTTTATTATTCACTGCTTGTTACTATTTGCTGTTTGAAGCTTGCTCTAATGGATACCCCTGTAATACTCCCAAAATAAGTAACGATTATTTTGAAAATGGATAGTATTGCATTATTTTACAACCATATTTATTAATAAATTTTTGTCTTGAATAATTGCATATTTATTATTATTAAATTGTATTTACCATTTGTCATTTTATAAATATACACACATGCACACTACATCATATGAATAAATAACCCTAGCCTACAATTGTTTACTTAGAAAATGGTATATGTGTAATTATTAAAAGTCTAAGGGGTTCAATGAAAAAAATAGGGACACCTAAGGAACCCTAGGAGCTTCTACACACCCCCACACCCCTCCACACACACCCTAACCCTATCTCCAACTTGGCCGGCCATACCCTTCCCCCCTTTCTATAAATATGAAGCATGTATGCAAACCCAAGTTCATTTTTTTGCCAATACTCTTCTAGTCCACTTCCATACTAATTTCCATACAACTCTTTCATTCACACTACTTTATTCCAAAACATATCCAAAACATCCTTCCATTTTCTAAAGCCCTAGTTGGCTAATTGGGGCAAGAAAAAGGAGTAGAAGAAGCTTGCTGAGATAGAAGATATGGGAAGAAGAAGCTAAAGCTAGGGTTAAGCTCTTTAAGCATAAGGTGGGTGTTCTCCAACCCTCAGGATTGATAAATTATGTGTAATATAGAATCTTTTTCATGTAATATATAATCTTTTTCATGTTATAGATGGTATGAGATTGTAGGATGCTAGTTGATGAATGTTTATTTGTGAATAACATGGAAAGTTTATAATTTTCTATCTTGAAATTTAGCTTCAACTCCAAAAATTATTAGTCATTGAATATAAGGAATTTAGGGTTGAACATTTTACAAAAACTTCTTATATGAGACTAGAACATCTCTACCAAATTTCATACTTTTTGGATAATATTTCTATGTTAATAAAATTTGAAATTACTGTTAGACAAGAAGAAAATAGAGGGTTGTTCACTACTTCTATTTCAAAAATTCTTATCTCTATAAGTATGTTGTATTTCAAGTTGAAATATTTATATGTTATACTTTTATGTGTCTAGAACTTGATCACCAAATTTTATGAACTTTGGACATTGTTTAATATTTTACATTAATTTTGAACTCATGACTGGTTAGCAGTTTTTAGTTTCTGGAAATTTGTACACATTTTAGTTCTTGATCATTTTGGCCTCATAAAGAAGTATTTTGAGAAAACTTCCAACTGATAAATTGTAGTAGACTCACTGACCTTTCTTAAGAGTCTAAGATATCAAAATTCTGAGAAGTAGGTGATTATTAATGGTTTTTAGAAATTGCAAGAAATGCATTTTTTGTTTGAATTTGCTGTTTTTGGAGTATGTAAGTTATCATTACTTTTAAGGCATCTTGATAATCTTAGAAATGTTGTTTAAACTCTTTAACATTGTGTGAGCATACTCATATGTGAAACAACTTGGTGTGAAAGAATTTAATGAGCTAGTTCAAGACATTGTAAGAGAGAACGTAGTGCAGGGGATTCACATAACTGTGATTTCCTATGAGGTGTTGATGTCATGTTTGTGTAAATTTGTACAAGTGCTTATATTTGATAAATGGTGTTGTAGATTGTGTGTGCAAGTTGGTATTATTTGAGTTCGAATAACCCTTGGAACGAGTTCTGGAAGAGCTCGTTAATAGTCAATTTGTTATATGGTGTTTACCATTCCAAAGTGTTGATGGTTGTTGTTCAATTGGAATCAAAAATAGGCCTTAGTTAGGACTAATTGATTAGTAATCTGAGAGTTTCTTCTAGTTGCCTTACTCTTGGAATGTGAGGATGGATGAGTTGGCCAGATTTATTGTCAAGGAAGATGAGATCGTTGGGGTATACTAGTTCTAAGTCGTGTCGCTGTCTATAAGAATAGGCACTAGTTGGGCGTGTACTCACCTGTCAAGGGGACATGTGCGACGTCATCTCGTCTGGGACACGTGCGGTGTTGTCTCGACTGTTAATTTTTAGAATTTAGTGATAAGAGCGGGATGCGGACATAGTCACAAGTCCTGTTGGAACTTAGGTGATGGACCCTTAAGTTTCTGTCTGTATTCTGGGTTATCAGTACGAACAAGGAGCAAAAGTGTAACTCTAAGTCTCTTGGAGGAGTATGGGTGATCATACGTTTCTCCTTATGTTCATGATAACTTTGGTAGGGGTAGTTGTGAGGAAGGACCACAATTATGGCAGAGCTGATGATCACTAGCCTGACCGGGAATGGAGAAGGACCACGATCCTGTCGGAATTGAGAAGGAACATGATCTAAATGAACAGAGTGATCACTGCCGTTCGGAATAGAGAAGGACTACGATCCGACTGCAAGAGCGAAAAAGGACCGCATGTACTGCAGACCCTACCATTCGCTAAATGAATGTCAGAAACAGAAAAGAGTACAATAGTAGGATGCATAGCGAGGGATCGAACCCTATTATCTGGAGAATAAGAATTTGATTTAGGAAGTATGTAATATGGGATGCATACGTTTTCAAATCAAGTTTGCATTAGAGTAGGAGCATCGTGTGCATTTTGAGTTTGTGCATTAGACTCTAGGGCATAGCATACATGGACACTTATGGTTTGACTTTCACATTTTTCTTCTGCATCAAATATTGATTGTGGAAAAATTTTGAAGATCATGGGTTTCATCTACATTGCGTCATTTGCATTCAACTGACGTGCCCATAGTTTGTTAGTTACAGGATTGCTGATCGTGGAGCAGGGGACTCAAGCTGTGGGAAGCATCCAAGTGGAGGATAAATATAATATCATTAAGGTAATGAAGTTTTTAACTTCATGTGCTTTCATGTGTTGTGTACACACTGAAGTAAGGATTCGGGGTATGTGTCACGAGGTTTCAGTGTGTCGAACTCGGGGTGCTACAACATCACCCCAAACTTTAGATGTTGAGCTTGCAGGTACAGAAGAAGAACTGACTGAAAGACTTGGAGAACAAATATTCTAGAGAATGGATTCGGATTCTTAGCATGCATTAATTATCTCATTCATGTTATTTTATTTCCAGTACTACTACTATTTGCAGTACATTGTATTTCTGGGTGTTTTGACCCGTAGTTTATTTCCAGATGTTGGATATTATTTTGTGGGTTTATTTCATGAATTATTGAAGTTTATTCATTATTTATGTGATTACTTATTCATGCATAGTTGTGATTATATTTCATATTGTTGAGTTGACTGTTACAGCTTATGAATGATTTACATATATATATCATTTACAGGACCTTAGTTGCGTGCCGTATTTCCGTATTTCAAGAAGTGGGGTGTGACAATACTGGTCTTGTGATAGTGTCCTAAGATATTCCAATTCTGATAATCAGGATATAATATATCAATCAGTAGAGATATTAAATTCTAACCCTAATTTTTTTTATTATTATCTCTCATAATTTCTTACATTTCTAATAAAAAGAAGGATGCCCTTCTCTTTTGAGTGAGAATAATGTTGAATTGACTAATGTGGATTGGCCACACCTCAAATGTTTGTTACCTCTACCTCTACTGTAATTCGGAGAACCTCATGTTCATATTGACATCTTGATAAACAAATTTCCTAACAAGAATAACTAAACCAACTGGAATCTTCACTGTGATTAGAGACTATTAAATTTATTTTCATTGCGTTATTCCAATTTTAAAGTTAGTTGTTATTTTGCACTATAAAAAAGTTTTAATACATAAAGCAATGGTACACCCACACTTTTATGTACACTACCAAATAAACATGCCTTGATGTTGCAGTTCTAATCAACATTGCTGCCTCAGAGCATCCACAATCGTTTACTGAAAAATATGGCAAAATGGCAAATGAAAATAGCAAATGAGAATTTCTTGTGCAACGGTGATTTACTAAAATTAGAGAAGTGACAGTACATGTTGTTTCGTCCATTTTTTTTTACAGTTAATTAATTACTGATTAGATATTTAAATAGGTTAATTAAATAAATTAAATAATAAAATATATCCTAACCTACTTAATTATACACTAACCTATTAACTAAACACTAACATAATTGTGCATTTGGGTGGGACGGGACATGTTGTCCCGTCCAAGCGAAAAATGCTTGAAACGGGACAACATGTCTCGTTTGAGCGTTTTTTATTTATTTTTATTTTTTTTGTTCAGACAGTACCTGTTGTATCGTCTGATCATTTTTTAAAAAAAAGCCAGATGAAACGACATGTTTCGTTCGACCCCATTAAAAAATTAAAAAAAAATAGGGACGGAACAACATGTTCCGTCCACTATAATTTGAGAATCGCAAGTTCATTTCTCAAAAATGAGAAGTGACTGTAGTGATTTTGCCAAAATATGGCAAAATAGCAAACGACTGCAGCACCTCATTTCTCAAAATATGAGAAATTGGCAAATATAGCAAACGATTGTGGATGCTCTCATCAGTCGAACAAAAACCTAACTCAACTCCTCAACCAAATCGGACCCTAATTAATCTCTAGTTAATTTTCTTTCAAATTCAACTACTTAGGAATTAACTTCATCAGATTTAGGGTCTAAGTTGAAATTAATTTCATATTGTAACACCCCGAATTTCAAATAAGACCGAATTCGAGATTCCACGTGAACTTTACTTCACTTCGCACAATTAAAACTTTTCAATAATACATCAGAGTTCATTTACAACTTTGTTTACACAGCGGAAGAATAAAAGATTACAATATTGAAAACAAAATACAACATATACAATTTATCAAAATAAGTCATCGATTGCATCGCATTATCTTTATTTCTTCATGAATAGTCCATTACCTGCATATTAAGCTGTGGGCACGTCAGTCACTTACAACTGACAAAAATGTTATACTCGACTATCCTCTCTATGCCGTACATATAACGATCTCATTACTTTAACAAAACACAAGAGTTGAATGAACAATAAAGTGTTAAATTGTGACTACACTAAACATATAAGTGTATGCGATGCCTTAATGCCTAATGTACACATTTTATACTAGGATGACACTAATGCACACTTGTTTGGATTCTATGCATATCATACTACATAGGTCCGAGGGCAAGCGCCTACGTACTCCACAATAAAGGGCTCGATCCCTCGCCATGATAACTACCCAGTAATGAAGCAAGATTTAGATCATTCCACGAATATGGACCCCAGCCACGAAGATCCACCGCCGACTGTTATAACAGATCCCTCATCATGCGAATCATCCCGCAAGTGCCCTTCTAGCCCGGTATATGTATATACGTAGGAGTATGGCAAACCCTCTGTCCAACTACGCTAAGTCCCGGATAAGGCTCACCTCCTACAGAGCAACCACAGTCACGGAGATCCATCGCCGACTGGATCTATAGCCACGGAGATCCACCGCCGACTATATAGAAGCAACCCACTTACGTTTGCCCAGGTTCACTATAACTTCACTTATGTGCCTAATTATATAGTTCAAGACATGAATGAGTTATCATCCCTAGAATTAGTTTTACCTCCTACCGGACTTATTCACAAAATACGAGATCGCTCCATGGCAAATCTCAAAATCATATCTCAAATCTTTTCTTTCAATAGTGTCGGTACCCGAGGTCTTACTAACTCTTAAATCATAATTTTTCATGTACAAGAATCATGGGTACACATACCCTTTAGTAAACATGTCTTAAACCTAGATATTTTCATCTTTCAACTTATTCACAAATGATCATAGTCTTGTCACTATTCATGACCTATCTATTCAAAAATCTTTATAAGCAAAACTGATTACTTTCAAGCATACAATTCATCACGTGAAATTTTTGATTAAACTCAAACTCATACAATGTGTCTCAACCACAACGAAGAAGTTTAAACAAAATAAGAGTACAATCTTTTTTCAAAGAATTCACTTCAAACAAACACTTTTTTTTTTCTTCAAAAAAAATAATATAAATTTCGTTAAATTTTAAGTTAGAAATCACTTTCCATCTCGATTCCATGAAGAATTTCAAAACAATATTTTTAGCACACTCTATACTATTCTATATAACCATTAAAATTTTCTAAATGTTCCTATGATATCAAAAATTCCATTCTGACTTGAAACCCAACCAAAAATGAGGAGATCATTATTTAAACCTACCCAAAATGAGTTCATAACTAAAAATGACCCAAAAAGAAAAGCTCATCAAGTTTCAAACTCGGGCTCCACCCTCTCTCGGCTACAGTGAAAACACCCCAAAGCCCACCATTAGCCAATAAGTCCATATGGACTTGGCGTCAACTTCTATGCTAAAAGGGTTCTTATTACGACTCTCGGTTTTCGGGATTTAATTAAAAGAATTAAAAATAAATGCGACTATCAAGTTTCGAACCCAAGATCTCTCACAACAGTGCTCTGTTTTGCACTAGCTAACCAGTAAGTCCAAGTGTATTTTCTGTTTAGAAAATGTAGTACTGTACTTTTGTTCAATTATTCAGAAAGTGTTTCTTTTTCCATCACTACAACACACAATTGGTTTGGTGGCTTTTTTTCTGAGATTCACTGGCATTTTAAAACCCCGGTGAATAATTCACCGGCGTTTTTAAAATCGCCGGTGCTAATGCTGTCGAATAAGGCGTCACAGAATAGGGGGGGTCTACACCGGCATTTTTTACGAACGCCGGTATTTCTATAAGATACACTGGCGGTCGCAAAAATGCCGGTGTATGGCGTATTCAAGACTGCCATCTTCTTTCCCTATAATCATTCTACACCGGCATTTTTACAAATGCCGGTGTAGGTATATAAATTTTTTTTAAAATTTTTTTTTTAAAAAATATGCAGCACTCTTACAATCAAAACCAAAATATGGAGTTCAAATTATTGAATTACAAAGAGTGGAAAAGAATACTTTCACTGTCAAATTCTGATGAAAATGCTACTAACTGAAATGAAACATATACTTTTATAATACTCATGAGATAACTATCAATTGAAACCACAACATAAGTTCAAACATGATTATTTCATCACTAGTCACTCTTCTGTAAGTCATAGTATGCAACTTCAGTTACATAATCCATCTCATCATCAATTAAAACCATACGGCAAAGAACAATCTCATTTTCAAACCCAAGCAACAAGCATGAACATTACGTTAGAAACTGATACTCATGTAGACATCATGATATAATTGTATATAAAGTTTAGATAAAAAATTTCCATCACTAGTCGCTCCTCAAAAAATCATAGTGTGCAACTTCAGATACATGATCCATCTCATCTCCAAATTCAGACAAAAAAGCAACTAACCCATCTCCAAATGCATAATAATTCCAGTTTACTCTGAACCAAACTAAAACTCAAATGCATAATAACCCATCTCCAAAAGCAACTAACCTATCTCCAAATGCATAAGAAAGCAAACTCAAACTGAAGAAGCACTTCATCTTGTCATATACCAATCCTAGAATGTGCTCTAGTCTGGAGGATAAAATAATGTTTTGATTTTAAAGTTGAAATTAGAAGATCATGCAACATGATACCTATTGTTTTAACCTTTGTTCAGGATGATTTACTTTTGACCAGGAGATGCACATTCGTCATCCATGATTATGGCAAGTCTTTTTCAACTTTAAAATCAAATTTAGTTTTAACTTGAAATTAGAAGATCATGCACCAGTATGAACTATTTTTAATGTGCTGGGCATCACACCTTATAATTTCCAACCCCTAAAGCCCTCAAATGCAGTTTTTGTTTTATCCTTAATGGCCTATAAAGTATCACATGCCCTCTCAAACGTCATTATTGAAGCAAATTGTTACTAGAAAAATAAGTAATAACTTTACTCATCTGCCAAAATATTTTTGTTGGCAATTACAAGCATATGCAACAGCTGCAGAGAGTGCCAAACACATCAAGTAGTGCAACAAAGTGATTGATTGAAATTCCATGCTGAAATAGTTCCATACTAACAAGCATGAAAACAAGGTTAAAAACATTTCAGATGGTTAACAGGCAGTGCCAAACCTCGAAGACTAGAGCACATTGAAATTTTCATATGTTTTGATTTCAAACACTTCCTTTTAACATTTTCCAATACTAGAAAGCAAACTCAAACACATATACCAATCCTAGAATCTCTCTCAAGACAATAAAGCACTTCATCTTGTCATTCCCATGCATCACTAACATTAACAATTCCCTAAAATTGAGTATATTGCCACATTTTTGCCAAAACTCCAAATCTGAGTATATTGCCACATTTTTGGCAAATTGAGTTTCAAATCTCCCCTAAATTACTCCTTAAAAAAATAGTGAAGCAAAAATGTCGAAGCAAAAATAGATCCAATCACAGAGTAAACAGAGATTCGAGATCTCCCCTAAATTGAGTTTCAAACCATTACCACCCAAAATTCCCACAAACATAAACAGAGATTAAATCCCTCAAAATCTCAAGAACAACAAGTCAGTGAAATTAAAACCTAGCTACATCCAATCACAGAGTAACACATTGAAACCTAGATCCCATCACAGAATAGCACAGTGAAGCAAAAATAGAGACGAGATTCGAGATCGCATGAGTTCTTGAGCATAGCCCCCAAAACAAAATCAAGAAGTAGAGAGAGAGAAAGAGAGTGAGAGAGAGTACTTGCGATGAGAGAGAAATGAGTGAGCGGGATAGAGAGTGCGTGGACGTCGATATGGGCACAGCAACGGCGACCCTGAAGGGAAAATCGACGTGGAACCCACTCCGATGGCGGAGGAGTTATCGAGGATGGGAAGGAGGCCCAGTTGCGACGGCGCGCGAAAAAATTAGGGTTGGGGAAAAAAACCAAAACGAAATGTAAGGATTTCGCGGTAGGATTGGGGATTTATCCCAGTAAATTCACCGGTGTTTTTATTAATAAACACCGGTGAATGTGAGAGGATTTATGGGGTATATTGTCGCTTTCTATTCCCCGGTGTGTTTTTATAAAAAAATCGGTGAATATTATAATTTACCGGCGTTTTGTAGAGGCCGCCGGTGTATAACTATACAATTTTGCAACCCAATCCCTGTCTTATCCTACCCCGGCGCGATTGGTAAAATGCCGGGGAATATACGCCGGTGTAGTTCGCGAATCTTGTAGTGCATGAAACTTGTTTATTCAAAAAGATCAAAATCTCTCTAATAGTTTTGAAATAATCTTTTTCTTGATATTAGATTTTAAAATTAGTAAACAACAAATTTCCAAATTCATTAAAACGCTATTTCCACTCTTTTAAATAATTCTCTTTCTTATTTTTCACATAGACTTAGGTTTTTCTTTAAGAACTTAAATTTACAAACAAAACTAGTGTTCATGACAATTAGTTATGTTCTCACTTTACACAAATTACACCTTTATAACAATACTAGTGTATCACTTGAACATGAGAATTTCACAAGAATACTCTTTCATGCAATAGTTTATATTCTTTTCAATTAGGACATACATATGTCGATACATTACAAAACACTAACTAAATTTACTTTCTTTCTTTTTTCTTAATTATCAAAGTATGATGTGGTCAACAATTTATCATGAACACAAAATTTTGCAAACATACTAACATGGTTTATAACATAAAAGGATTCTTCTCTTTAATTAGCATGGTATCTATCACAACAAAACTACATTCATATCATATTATACTAGCATGAATTTTATTTATAATTTTCACATCAAAATTCCTCTTATATTACTCATTTTAGCATGCATATCCTACATTAGAAAATAATGAAATCACTCACCTTAATTGAAGATTGAATAAGAAAAGGAAAGATGGAACACCACTTCTAGCTCCAAAGCAACTCCTAACTCCTAGCAAGACTTCTCCTAGTAATAGCTCCTCCTAGCAAACTCTCCTAGCAAGAATTTCCTCCAAGCAATAGAACTCTCTTACTCTCTTTCTTTTCTTTCTTTCTTTTGATTTTTTTATTGTTTTTGGTGCAAAGGAGAATGAGAAATGGGGGTTCTATTTATAGGGTTTTGGAGGGTCTAAAGTGCAAAATTCTCACCCTAATAACTCTTTCTTTTAATTCATACAACTCTTCAATTTCTAAACTCCTAAAACCTACAACTCTTCACCTTTCCAACCTTTCAAGAACTCAACTCCTATAACCTCCAAACTCTCCATCTCCCCCACTATCTCCAAAACCGGCCTACACCTAGCATGAATCCGGATAAGCATGGTGTACAAGTGTACACATGCACACACAAATATTAATACAATTCTATAACTCTAAATGTATACTAAAAGTTGTAACTTGTCATGTATTAGTCCAAACTAAACTTAATTTATGATTTTATTAATGGGCTTGATTCATGTGCTCACTTCTAATTAATTAATTTAATTATCCTAGTGGGCACTTCTCCTAATGGGCTAGATTTATTCTTTAGGTCCATGGATCAAAAGAAGGCTAATTAAAACTTATGCATGCTAAAATTTTGTAAATGAGAATAACAAAATGAGAATATAAAAAAAAATTGCACAGCATCATACGCACAAAATCAAAAAATTGTATTTTTAATTTAAAATAAATTGTGGGGTGTTACACATACATTCTGATTAGATGAAAATATTGATTAGAACTGTTATGTTAAGATATATTTATTTAATAGTACAAAAGTGTGTATAGCGTTACTCGGCAAAATTTATCGGGGTAAAACAACCCAAATGGTTTACCCAAAATAAAATAAAATAAAATAAAAAACTAAATGCAAATGGAAAGAAAGTATCTATAATAAAACACAAAGAAAGCTATCAAGTGGCTCTTTTCAATCCCCCAAAAATTGAAGGCCCAAATCTAACCTCACAAAACACATTTTCCCCCCACCAAAACTCAAATTCAAATTGCCCCCCCCCCCCCCCCCAAATAGCTAGTTTATTTATTTCTCTCTCTCTCTCTCTCTCTCTCTCTGTGTGTGTGTGTGTGTGTGTGTGTGTGTGTGTGTGTGTGTGGAAATTTATAATTATTTTTCACCATATACTAATGGAAATATGGACTTTTATTTACAACTGATTATTGTCATACTAATCAAATTTCAGCTACATAATTGTTGATTTACTGTTTACAAGGATTTTCATATGTTGTATCGTTCTGAAGACGTGCCATAAGAACATGGCCATGGGCAAATCTAGTATTTCCATAAAAACAAAATGACACTAAGAGCATCTGTAGTCGTTGTAACCCAAAATTTGGGTATTTGACATTTATAGGAATTTTAATTTTGAGCTGTAGTCGTCAAAACCCAAATTTTGATTTTTCCCCCCCAAAATAGTAACAGATATGTACGCATATATATGCATAAAACGTTCTATAGGCCCTTTCCATCTCATCCCTTGATCCCAAAATTTACACAAATCTCAAAGCTATAAAGTATGCACAATAATTTCTAAACACCTAATTCCATAAAAAAACCATAGATAGGAAATGGGAGAGAAACTCTTAGATGGTAAACAATTTACCGTCTAAGGGGTTTCTTTTTTTTTTTAAGTTGATCGGACCGGAAATGATTTCCCGTCTGATCGATTTTTTTAAAAAATGGATCGGACAGGAAAACATTTCTCGTCCGATATATTTAAATAAAATAAAAAATGCAGCGACGAAAGATGATCTTTCGTCTGATTGAACGGACGAAAGACTCTCTTTCGTCGGCTATTTTTTTCAAATTTCTATATCTTCTTCTAAATATAGCAAACCACTGTTCACCCAAAATCCAAAATTTAGGTATACAGCCAACGACTACAGCAAATTTTTTTTTCTTTCCAAATTTTGATATTTTAGCCAACGACTATAGATACTCTAAGAGCATCTGCAGTCGTTGTAACCCAAATTTTGAGTATTTGGCATATAGAAAAAGAAATTTTGAGTTTGCGCTGCAGTCGCTGTAATCCAAATTTTTAGTTTTCCCACTACTTAAACCGTGAGACGAAAGATAATCTCTCGTCCCTTAAAAAAAATTGAAACATAAAATTGAACGGACGAAGGATGATTTACCGTCGCTATAAATTTTTAATGTTTAATTTTTTAAAAGTCACGGGACGGAAAATGATTTCCCGTCCAACATTTAAAAAAAACGAACGGACAGGAAATCATTTCTCGTCCGACGTTTTTTTTTTAAAAAAAAACTTGTGGGACGGTGAATCATTTTCCGTCCAATACGTTAATTAAAAAAAATTAACGATGAAAGATGATCTTTTGTCTGATCGAACGAATGAAATATCATCTTTTGTTTACTATTCTTTTTTATATTCCTATATCTTCTGTTAAAAATGACGGACCACTGTTTTCCAAAAATTCAAATTTTGAATATATAACCAATGACGGTAGCACAAAATTTTCTATTTTTTAAAAAAAATTGACAAATAAGCCAACAATACATATGCTCTACTAATAGAAAAATGAGAAGTCAAACAAAACTGAGAAATTTCCACTTGAAATAAATTTGTCAACAAAACAAAAACTCAAAACAGATCAAACCTTTGTCACATCATCAAAATCCCCTCCCCTCATATCTTTCTAAAACAGATACCTAAATAACTTGAAAGTCTGAGCACCAACCCATGAATCATAATTTAAAATTGAGTAATGCTACATCCACTACCAATTTTAATATCATTTTATTCACTACTTTAGGTGTCACATTCTAATAGGTAGAGAAAGATAGAGTAGGTGGGAGAACTCTCCAATAGAAATATGCCACTCAATATAATAAGCAAAATGATAGTGAAATTGGTAGTAGATGAAGTATTACTCTTTAAAATTTAATATAATACACTCCTCAACCGGTAACCTTACCGTTCCCCCACTCACATTAATAAAAAGCCATCCTCCCCATGCTTAAAAGTTCATCCCCCCAACCAAACTCATGTCCCAAAAAACCCACTCACTCCCTTAAAAGTTACTAAACCAAACCAATTTTCAATTCCACTGCCCAGAGATATGGAAAATTACAAAGGAGGCCTCAAAACCTACTGGAAGTCCCACTCCTCCTACCACCGCCTCGACAGTGAGTCCGGCCCCCGCCGCCCCCGCCGCGCCAAGATCGAGCTCGGAAACAAGAAGAAGAGGCGGCCCTTTTGGCGGGTGAAGATCTCCCCCAAGCTCAAAGCCCTGACCCGGATCCGGTTCAACCCGAAGCGGATCTTCGCCCGGATCCGCGACGCTTACGTCAGGATGATGCTGGGGTTCGCGAGTTCGGGTGCGATTTCGGGCGGTGGTGGGTTCGGGTACGGGGTCCACGATGTTAGCGGGTTCGGGCAGAAACCGCAGTTGAAGGAGTACGATGAGAAGATGCTGGTTCAGATTTATAGGTCGATTTTGGCGCAGAACCAGGTGATGGTGGACGACAGCGGCGGCGTGGTGGCGAGGGTGGGGAAATAACTGTCGGTATGTTGAGTGGGGGATTTGTAATTTTTATAAAAAAAATTGTATGGGTGTTTTTTTTTTAAAGTTGGAATAATATGTTTAGTTTAATTTGTAAATTAGAGAATTTGAAGTGGGGATGAATATTGAATAAGGGAGTTGGCTGTAAATTTTGGTTGTTGGATCTGACATTATGTTTAATGGGCAGTAGTTTGATCGTATTGGTATGTACACTTTACAATAGATTACTCTTAAGTACGGGAAAGTATATTTGATAAGTCGGACTCTGACATCAAATTTGATGTCTCCCTTTGTACATTGTAAGAGCAGCACAATCGATTGCTATATTTCAATATCTGCCCATTTCTCATTTTAGATTTCTCATTTTTTGAGAAATGAGCTGCCGCAGTCGGTTGCTATTTTGTTATTTTTTGGATAAAGTAGTTACAGTCGCTTTTTATTTTTGAGAAACAAAATTGCGATTTCAAATTATAAGAGACAAGACAATATGTGTCGTCTCAAATTTTTTTTTAAATTTTTAATGGGATCAGACGAGATAACATGTTTCGTCTGAACATTTTTTTAAAAAAATTGATCGGACGATACAACTTGTATCGTCTGGAAAAAAATTTTAAAAAAAAATGCTGAAACGAGACATGTCCTCTTGTCTCAAGCATTTTTGCTTGGGACGGGACAACATGTCCCGTCTAGCATAGGTGGCAGGGTAGTTTAGTGGTAGGTTAGTTTTTTTAAAAATTAGGTTTAGGGTGTTTTTTATTAGGTTTTAGATATTATTATATTAATTAATTTATTTAATTAACCTATTATAATATTTAATTAGTAATTAATTAATTCTAAAGAATTTTTTATTTTTTTAAAAAAGAAAGAGACGAGACAATATGTTTCGCCTCTTTCGATTTTTTTAAAAAAATTTCGGGACGGTACAACATGTACAATCCCACGCAATATTTTTAAAAAAATTGAGACGGACGAGACATGCTGTCTCGTCCTTTTTTTTTAACCCGCCATCGGACAATACTACATATGTTGTTTGACTATAAAACTAAAAATATTATAGCAAATAATCACTGTAGCCAATTTTGCTATTTGCTACTACTGTAGCTGTCATTCTCTAAAAAATGAGAAACGCCATTGTGGATGCTCTAATCATTTATCATTTGAGTTATAAATGTTGTCGTTTGAATGAATTATAGTCCGGTGTTAATTGAGATGTGAAAATGGGGATAATTGTTTTTTGTATGTTTAGAACATGAAGTTTATGTTTGATTCTTAGCACGCACCCCTCAAAAAAAAAAAAAAAAGAAAGAAGGTTGTTTGGTTATAGATTTGTATTGTATGGAGTAAGAAATTTTGGATGATGATGCATGCATATATGAAGTTATGAAGGAAAGCTTACAAATTTTCAAGGATCATCCAAAATAAAGATAAAAATAAATCAAACGAAGTGCAAAATTGGGAAAATCTGCTACTTAATTGGAACTTAAAGTTTTCTTAATTTTGAAGAAGAAAAATGTCAAAATTATATCACATTTTACTAAATTTAACTACTGATCGATTCGCTACAATGCTAGAGATGTACTTCTCTATCCTTTGAAGTATCTAGAAAATTTTGAGGTCAACTTGTCCAAATTAAGTCACCAGGTAAGGAAGATTTGTTTCATCCAAATATGAGGTCACGCGGCAAACTTGTCAAAATCAATATAAATGTCTTCCTTTTTTTCGGCCTTCTTTTTCCTTAAAAAAATGGGTAAGGTTTTAAAAACTTGATTTCTGGTTGTTTTTTGGCTAACAATTCTAGGTAGTGAAATTAATGAAGAGCAAACGGAAACGGATTGCATGGTAGTTCCAACTTTAATTAAGGCAATGTTCCGAAACAAAGTTAAAATTAAATAACTGAAGTTCTAATTTTAGTAAGTTTTAGTTATCCTAATTTTGACAAATTTGTAACTCATTTCGGAGTTATGATAACTATAATTATCTCATTCTATCAAATGATAGTTATTTGAACAATGAAAACTACTTCAAACTGTAGATAAAGATAAGGAAATTGGAATACTTTACATCTTTTTGGTAATTTTCTAGACATTGTTTTTGAACAGGGCCTAAAAATCTTTCTAACCTCCATTCATTATACGCAAAAGAATTTTGTGCATAATTAATTAGTTATATATATGTGATTGCCATGAAAGGTATTTAGTGTTTTGGGATCTCACTCTCAAAATTCAATAGCGTCTCAATCTAGAGCCACGAACTACCTTCTTTTTGTGTGATCTCTGACTTGATGCATAAAACTATACCTACATTAATTTCGAAGGTGATGGAGTAGATTAATTAACTTACATACAAAGCAAGCGACGGACGGATCTCTTGATCGATAAAGATGCCAAAACTATGTACGTAAATCACATGGCTCGTTATTTAATTATCACTCCACATCATTAATTTTATTTATTTATTCATTTTTCTAAAAATTTCTGCAGGATTTGTAACATTTTTTATACAAAAATTAAATAATAAAAACTTCGACTGTCTGGCTCTATCAGCACTGGGAAAGTGTTCCTGATAAACCTTGTCTTTTGTCATGATCGGATTCGGGTATCAATACAAGCATTTGTTCAATATTAGATAAATCAATTAGTTGGGTTTGTTCTCTGACTGCTGAAGTCAAGATTCTCGTGCATATAAATCTAAAGATACAGCTTATCATTTTTATTTTTAACTTTCAAGGTGGCAAAAAATTATTTGATTTTATAATGAAAACAACGAACGTATATCTAGGCAGTAAAAATAAAATATAGTTTCGGTTATTAGAAGTCGGAACAGGTTATACGAAGGGATTCAGATGTCTCCTATTATTCAAAATTACCGAAGAATTCAGTGAATTAATATGCACTGTTATCTAAAAATAAAAAGTAAGACTGTATTAAAAACAAAAATAAATTAACAATATACCACTAAGAGCATCCACAGTCGTTTTTTTCATTTGCTATAAAATGGCAACTAGAGTAATAGCAATTGGACGAGGATCGTGTAGTGGTACTTTGCTAAATTTTTCTCATTTGGATTAGAGACGGGATATGATATCCCGTCCCTCTCTTTTTAATTTAAAAAAGGTGTAGGACGGTATATCTTATACCGGACGGGAAATCATTCCCAGTCTCTTAACAAAAAAAAAAAAAAATTTAAAAAAAAAAAGAACTAAACTATATTAACAATTAAACTATATTAATTTAATAAATTAAATAATATAATAATAACTAAACCTATTTAATTCCACCTAACCTACCGACTAAAACCTATTAAACTGTATTAATTAAACCTACCCATTTAATACCCCCACATTTCATGGACGGGGAATCATTCCCCGTCCGGTACATCATGTACCGCCCACTATAAAATGGTTTTTTTTTTCTTCTAATCGGCCAATCATGGCCGTTCATTTATTTAAAAAAAAAAAAAGGAGAGACGGGGTTACATACCCCGGCCGGGGTATGTTTCCCCGTCTGAGGAAATCATAAAAAAAAAAGAATTTTTTAAGTGGGGGAGACGGGGTATATTTCCCCGTCCTTTATAATTTGAGAATCGTTATTCTGTTTCTCATATATGAGAAACGAATATAGCATGTTTGCTATAAAATGGCAAAATGAAAAACCGTTGCAGACGTTCGTTTGCTAAAAAATAACAAATTGACATATATATAGCAAACGACTGTGAATGCTCTAACAAACTCCTTCCTTTTCTGTGGTCTATATATCGTCACAACCCACCAGATCAATCACCCAATTGCATTTTATTCTCCACCAGTAATTTGTAGTAAAATCCCTTACAGTAAGAGCATTCACAGTCATCATTCCTAAAAAAAATAGCAAAACGTATATTGTACCTATAACAATCGGACGGCGCTGTAGAGGTGAAATGATATAATATAGCCAAAAAAATTATTGATTATTTTAATAATCAAATTAATTATTTAAAATAATTTTCTAGGCATTTTTTAATAATTAATTTGATTATTTTAATAATTAAAAAAAAGTTTTAAAAAACAAGGGCAATAGTGAAAAAAAAAATTAGTTGGGACGGAACATAAAGTTCCGACCCATATTTAAAAAAGAAAAATTAGTTGGGATGGAAATTAAAGAGCACTTCCGTCCGATAAAATAAAAAATATTTTTTTTATTTGGGACGGATCTTAAAGATCCGTCCGCTATAATATACATATTCTCATTTCTGCTCTCATATATAGCATTGTTCTGTAGCGATTTTGTCAAAATATGTATGATTTTTCGACTCTGCAAACGACTGCAGAGTTAAAAAAATTATAATATGGATAAAATGGAAAAATAGCAAACACTGTGGATGTTCTAATGGAATATAATATAAGCTGTCATTTCCACAATCACTACAAGAAATTTGCCATATACCAACGGACACCTATAGTGACGGATCACTAAAATCGTGGGTACAGACATTGTATACCCACAGACGAATAGTAAACTGTGGGTATAGGTGGGTATATTCTATAATTCATTTTCCCCCCAACTTTTTCATCTTCCCCCCAAATCTCAAACATCCCCAATTTATAGATTATGTCTCAGGCTCAAACCCATCTCTCTCTTTTCTTTATCTCTCACACCCGAATCCCTCTCTCCCCAAATCCTCTCTCCCCAAGCTTGCCGTCTTTATGTCTTCGAATCCCCACTTCCCAACCCCTCTTCTCTCACTGCAGCAATCCGCCTCGCAACTCTTCGAGAAGAGCTCCATCTCGGTCGGTTCCGATCCGGTGCTCGAGCTACTCGTCGTTTGTTTCGATGGACTCGGCGAGGATCAAGGTGGTCGGAGTTGGTGGAGGCGGCAACAATGCTACCAATGTAAGTCAAACCCAAAATCCCCAATTTCGTTCTATCTTTTTTGGTCATAGTTTGTAAAATTGAAAAGTTTTTTTTGCAATTACTCTTTCTGTGTTGAAACTAGGGTGGCATCTGCTGTCAGCACAGAGTTGAGGAACCCAACGTTCGGCGACGGGAGGTTCTGGCATTTGTGGGGACTGTTGTTGGAATGGTATGTACTGTTTGAAAGAATCCTTAGTGCTTTCTATGATCTCTATGTTTACAGAGCATATATTGTTCCTCGTATTTGATCATGTTATTTAGTACTTCCTCTTTGATTAACAGTGAAGTTGGAGTAGAGATGTTGTGTCGAAAAATTCTTGGGCATTGATGAGGTTAAGTACAATCGATTGTGATTTATGTTTTGGAATGAGTCGGAGAGAGGTTTAAACATAGGCCTTAAAGTTTAACTCAAAGAAGACTATAGATCTCGGAGGAAGATTAGTTGAACTTGGCCTAAGAGTGAGTGGATTTGTTTGAAGTTTTGCATGTAAGATGAGAAGTTTGATTTGAAGACATGCTCATTTAAGGTTTCTAGTGATGTAGGGGAAATTGCGATAGTACTATGGTAGAGCTTTTGATTGGCAATGAATGACCTTGTCCTTGAGTATACCAATCATGGCAATGATATGTGAAAGGAAAATTTCTGAGTTAGCTACAATGCTAAATATATACGGAAAAAAAATAATTAAGAAAGCCCCTAACGCTTGCATTTTAAATCAAGAAACTCCCGAACGCTTTTTTTATATTTTATATATATCAATAAACCCCTTACTCCGTTAACAACATGGAATTTCTTGATTAGGAGTGTAAACGTTAGGGGGTTTCTTGTTTAAAAATGCAAACTTTAGGGGGTTTCTTGATTAGAAAAAAATGGCAATTTTGTCATTTCCTAGACAGAATACAAAATTAACAGAAACAACAAGAAAAAAAACATAGTATGGGGTTTATTTTATTGATAAAAAATTAACGGTATAGGGTTTCTTGATTAAAATGCAAATGTTAGGGGCTTTCTTGATTCTTCCCCTATATATGGAAATATGTTTGTTAGCTGCACCGGTCCGGACATTTATAGATTGTGCATCCAATATTATTGTTCAAAATGTGGCTTCATGTTGTACTTTAGTTGAATAGTAAATCAAAATCAATTGGGAAGGGAGTTCAGAAAAAAAAGAAGGGATCTGTCATAGATAATAAGTTTAACAGATAAGGTTAAACGTACTCTTTGTTTCGTTAACTTTCCATTAATGAAACAGGTGACTATGGTCACTTTTATTTCAAAAAAAAATAGATAAGGTTAAACCCCCATGATTAATTTATAGGTCATGTGATATAAATTTCTCTCGAATAGTAGGCTGGGCATGGTTTGAAACTGATATGGCTAAAAATAGGATTAAATCGGGACCGTTCACATCGGACACGAATCTTAAAGCTCAGGGGTAAAACGGTAATTTCGCCTACAAACGGGTCTGAAATGGGAACTGGGTCTTTATTCAAAGCCCAATAACTCATGAACGGATCCACGTCAACTGGGTACGGGTTCCAACCCGCTGCATGCCCGATCCAGCAAGATACAATCAAGGTCCCTGATTAGATCTAAATCAACGGCCATGATTCACATCTATCTTTTCACTGGGGATTAGGGATTAAATTCCTTAACTGATTACAGGGAATATACCTTATCAGATTACATGCCTTATCTGATTACGAGGAATATTCCTTATCTAATCACGGGGATTACATTCCTAAAACCAGTCCCTAAGATGCCTATAAATACCCCCCATCCATCTCCATTGAGAGGTAATCAGTATTTTCCCACTTTACGCTCTTTCTTAATCATTTCTGATTACTGACTTGAGCGTCGGAGGGTGCGTCGCCGGGATCCCCCCCGGTGTCTCACACTTTTTGCAGGTTAATGGTGGGAGTCAACGATCAGTCAACGACGGGTCAGGTTTGGTTTCGCTATTCAGGTTTTTCCTCGAACCCACAAATTCATCTGTTTGCCCCCACACCGAATTTAGCGGCAACAGATTGGCGCCGTCTGTGGGAAGACCAAACGAATAGCAGCCCCTCTTCCCGTTGGTCCGATCTTCTCCAGCCATGCCTCCGAGAAAAGTCAGGTCCAGAGGGTCCAACCGTGGGCCCAACCCCGCCGATCAGCAAGAAGTCCTTCCTAATCCCGCTCAGCAACAAGGACAACTTCCCCCTACCGCGGAAGACCATCTTCAACAAGATCAGCCTCTTCTTCAGAATCAGCAACCTCCGAAGGGTCCCATCGGTCCTCAGAATGCCGGTGCGGGGGGCTCCCGCATGAAGCAACCTCTCCATCAAGACCGCGTCTCCATACACAAAGCCTCTACGGATTCCATAGCCTCTCATAATCCTCAAAACCGGCAGGAGGTGGAGGACTTACGCCACCGTCTGGACGAGAAGCGGGCCCGAGAGGGAGCCTCCCGCCAACAACGTCCGGGTGAGCGATCCCCTCACCGCCGAGACTACAGAAGATCCCCTGTCCGAAGGGGAAGGAGGGAGTCCCCCGAGCATTACAGAAGGAGGCACTCCCCCGCAGATCGGCAACAGCCCAGGAACAATGAGGCACCAATCACCCGTGCCGAGTTCCAGCAGTTCCAAGCAATGGTACAACAGGCACTCAACCTCCGTCAAAACCCTAATGAGCCGAAGGCCCCGTCCCCTCCTCCAGTCCGAAGCCCTCGCCGACGGTCCCCATCTCCTCGTCCCGCTCCTACCAACTCCCGGCGTACCCCAAGTCCTCGTCGCTCCCGAAGTTACCATCGCCGCAGCCCTCGCTCTCCCTCCTACGAAGACGAGTCTAGAGGCTCGGCTGATTACCGTCGGAGGGACGACGCCATGTATCGCCGTCTTCATGAGGTAGAGAGGCGCCTGGGTCAGATAGGTCGAGAAGAAGAGCTCAGGGGAAGGACCCTACGTCCTACTCGACCCCCTTTCTCCCGAACCATTGTGGATGCACCTGTGCCGTTCGGCTTCAAACCTCCCTAATTTGAGACTTACACCGGGGAGACTGACCCCGTTGACCACATTGAGAGCTTCAAGACTCTCATGCACATCCACCAAGCTTCCGATGCCCTGCTGTGCAAGACATTCCTTGCTACTCTCAAGGGCTCGGCTCGGGAATGGTACTCCCGCCTCGCCCCGTCTTCCATATTCTCCTTCGAGCAGTTCGAAACACTCTTCATCACCCACTTCGTGAGTAGCAGGCGCACGGAGAAGACCAGCATCTCACTCCTCCAGCTCAGGCAAGAGAAAGGTGAGAAGTTAAGAGACTATGTGAAGAGGTTCACTGCGGAGGTCAGGTCCATGGCCTCCCTCGACCAATCCGTCGCGACGGCCGCCTTCCAGTCCAATGTCTTCAATTCCAGCCTTCGTTCCTCTCTTGCTAAGAAGCCTCCACAGAACTTTGCCGACCTCCTTCTCAGGTGTGAAAAGTACATTCGGGCTGAAGAGGCTCTCAACCCCCTACTCTTGAGGAGACATCTTCCGGGAACAAACAGAAGAGCACAAGCGAAGAGGGGTCCCAAAAATCCCAGAAGGACAGTAATGGCCAGCGTCGTTCGACTCCACGTTTTGAGAAGTTCACCCCCCTCATTGCTAATATATCAGAAGTCCTTATGGAGGTGGACAAGGAAGGACTACTCCGCGCTCCCCCTAGAATGAATACCCCTGGTAAGAAGAGGGACAAAGATAAGTG
Source organism: Hemerocallis citrina (assembly GCA_017893485.1). Taxonomy (NCBI): domain Eukaryota; kingdom Viridiplantae; phylum Streptophyta; class Magnoliopsida; order Asparagales; family Asphodelaceae; genus Hemerocallis; species Hemerocallis citrina. The sequence goes on along the minus strand of CM030365.1, from coordinate 151,984,199 downwards.
GTGCCGCTTTCACAGGGACCACGGCCACGACACAGATGATTGTCGGGCTCTCAAGGAGGAGATCGAAGAACTCGTACAGTGGGGACACCTGACCAAGTTCATCCAAAAAGAGGGGAACGAGCTTCCCCTCTGAGAAGACAACAAACGAACCGAAGGGCCCGGCGAGCTTCAAGACTCAGAACCTCCCAGCTCCTCCCAAGAGGTCTTCACCTTATCGTAGAAGTAGGATTTTAATTTTCAATAAGACCGATGCTTGTAACCCGGCCAATAGCATGTAATAATGGCTCGCCCTATTGAAGCAGCCACTTAGTTTATTTCAATAAAACTTTACGTTTTTTCATTGGAAATTGTTGCTCTTGCGTCATCTCAATCTCTCCGAGTCACGACTCGTTAAATGGTGATTTCGGAGTCCAGCTTCTTCTACATGGCTCCTCCCGCAACTCACTAAACTCTAACGATGGTTCCGGAGTCCAACACTTGGTTCGATTCTGCTTCAAATAACTTGCTCTTAAGCGGGTTAGAAGTGGTTCGCCATTCGGAATTGCTCCCACAACCGTTAAACAACTCTACCGATGGTTCCGGAGTCCAACACTTGGTTCGATTCTGCTTCGAATAACTTGCTCTTAAGCGGGATAGAAGTGGTTCGCCATTCGGAATTGCTCCCACAGCCGTTGAATAACTCTACCGATGGTTCCGGAGTCCAACACTTGGTTCGATTCTGCTTCGAATAACTTGCTCTTAAGCGGGTTAGAAGTGGTTCGCCATTCGGAATTGCTCCCACAACTGTTGAATAACTCTACCGATGGTTCCGGAGTCCAACACTTGGTTCGATTCTGCTTCGAATAACTTGCTCTTAAGCGGGTTAGAAGTGGTTCGCCATTCGGAATTGCTCCCACAGCCGTTGAATAACTCTAACGATGGTTCCGGAGTCCAACACTTGGTTCGATTCTGCTTCGAATAACTTGCTCTTCAGCGGGTTAGAAGTGGTTTGCCATTCGGAATTGCTCCCACAACCGTTGATTCTCTCACGTAAGCAGCGAGTTCGGAGCTAAAGCTCTCCCCTAGAGTTGCTCCTCACACTCGTTTCACAAACAGCTCTCTTCCAGATCCGAGCTCTTCACTCCGCTCGCCTCCCAGACGGATATCTTCTCAACGAGTTTGGATCACAACTCTCTCCTAGAGCTCCCCCTCACACTTGTCTCACAAATAGCTCTCTTCCAGATCCGAGCTCTCTGCTCCGCTCGCCTCCGAAGCGGACCTCTTCTCAACAAGATCGGAGCTCACAACTCTCTCCTAGAGTTGCTCCTCAAACTTGTCTTCCAAATGGCTCTCTCCTAAAGCCAAGCTCTTCGTTTCGCTCACCCCAAAGGATGGGTCTTCCCACGGCTCTTACAAGGGTCTTCCGAGCACAAGGGTTTTCCCAGCACAGCTTCTCCGCCCCTAGGAGTGGAGCTCCTCTTCCAAAATCCCCACGACCAAAACACTCCTCAACTTCATGAAGACAAGGATGTTGCGGGGCTATTTTGACCATGAAGGAGGGTGAATCTTCATCTCACTCCTGAAGAGAAGTTGTAGATCTTCGGATTAGCTTCGAAACAAGGGGTCGTACGCCCCGAGCCGACCTCCGTAGCACCGGGAATATCAAGAAGAACTCTGCAGGGAAAATTCGGCACCCGTGCCAAGCGTTCTTGCCACCGACCGTTTTACGGGCTTGAGTTCGGCACATTTGAGTTCGGCACCCGCTGCCGAGCGTTCTTGCCACCGACCGTATTACGGGCTTGAGTTCGGCAGTCAAAATCTCCAAAAAATTTCTAAGTCTCGAGCCTCGGCACCAGCTGCCGAGCGTTCTTGACACCGACCGTATTACGGGCGTGAGTTCGGCACCCGCTCCGAGCGTTCTTGCCACCGACCGTATTACGGGCTTGAGTTCGGCACCCGCTGCCGAGCGATCTTGACACCGACCCCGGCAAAGACTCGCCGAACTTCCTCTCTACACATGTCGTCACACCGAAGTATCTCTACACCTCGGTAGGAGACCCCGAACCCCCCTGGGCTTTGGCCTCCTTCTTAACACATATTTTAAGAGGGTCGGTAACGTCGCCGAAGCAACTTGCCATCGGAGCCCAAAATGAAAAGGGAAGTCTCTACCTCGGAATCCGTGCTCAAATGCGATCGACGGCTCATATACAAATGACACAGAAAAGAAAAGGGGGGCTATAGGGTCGGGTTCAGACCCATTAAAGATCTGAACCCAAAACCCGTTCTCTCTCCTCCCCTTCCTCTTCAGCCACCTTGGCGCAAATCCCAAGCAAACAAAGCAAAAACCAAAACTCTCCTCAACCTCATGAATACAAGGATGTTGCGGGGCTATTTTAACCATGAAGGAGGGTGAATCTTCATCCCACTCCTAAAGAGAAGTTGTAGATCTTCGAATTAGCTTCGAAACAAGGGGTCGCACGCCCCGAGCCGACCTCCGTAGCACCAGGAACATCAAGAAGAATTCTGCGGGAAAAATTAGGGTTCCGCACCAGCTGCCGAGCGTTCTTGGCACCGACCATATTACGGGCTTGAGTTCGGCAGCCAAGACCACCAAAAATTCAACAAGTCTCAAACCTCGGCACCCGCTGCCGAGCGTTCTTGCCACCGACCGTTTTACGGGCTTGAGTTCGGCACATTCGAGCCCCGGCACCAGCCGCCGAGCGTTCTTGCCACCGACCGTTTTACGGGCTTGAGTTCGGCACATTTGAGTTCGGCATCCGCTGCCGAGCGTTCTTGCCACCGACCGTTTTACGGGCTTGAGTTCGGCTCCAGTTGAGTTCGGCACCAGCCGCCGAACGCTCTTAGCACAAGACCCACGAACAACAAGAAAAAACAAGGGGAGCACAAGGGGCCGGGTTCGGACCCATTAAGAGGACCCGAACCCAAACCAAACCGCCACGTCACCCTCCTTCTTTCTCCTCCTACGATTGGCACGAAACCCAAGCAAAAAACCAAAAAAAACAAGCAGTTCGTCACCTTCTACCTCGAGCTCCACCCACGGTCGAACCATGGGCTCCGAACAACTTCGCGCCGAGCTCCACGCCTCCACTGCCGAGCTCCGGCTCCGGTGGCGAGCTCCTCCACAGCGCGAGCTTCCACGGCCGAGCTCCATCTTCAACGACGAACTCACCTCCCCCGTCGACTATCTCCGACGTCGAGCTCTCCATCCCGAGCTCGCCACCAAACCCAACACACGTTGAGCTCCATCGCCATGCCGAGCTCCATCTTCAATGCCAAGCACCTCCTCCAACGGCTAGCCCCACTCCGCACGACGAGGCCGTTCGCCATGCCGAGCTCCGCCTCCGTCTGAGTCGCCGAACTCCCCCCTACGCGAGCTACACCATGGCCAACGAGCGAGCTCAGAAGCTCTCCACCGACGAGCTCACCACCCCCATGGCCGAGCTCCTTCGTCGAAGCCATCCTTGGCTCCGAGCTCCGAACGCCATCGCCACGAGCTCCGTCGGCTCCAGCAAGCCTGTCGAGCTCACCACCATGCCTTCACCGAGCACAAACTCCGAACCCATCTTCTCGCGAGCTCAACTCCGAACTCCATCTACCTCGTCGTCCGACCTCTCGTCTACTCCTCGACCAAAGCTCCAACGCCTCCCTCGTCTCCCTCAACCGAGCCCCACTCTCTCCAAACTCGACCTCTCTGCTGCGCCAGTCGAGGTCGGAGAGGGTGCGAAGTCGGGGGCAAGACGGCGTGGCCTACGTCGAAGAAAAAAAAAAAAAAGTCAACGCATACCGTTGACTACGCCACGTGTCGCCCACGTGGACTTCGGCCACCTTTTTCGAGGGTTCGGCACCAGTTGAGTTCGGCATCCGCTCCGAGCATTCTTGCCACCGACCGTCTTACGGGCTTGAGTTCGGCAGTCAAGATTTCCAAAAAATCTCTAAGTCTCGAGCCTCGGCACCAGCTGCCGAGCGTTCTTGACACCGACCATATTACGGGCTTGAGTTCGGCATCAGTTGAGTTCAGCACCAGTTGCGTTCGGCGCCAGCCACCGAACGCTCTCAGCAAAAAACCAAACAAAACAAACCAGGGGAACAAAAACAGAACTGCCACGTCACCCCCTTCTTCTTCAAGCCACTTTGGCGCCAAACCCAAGTAAAAACCAAATAAAACCATACAGCTCGTCACCTTCTCGCGAGCTCAAACCCACTCGTATCCTCCGTCGACCTCGCCGACCGCCTCCTCCTTCGCCAAGCTCCATCACTGAGCTCGATCCCATAGCCGAGTTCGACTCCCTCTAGCGAAGCTCCGAACCGGGGAACCCAACACCCGCCTTCCACGTCGTCGTTGAGCTCAGTCATTCGTGAGCTCCATCGCCATGGCCGAACGCCTTCGCCGCCGAGCTCACCTCCGAGCTCCACGACACTGCAGACCACCTTCTCGCGAGCTCAACCCCACTTCGTCACGAGAGCTCCATTCCCCCCAAGCTCCGTCGAGCTCGAATTCTCTAGGGCCGAACTCGCCACCGCCATGGCCTCGCCTCGTCGAACCCATCACTTTCAACGAGGCCACGCCAACCTCGTCGAACCCATCACTTTCAACAAGGCCACGCCAACCTTGCCGACCTCCACGCTCAAGCCACACGATCGTCAACCTCCTCAACGACGAGCTCGCCACCTCCTTCGCGAAGCTCTACCGTCGCCGCCCATCCCCATGGCTCCGACGAGCTCCGCTGAAGCTAGCTCCTCCCTCGAGCTCACTTCCTCGACGAAGCTCCGAGCTCCATTCGATGACCACCTTCGACGAGCTTCACCTCCGAACCACTTCGCGCCGAGCTTCACGCCTCCACTGCCGCGCCCCTAGCTTCGTCGAACTCCGGAGCTCACCTCGACCGTAAGCCACACGGCGCATGGAAGGGGGCTTGGAGAAGGAGACGGGGGCACGGTTTGGAGACGAAGAAGAAGAAAAAAGAGAAGCAGCGAAAGCAAAAAAAAAAAAAAAAAGTCAAACGTTGACTTGATACGTGTCGTCCTCGTGGACTTCGGCCACCTTTTGCCGAGCATTCATGGCACCGACCCTATTACACCAAAAAATGGCCTCCTCTTTCTCCTCCCGATGCGCGCTCGCTTGATCGTGATCAACGCACACGATCGTGCCACGTGTCCAGGTAATATTAAATTTATTTATTTATTTATTTATTTGCTTTAATTATTCGAAAAATTCGAAAAAATATTTAAAAAATCGGAAAAAATTAATTAAAAATTCTAAAAAATAATTATTAATTCAGAAAAATTATTTTAAAATTCTGGAAAAATAATTATTAAATTAGAATAATTAATTAATATTTTCGATAATTAATTATTTAATTCGGAAAATGAATAAAAAATTCAAAAAAATGAGGAAAAATTCAGAAAAATCTGGAAAAATCACCAAAAATCCAGAAAATTCTGAGGATATTTTTGGGTATCTTACAAGCCCAGAATGACACCGTTACACCCCCGAGCGAGATCCTAAGTCCCTTAAAGAACACCGATAAAATCTCGTACGCCATTAGAACAGTAAAACTACTCCTCAAAGGCTGATCAAACTCAGTCTCTAGGAGTGGGGGGCTCGTGATATGGCTAAAAATAGGATTAAATCGGGACCGTTCACATCGGACACGAATCTTAAAGCTCAGGGGTAAAACGGTAATTTCGCCTACAAACGGGTCTGAAATGGGAACTGGGTCTTTATTCAAAGCCCAATAACTCATGAACGGATCCACGTCAACTGGGTACGGGTTCCAACCTGCTGCATGCCCGATCCAGCAATATACAATCAAGGTCCCTGATTAGATCTAAATCAACGGCCATGATTCACATCTATCTTTTCACTGGGGATTAGGGATTAAATTCCTTAACTGATTACAGGAAATATACCTTATCAGATTACATGCCTTATCTGATTACGAGGAATATTCCTTATCTAATCACGGGGATTACATTCCTAAAACCAGTCCCTAAGACGCCTATAAATACCCCCCATCCATCTCCATTGAGAGGTAATCAGTATTTTCCCACTTTACGCTCTTTCTTAATCATTTCTGATTACTGACTTGAGCGTCGGAGGGTGCGTCGCCGGGATCCCCCCCGGTGTCTCGCACTTTTTGCAGGTTAACGGCGGGAGTCAACGATCAGTCAACGACGGGTCAGGTTTGGTTTCGCTATTCAGGTTTTTCCTCGAACCCACAAATTCATCTGTTTGCCCCCACACCGAATTTAGCGGCAACAGAAACCATGGCCTATCTTGTCACATTTTATTGTCTTACTACCACACTGAAGTTCCTCTTAGGCTCGGTAGTTTCTTCTTTAGTCCATGATTTGGATGTGTCAGTGGTTTGGGCATTATTTTCAGGCTTTTTCTATGCGAGTTTCATATGAAACTAAAGGAATCCATATTGCCAATTTTAAGTGATAGAAGTTCAGTATGGATGTAGAATCAGTAAGAAGCTAGAAAGAAGAGAAGGAATTAGAACGAAGGGTCACATATAAAGAACAGAGGAAAACAACAAAAAACAAACTAAATTCTGTTGGACAAAGGAACAAACAATCTTTCCTCATTTCTACAATTTCTTTTTTGTTATAGTTTGCTTAATTTATGTTATTGATTAGATTATGAGTTCCTGCCGTTTGTGCCTACCTTCTTAGGAAATGATGACAAGCTCTGGGCCATTCACAGGAAATGCCGCTGCTGCTGATCTGATTCAACGTAGACAGCGGTCTGAATTTTTATGTAAGACTCTGAACGTTATACTCTCATTTAGATTAGTTCATATTTGTATTGTGTTGATGCTGTCTAATTTATCGTTGCAGCAAATATCAAGGGCACTCTCAACACAGCCTTAGAAGTAAATCCCTTTTTCCTTATTGTATTTCTAAACTACTCATTTGAGGGCAATATCATTACTCTAGAGTTCATTAACAATGCTTTTGCTTTATGAAGGCAAATCCAGAGCTCCTACCATCAATTCTTACTCTAGCACTAAATGATGCTATAACTTATGACAAGGTCAGGGTGAATTCTGGGAAGAGTACTTAATTGTGTGAATTCTGGGAAGTTATATTGATCCTACTAAAGGTTTTGCCATTGAAAGATTAATTTATGAGTTTATGTTTATCACGGTATGTTAGTTGAGTGTTGGGTTTCTGAAATAAAGGTTCACTTTTCTTTTGGTTGCAGATAATAGTGATTCAGCTCTCCATACACAACTCTGGATTGACCCCGCTGAAGAGTTCGTGCAGTACACACATGTTGGCAATGCTGTCGATTTTACCTTTGGCGTGAAGGAACTGAAGGTGGTGAGAAAGAACTTGATAATTATTAGGTTTAAATGCATTTGAGATGAATAATAACCTAAGGAGTTTGAACAAGCCCTAACATACAACTGTAATACAAAACAACTTGATCTTTGAAGGAGCTCCAAATAACTGATGTGGAACTAAAGAATAAGCAAAGCTTCCACTTTGTATAATGTTAGAAATCGTAACCCCAATTTGCACTATTCAGCTGAACTAATAGTTATGATGGTACTTTTAGCATGTCTACTTTAGTTTTACATCTATTTCTATGTGGTGCTTGGCTAATCTTCTTTACTCTTGTTTGAACCAAAGTAGGCATTTCTTTCATTTTGTGAAGGATGCGAAGTAGACATACACCTCTTTTTTGAGAAAGCGGGGGAGTAAGCCTCTAACAATCAAATTCTTTTTTAACGATTAAAATTATTGATAACTCGTGATTAGTTATAATTTCCCCACTTGATGTGCAGACCTATCTTAATGGCTCCAAGATTCGGGTTTGACAACGGGTCAAATTCTGATTTTGATGCAACTCTTGTTCTTGCTACTATGCTTGCCTCACAACTTACTGAGGTAAATACAACAGAACTACCAACAGATGCTTCAGGAACTCATGCTCAAGAAATCCGAGGAATTGGTTCTCAGTCAGAAAGAGCAAGACCTGGCATGACATCAGCAGGTTCTGACCACACGAAGATCTGGTCTGATCTTTCAGGTGCTTCTTAACAGAGTATAACCTGATAATACTAGGTAGTAAATTTGCCAGTTTCATCTAACCTTCTTCTGTAAGCAGGGAGTGCTGCTAGAAGCTCTGATATTAACAGAGAGAGGCAAGCCAAGACAAAAGGGAATACAAATTCTGGAATGAGAAATTGCAAGCAAATGCCTGATATGTCAACGGCGCCACCTGCTAGACATGAAGAACCTGATACGTATCCTGACATATCTTTTTATCTCTATTATAAGAGAAGTTAAATATTCAAGAAAATCGTTCATATTACAGGTGTTAAATGAACAATTACTGTCAAGGTAGGTTCAACACTATTAATGAAATTGGTTACAAACTGGGATATAAATGTAGCTAGAATTTTAAACTTTATGTGAGGGTAGGAGTTACTATTAGATTTTTCAACCTATCTAGGTTTTGTGTTTCTTAAATATTTTTATTGGTACATGGAAAGAAATAGGAGAGTGAGGTTGAATAGGGTCTCGGGATTAATCTGATACCATAATTTGTCCCCCTTGTAGCGCCCCAAATTTCTAATATGAGAGCTTAGAAAATAAGTGGCGAAATCCCAGTAATCCACTTCAATAGAACAATAAACACCAACAACACTACTAAAATTTTCTCTCTTTTATTACAACAATTATTACAAATACAGCGGAAGTCTAAACATCTCAACACAAATTAATCTTTATTTACAACTCAATAATGATTTCAAATAAGTCTTTACAATTTTACACCAAACACTAAATAATCCAATTATCTCAAAATGCCCACTCAAGCTTCCAACCTCCAATCTAAGCAATAACCTGCAACATGTGAGGCTAGAGTTGAACCCTAACCCCCAAACTACGGGGTCAGCCATAAATGGTGTGAGTGGTAACAAATCAACAAATGACATAATTGAACTCAAAACATAATATCCAACGAATAACGATCAAACACTAAAGTATGAAGTAGCAACAAAGGAATAACGGGTGATACCAAAACCAAAAGCCGAGTGTGTGTAAAAACAGGAAATCCAAATGCATAAAAGTGATTCAAGAAAAACATCATGACTACATGCTGACAACGATGACTACTAAGAGATGAAGATAAACTATGATAATTTGCCCATGCTTGATCATTCTGGAGATTGATCCCACATCACAGGTATTTTCCCTGGATAATCCAGGAGATCATCCCACATCTAAACATAGACTCATAATCACGAGAATACCCCAAAAGCGTCGCCTCGACTCCGATCATTCCGTAGTTCAATCCCACATCTCAAGATAATTACTTGGATAATTCCGGAGAAGTACCTCACATCTCAGGTTAACTACCTGGATAATTCCGGAGATAAATCACACATCTCAAGTTAACTACTTGGATAATTCAGGAGATTAAATCCTACATCAAAAGCTATACTGAGGTGCATAACTCAAGTTCCCATTCGTCATGACACTATTAATGCCTGTCCTTATTAGTTTGGGTTACTGAACAAATCTCCTAGAGTAGTGTACCCTACCGGACTAAAAATCTAAAATACTGAATATTTGCCTCAAAGGGCCTCAACAAATAACTGAACAAACACCGGTATACTAGGGTCACTTACCTCTAGAGACTCAAAAACAAATGACTGAACAAATTCCACTTAACAAGTGGCTCAACAAAATATCTCAAAATCATGTTCTTAACTGAACATCTCAAAAACCAATACTTAACTGAACATCTTAAAATCAAACACTGAACAAATATCTCAACATCAAATACTGAACAATATCTCAGAATCAAGTACTGAACAAATGTCTCAAAATCAAACACTAAACAAAATATCTCAAATCAAATACAAGATCCTACAGGACCAGTCGACTGCTTGATGGACCAGTCGACTGTCCAGAGGACATATCCCAACATTTTACAAAAATAATCTAAGGCATGACCAGTCGACTTGACAAGTCATCAGTCGACCGTCCCGAAAGAACTGAACAAAAATACAACCAGAGGACCAGTCGACTGACCTCAGTCTAGGTCGACTGTCCCGAACAAATCTCAAGACTCAAAAATACACAGTAGGCACGTACCAGTCGACTGCTCTGTAGGCCAGTCGACTGTCGGCTACAGATTTACAAAAAATATAGATCTGAACACCAATCGAACGGGAGTATTCTAAAGATTCATCGATCATAAAATTAATTTATATTCAGGCAAATAAACAATTCTCAACAATCTCCATCATGGTTACATTACTCAATCAATCAATTTCTCCAATCTCATATTCTCATGATCTTAATTCTTTAATTCTCCCATTAGGGTTTTTCTCAACAAAATGTCTTCCATAACTTAATCCAAATCTGATTTACAATCATAAGGTCCAGGTGTTTACCATCTAATCACAACAAAATCAATTCTTAATATGTCTCCCCAACAATACGATTCTCATAGATCAATATTTCCTCAACAAATCTTAATATTTCTCATACATGATCCAAATATCAACAAAAGTTCTCATCCTCCATCTCAAATTAAAGATCCAAATCATATTTACAATGAGACTAACAAAATAATGGCATAATGATCACAACAAGCATAACGAAGATCTTACGTCATCTACCAATCAAAACAAACAAAGCAAAGCAAAACAAAACAAACCAACTCACCTTGTTTTGAAGAAAATCCACGAAATAGCTCTTCTCCTTGTTAGATCCACAAAGCCTCTTCTTGTTCCTCAAACAAATCTCAAAAGTCTCAATATTGTAAAATGACGGCTGGGAATAAGAAATCCCTTATATATGCCGGAGTAAAATATTAGGGTTTTATTCCCTCTTTGCAAAATAATCCTTTCCAAAAAATACTTTTACGTATATAATTCTTTTCTTTGAAAAATAAACCAAATATCATTTAAATTAGGATCTAATAGAAAAGTATATTTTTAAACCTCAATAAGTACTGATCGGAAAGTCCAGAAAACATCTTTTGCACTTCAACCCTCAAAATTGTCAATTTTGCAAATAAGTCCTTCTTTTCTCAAAAATTGCAAATAGGCATAATTAATTTCAGAAAAATCTGGAAAAATACTGAATAATTCTCAAATAATAAATAATGATTTTTCATAAAGAAAACTTAATCTTTCAAACTTCTGAAAAGTCATTTGCACGTGTTTTGCACGTGTACAAAAGGATAACTTTCTTAGAAAATATTTATTAAATCCTCAAAATCATTTAAATTCATTTTCAAATAATTAAAATAATATTTGAAAATACGGGGTTCTACACCCCTATTGTTGAGTTCATTGTCATCTTATATTGATTTTTTATTTTTTTCAATTTTCTTAAATGTTAGTTGCTAATTTTGAAATCATTTTCCCTTTGATGTTTAACATGTTCTCTTTTAATCTTTTTTTGTATTTTTCAAATAGCTTTGGTGTTTTTAAAGATCCTGAAGCCTATGCTCTGTGTTCCTGCTTCTCTCTGCTCTCTACTTTTACCAAGATAATCACATGAGCTAATGCACATTAACAACATTTTTTTAGATATGCTTAGGTAACCAGAGCTGCGTTATAATGATATATTATTCCAGATAACTAATGTATCAGTCAGTTGTTAGTGAAAAGTCACTTGCAAATAGACATTGGTTACATTTACCACTCCCATATTCAAGGAAGGCTTGCTAATGCAATTATATTCATCTTTGGCCTGGATCATGCTTTAGAACAGGGTGTAATTATCTATAATACTTTTTAAACAATGCTTAAACCGATATCTAAACAGTTTGCAGTTTCATAAAAGTTGAAGATTGTGTGATTCAATTACTCTGCAGGTGGTCTGTTTATTGGCTGAACAGTTGCCGCGCTTCTAACTATGACTCTGGCAACATCAATGGCAGCTCGGGAAGGTCCAGTTCCCATGGCCGGCCACCAGATTTGCTTGCAAATTTGGTTAGCTGTTTCTCTTCTCAATGATGCTTTAGCACTTGTGTAACGCCCCGAAATTTTTTTTTTTGAAAACTAAACCTCCAAATTCAATTCTTTCAATTTCTATATCACTTTAATCATAAACTAAGAAAGTTATATTCCAGGGAAAATTTTGGCAGAGTCTCCCCTGTAAATTTTGCCCCGAAACACAAAAAGCTTACGAAATTCTGCTCAAAATTCCGTAGCTCACAAAATACACAATAATTTCATAGGCTCCCCAGGCCAAAATGAGCAGATACACACAGGCAATATAATATAATGCTCTGGGGGCCAAACACATAACGAAATATCAAATATTAATTAAAAACCATAAATTCTTTTGAAAACATATCAGATTTTGGGAAAACTTTAAGAAAACTTCTTTCAAAATCAACCACAAATCCCAATACTCCACAACGAGGTGGGTACGGGATTTCAGACTTCACCACAGCACTATATATATAATTACACCGTACGATCATACACATAATCTCCCATAGCATCAAATAATACATCATCTACCACTATTACTACTTATCATTTATACATATATATATCTAATCCAACCACTACAACCCAAAATCTTGTCAAAAACCATAGCACTACCTCACCTCGCAGCTGTCAAACCTGCAAGAGAGTTAAGGTTGTCCTCCCTCAGGGACGGACTCCCCTAACCCCCAGAAAACAACGGGGGTTAGCCATTACTGGTGTGAGTATGATTTACTAAGTAGAGAACAATTTAAATATCAACAAGAGAGAAGAATAAAACTTACCATTAAATTAAAAGTAGTCAAAATGAAAAGTAAGACTTACCATAATCGAAATCATAAATTTTTCTCAAGACTAAATATCGGTAATAACTAAACAAAATTATCACCCAATACTCTTTTTAAATTTTCTTCATTTAATACCATAATCTATCTCGTTACCTTGGAGCTGTGCCTTGGCAATTAGTTCCCACCACTTCTAGGGAAATGGCGGGCAGGTAGTTCCTTGGCATACCTCCAAGGCCCCACAATCACATCACATTTTATATTAGTAGAATACATTCCATATCCATCCCATAATACACTCCACTTTTTGAGTCTCACATATTTCACACATATCACTTTCTCTATTCACTCTTAGCGCAATATCCTCCACACCTATTCCTTATCACAAATCATTGCAACCCCAAAACACCACTTCATAAGAATTCGTAAAGTACCCCAAAAATTCATAAACAACTCATTTACTAGCTATCCAATAAATAACACTACGTAAGCATCACATAAACACTTCTTTAAGTTCCAATTCCTAAATAACACATTCACTTTATCCTTCCCTTTAAAATTTAACCACGTGCTTCGCTTATCATTTCTTTTCACACTCAATTTCATTCATAATCACTTCCTTTCGCATTAACAGTTCACGACCACTTTCTTCACTATCACACTTATTTACAGTAGTATTACTTCACTTTACTATTCTATTCATCTTACAATTTACTTTACTCTTAGTTTCATGCCATAACACATCTATGATATAACTACCCCTCATCCCATCCTAGGAGTTGTGTCAAGGCAGGTAGTTCCCACCATTTCCAAGAAAATAGCGGGCGAGTAGTTCCTCGACACATTTCCAAGATACAGCAAACTCATGACACAATCGGTTTCTCTATATCAACCATTTTCTGAGCTATTCTCATATTTATTTCATATCATACAACATCTTTACTTTCGCATTTTCATTTCATAATACAATACATTCCACTTTTCACTTTCCCCCTCATAAGACAGTTTACTTTAACCTCCGTTCTTTCTAGGTAATGCACTACACTCCAAGTCTATCCTAGAGTATCAATTCTCTCTCAGGTCTACCCTGAGGTATCATTTCTCTCTCCGGTCTATCCGGAGGTATCTGCACTCCCAGGTCCATCCTGGGGTATCAACTCTCTCTCAGGTCCATCTTGGGGTATCATATCTCTCTCCGGTCTATCCGGAGGTATCTGCACTCCCAGGTCCATCCTGGGGTATCATATCTCTCTCCGGTCTATCCGGAGGTATCTGCACTCCCAGGTCCATCCTGGGGTATCATATCTCTCTCCGGTCTATCCGGAGGTATCTGCACTTCCAGGTCCATCCTGGGGTATCATCTCTCTCCGGTCTATCCGGAGGTATCTGCACTCCCAGGTCCATCCTGGGGTATCATATCTCTCTCTCAGGTCAACCCTGAGGTATCTACTCTCTCCGGTCTATCCGGAGGTATCTGCACTCCCAGGTCTATCCTGGGGTATCATATCTCTCTCCGGTCAATCCGGAGGTATCCGCACTCCCAGGTCTATCCTGAGGTATCATATCTCTCTCCGGTCAATCCGGAGGTATCCGCACTCCCAGGTCTATCCTGGGGTATCATATCTCTCTCCGGTCAATCCGGAGGTATCCGCACTCCCAGGTCTATCCTGGGGTATCATATCTCTCTCCGGTCAATCCGGAGGTATCCACTCTCTCCGGTCTATCCGGAGGTATCTGCACTCCCAGGTCTATCCTGGGGTATCATATCTCTCTCCGGTCAATCCGGAGGTATCCGCACTCCCAGGTCTATCCTGGGGTATCATATCTCTCTCCGGTCAATCCGGAGGTATCCGCACTCCCAGGTCTATCCTGGGGTATCATATCTCTCTCCGGTCAATCCGGAGGTATCCGCACTCCCAGGTCTATCCTGGGGTATCATATCTCTCTCCGGTCAATCCGAAGGTATCCACTCTCCCAGGTCCATCCTGGGGAAGCAACTCAAGTAAACTGAACTTATTGCCATTAACATTTTCTTTTCATATTACCACCACCCTTTCAATGCATCACACCAAAGAAAATATCACTGTAATTAATATATAAAATTATCACATCATAATATTACACATCACGCTATACCGTATTATTTATTTTATCATTACCCCACACACCATGAGTATACCATATTATTTATTATCTCAATATTCCATGATTGCATACGCCCAATAGATCCACACATCACAACATCATACATATATAAATACACCCATTACATTACCATCACACGGGATATTCAAAATCACAACAATTCACCATATACCGACATCTTATATAAATATAACTCATCCCCGTATATATATATCCAATCTATTGTCTGTAAATTTATATCAATACACGAGACGAGTATTTCATCGTCATATCGCATACCAACACCGAACACTAAGTTCCCTTTACACATACACCCTATTTCGGGATTCATATCCATCATTCAAATTATACTAAAATTTTCTTAAAATAACAAATACCTAAATACATTCATACTCACCTCATAGCCCGGAAAGCCTCGAAGCATCACTTCTCCATCCGGCACCCGAAGCCGTTAACATTTCCTATTATCACGTTTCAAAGCAATTAAGGCTCACAATATCCAAATCAACCACAGAAAATAATAACACTATTTCTAATATCACGCAGGCGTTTTATCAAACGTCTGGGATGCACACGTGCATCGCACGTAATATTTAAATTCCTACGGGATGTTTATCTTCAAACAATTTCTAAAATCACCCCCAACTTTTCTAATAGCTCTACTAAATTTCTACTACTGTAAAGAAGATAATTCTCACACATAAAATTTTCTTTTACAAATCCAAAACCCTAATTTATTAGCAACTTGCTAAATCTCCCATAATGTGCTAATTTCTCATCTCCACTATTCCCAACATCTCCTAACCTCCCTACCATAACCATTCTACTCAAAATAAGTTAACCACACAAAATTTTATACAAATAAATAAAATAAGATATATCTTTCCGGAGTTATTTCTCCAAATCGATGCTACCACGATGTAGAGGACCTTTCCATTAGTCATCCCTCCAGATTAATTGAAAAACCATGGAGGGACGAGGGGGAATCGGGCGGGAGAGAGAGGGGCCGATGGGTTCGGCTGGGAACTGGCGATCGGGAGAAAAAGGAAAGAAGGGAAGAAGAAGAAAAGGAATGGGGGGTTTTTATAAGAAAATAATTCCAAACTGATCCACTACGAAAAATATTTACCAAACTGGTCCACTTTCGAAAATATTTACCAAAGTTAGTCCATAACTGGTCCACTTTCGAAAATATTTGGGTTGAGGACAAATTACACTAAGGTGTTCTTCCATTATAGTAGTAGAGATAAAATTATAATAATAATAATATTTTTATAAATGGATATTTACAAATAGACCCCTAGACCTCCAAAATATTTCAAGTAAACCCCAACTCTTTTCTATAAGAATACAAACAATACAAAACACATTAAAATTATCTTATAATAATAATCCCCCAAAATTATAAAATAAAATAAACTATATTTCCTCGCATAAAATCTCAACTATTAACTCTAACATAATAATAATACCAATCGAACACGAATCCAAACACAAATATCAATAGTTAAAATAAACATACACCAAATAAAATTTTCACCACTCAAGGAATATAAAAATGGGTATTTTTGGTATTTTGCAAATTCGAGGTGTTACAACTTGCTGGTCAGGTTTGTCACTATCTTAGCTTTTTCGGTTGGTTTATATTATTTTTCTTTGAACAAAGTACTTTTGCACTTCCATATGTATACTCCCAAGTAATGTGAGGCTGTTGCAAGTAATCTATTTTTATTTGATATTGTACGTAACACAAACTGATGATGCAGTCCTCTTCTCGACTAGTCTCTCCTCTGAGTACTATCTGGCAACGACCACATTTGGTAGGCATCACTCCCATTATTTGAATGTGATAACCAAAAAGAATATTGACTATTTGTTGATGACCAAAGTTAGATTTTTTTGCTTTGTTTTGTTTGTGAAGGGCTCTCAGCAAGCGAGAAATGATTGAACTCGCTCAAATTGCAGCCGAGTTTGTGTTTGCCGTCGATGAAGTGAAGAAGGCTGTTAAGGAGATTTGCAGGATGCTAAAAGAAGATTACTGCAAAGAGAATCAAGATCTGGTTGCCGTAAAATAAGAAAATTGTTAGTGTCGTATTTCAAGTGAGGAGTTAATTGAATGTTATCTTATAATGTCATTGAATATGTTGATCGTAGTTTAAAGTATTGATTCTCATGTCTGCACACATGAATTCAATTGTGTATCTGGTTATTAACTATTTTGTAATTTGACATGCTTGTAATACTTCATTAATTTTTAATATGATTGAAGTTTAATTTTATCTAATTTTGATTCATAAATACATTTATCTATTTTATTGTGTATTTAGTTTATAATTGAATTAATATTATAAAAGAAAATATTAAATTATCATACGCGTAATTAATAAGAAAAAAATTTGTATAGAGCGATGGGTATATATTTAAATATTTGGATCCGAAAACCATCACTAAAACCTATAGCAATGGAGTTTCAACCGTGGGTATAGGAAAGCAAGTGGTGTCCTTAAAACCTATACCAACGGATACGAAACCGTGGGTATAACACCGATACCTATACCAACGGATGAAAAAACCGTCGCTGACGGCATTTTGCCGTGGGGATAGCTAATTAAAAACGACGGAAAAATATGTCCGTTGGTATAGGTTTTACGGGCTATACCTACGGTTTTTTGGGCTATACCCACGGTTTTTTCCTGTCACTATATGTCAAATTCCTTGTAGTGAATCTTTACAAGTAGGTCTTTATTTTATATTATATATTTTTTAGTCTCTCATCTTCTTCACTACTATTTGGTTTTTCCTCTCCATTTTTTTGGTTAAAAAGGAAACATCCTCTTTCACAAAAAAAATAATTAAAAAATAATTTTAAAAAATAAAACTTCCATAAAAGAAGCTATACAAGTCTTCTTTAGTTATATGCACTCATATTACCTATTATATATTCCGGTTCATGTTTCTTTTACCTATTATATATAAGGATCTCATCCGTTGCGAACGGGGATGTGCAAACGGGCGTGCGAACTGTTCCCGGGCCGTCCAATTAATACTCAATTAAAATCAAGATCGGACTGCTGTGGTTCCTCCCGCTTCTCTCACTCAACCCCGATGGTATTATGGTCGTTTTGACCACACAACTACCCACTTCTCTCCTTTTCTCTTAGTTGCTCTCCCCCTCTTCTCTCTTTTTGAAGCTCCTCCTTCCTCCAAATTTCCTTCAAAGAACCTGACGAATCTTAGCTTTTCCTTCCAAATCGCCGAGCTTCAAACCCCAACGAACCCTAGCTCCGTAGCTTCCCTTCTCTTTCAGTTACTCTCCCCATCTTCAACATCTGTTCTAAGCTCACGAAATCCTAAAACCCTAGATCGTCCAAATCCCTCCTCTTTCCTCCAAATCCCTCATCCTTTCTCCAAATCTCCTTCAAACCCTGACAAAACCCTAGCTGTGACCTTCCTCCAAATCCCCTTCAAAGCTCCCGAAACCCTAGCTCCTCTTCCTCAACCTTCTCCAAAGTTTCTGACGCCCCTCCATCGTGCCTTTGATGACATTTACCAACTGCGGACTTCTCCACCCCAAATTTCTTTGTGTCTTCGCCTGTCGGAAATCCTAGATCCAAACATGTTTTTTTGCTTTTTTTTCCCTTTTCCCTGTTTGGATAGTTTGGTGTTATTTAATTATTTGATTAACCTATAAGCATGATATCTAGATCCGAACATAGAGAAAGATGAATAGACATGGTGTTGTTTAATTCTTTAATTGTTTGAATTACCATGAATATACACAGAGAAAGATAAGAGAGAAAGATAAAATAACTTTTTTTGTATTCTTTTTTAATTAAATTTATGTATTTGGTTAAGTGTTTGTGTATGGTATTTTAAATTTCATTATTTCGGTTTGTAATTTCATTATATTTTAAAATCATTTGTAAAATTGTGGAGTATTTGGTTTGTTGTTTTATGTTTCGTTTGCTTTGAGAAGAAAACCTAGAAGGTGCAATCCTTGCGGTATGCGGGGACAAAAGCACGATTCAAAAAATTGCCCTAAGAAACTTGATAGGTAATATTTAACACTCTTAGTTGAAGTTGAATTAATCTGTAGTCATATATATATTTTTTTAAATTTGCCTTTTAGCTTGACTAAGTATCACTTATTGTATTTTGTTTAGTGGAGGCATTACACAAAAAGTAGATTCCGCCTCTGAAAAAAGTTCTGAAGACACTGATGCTTAATATCAATTGAGGGAAGTGTTTGAATCTGACTATTCCTTTTTTTTTAAATTTAGTTCCTTGCTTTATTGTGTATTGGTGTAGGCAGTGATGAAAAACTATTTCTTACAAGCTTTAATGAGGGTTGCTGCTTGTTTTGTTTGTGTACACAACAGCAATCATTGTTGTAGTTTCCAGCAAGCTGGGTTAGAGAAGTTAATATTTTTTTGGAGCAAACCTATCTGTTTCCAGAATTCACACATTAAGGTCTCTTTATTTACATGACTTTTTTTAGCTATGTTTCCCGCATGTTTGAGCTCTTTTTACTAAGTTAGTTTATGCAATATCTTAAATATAAAAGGAGTTAATTTTTAGATTTGGTTGGAACTAGTTGGCATGGCATAATAATGCAATCCAAGTTATATCATATTTCTGAAGGATGTTATACTCATGCTTGATTCAATTGAAAATTTCATAAATCCTTATTATGTACAAGGGTGTTCTGAGCCTACAAGTACTGCAATTATTTTGAGAGTTGTGTTAGTAGTGTTGAAATCTTGCAATACTTATCATGTAGGCATTGTTGACCTGGTTTCGTGAGAATCCAGTTAGGATTTTGTTTTGTTTCTGTTGCACAAATAACTCCTACTTTATAGGAGCAAGTAGGCTGTCTATTAGAGCAGCTCTGACTCTGTCAATTAGATCTGGAATCATGTAATCAGGTTGTTACATGATCTCTTATTTCCTGTTTTCTTGCAACTGTAAGGCTTATAAAAGCGAGTTCGATATACTTCAATAAGTTAGTATTCACCACAATCACTTCTGTTATACTGTGAGTTCTGAGTTAATATAACAAGTGGTATCAGAGCTTCGTCCATAGAGGCCTGATCGAGAGAGTTTGTGAGTGAGAGAAATAGGAGAGAAAAGTGAGAAGAGAGAGATGGCTGAAGGAAGCAATTTCAAGTATGTGTAGCATGCTATTCCCAAATTTGATGGGAATTATGAGCACTGGTCAAAGTTGATGGAGAACTTTCTAAGATCAAAGGAATACTTTGATCTAGTGGAGAATGGAATCTTCAAGGTGGAAAATGGTGCGGTGGCTACAGAAGCACAAGAGAAGCAGATAGCAGAGCAGAAACTGAAGGACTCAACGATTAAAAATTATCTCTATTAGGCAATCGATAGCGATATTATGGATACCATTTTGGATGATGAAACTTCCAAGCAGATATGGGATTCAATGAAGTAGAAATTCAAGGGCTCTACAAGAGTGAAGAGGGCACAACTACAAGCACTGAAGGCAAATTTTGAGATGCTAAGAATGAAAGAAGGTGAGTCTGTTAATGCTTACTTTGCTAGAACTTTTTCCATTGCAAAGAATATAAAGGCTTGTGGTGAAGTAATGAGTCAGAGCACAATCACCACAAAGATTCTGAGGTCCATGCTACCTAAGTTCAACTACATAGTCTGCTCCATTGAAGAATCAAGTGATTTGGAGCAGATGACTGTAGACGAGCTACAAAGCAGCCTATTGATTCATGAAGCAAGAATGGTAGGCTATGGAGAAGAAGAGCAAGCACTGAAAGTCAGTTATGAAGAAAAGTCTATAGGAAGAGGTCGAGGTCGAGGAGCAACTCGAGGCCGAGGAAGGGGAAGACCAACATTCAACAAAGCTTCAGTGTAGTGTTACAACTGTCATCAATTTGGGCACTTCAAGTATGAGTGTCCTAAATGGGAGAGGAAAGCTAACTATGTGGAACTAGAGGAGGAAGATGAGCTACTCTTGATGGCTTATGTGGATCAGTGCCAAGGAAAAAGGGAAGCCGTGTGGTTTTTTTATTCAGGTTGCTCAAATCACATGACGGGCAACAAAATGTGGTTTGAGGACTTGGATGAAGGGTTCAGGCACTCGGTAAAATTGGCAAACAGCTATAGAATGGCGGTAATGGGAAGAGGTAGCATTAAACTTGATGTTGGAGGCATGATTCAAGTGGTGACTAATGTTTATTATATACCAGAGCTTACCAACAACTTGTTAAGCTTAGGCCAGCTCCAAGGGAATGGTCTTACCATTGTCATCAAGGGAGGAGCCTGCAAGATCTTTCATCCAACCCGGGGTCTCATTATGCATGTATACATGACAGTAAACAGGATGTTCGCATTGGTGGCCTACATGAAGTCTCAACCTGCAGCCTGCTTTCAAGTTGAAGGTGAGGATATTGGTGACCTTTGGCATCGAAGATTTGGTCACCTGAACACAAAGAGTCTTGAAGCCTTGCAGCACAAACAACTGGTGAAGGGGATGCCACAACTCAAGGCTTCAAACAAAGTGTGTGCTGTTTGTAACCTGGGGAAGCAACACAGAGAAATCATACCAAAGAGAAGCAAATGGCGGGCAACAGAGAAGCTCCAACTGGTTCATGCTGACTTGTGTGGACCTATAATCCCTGCTTCACACAGTGGAAAGAGGTACATTTTATGTTTCATAGATGATATGAGTAGAAAAGTTTGGATTTACTTTCTTGCTGAAAAGAGTGAAACATTGGCTATGTTTAAAAACTTCAAGAGTTTAATAGAGAAAGAAACTGGACAATGTATATGTTGTCTAAGAACTGACAGGGGTGGTGAGTTTACCTCACGAGAGTTCAACCAATTTTGCAAAGATCAAGGAATCAAGAGAGTTGACAGCCTCATACACTCCGCAGCAGAATGGCGTAGCTGAGCGTAAGAATCAAACAATTATGAATATGGTGAGATGCTTACTCTTAGAGAAGGCAATGCCAAAGGCTTTTTGGCCGGAAGCAGCTCGATGGACATCTCATGTATTGAATCGGAGCCCAACATCTGCACTGAAGGACAAAGTACCTGAAGAAGCTTGGAGCGGGAACAAGCCAAATGTGGAGCATTTCAAGGTGTTTGGGTGTGTTGGCTATGCACATGTACCTGATCAAAGAAGGGTAAGGCTAGATGAAAGAAGTGAGAATTGTGTGCTTCTCGGATTGAGCGAGGAGTCTAAAGCTTACAAGCTTTATGACCCTATGTAATACCCTATACTTTCATTTTAATAAAATGTTGATTTTCACGTGTTGTGCACGTGCAAAGTTTCGTATGTGTATTTATTTATTTATTTATTTATATATATATAATTTCTTTTGCAGTATGAACAATTATTTTCTTCTTTTCCTTTATTTTCTAAAAAAAAGCTTATTTTGTAAAGCCTAAAACATTGTTTTCTTATTTTGAGCCCACTTTAATGAATTTTTGTTTTACTATTTGGCTCATGAGCCTAAAGCCCACTATTTTGAAGCTCACAAATTAATTAATCCTTAATTGTCACCACTTGTCATGTTGATACAATTAGTAGGCAATTAATTAATTAATTTTGGTACAACCTAATTATGGAGGGTACTAGAAAGGGCACGTGCACACACTAGAGTGTGCATTGCACACCCTTCTAGTGGCCGGTTTTGGATAAAGAGAGGGAGAGTGGGTGTAATTGAGGGGAGTGGTTATGTGATCATGGAAGTTACTACAACATCCCAATTCATCTTGGTTCTTAATCCATAACTCCTTGATTAAATCATAGCCCTCCATTCTCACCCTAAAACTAGTATAAATACCCCTCTTCTCATGCATACAACACTAGGAAAATTAATTGAAAGAAAGACGTATAAGAGAGTAAAAAGATTGAAAGAGAGTAAAAAGATTGAGAGCATTAGTTGTGTGTGTTCTATCTTGGAGGCCAGTTACATCATCATCACCCTCAAGCAAGGCTCGGGTTGCACCAAGGAGCAAGGAGGAGGAGCAATCCGCAATCCATTCCAGGAGGAGAAGGCTACGTTCTTGCATTCTAGGAGTTTTCATTCGTTTCTTCAAATATAGATGGGTGTTTCTCAATACTTCTAAATATAGTTGCCATGTTAGGAATGTTTGCTAAAATAGTTGAGAAGAAATTGATTAATTGTAGTCTCATGTTTGGTTGATTAGAGATAAAATAGTAGTTTAAAGATTTACTGTTAAGATGATTACTAATGAACAAAGTTGTGAAATTGAAATGCTAGAATTAATCTTATCATCATGCTTTATGTCAATGAATTATGCCATGTGAGACGAATTTGTACTTGTGAGACACAAATTGACAAAATGCATCTTGTAGAATTAATTGTTTGAATTAGAACAATCCAATTGTAGAGAACAAGATCGAGTGTGGGTTGATAAAGTATTAAATAGAGACGTAAAGTGAATTTTTGAAAATTAGATTTATAAATTATGAAGAAATGTAAAGTGTTTTCAAACGTCGAAAATATGGACATAGAACACCAATTGAATTTAAAAATGTATTGTGTTATTGGTCAACAATGAATTTAAAAATGCTAGTTTATTGTAATTGTGTATACATTAGAATCTGGAGAGTGTTGGTTCAAAAAGAGAAGAAAAAGAACTAAATTTTTTTTTGGGGAATTGGAAAAACTTAGCAGCATCAGTTGACCGTTAGGATAAAACAGTCGACTGCTCTGAGTATTTATTTTTCGAGCTGTTAATCTTTACCGAACAGTCGACCGATCATAATGTGACAGTCGACTGCCCTGATCTTTTATTTCCGAGTTTTTAAATCTTTGCGGAACAGCCGACTAGCCAAGTTAACAGTTGACTGTCCCGACCATTTTTCTTGAGTATTTTAATCTTTTGCTGAACATTCGACCGACTATGCTCCAAGAGTCGACTGTCCAGACTATTTTTGGCATCTCAGATTTTAAATTTTGCCTCGTGATAAAAATAAATATGCTATTTGAAAGAATATGGAAAAAGAGATTTGAGAATGGAAAGAATGAAGATTGAATGTGACAAATCATAAAAGTGAACTTTATTTGTCTTCTGCTTGAAATTGTATATGAAGTGATTTGAAATATCCTGATGATTTATGGAAGGTTTTATGAATATGAATGTTGTGAACATGAAAAGAAAAAGCTATTGTTAATCATGAAAAAAGAACTTATGAGTTTGAAAGGCTCAATTTTGTGTGATTGTGAATTGAAATTGAGAACTAGAGTGTGGCTAAGCCTCATACCGGCATTGGAAAGAGATGAATTAAAAAGAAATTTTGAAATGGAAAGACCAAGATTTGGGTCATGTTGAATAAATGGTTAAGACCGGATAGTGGAAAGGCTAACTCTAGAGAATTGATTTTGTTCATGATTCAAATAAAGTAAGGATTTAGAAACATAGTGGTGATGTGATGAAAGTAAGAGAAAAACACGAGTATGAGGACCATTGGATTGGCGGTGTGCGAGTGATTCACATACTTCCTGCTTGATGCGTCATGACATGGCATGAGTGCTACTCTGAAATTATCGTCCCGGTGGTGACGCTTGTGGGGTGTTTGGTGACTGCGGATGGTACCATTGTTCCACGGCGGAGGCTGAATTGTCCATAGTCTGCCTGCTTGATGCGTCATGTCAGTGCGTGGGATTTTCCTCCAGACTGCCTGGACATGGGCTCGTAGATCATATAACATCTAGGATACTTACCGTAGTTTCCATAGTAGTTTAAATCATGGCGAGGGATTGAACCCTATAAGATGAAGCACAATTAAGGACTTACCCTTGGACATATATAGTATGGGATGCATAGAATCCGAACAAGTGTACATTAGTGTCATATAACATAACAACTGCATTAAAGACTAAGTACACAGCACAAAACGACATCAATAGGATAGCCCCTTTAGTTTTGTTTGTGAACAAGTTTGTGATTTGCTAAGTATTGAGAATCGTTATACTGTTTTCGGCATAAAGAGGATGGTCATGTATAATATTTTGTCAGTGAATGAACTGACGCGCCCACAGTTTTACACACAGGGTAAAGATGCTTGACAGTTGAAGTATACATGCTGCTCAAGATTGATTCAAATGTTGTTTCCTGTAATTTATTGAAAAAATTGCGTCCGTTGTGATAATGTAAATGTGTAATGTAACTCTGATGTATGAAATGTTTTTATTTCCTTGTAAAATTGTATGAAATAAGTGTAAAGATCTTGTAGAACTTCGAATTCAGTTGTATTTTGAAATTCGGGGTGTTACACCCTATCTCAAAGAAAGTAATAATTAGCCGAGATGTAGTGTTCGAAGAAAACAAAGGTTGGGGGTGGGGAAAGAGCATAGAAGAGACATTTAACATGGGGAGATGAAGATGACTATGAGGTGTCCAGTGAATATGAAAAAGAGGAAGATTCAACTGAAGAACAACAAGAAGATGGAGGAGCAGTAACACCAAGTTCAGGAACTAGAATTACAACTCCCATTTCTGAAAATAGCCCTTCTAATTCACCAAGAAATAGAACAAGAAGACCATCACTGAGGCTGCAAGATTATGTAAGTGGGGAGGGGCTGTCCGAGGAAGATGAAGAGCAAAACTTGGTGATGTTCATGGCAAATGAGGATCCGGTGTTGTTTGATGATGCTATGAGGGAAGAAAAATGGAGGGATGTAATGAAGTTGGAGCTGGAAGCCATAGAAAGGAACAATACGTGGGAGTTGGTGAGTTTACCTCCTGGAGCCAAAAGGATAGGGGTGAAAAGGGTGTTCAAAACAAAACTGAATGAGAATGGGAAAGTAGAAAGATACATTTAGTTGTGAAGGGTTATGCCCAGAAATATGGAGTAGATTACAATGAAGTATTTGCACCAGTGGCTCGGTGGGACACCATCAGAGTAATATTGGCATTAGCTGCTCAAAGGGGATGGTCAGTGTTCCAGCTCGATGTGAAAAATGCTTTCCTCCATGGAGAATTGAAAGAAGACGTATATGTTTAGCAACCGGAAGGTTTTGTACTAAAGGGAGAAGAAGGTAAGGTGTACAAACTCAAGAAGGCTCTATATGGTCTAAAACAGGCTCCTAGAGCTTAGTTTAGTCGTATAGAAAGATACTTTGCTAAGCATGGCTTTGAGAAATGCAGCTTTGAACCTACACTCTTTGTGAAGCTTGGGATTGGAGGAGAAATTCTGGTGGTAAGCGTGTATGTTGATGATCTTATATTCACCGGAAACAATGCCAACATGTGTGAGGAATTCAAAGAGTCTATGAAGGAGGAGTTTGACATGTCGGATCTAGAAAATATGAGGTACTTCTTGGGTGTTGAAGTTCATCAGAACTCAGAAGGAGTTCATCTATGCCAGAAGAAATATGCTAGAGAGGTCTAGGAAAGGTTCAACATGTGGAATTGCAATCCTGTGAAAAACCCAATAGTTCCTGGAACCAGGTTAACCAAGGAAGGGGGCGGTAATGAAGTAGATGAAACTGAGTTCAAACAACTTGTTGGAAGCATGATGTATCTCACTGCAACGGGGCCAGACTTAATGTACATGGTATGCTTGATAAGTAGATTCATGGCTAAACCGAAGGAGGAGCATTTGAGGATTGCAAAGAGAGCACTAAGATTTCTTAGAGGGACATTTGAGCTCGGGATATTTTACAAGGGAGGATATGGAGAAGAATTGATAGGCTACACAGACAGTGATTATGCTGGCGACTTGGACGACAGGAAAAGTACATCAGGTTTTGTGTTTATGTTGAGCAACGGAACTGTATCTTGGAGTTCAAAGAAGCAGGCAGTGGTGGCTCTTTCCACAACCGAAGCAGAATATGTTGCAGCCTCAACCTGTGCCTGCCATTGTGTTTGGTTGAAGAGGATTCTTAACAAGCTTAACTATCAAGGTGAGTGCATTAAGATATACTGTGATAATAGCTCCTCTATTAAATTGTCAAAGAATCCAGTCATGTATGGGAGGAGATATCATTTCTTAAGGGATCTCACTAAGAAGGTGCAGTGGAGCATGTTCATTGTGGGACTGAAGAACATACTGCAGATATTATGACCAAACCTTTGAAGCTCGAGTCCTTTGTCAAGCTTCGAGATCTCATGGGAATGAAAGTGATGAAGAACTAAACTGGATGCTTTCAGCAATTCCAGTTTAGGGAAGGGATTGTAGGCATTGTTGACCTGGTTTCGTGAGAAACCAGTTAGAATTTTGTTTTGTTTCTGTTGCACAAATAACTCCTACTTTATAGGAGCAAGTAGGCTATCTGTTAGAGCAGCTCTGACTCTGTCAATTAGATCTGGGATCATGTAATCAGGTTGTTAGACACGATCTCTTATTTCCTGTTTTCTTGCGATTGTAAGGCTTATAAAAGCCAGTTCGATATACTTCAATAAGTTAGTATTCACCACAATCACTTCTGTTATACTGTGAATTCTGAGTTAATATAACATATTGTCACACAACAGGGGCGATCTTCGAGCGTATTATCAGTGACTCGATGTGTTGAGAAATGCCGAAAGATAGGATGCAAGCTTCGATCTTACTGTTGCTGCTTCTGTTTGTGTGTTCTGTTCACTGTCTCATGTTTGTGCAATGTAAATGTATCAGTTTGTAATTTCCTGAGTTCAAATCTTTATTTTCCAGCATTGTAACAGTTTGTATTTCTTAGCAACTCTCTCACTATTTTACTGAGTTCAAATTTTTCGAGCTCTGATCTGTTCTGTTTCTAGCATTTGTGAGCTCTGTTTCCATGATTACTTAATAGCTATGTTGCCAGCATTGTTCTGGTTTCCAGCATGTTTGAAGTCTCTGTGTTTCCATGATTTTTCTAGCTCTGTTTTCGTTATTTTGTGAGCTCTACTTACAGGATATTTTTTAAGCATTGTAGCTCACTTTCCAGATTTTTTGAGCTAGTCTTTCAACATGCATCCGCAATTGCCTTCATAAATCATGATGACAACCAGTTAGAGTATGCTTTTGTGCAGAATTACATGAGAATTCAGCAAATAGCAACAGCATTGGACAAATTAATGTGGTTGCCTTTTAATTAGCTGGTATCGGGTCGGGTCGGGTCCTTCACTACCCGGACCCAGCATACTACAGGTCCAAAAATTAGACCCAGACCCAAGAGAACCAAGTCCGGACCCAGCATACTACACATTCCTCTATGGATCCAGGTCTCGGGTCCGGATCTTAAATACGTAATCGGACTGTTTCATCTTTTTTTAAAAATCATTTCTTTGCTTTTATGTATAAGGGATGTTTTTTGTTGTGAGAATTGTTTACTTTTACATTCATTGGTTCTCAAAATTGATTATTTTCGATATCTTCTATGTTCAGTGCATATGCAAGCTAAAGTCAGAGAAGTGAAATAATAATAAAAATTCTGTACATTTTGCTTTCTGATTGGAGATTTGTATTGTTTTGGGATGGCAAACTGGCAATCATCAGTTCAGCAGTAGCAACATTCAAGTGCAGAAGATGTCCTTGCATAACTCTAAAAGAGAGGGGCTTTGGCATTCACAGCGGTGTTTCTCATATTTCTGAAAATGATACAAATAGAAATAGGAAGTATACATGATCGCTGCAGTGGTCGTTTGCTATATTTTGACAAATTTTTAAACTTCCCATGAATTTTTTTATAATTAAATTGGGTTCCATATTTAAAATATTATTTAGTAAATTAATTAACTATTAAATTAACTGAAGTATATTTAAATAATCACTAATACCTTAATTAAGTGTTTAATTAAGTGTGATAGTGACCTAAACACTAATTAAATAGTGGGGAAGTTCTCAAACGAGACATGTTGCCTCGTTTGAGAACTTTTCACATCAGACGGGACAACATGTCCCGTCCGGCCTTTTTTTTTAATTTTTTTTTTGTTAGACGGTACAACATGTACCGTCTGATTATTAAAAAAAATTAAAAAAAACCAGACGAAATAACATGTGTCGTCCGATCTGATTAAAAAATAATAATAATAATAATTGGGACCTATATTATGAGAATCGCCATTTCGTTTCTCAAATCTGAGAACGTATTGTAGCGCCTTTGCCATAAAATGGCAAAATAAGAAACGACTGCAGCGCCAAGTTTCTGAAAATTTGAGAAAATGGCAAATATAGCAAACGACTGTGGATGCTCTTATAGTTCGTAGGTTTTGAATCTTATTGTTTAAATATGGTTACAAATGTTGAAATATAATATACGCTTTGCCTAGTATACCTAGTATACGCTTTACAGGATTTTTTACATTGCACTAAATACTAATCCTATAATGGACTACAACTGGAATTCCTTAAAAGAGTTGTTTTCTGCCATGATAAATTTAGTGTCAGTGAGCAAGATTGGCATTGTTTTCGTTTGTTGAGGTTCAGTCATACATTTTTCTTATATCTTTGTCTGCTAGATCTACTTAACATGGACATCAGTAGGTACATTACAGAACACCGCATTATTTTCATTGCAAAAGATAATAGAAGTATGGACTCTTGCAAGGCTTACAGGGATCAAAACGCTATGCGACAACCTACAAAATGCTTGTAAACATTTCATTTCACTCAGGCCTAAGTCGTTACTGGACATCCACATTCCAAGTACTGATTTGTAGAACTGAAAATGTTCATAATCAGTTAGAGTATTCAACAGCATTCACCCCATTCTAGTATACGAAATAAAATCGCACTTACGTTCAAAAAAAAAAAAACCATATTAGCCTTTTAACCTTTCAACCTTTTTACTACAATCCATTTCATTATACGAGTCAGAGATGAGAAGCAACTACTGAAAGAAAGTCTATACAAATCAAAAGATCACATGAAAGTCAATATATGAGACTAAGCATATAAATTATTTACTCATCAAGCATATAAAAAGTTGTTGCCCTTTTCTTTCTATCACGCAAAATTCTCACTTTACATGCTCTATAGTGCTTCCATAATGATGTAGTTCCAATTTTTGTACGATAAATAAGACGGTTACGACAAAACTTAAAGTGAGCCTGCTTTTTTTTTTCCATCTTTTGTGAAAAACTCAAAAACTACCGATTTCTTCTTGTTCTTATTCTCAATAGTTGTACTTGTGTCTGTGTGAGTGTCCTCCCCAGAAAGGATTGCTTCCCCAATAACCATTTGATTAATGCTTTCCTCAGCCATGAGTAACAAACAGAAAATTTTAAATAAAAAAAAAACAAAAGAAAACAAAAGTGTTATAATTTGGAATGCTTCCAGTGTTTGGCATGCTTGTACGGTATTGAGCTAAATTACAAATGTAACAAGAGAAAGATCATCAAAGTATAAAACACAAGGAAAAACCCCAGTCCAAATTACCCCCGAGCATCTTTCTTTCTCCCATGTAAATAGTAGAAATTATAAATTTCTCTCATTCTTAACAACCCATTTCACTCATATACATTTCACATCCCCAATTTCATATAAACAACAGAAGAGAACCATATAGCATAAAAAAGAAGAGCCAAAAGAACCCACTGTATTGTATACAGAATATAACCATTTAGCACAAAACCGCTAAGTTACTATATAGTGATCACTTATTGTATACAGAGTTAAATTTCATGAACATATTTATTTGTCTGAAATATTTGAAAAACAAAACATTAGATCAATTAATAAAAATACTTACACAATACACAACGGCAACTTGGCAAGCAGACTAACATTAAAACTCAAAGGTATTAAGAGCTAATCCATCATGAACCAAATGAAATTTATACCATTGATGACCAGAAACCCACATACAAATTCACATGCAACAAGTGAAAGGAGAGAGGGGGGGGGGGGGGGGGGGAGAAACTAGAGCATACCTGACCCGTGGTAAAGTTGAACTTGGGTCTTGGGTCTTCGATTCTGAGTGCGGGGCTGAGAACGGTCGATGGAGACACTTGGGTCCTCGAAGAAGAATGGTGGAAGGAGGACAGAGAGCAGTGAAAATTATGAACGGAGCAAAGAATAGAGGAGAAAAGAGGAAAGTGTCAGTGATCCGTTTCCCGAAAGTGCCGAAGGTAGCCCTTAGAGGGAAGGTTGGAAGAACTAAGCTTGAGAAAGAGAAAATTTAGAAAAAAATTTAGAGATTTGGGAAAGAAACTAGATTGACTTGATTCATTGATTAACCCTAGTTCTATTACATAGCTCTATATAGCAAGTAGAGAGGGTTGGTATGTTCAGGACAAACGGTCAGCACGTGCAATACGCGTGATGTCTACCCGCCATCTCCACATTTAAAAGAGAAGTGCATATTGCACGTACAATACTGATATTGAAAAGAGAAACAGATACATCTCAACAGCTACTATTACTACTCTCTGATCCCGAACACGACGATGAGGATCTCCAGCTCCGGTCACGCCCCCGACGTCCCTAACAACTCCACCCCCCTCAAATTGAGCTTGTCCCAAGCTCAAAATCAGGAAATTTCTCGTTATAGGACAGGTACCCCGTTAGAAGCTTCATCCATGTGTTCAGCTTCCACACCGGCAGCACCTTGGGTAGCTTCTTAGTTTGAAGGGCTTCCACACGTTTGACACCCCTAGAAACAGTATAAGTGCCTGAAGCACCACTGATTACCTAACAGGGGTTGCTCTTTATGTGTTTCCTAAGATCATCTTCATTGTCAAACTTGAAGCTGTACAATTCCTGTCTTTGGGTCAAGCCAACTGGACAAATTCTGTAGATTTTCAGTTCATCCCCTCCTCTGATATTTGCTGGTCTTTCTATCTTCCATGTAGGTATGTGATTCAGGGACTTGAACTTAGAAAGAGCTGCACCCTCCAATGCCTTTAAGGTCAATTTCCATGATCTGAGATAAACTGACTCCATTTCAAATCGACCTCTTTCTCTCACATACAAGTGATATAAAGTCCCTTCGCTGCTGGAACATTTACAGGGGCGATTCTGAACCCTGGCAATCTTTTCTTCTTTTTTGTGGATCTCAGTTGCAATATGAATGCAAATCCTGCAAGAAGAGTGGGTTGCTTCCATGTCTACAAGACCTTTGAAGGAGTCAGATGGACCCATCTAATTTCCAACTGATTGATTTGTTAAAAGCATGGGATTTGAAGCAAGGTATTTCATTGACTTAGCAATAAAGACAGCATCAGAGATCTCTTTCCGTGACAACTACCATATGAGTCTATTGTAACTTTCAACTTCTCAAGCATTTCCAGAGCCTACAAACGGAAATTATGATCCCGACAATTAGAAATGAAAGCAGCTGCAAGGACATCAGCAGTCTTTGGAACCAATGATGCTATGATGTCATATTCTACCCAAGAGAAGTAGCCAACTGGAACATCTGATGATAGACTAGTAGTCCTGATGATCTTATACCCTCTCTTCACAAATGAGCTCATCACTGCATTGTAAGTATAGCTCCCAGGTTGCATTCCTGCCAGTGTAACTAAGTCAACTGATGCTTTGGTATGGCCAGCTCTCTTTAATACACCCCCCTCCCTATACTTGAGGGGGAAAACATGACCAGGTCTTCTAAAATCTCCTGGCTTTGAATCCGGAGAAGAAAGAGCAAGAATTGTTGTTGCCCTGTCTGCAGCTGAAACTCCAGTGGAGGTGCCCACTCTGACATCCACATTCACTGTTGAAGCGCCAAATGAGAGATCCTCAATATCAGTCATTGGGGACATCATAGGAATTCTGAGCCTCTCTAGGTCCTCTTCCTTCATTCCAACAGATACAATACCAGAACCATGCTTGATCATGAAAGCAATGGCCTTCGAAGTTGCACAAGTTGCCGCCATGATAAGATCTCCTTCATGATCACCTTTCTCATCATCTACAACAATCACAAACTTTCCCTGGCGTAATGCAGTGAGAGCCTCATCGATTGAGGAGTAACCTTCAGAAGGATGGTCAGGATCACCTTTGGCGTTACTAACAAAGAAGTCAACAGTTTCTTGAGTTATTTCAGCACTAACAGTGACAAATGACACATCTGATCCAGATAAGAAAGGCTTTTCAAACTTCATTTGATATATAGAAGATCCCAAATCCGTCAGCATCTTTGTGATGTTCCTCATCAATCCTCTATTAATAACTTCACAAGTTCGCTCGTTGTGTATGAGTTCAAGGAGAGTGCTGAATAGCCTCTCTTGGATTTTGCTTGAATATATAACATTGTCAAGAATGCAACCCTCTTTCCTGTAAGGTTCTAAATCCTTTAAAAGTAACTCAGGCACCACAGAATCATCAATTGGAGAAAAATTGGATTCAATCATACAGCTGCGAAGGACTTCAACAGACACTGGACTGTTTTCAGGTATGTAACTATGCAACATATCTGTAGTGATAAAGTTGAAATCAAACCAAGAGGGTTTTACACCCAATTGTAAGATCATCTGCAATGCTAAGGCATGTGGAGTGGGGAATAATATGGGAAAGAAAATCGGTACAAGGGCCGATACACATATTGGCCACCAAGAAGGGTCTGGATGAACTCGAGTAGGTGGTGGTCTGCCATTAAGCACTACTTTGTTCGCGACAATTATAGCCGTAAGAAATTCCCATTCTGTCTCCTTGACATTTAGTCGAACACTCAATAAGAGTCCAAGATAAAGGGAAATCGTCTTCAACACATTACCACAAACACTTGGTTGATGATTAGGAATTGAAGTAAGGATTGGGAAAACTTCAATCATAAACTTCTCCTCATTTTCTTGTTTATGCATTTCAACAAACACCTTGAATGTCTCATCACCATTCTTCTCAACACTCTTTACTTTAGCTTCAAAACTCAACAAATCTTCACTATTTACAACAACTCCATCCTTAATTTGAGCTCTAAACACATTCCCACCATCACAACAACCTTTAGAATTTAAAGAGTTTGTGTTAGGATTAGTTACCTCCCTCCTTTCAACCTGTTGAGGAGCTATTGAAGATAGTGGAGAAGTGGAATCAGTGGCGTGGTGTGTGGTTGTTGGTTGGATGGTTGCAATATCGACATCATCGCATCTAATTTCTCTTTCAGTTTGGTCATCCTCACCTCAAACTCTTCATTGAGATAATCGAGTCGCTTCTCCAACAAATTCGACTATAAATGGAACGCTCGAATCCCCTCCTTCACTGAACGAATACCCTCCTTCACCGTCATCGTGCCTCCGGTGAAGGTTGGCTCTGATACCACTTTGTCAGGGATCCGTTTTCCGAAAGTGCCGCAGGTAGCCATTAGAGGGAAGGTTAGAAGAACTAGGGTTGAGAAAGAGAAGATTTGGGAAAGAAATTAGAGATTTAGGGAAGAAACTAGATTGATTTGATTCATTGATTAACCCTAGTTCTATTACATCGCTCTATATAGCAAGTAGAGAGGGTGGGTATGTTCAGGACAAATGGTCAGCACGTGCAACATGCGTGATGTCTACCCACCATCTCCATATTTAAAAGAGAAGTGCATATTGCATGTACAATACTGATATTGAAAAGAGAAACAGATACATCTCAACAGCTACTATTACTACTCTTTGATCCCGAACACGACGATGAGGATCTCCAGCTCTGGTCACACCCCCGACGTCCCTAACAGAAAGCGCTGCGCTAAGTAACCCTAGATTTTGGGGGGAAATAGGGAGGAAGAAGAGAGACAGGGAGAGGAGTCGGGTCGGGTCAGAAAGAAAAGGAAGCCCGGGAGCCCTATGTTTTTTGTATTTTAATTTTATTGAAAAGTGCTAGCGGGTCCGGTCGTGTTGGGTCGGATTGGGTCTGTTTTAAACTGTTATTTTATTCTGGTCGGGTCCAGGTCCGCATTGGGTTAATTTAGGAAGGACCCGGACCTGATCAAAACAAGCAATGCGTTAAAATTTTCGACCCGGACCCGACCCGTATTAGACCGGTCGGTTCTGGTCCATTGCCGGGTCCAAATCGGATCCGGATTACGGGTTTTCGTAACGGTGTATTTTTAATAAATGTTCAAAGGCAACAAATCTCAACAAATTGAAGTAATTGTACAAGTAAAGATGGGAAATAGCTGTACAATCTCAGGTTGATTTCCCACCATATGCAGACTACAGGTATCATGTGGATGTCCCTGAGTGCACTAAAACCGAAGTAGTTTGAGTGAGCAGATACCCTTTGAGTTTGAGGGTAAGGTACGGCAGAATGAAAGATAGAAAAGGTTACAACTTGTTCCTCAAAATGATGGTGAATAACTAAGGGTCTGTTAGAATAGTTGTTTTAAACCCTTTTTTCTATTTCTAAAACAAAAAAAGCGTTTGGTTACCCTCTTTTCGAAGCGATTTTTTGCTTCTCTTTTCAGAAAAATCCAAAAGGGTCATTTCTCTTTTTTGGTTAACCATTCATCTCTCTTTTTTGATATACTATTATTATAATATATATACTATTATTATAACTAGTTGAAATTTACTACGCACCAAGTGCACGTAGCTTGATGCACATGAATGTTGAATATTTTAACAATATTTCATGTTATTGAGAAAATCAATCATAGAATAAATTTTATTAAGAATTGAAAAGATTGTATAGTATAAACACTACATATTAATTATGTACACAAAATACTTAAAAATTTAAAACTAAAGACCCAATATTATCATGAGTAAATAAAATAACATGTAAATAATAGTTTTATCTAAAATGTACAGATATAATCATTGTATTTTTTATAAGATTAATCATCATTTTCGACTTTAAATTTCTTGAACTTAAAACTCATATTTTAAAAAAAAAAGAACATCGTATTTTTCATACGATCAATCATAACTTTGACTTTAACTTTCTTGAACTTGAAACTGCTTATAACTTCTTGTTTATCCTTTTAATTTTACATCCAGTCAATGTTCAACTTGTGATTTGATCAAAAAAGTATACTCATCTCCAATGCATTTTTTGGTTCTTCTATCAAAAGCTTCAACATTTTTCTCTGCATACAGAATTAAGTAATTAGCTCTTAGTCATTTTTAGCACTATGAGAATAACATATTATACCTTATTCTTAATATATTTCAAAACTTTCGCAGAACAGCTGATGATGCATCTTGCTTCGTCATCAAATAAAGTCAATTCTACCTACGCACTTGTATCTTTTATTCTGATTTTGAATACATATATGAAACAATTTATTCTTAATTTGTTTATTATTTTTTTTATTTGATTGAAGAATGAAAAAATGGAAAACTAACAATATGGTGTTTTGTATACCTTAGATCATATTTAACATTATTCTTTTTACACTTTCGACAATGAACTTCATCATTTTCAACACTGACTTTTGTTGAACAGGCCTTGCATGCAATGCACCATGGATCTCTAACGTCTTTGACATTTTTATCAAAACATTGCAATAGTAGTATTGTGCATTGAAATGTTAAATAAAATTTAATTCATGAAAATATTTCTAGACATATAGAGAACTGAACAACATATTTAAAAATGATTTCATTATTTATAATACCTCAGAAAAATTCTCGTCTACACAATATAGAATGTCAGTTAGTTTCACTTCTTCCACATCCATCTATAACACTTCCCAACTTTAAACTGATGTCAAATTTATCGTGCATTGGGATATATCTTTTTTCGACATTTCTCATTATTCCATTAGAAATTAAGTAAATTTTATGCTCCTCAAGAGTTTGTTGGAACGTTTCCACCGCTTCATTAAACATTACCACCAGATTCTATTTCTCTACAAAAGATGAAAATTTAGTAATAATAATTATTTATGTATGCATATGTACGGATATTTTTAACAATATTTAAAGTGTCTTACCTCATCATCCATAAGTGCCACTTTTGAGATTTTTCCTGTGCCTTTACTATCTTTGTATTCTTTCGCACCATAATGTTTCGTAACCAAATCTTTAATAGTCCACAATTGCTGATTTTCTTACAAAGAATTGATAGAGCAATATTCATAATGAGAATTGCCCATTGATATAGACAATCTGCAAAAATATAATTATTAACAAGTTAGTTTTGTCAAATAAAATTTATTAATAAGTCATTAGTTGAAGTTTTAGTTTTAGCATGATCAGAAATCATATGAATAAAGGATAAAAAATTTAACTGCAATATCTTATTGTACTATAAATAATCCAAAATTTCAAAAACAATTTATTGATGATGAATGAAAGTTGGCAAAAAGCAATAATAATTTTAATCAAATTGAGAGATGAGTTATAAAAAAAAAATTCAAATTTTAAACAAGAGTAAACTATTTGGTGGAAAACTTATTTCTCTCTTCTTCTATGAAGTTTTTATTAACTTTTTTTAGTGTTGATCCAAACTTTATAAATTGGAATACTATTTTTGCAAAAAAAAATCCGCAGTTGTCTTATCAAATACATGTAAAACCATAATTATATTTTTGTTGATCTTTGTTCGATAGTATAGAGGCTTCTCTAATGATACATAATGGAATTACCACTTTAACGAAAGAAATATAGATAAAGGAAAAGATCAGCATTAATAACAAAGAATTAGTTACTCATTTGTAGTGTGTGATCAGAAGGTCTTTTCTAAATTGAAGAAATATGCATCAGAAACAAGATATCAAATACTAATTACAATGAACTACAGTGCTATAAATATTAATTACAATGAATTTTACTTTACAAGAAGAACAACTATTGAAAAAAGGTGAGTTTTTACTGAACTGACAGTGCCATAAACAATTAGCTCTAGGTTATTTTTAATATCAAATACATGTAATACTATAATGATGTTTTAGTTTATCTTTGTTCGATTAGTGGGGAGGGTTCTCCAGTGATAACTAATAGAATTACCACTTTAACAAAAGAAATCTAGATAAAGAAAAAAAAATCAGCACCATAAGAAAAAAAAATCAGCACCATAAACGAAGAATTAAGTCGTTCTTTTTCTCTCTTGTATATAAATTTACATATAAAATATGTTTTGAAAAGAAAAAAAAATCTCTCTTTATCCCAATTAAATCTGGTCTAAATTTTCATGCAGCTGATTGTATGGTAATATGTTGCAAATTTTTGGATTTTACACATTTGATCAGGGACATGGTATACTTATTCTTTTCATTTTTAACAAAATGATTGTATTCTGTATATAGCTACATTCATTGTCCAAAGATTCGAAAGTATGAGACATAATTGCTAACCTCATTTTGAATATAATTACCACATAATTAGTAGTTAGAATTTCAAAAAGAAAAATGAGAACACTAATTAATAGTTAACACATATCTAGTGCAAGTTAAATGATGATTTTACTCCCCCAAAAGGAAATTCCTGAATCATAAAGCCCTCTGGCCCTCACCGTTTAGTTTCTTTCATCATTTACACCAATCATACTTCCAGAAAGGAAAATCTTACAACTTATGTATAAACATTTATACACTAAAACTATTAGTTTTCTTTTAATCTACAGAATTACAATGGTGGATGTTTTTGACCCAACAACACCACTCTATGTAATATTGAACAAAATATAAAGGAAGTACCTAAAGAATGTAATATACAAGCAGTCTTGTGATCAGAAAACAATCTGTAGAGTAGCAGGTGCCATTATCTTCAGTTATTATCCAGTTACTCAGAAACTCACAAAACTCTATCTTAACGAGGAATCTGGTACATCTGAAACCACTCTGGCATGTGCAATTTTTCATGTAGTACAAGCCTTACATCTTTCTGTAGTGACAAATGCTTTAGAAGTGGAAGTAGAACTTCCACCAGCTGCAGTATTTCACTTGAAAGAGGAATTAAGAATAAGAATAGTAATCGAAAGATGAAAGCAAGGATCAATACTTGTCTAAACTTAAGTTGATGCATTTTCAATCTACTTGCCTACAAACTTTGTATTGGCTGATATTGAATTAAACATGAAAAAGAAAAATAACAGAAACCATAGATGAACCTATTTATAATGTCGGTGTAACACATGCACACAACATAACAGAAGGATTCGAGAGAAAGAGGGCAATAGAAGAATATTTATAATATATTCATAATATATTCTTTATAACTTATTTAATTTTACATTGAATATTCTATATTTTTAAAAAAAACCATAACTATTAACTCTACATAAAAACATAAAAACATATTCATCTAGTCAACCAACTTTTGTTAGAACATGTATAAGGTGTCCTTTATGAAAACTACTTAGATTATTAGAAGACAAACTTTTATTACTTAGTATTTACTTTATGAAATTAACTTATAGACAAACTATATAATTTAATTTATGAAATAGATTCGTATCAGATAATTTAATAAACTTAGTAGAGTTGGATGAAAACAAACAACATACAACAGAACTAAATGTTTGCAGAGCAAAGGAAAAAATATTGCAGTGTTGTAATGCACTATATTCAAAAGACAAATCGTAAGTTATTTCGAGTATGTTTATAGTTAATCTTCATTTGAAAAGTGACAGTGAGAAGAAGAAACAATTTAGTATCGAGAAATAAGTGATCTTAAATTTATTACCTGATTATGTTTTTTGAGTATTTCAGAAAGTATATAACTAATGATAAGTTATAGAATTTAAAGACTACATTGAAATGTTACAAAAGTTGCCGAGAACAAAATTATTGAACCTGACTAAGATGGTATGTGCAATTGGATGCTACGTAGGTACATATATGCATTCAAACTTGGAAAATTTCCAAATGAATCAAAAGAGATTGAGGTCTAGCATAATTCTGAACAAAATTTTCTTAGCAAAATCCATAAAAGAAAAGAGGAATAAAAGGAAGAAATCAAATCAAATGTTAGGCCGCAAAATATCTTGCCGAACTAGTCAACCAACTTTTGTTAGAACATGTATAAGGTGTCCTTTATGGAAACTACTTAGATTATTAGAAGGCAAAAGCACCAACCAAGAGTACTCGGTAGATAGGATCATAGGAGAGCAATAACTATTCCATTCATTCATAAAAATATAACTGTTTCCAACAACACTTCCCTAGCCTTCAAATGGGTCCCAAAACTTGTTTTTTACATGAATAATTATCAAGGAAATGGATTGGAACTTGCTAAACAAAAAACCTACAGATCAGAAATAACATAAAATAGTTGCTTATAAAGATATAATCAAGCCAAATAAATCAAGACTAAATCTTCCTATATTCCTGACACATTGCTTCTCAAACCATCTTTTATCTCCATTAGCTGGACACATGTCTAAGAAGTAACCATGAAGAGTTAGAATCTAACACAAATATGTCTCTATAATAGATGTCCCCGCCACATAATGATCCCATATTTGGCAGAACCAAAATGAAAATTGAGATTAGAAACTGAGTGCCCAATACTTTGAAAGCCAAGAATCCGAAAAAGAGCATCCACCTCTGTAGACAAAAACTCATTGGAAACATATGTTGTCTTCAGTCTCTCTCTTTTTCATCCATTTTTAGATTTCTTTATTTGACCTCTATCAAATATAACAAATATCAGCTAAAATACCCATACCCTTATCTCGGCATTTGGATTAAATTTCCTTATTCCATAATCTATTCACCATGTAGAAGAATCTCTAGTTTTCCATTGATTGTGGAAGTATAATTCTCATTTTTGTACCCTTATCTCGGCATTTGGATTAAATTTCCTTATTCCATAATCTATTCACCAAGTAGAAGGATCTCTAGTTTTCCATTGATTAAGGAAGTATAATTCTCATTTTTGTCACTCCCCTCTAACTTCCATTACCAAACAAGCACGCAAGATCACGACAATAAAGTCTGGCTTGATATCACTACACAAGGAATACAAATGTGAGAATGATTTTAACAACATCAGTAATCAAAAATCAAACTACCAAATAAAAAAATATTCAAGGTCAAGGTTTACTAAACAATGTTTCATTTTTCCTTCCCAACTTTTGAGGCCTTCCTCTAGTAAACAAATAAATGCAATTATGCAATCTAATACGTATCAATCTTTAAAAAGTATTTACCGTCACTATCTATTAACTTGAGATACATCAACTTTTCACCAATTCAGAATTGAAATAAATCATATACTAAACAGAATGAACAATTTTATCAAGGGATAAGAACAAATGCAACGCATCCTTCTTCATTCGCAAAGAGCTAAGGATGTATGACAGTTATGCACATGTTTGAAAATTTTCAATTAAGATGAGATAAATCTGGGCAATTTCTAAACTTGATTCAGAATCAGATTCAAATGCAAAACATAAGCTAAAAAATTATACAAAATTTTACTACTACTTGTGAGAAAATCAATTTACTTTTCATAAACCTTTGCATCAATGTTTAGATTTTCAAATATAACTTTAATCATCTGTTTATCAATCAGTTTGCAGGAAGAAAATAACCAACAATCAAAAATTACATAATTGAACTACATCAGCTTATGCTTAGTAGTTGATTGAAGATAAACCTTTACAGAATGTGTGTCATTTACTAAGGAAGTAGAGGCACAAAAGCCCCATCTTTAATAACCAGAGTACACACTACTCTTACATAGAACTTAATTACACTTGAAATTGTTTAAAGTTCTTAGTAACGGTGAATTTTCTAAAGATGAGGTAAATATAGTTTCGAATAACAACGCTATATAAATGAATAACAATAGTAGCTTTTTAAAATAAAATAAAAAAAACTAACGAAGCTGATTGTTTGCCCCAACAAGTAGAGTTGTATCCCCACAGTAAGAGCTATATTGTTGAATCCTCAGTTAAATGCCTTATACCAAACTCAAGTACCTGAAATAGGAACATATCGTCAAAACATCTACAAGTATCATTTTCGGGGCTATAGAGACATATATAGACGGTAAATGCATGAGTATCAAATGAAACAAGGCGACTGAAAACTCTGCAACTTATATCTCATGGTAGACTACTCATAGGCATTACTGATCCCCTTGAACTTCTACTCTCTAGTCTCACTAAAATGAGTAAATAAAGGAAAGTTGAGTGCTACCACATTTGAAAATATGAGCACCGTTTTCTTTTTTGATAGATTAGTAAACTTACATGCACGAAAACTATGGGTCAAATAATATACTGCAATATGAAGCAAGCCATAAAATTAAATGGCTGTAGAGTGTAGACTACTAAAACTTCCCACATTATAATCCAGGATAAGGCATCAACAAGTTCGTCAAGTCCATGTTAAGCATAAATTAGGTCTATTTAATTACATTCAACAGTGAATTTTTCATTGCAGATTACTTTCCCTTGCTTTCTTGTGTTGTTTTTTGCTTCCAAGTTTAACTCAATAATATGCTGTCAATTTTTCAACGTACTGGCTGTTATAACTAATAGCAAGATATCAGCAATAAAAATAATAAGATATAAGAAGAAAGAGTAAGTAGAAACTTATATCTGCACAAAACATTCATTCATAATAATTTCCGGCTTTAAATAGACTTTGAAGTTAAAGATAAGATTCAAAGGGGAAAATAAAATCTGATCCTGAAAGAAAGGTAATTGTTATTTTAAAATAAAATTTAAGACATTCATCATCTGTCACATAAAAGGTAATTGTTTTCACAAAACTTGATTGTCATCTAAAAAAACAAATACACAAAATTAAATTTGGACATTATTTTTTCAAGCAATCTCCTTTTCTGCTCAGAGATCATTTCTGATCATTATTGAAAAGAAAAGGAGAAGCGTCAAAACCAATTAAATCAAAGAGGAGCCACCAGATACAAAGGTAACGTGAACTCAAAACCAAGTTCTCCAAGAATGAAGGAGAATATGAAGGTTTAGCACAAAGATTGAATGAAAATGCTTATATACCCAACAATGTCAGATTAAGGCACTTGAAGCCTAGTTATCATGCAAAGTATGAGTGAAGGACATGCAAACTTGCTTATTTATGCATCATGATTTTGATATCTAGAATTTCAAACTTACCATTACCAATATTCGATATATGGTAGCACGAATTTTTGGTACAAGCCCTTTCCTCAATCTGTTGATCTTCTCATCTTCTTCCAACTATAGTGCAATAAAAATTATACATGATGGATTTATTTGTTTTTTCTTCTCGCAAGTTTG
Source organism: Hemerocallis citrina (assembly GCA_017893485.1). Lineage (NCBI taxonomy): Eukaryota > Viridiplantae > Streptophyta > Magnoliopsida > Asparagales > Asphodelaceae > Hemerocallis > Hemerocallis citrina. The sequence goes on along the minus strand of CM030365.1, from coordinate 151,941,282 downwards.
TGACATTTCCTGAGTAATTGATAACAAAGCTACTTGTTTTGCTTTATCAAAGATTCACCATCTTCTTTCCAACTTTTGCCCTTTAAAAGGCATCGATAGAATCCAATTTGCTGATCACTAAGAACATCTTGGTTCAATATTTGACGCTTATATATGTAACTTTTCTTTTTAATAAAGCAATTAAATCTCCATTTGGGAAAGGTTGTTGATGACTCAAAGTATTCAGCATATGATTGTTGTTCACATCACCTAATTATTCAACCAAATTAATTCATAATTTCAGCAACAAAAAAAATCAAAATTTAAAATGAAACCAAAACCCTAATTTGTAAGCCTAAAGGTCTCACCTTTGGAGGAAATGCCATTCCACGAGCTCCTTTTGAAGGCGGTTGCATGCGATCTTTCTCAAAGCCTGCGAATCTCCACCAAAATCAAATCTTTTTTTTGTCAAGATCGAATTTTTTGATCGAAATCGAAGTGATTAGAGAGAGATTGAAGATGATTGATTGATTACCTTGCGAGATTGATCACCTAATTATTCAACCAAATTAATTCAAAATTTCAACAACAAAACAAAATCAAAATTTAAAATGAAACCATAACCCTAATTTCTAAGCCTAAAGGTCTCACCTTTGGAGGACCGCCATTCCATGAGCTCCTTTTGAAGGCGGTTGCATGCGATCTTGCTCAAAGCCCGCGAATCTCCACCAAAATCAAATCATTTTTTGATCGAAATCGAAGTGATTAGAGAGAGATTGAAGATGATTGATTGATTACCTTGCAAGATTGAGTAGATGAACTGGTCATCACTCAGGGATTTGGGGAAGAAGAAGAGGGGGAAAAGGAGCCAACTTTGGGTTCGATTTGGGATATACTTAGATTTCAGATTTTGGTAGGAGATAATTGAGAAAGATGTAGAGCGGCATGAGAGGAGAAAGGGGTATCAAGTATTTAGATTATTTAAATGATTAATGAAATAATATTAATGACTAAAATTAACGGTTAAAATTAAGACGATCATGTCCGGTCTACGGTTTAGATCATGTTTATATGAATGGTTAAGATCGAGCTGTCGAAATCGATGGTTGAAATCGCCTATGGACAGATTTATTGTGGCTTTTATAATAGAAATAGATATATCTAATTATTTCATATATACTATTTTAATATACCATTATAATATTATATTGTTATTATAATATATATTATTATTATTATATATTACTATTATATAATATTATATAATTTATTTTGTAATTTATTATTATTATATTAAATTATTTAAAATATTATTATAATATATTATTATTACATATATATTATTATAATTATTATATGTTATTATATATATGTATATAATTAAATATGTTTATTATAATAAATTATTTCATATTATTATATAATATACAATTATTATAATATACTATTATTTTATATATACTATTTTATATACTATTATTATTATTATATTATTATTATATATATTATTATTTTATTTATACTATTTTATATATACTATTATTATATTATATTTTTATTATATATGTTATTATTTTATATATACTATTTTATATACACTATTATTATATTATATTATTATTAAATATATTATTATTATATATATATTATATTATTATTATTATATTATTTTTATTTTTTAATATATATATATATATATATATATATATATATATATATATATATATATATATTATAATATATATTATTATTTCATATATACTATTTTATATATACTATTATAATATTCTATTATTATTATAATACATATTATTATTATTATATATTACTATTATATATTATTATATATATTATTATATAATTTATTATTATTGTAATAAATTGTTTAATACATAATTATAATAGATTATTATTACATATATATTATTATAATTATTATATGTTATTATATATATGTATATAATTAAATATGTTTATTATAATGAATTATTTCATATTATTATATAATATACAATTATTATAATATATTATTATTTTATATATACTATTTTATATATACTATTATTATATACTATTATTATATTATATTGTAATTATATATCCTATTATTATATTATATTATATATATTATATATATTATATTATATTATTATTTTATATATACTATTTTATATATACTATTATTTCATATATACTATTTTATATATACTATTATAATAATCTATTATTATTATAATATATATTATTATTATTATATATTACTATTATATATTATTATTTATATTTTCATATAATTTATTATTATTAAATAAATTGTTTAATATATAATTTGAATATATTATTATTACATATATATTATTATAATTATTATATATTATTATATATATGTATATTATTAAATATATTTATTATAATAAAATATTTCTTATTATTATATATCAGTATGTATGTATATGTATACAACATGTATGTATCAGAGTATATATACTATATACAGTATATACATACAACCAAACCTATACATACATAATACTCTCATTTTCAAAAAACTGTTTTTAAAAAAAAATTACTTACCAAACAGCTTTTATGCTCTCATTTTCAGAAAACAGTTTTCAGAAAACTCTTTTCAGAAAACTGTTTTTAGAAAACTGTTTTCAAAACAACTAACCAAACGCAACCTAAGTTTTCGCTTGCATTCGCAAAATCTCTATCGAGGCCTACGTCTGATCATGTCCCCATTATTCTTTCTTCCGAGGAGGTGCACCTTGGGAAGCATTCTAAATTCATATATGAGAAGGGTTGGTTGGAGATTGTAGGATTCCACCATTTAGTTATGGAGAACTGGTCCAATCCTACATGGGGAACAGAAGTAGCGGCAATCTGGTGATAAAAAAATTGCAGACTCCGATCCAAACATAGGAAATGGAATTGGACCAGATTAACGACAATCTGGAGAGCCAAAGAACCCATTATAGATAAAATTGATGAGCTGGAAAGAACGGAGGAGATTAGAGACCTCACTCAAGATGAACGGAATATGCTACTAAAACTTAGGGAAGACATAGCACATTTGTACATTTGAGGAGATTAAATGGTAGTTGTGATCCAGATTTTCGTGGCTTAAAGAGGGAGACGCAAATAGTGCTTCTTTGATCGCAGAGTCAGCGTGCATCGAAGGTCTAATCTTATCCTTTTGGTCCGGAAAGAGGAGGGCGAGATTCATGAAGACGAGGAATTTAAAAAGGTGTCCCAATTCTACGAAAAAAATCTCTTTGGGCGCAAACCATACTTTAGAATGCCACTCAGCTTGGCCTGTTACTCGAAATTCGAGATTGTTCTATTTCCTGATGTTAGCAATGTACAGTGGTCAAATCAGATTATTTTCTTCTCGATCAAATTTCTGGCAGGACTGCTCAGACGAGCTTCTACAAGAATTAAGGTCCATTGAAGCCCCATTCTCGAGAGAAGAAACTAAGGAGGTAATATCTCAAATGGGTAAGAAAAGGGAATTGGGTCCTGACGGGTTGCCGATTGTAATACCCCAGATTTTTAAATAATATTTTTAAGATTAATAAGTGGATTAAGATGACTTTTTGTGATTTAATAAACATTTTTCTGAAATTTACCTTTTACACGTGCAAAACATATGCAAATATTTTTCTTGGGAAGTTCAAAGTCAAAAATTATTTTGGGGAAACCCATTATTTATTATTAGATATTATTTGTGAATTTTCTAGATTTTTCTGATAATTATTTGACCTATTTGCAAATATTACAAAAAAATTGACTTTTGTGCAAAAAATTACCACTTGGAATGAAAACTCTAGATTTTCAAATTTTTGGGCTGGGCATGATGCCTAGTCAACTCAGAGGTAAAGAGTTTACTTTTTATTTTAATGAATTTGGTTTATTTTGTAAGTTTTGATAAAGAATGGTCTTTTTGCAAAATTGCCACTTAGAGGGGCAAAAGTGCAATTTCGTTTTCTGGGTTTTTAAAACAGTGCCGGCCAATATTAGGGGAGTTGTTCTTATTTTTAAATCTCAATTAATATGGTTTTATTTAATTTCCAAGTATAACGATATATATATGTAAAGATATATTTAAAAGAGGGTATTTTGCAAATCTATTCAAAACCCTAATTACTTGGATTTCCGGCCTATAAATGGTGGGGTGCAGCCGTCTCTTTGCTGCACAACACAAAAGTGATTTCTTATTATTATTTTCTTGAAGTTTTAAAGTGAGGATCTTGGTTTTCTTGCGAAATGAAAAATTTTCTTATTCTCTTTATTTTTCTTCGGTTGATTCTTCAATAAGGTGAGTGACATATGTTTATTTTCTCATTGTTCTAAGCATGTTGTATGTGATAATTTATTTATTAGAAATCTTGTTAGGTGATGGTATGAAGATATAATGAATTTTGATGAATAGATGAATTAAAAATTGAATCTTTTCATGAAACTATACTATTGATGATTAAAACCCTAATTTGATAACTTGAGATTTGTTAAGAACTTAAGATAAATCATGAGTAGGATGTTTTCAATCATATTGTTGCTGATTTGAACATATATGTTGAGTTATGTGATATTATTGCATGAAAGTAAACAAAATTGATAAAAATGAACTTTACTGTGTATATGCATATATTGTCTGTTCTTGATATTCCAGTGGATAAAACTTGACTGGAACTTGTGGTGATTTGCTTATATATCATGGGTATGTTGTTTTGTATTATATCTTTACTGATTTGATTACCCAAATTAAGTTTGCATGATGATTATTTCAAAAGTAAACAAAAACCTAATCTTTACTTTGCATATACAAACATACACTCTGTTTTGGTATTTTTGATGAGTAAGAACTTGATTAATACATGTTGTATTGTATATATTTCATGGGAAACTGATGTGAGGGGTTGTGTATGTGCTTAATAGACTACAATAGGGGTTTTGGAACAAAAGAATCAAGTTTTGAAGTATTAAAAAGGGGGTTGAGTTTCGGGCTGAAGCTTTCGGCCTAATTTGACTTTTCATGATTTTTTTCGAAGTTTTCAACTGAGATTTGATTTGTTTTAGTACTGAGGTGGTTTTGAACTTTATACTACATATATACAATGGATTCTTATGCTTAACCAATGCACAAATACACACATACACACATTTGCATTTATATATATTGTTTTGAAGACTTTGTGGATTTTGATGAGGTTTTGATTGGTTTTCAATTGTTTTGATTCTGAGATAGTTTTGAACATTGCTTTACTCTTTATTGATGAAATTTTGAGGCTTCGACTGAAGCAAGAATACACATAAATACACTTACATATGTATATTGACTGTTTTGAAAGAATTTTGTGAAAAAAATAATCTTTTGAGATCTTGATATGTTTTGATGTATTTTAATAACTCCTATATGTTATACAAGATATGTTTTATCACCTCAGGAAATTTAATTTTGTTTTTACAAAGATTTAATCGAGTATCAGTCGAAACATGCACAAAACAACCCAACCTGGCTGTTTAGCAGGTCACGGTCGACCGTCATACCCCTATTTTGAAAATCTTGAATTGACAGTCAACTGCTCTGTTTGAGAAGTCGACCGTCACTTATTTCTTTTGGCTGTTTTGTTGGGTTTTCTTCGTTTATTTAAAACGGTTATTTCTTCGATATTATGGATTATTACTCCACTGTTTTAAATGATGTTTTTACTACAAATTACAGTATTTTACAGAGAGTTGTATTTTATTTATAATAGAGTTTTAAATATATTCTTATGACCTTATTAAGTGAGTTATATGTGTTTTCAAAAGAATTGATGTTTTGTGATATTCTACGACTTCAAAATATGGTTGTCCGTTATTTAATGGATTTAATATTTAATATGAATTCTGGAATTTTATGAGCACATTAAATGAATTTGAATTTTTGTTGATTTAAAAAGTTTTCTTCATATAATCGTTTTGATGATGGATTTGTGAGTTTTATTGAAAGTTTTGGTATTGATGGTTGAGTTGTGAATCTCTAGGAGTTGAGTGGGAGTCCTGTGAACCGTTAGATAAGATTTTGTGGATTTAGACCAGTGGGATCTTGGGTTTTTTGTTGTGGAATTAATTCTTGCAAGATACACTAACTCTAGAGAGGGGAATTTGTGTATTTAATAATAACCAACTTAAGGATAGGCACTAGTAGAGATGTGATGGAACTTGAAAAACGTAAGTATATGAACTTGGTTTAGGTCCAACGGATGCATTCCAGGACTTGTGTGTTGTTCTGTCTCGAGAGGACATTTGTATGTTCGCATGTCGAGAGTCTGCAGGCCTATTCACGGAGCATGCAGGACGCATTCGCTTGTTGAGGGTCGGCGGGCCTATTTACGGGATGTACCTGTGTATCTGCACGTTGAGGGCCTTGCAAGACTATTCGTGGGGTACACAGTAGGGAGGTGATTCTCTAGTTTTTGAGCAATTCTTACATGATGCTTGTGCGTCAAGGGTTGTGATGCCTATTCGCGGAGTATTCTGGACCATATTTCCATCACCGTAGGAGGATTAGTTGCATAACGGGGATTAAATCATATCAAGTGGAGAACATTAAGGGCTTGCACCGGACCTATATAGTATGGAATGCATAGAATCTGATAAGTATGCATTAGAGAGTCAGCATATAGCATTGGTATTTTCTTGACTTGGTTTTATGCATGTTGTTTTCTGTTTTTTCTACACTTGACACTTAGTCTAGTTTCACTTGATGTTTTCATGTTTTATTTATTGTTACTTCATATTCCATTGTTATTATTGTTGATATATGTTGTTTATGAGTTTATCCTTTATGTTTTATTTATATTTCATTTATTTTTATGTCACTCACACCGTTATGACTGACCCATGTAGTTTTGGGGGTTAGGGTTATCTCTAGCTTCATGTTTTACAGGTAGGTACTTATAGCATTGGAATCTGGATGCATATGGTAGAATGATAATGTGGCTTATGTAAATTGTAAAATATGTGTTGTAAAAGAAAAGATTGTAATTCAAGGTATTTTGTTTTTCCGCTGTGTTTTTGTAAAGATTAATGTAATAAAAGTTTGAAGGAAAAAAATTATCTGTGTTTTGGCTATGTTTACTATTACAATTGAGGTTGATGCTGGGAATTGTGCCACATATTTCTGAGATATCATATTGAAAATTCGGGGCACTACACCGATGCTCCTTTACCACACCTTATGGGAATAAATTAATGACGGTCTATGTCAGTTCTGGCTGAATTCTACGATCACCAACTCAAGTTGGGTAGACTTATATTTGTGTAATTGGTCCTCATTCCCAAAAAAGAAGACTCATCCCGGGTAGGGGATTTCCGACCCATAAGCCTCTTGAACTGCTCGGTCAAGATTATTGCCAAGATTCTTGCTAGCTGATAAGGGAAGGTAATGGAAAGATTAATCGGTAGAGAGAAAACCAGTTTTATTAAGGGTCGTGCATTCTAAATTGTATTGCGACAGCGGAAGAAACCATCCACCAGTGCCACATTTCAAATGATAGGAGCTGCCTGCTAAAACTGGACTTCAAGAAAGCTTATGATTCGGTTGAGTGAGATTACCTATTAGAAGCTCTTAAGGGATCAAATGGATTTGACACTGCCTCACTACCAGTAGGACGGCTATCATGGTTAATCTCCACTCTAATTCACCATTGTCGCGGAGGTACTCAAATTAATGATGAAATACTGAAAACGGGAGGGTTGGATCAAACATGTAGCTAGTGGTAAAAATCATCTAAGATGCATGATCTTACAATATGTGGATGATACTTTACTCTTTGGAAATAGACATCCAAGAGAGACTATCACGTTCAAAGGAGTGCTCTCCAATTTTGATGTTGGTGCAGTCTCAGGGTAAAATTCCATAAAAGTGCTCTTACTCTAATAGTTTTGTCCACCGAGGAAGCGCAGGAACACACACTCATTCTTAATTGTAAAATGAAAGACTTACCCATCAAGTACCTTGGGTTACCAGTTAGACCCGGAAAGCTTAAGAAAGTAGATTGGTTCCTGATCATCGACCATGTGGAAACAGACTGGCTGGGTGGAAAGGCAAATCTCTATCTCTTGGAGGACCAGTCGCACTGATCAATTCTGTTATCTCCAACCTCCCAACGTACTATCTCTCCTTCGAAATGCCAAAATGAATTATTCAGAGAATCGATCGAGCTCGTAAACGGTTCCTCTGGAAAGGAACAAATACATATAAGGAGAGATACCATATGTCAAAGGAAAAAAGTCTACATGAAGAAATGCATGGAGGTTTAGGCATCAATGACCTCAGAGATATGAACTTTTCCTTACTAGAAAAATTGTGGTGGAAAATGTTCCACCCCAATGGGAGGGTGGCAAGAATTTATCCAAGCCTACCTCCAAGGGAAAGGGACACGTAACTTGGGATTCAGAGTTGGCAACAGAGTTTCCTGGTTCTGTAAAGGAGTCTCTAAATCTTATGATCCGGTAATAGTTGCATTGTCTCATTCATCGGCAATGGCAGGCTGACTAAATTCTGGTTGGAAAATGGTGTGGAAAGCATATTCTAAAAGAACTGTTCCCAAACCTATATGTACAAGCCATGCAACCCCACTGTTTGGTGGCTTAGGCCTGGAAAAGGGGTTTATGGAAACCATCTTTCAAGCATCGCCTTAATCATGGTTCACAACATAGATTGGAAGAGCTTCAAGCACATCTAAGCTAGGCGGGAGTGAAATGCTCATATGGCCCAAATCGGAAAGCTTGGGGGCCCAAAAGAAACGGTACCTTCACAGTCCACTCGCTTTACAAATATATTCATTTTAAGGGATGCATACCAAAATGGTTAAACATAGTGTGGAAGGCAAAAGCTCCCCTAAAAGTTAAGGTGTTTTTATGGTTATTCCTCAATCATGCAATCTTGATAAAGGAGAACCTTAACAAGAGGCAAACCTAATTTGCGACCACCTGCAATTTCTGCAATTCGACCACGGAGAATGGAGACCACCTATTTATTGAGTGACGGAGAAGTAAATCGGTTATGGTGAAGGCATTATGGGCAGTAGGCACAAACATTTACCTAAGTTCCTATGAGGACCTTTGGATAGGACCCAGGCTTTCAACTGAGAGACATGAGATGAAAGAAGCCTAGTATATCGCAACCACCCCCCTGACCTGGGTTTCGTGGTTAAATAGGAATAACTTTTACTTCCGTGGGACTTATAATAGTATTTGTGGTAACTTAACTCATAGTATTCATCTGAACCCTTTTCGGGCCACAGCTGTTGCATCGGGACCTAGCAAACGGATAGTCAGAGCCTTCGCGATCGAGGAGTACGATGATGAAGATGTGTTATCGGTCCTACACTGGATTGATAGAGGCAGTACCGGACACGTTTCCACCCCCAGGGTTATGTTGGGGGAATCTTTATCTGATTGTAGTTCAGTTTTGCTTATGTTGTATTTTACTTTGTCCCACTCTCCTATGTATGATGGAGGTTCTATGTTTTACTTTATGCATTGTAGTCTTTTGTACATGGCACATTTCTCTGTGTTTGTTTTGTTAATATCTTATTACTGAAATATGATGGGTATACTCAAAAATTTCTTCAAAAAAAAAGTTACATATGCTTATTTACCTCGTATTGGACTTATGTATGAGGAGGCCTGTATCTTTCTCCTTATTAAGAAGTTTAGCACCAACAAGCTTTTTGCTCCTTCAAAATTCTAGTGAATCTTTAATGTGAAAATTTTTATAGGGTTCCATAGAAACCCCCTTCCAAGGATTTTCTTTTGAAATTCCAAATAGAATCTACGAAAGTTCAGTGAATCGGCATGTGAATCTTCTTATGCGTGCTAAATGAATGCAGGTTCGCAAGTGAAATTATACAGAACTTCTAATGAATTTGTAAGTTGTAGCGCCCCGAATTTCTAATATGATATCTTAGAAAATACGTGGCACAATCCCAGCATCCACTTCAATTGTAACATTAAACACAACCAACACCACTAAAATTTTCAACTTTTATTACAACAATCTCTTACATAGCACAGCGGAATTCAAAAACATCTCAATCAAATTTTCTTTTATTTACAACTCAAAATTATCTCAAATATGTCTTTACAAATTTACACAAAACTCCTAATAATCCAATTTATCTCAAAAACCAACTCAAGCATCCAACCTCCAACTCTAAGCAACAACCTGCAACATATGAGGCTAGAGATGATCCCTAACCCCCAAAACTAAAGGGGTTAGCCATAAATGGTGTGAGTGACATAAAATCAAACAAACAACATAAATGAACATTAAGCAAGGATTCATAAGTAACATACAGTGAACCAAAATACATAAAGTATGAGATAGCAGGAAATGTAACAACAAGCGATACTAAACCAAGTGTCAAGTGTAGAAAACCGGAAAACCACATGCATAAAACTAAGTCGAGAAAACACAAATTCTATATGTGGACTCTCTAATGCATACTTGTCGAAGTCTATGCATCCCACTCTACATAGGTTCGGTGCAAGCCCTTAACGTCTTCACTTCATAGGGTTCAATCCCCCGCTATGCAACTAATCCTATCACGATGACTACTACGAGATAAAGATAAACTGTGAGAATTAGCCCATGATTGATAATTCCGGAGATAGATCCCACATCTCAGGTAATTTTCCTGGATAATTTCGGAGATCATCCCACATCTAAACATTGACACATCATCACATGAATACCCCATGTGCGTTGCCTCGACTTTGATAATTCCGGAGATCAATCCCACATCTCAAGCAAATCACTTGGATAATTCCGGAGATATATCTCACATCGCAGGTAATTTACCTGGATAATTCCGGAGATAAATCTCACATCTCAAATAAGTTACTTGGATAATTTCGGAGATTAAATCCCACATTTAAAGCCATACTAAGGTGCATAACTCATGTTCCCGTTCGTCATATTACCACTAATGCTTGTCCTTATTATTTTTGGGTTACTTAATTACTCAACGAATCTCCTAGAGTGGTGTACCCCACCAGCCTAAACTCAAAACTGAATAACTAAAATGTCTCAACAGGCCTTAACAAAATAACTCAACACCGGTATACTAGGGTCACGCACCTCTAGAGACTCAACTCAAATGTCTAAATCAAATTTCCATTAAACAAGTGGCTCAACTGAATACCTCAAATTCATATGCTCAACTGAAGACAAAGTATAATTTCAAAATATCTGAAGACTAACCATTCGGAAGAACATTCAAGTTTATGAAAACTCATCAGTACCAGTCGACTTATTACTGTAGTAGGTCGACTGTCCAGAGGAAAAATGTCCATGATTTTGAGAAAATAAGTTAAGTAATATAAGTTGACTAATAAGAGTCATAAGATGACTTACCAACAATATAAGATGACTTATAAAAATATAAGTTGACTTACCAACAATATAAGATGACTTATAAAAATCATAAGTTGACTTACCAGATCATAAGTAGACTTATAAAAAACATAAGTCGACTTAAAGGAGACATAAGTCGACTTATAAGAACATAAGTCGACTTATAAGAACATAAGTCGACTTATAAAAACATAAGTCGACTTACCAGAGAGAAATTCCAGAAATCTTTAAGAAAATATTCTATGTGTTATAAGTCAACTTGCAAAGTCATAAGTCGACTTAAAATACAATATAAGTCGACTTAAAAGGTCATAAGTCGACTTACCAGAGAAAAATCTAAGATAACTTTGAAAAATAAATTCTAAGTGTACCAGTCGACTGAAAAGGGTCTAAGTCGACTGTCTAGAACGGATTTTGAAGAAAAACTAAAGATACAGCGGCTGGGTCGTGCCAGTCGACTGAACAGTAGGCCAGTCGACTGTCGGCCTACAGTTTTTCATAATTTAGATCTGAATACAAATCAAACTGGGGTTTTCTAAAGATTCATTGTTCATGAAAATAGTTCGTATTCAGGAAAAATAACAAATCTCAATTAAACTTCGTTATGGGTACATTACTCAATCATCCAATATCTCAAAATTCGAGTTCTCATGTCTAAATTCTAATTCTTTCATTTGGGTTTCTCAAAACTGAAATTTCTTTCACAACTCTAAATCAAAGTTTGATTTACAAATATAAGATCCAGATGCTCATCATCCGATCATAACCATACTCAAATCTTAACATGCATTTTAGCAATACAATTTCGTAAGTCAAGATCTACTCAATATTCTTAACTATCACAAACATGGTATAAATAACGATCTTTGCATTGTTCCCATGCAAAATATTAATTAATATTCATGTCAAACAAACAATCATAACAATTGATCACATCAATTAAACCACCACACAAAGTTCATATCATTCATACAACAAGACAAAACAAAACAATTTCATATCACTCACCTTGAATTGAGAAAATCCAATGAAAAAGCCTTCCTCTTTGCTAGATCCAAAACTTCCTCTTGCTCCTCCAATACAAATCTCAAAATTCTGTATATTCCAGTAAATGACGGCTGGAAAAATCCTTTTAAACAATCTGGAAATAGGTTTTAGGGTTTTACAACAATTTTGCAAGATAATCCCTTCAAAATACAACTTTATACATATAGGTCTAGTCTTGGAAATTCAATAAAATTTATTTAAATTTGGATTTAAAAGTAAAATATAATTCTAAATCTCAACCAATACTGTTCAAAACGTCCAGAATATACATTTTTACATTTTAATCCCTAAAAATGTCAAATTTGCAAAAAGGTCCTTCTTTTCTCAAAATTTGGAAATAGTTCCAATTAATTTCAGAAAAATCTGGAAAAATACTAAATAAATCCCAAATATTAAATGATGATTTTTCATAAAGAAAAATTAACTTTTCAAACTTCTCAAAAGGTATTTGCACGTGTTTTGCACGTGTAAAAGAATAAATCTTTTAGAAAATATTAATTAAATCTCCAAAAATCAATTTAAATTCATTTTCAAATATTTAAAATAATATTTGAAAATACGGGGTTCTACATCACTCCCTCCTTAGAAGAGTTCTGTCCTCAGAACTACTACTAATGAGTCCAAACAACATACCAACAAGGAAAAACAATGTCTCATAAACAGAACATAGTCCAAACAATTGCATACGACAACACAATCAAAAAAAGGAATATAACTTAACTCAAACAATGGTACAATCATTCAATAGAATTACAATCACATAAAAGAAATACACTCATACAAAAAGCTCAGGGAAATCCCTCTGCATGCGATCCTCTGGCTCCCAAGTAGCCTCCTCGAACTGCTGATTCCTCCACAACACCTTGACCATAGGTATCACCTTGCTCCTAAGAACTTTCTCCCTACGATCAACGATCTCAACAGGCTGTTCCTTGTAACTCAAGTTCACCTGTAGATCTTCAGGAATCTCTACCAACTGATGATTCTGATCTGGCACATACTTCCTCAATAATGACACATGAAATACGTCATGTACTTGTGCCAACTCCTCTGGAAGCTTCAATCTATAAGCTGTCTTGCCAATCTGCTCCACGATCCTGTATGGCCCAATATACCTTGGCGCCAACTTGCCTCCCTTACCAAACCTGATCACCCCTTTGGTCGGAGAAACCTTGAGGAAAACTGCATCCCCAACCTCAAACTCCAAGTCTCTTCTTCGAGTATCAGCATAACTCTTCTGCCGACTCTGAGCCTCGACCAACCTCTTACGAATCAGCTCAATCTGCTCTGATGTCTTGTAGCGCCCCGATTTTCGATACCGGGAAACCGTGACACGAGCCAAGACTTTTTCTTCAATTAGTCACAATACACAGAAAAATAGGAGAATTTAAAACTTTTTATTCAATACACAATGTGTTACGAGTCTGAATATTGTACAACTGTAATACCTTACAATAGAGTTACAATATTACCTTTACATTTCTAAGTATTACAACTTTCAACATCTTACATCAGAGTACCTCTCACTAACAGATAATCAATACATATACTGCAGCGGAACTAAACATAACACTGACTCCTTGCTTTCCTTGCCTTGAGTCCTCCTGAATTTCGCCCTTGCACTTCGGCGATCCAGTACCTATGGAAGTGGGGACGTCAGTATTCACTGATGCTTAAAGGCTGATCATATAGCAGCGAATCTTCCAAACAATATAAAATATAGCAATGGTGTAGTTTAAGTGTACGTGAGTGCTATGACTAGACTCTAATGCGATATTTAAATAGAACTGGGACGCTTCCTATTCTAATGTCAGCAAGTCTCCAAAAGCAACATGCAGCCCATACTACATGCGACTCCATCTCAAGCCGTTTCTCCATATATAGGGATTGAACCCGCGTTATGAACTTCTAATTGTACTCAACCTGTTTCCGACACCTACACGTGGCTAATGAGGTTGCAGATGTGGTCATGTGCCACTGTTACATTTCGCCAGTGGTGTCTATGTTCGCCACTGCGACCCGGCCAACCGGACCTCTCTCAAAATAGACGAACCCAACGTATCGGGCGTCACAACAAAATCAAACTATAGGGTTTCGCAAGCGCAGGGTAGCACGAAGCCTACCCTGTGGCACCCTCTGGGGTATCGCAAGCGCAGGACTGCACAATGCATCCTGTGGCACCCCCAGCCACTGTACCTCAGGAATTAACAGCGCGAGATACGCAACCCGTGTCCTCAACTTGTGGACAGCACCGTACGTATCCCTTTGACGGGAAGGTACAACCCAGTACACCACCTATGATCTGCCTCAAGGGACGAGTTAGTGTAAGGGGCCCCCTACAACTGACCCCTCTCTCTCGGCAAAGGATTTTAAGTAAAATGATCCTTGTAAGTCACTATCCTAGTGATGTCCCTGACTCGAACAATCCTAGGGATGACAGTATTATCCGCAACATGCTAGGCCTTAAATTAGGCTTCGCAAGACAACTCTACTAGGCTGCTCAACCTAGACTTACTAGAATCCCTCAGGACCCGGTTCATGGCTCATCGATCTAAGACTTTGGCCGTGCGAATATACACGCATGCCGCTACCCTAGACTTGGATTCTGTCTATACTCCGGTCCTCGATTAACCTACCCTGGTTAAGATTCGACGGTACACAAGGAGTGACTCCTCCACAGTTTCTTAGGGTAAGAAAACATGTCTTGATGGTCGATAGCCCTTAGGGTGGTAATCTCACCCTAGACGAGCACAACGAACTGTGTACTAGCTAACAAGCTATACACGAGTAACAACCACATACGAGCCAATTAAGCTACGTATGAAACAATAACTACCTACGAGCCAAGCGGGCCTCGTAAGAGATAACCACGTACATACCAGCCAAATAAGCTGCGTATGAGACCAACAGCTACGCACGGGCCGGTCGGGCCGCGTACGAGACAACAACCTACATACGATCCAACTAAGCTACGTATGAGACCCACAGCTACATACGGGCCAGTCGAGCCACGTACGAGCATAACCATGTGCAAACAACCATACAGGTAATCAATCCTAGAAGCAACCAAACGTGCTTACTAACAAACTTAATCTTCTATTGTTAGAAGCAACGGAAGAATCTACTAGTAGTCTATGATCGGTATTCTACTAAGGAAGAACCGAAGGCGACAAACGGCCTATTACTAGTGGCCTTCCCAATCCTTATTACTTCAACCTATAGCGCCTTAAGCATGGCATGAAACCGCAAGCACCTTCCTACGACAATCTAGTCATATAACACAACCACTCACCATGATACTCCTATGTATGAATGTGATTAATGCTTATGCTTACATCGAGCTTAAGCATAAAATCACTACGACCTAGGCATAGAGTCTACTATAGTCAAGCGAGCGTGAAAGCATACTACTTATCTTGACTAATCACCATAACACAAACATGGATAGGTAACTAATATAGCATACAACATTCCAAGGCATGGTAGGTAGTCTAACATTACTCCTACAACGTTCTAAACATGCATGTGAACTTTAGCATGGTATAGAACCCAACATAAAATCACTACAACTAACCATGGGTAGTGTCTTTACTCTAAGCATGAATATCATAGTATGGATGTCATTAACTTAACATGATCAAGAATTAGCATGATACCTACTTACTTAGCATGAATCATGATCATTTACTAACATAGCATGAACAACCACTTATCTAGCATGGGTACCATGTAAACATGAGTATCCACGTAACCTAGCATGGTATACGACCTACTCACAATCTAAGCTCGCATGACATGCAACTTACTTACAATTAGGTTAGCATGGCATACGACTTGCTTGTAGTTAAACTAGCATGGCGTATCTATAATTAAACTAACATGGTATATCATATACCTACAATTAGACTAGCATGGTGTATCACTTACCTACAATTAAACTAGCATGGTAAGTAATTTTATTATGGATCCTACAACATCCTAAGCATAATGTCATTAATCCAAGCATGGTAGGAATTTTAGAATTTATCCTACAACATCCTAAGCACAATTAGGCTAATCTAAACATGGTAGGATATCTTTTAGAAACAATCCTACAACATTTTAAATATGAAGCATGGTAGGATATTTTTAAAAACAATCCTACAACATTTTAAACATAAAGCATGGTAGGATATTTTTAGAAACAATTCTACAACATTCTAAACATAAAGCATGGTAGGATATTTTTCGAAACAATTCTACAACATTCTAATCATAAAGCATGGTAGGATATCTTTAGAAATCATCCTACAACATTTCAAGTATAAAAGCATGATAGGATATTTATAGAAACAATCCTACAACATGAGTAGCATGAATATGGCTTCTAATCATTTTTAGAAATGATCCTACAACATTAGTAGCATGAATATGGCTTCTAAATATTTTTAGAAGTGATCCTACAACATAAGTAGCATGAATATGGCTTCTAAATATTTTTAAAAGTGATCCTACAACATAAGTAGCATGAATATGGCTTCTAAATATTTTTAGAAGTGATCCTACAACATAAGTAGCATGAATATTATCCCTAAATATGATATAGTTCATCTACTATTACTACTTTCATGGAAACATACATCTACTATTGCTATTTTAATAGAAGCATACATATCTACTACTACTATAACTTTATTAGAACATGTATATCTACTACTACTACTACTTCATTCTCATCACAATCACAACATACACTATCTATCACTATTATTACTTTATTTAATCAACATGCTACTACTACCTTATTTAATCACATTCTACTACCTTGTATCTTAGCATGCTACTACTTAGTTGCTTACTAATCTTTATTATTATTAGTGATAAAAGAAAAGATCATTCTTATTTTATTTTACCTTACAACTAGTAAATATAAAAGAAAAGATCTCTTTTTATTATTTCTACAACTAGTGATTTAAAAAGAAAAGATCTTTTTAATGGTTACAACTAGTGCTTAAAAAAAAAGAGAAGATCTTTTTAATCTACCACTAGTGATCAAAAAGAAAAGATCTTTTTAATCTACAACTAGTGTTTAGTAAAAAGGAAAGATCTTTTTAATTTTCTACAACTAGTGATTAATAGAAAAGAGAAGATCTTTTTATTACAATAAACACATACTTATTATTTCTTTTGTCCAATGTTCAATCAAGGTCCTACAACCCACATTGGTTGTAAAATGTTCATATGCTCATGTGTATTAAGTCCTACAACCAACAATGGTTATATGTTCAACATTATGCAATATGTGAATCTTTTGTACAATAACAACATAAACAACACTACAATTAAAAAGATGTGATCTTTATGTATTTTAGTAGATACTACCACTACTTCCTTTCTCTTGTTTTTTTCATTCACAACAACATAACAACACACCCATCAAAAACAAAGAAAACAAAACAAGAAGGGAGAAGAAGAAGTCAAACAACAAAACAACAAACAAACAAACAACAAACAAACAAACAAAGAATCAAGAAGTGTGAAGAAACCCCCACCTTATTTTTTTCTATAGGAAGGACTTGCTTGCTACCTTCTCCTTCCCCTAGCTTTCTTTTAGAAGTCTTCTAATAACCTACAAAACAAAACTCTCAATTTACTTTTTTTTTTTGTTCTCTCTTTCTTTTCCTTTCTTTCTTTCTTTCTTTCTTTCTTTTGTTTTCTAAAATGAGAGAAGGAGGTGAATGAGGGGGAATTTATAGAAGAGATAGGAGGTGGTAAGTGCACCCATTGGCACAAAATAACCCCAAGAAGAGGTGGCCGGCCATGCCCTAGGAGGGGGGAGGAGTATGGTGTAGGCTAGGTGAGGTGGAAGGATAAGGGTTCTAAAAGGCTTTTGGTTCTTCTCTTATGCATACAACTCTCTTTTAAACCTTCTAATCAAACCCTAATTCTCTAATTAAGTTGCCATGACAAGAGTAAGTATATTGTCCTAAAGTACATACTACATACTAGGTATAATATACTAAGTACCATACAATTGTATGTATGTGTACATGTATGTGTATACAAAAATTTCTTATAAAAATCCTCCTAAAACTCCCATAAATAGTTTAATTTAGAAAATAATAGTAAAATAAATTTTATTATTACTTCGGAGAGTCGCGCTATCAATTTGATGCGCTTCGGATGCACACTGACCGATAGATGCGCGTAGGCCCTGTTTGTAGGCAATCCGGCGAAAAATTACCAAAATAATCTAATTTTGGAATTAAAATAAAATACTAATAAAATAGTAATTTCTATGAGTTAATATCCGTCCGGGATATTACATGTTTGCTGTACGATCTCAGGACCATCATCTGCCTCTCGCCAACTTCGTACCAACAAACAGGTGTCCTGCACCTCCTCCCGTACAAAGCCTCATACGGTGCCATCCCGATACTCGCATGGTAACTGTTGTTATAAGCAAACTCAACCAATGCCAAGTATCTCTCCCAACTACCACCGAAATCCATAACACAAGCCCTCAACATATCTTCCAGCACTCGATTCACCCTCTCCGTCTGACCATCAGTCTGCGGATGAAACGCGGTACTGAAATCAGTTCTGGTGCCTAAAGCTGCTTGTAGGCTCTTCCAAAACCTTGAAGTGAACCTTGCATCTCTGTCAGATACAATCGACACAGGAACTCCATGAAGTCTCACAATTTCACCAATGTACAACTCAGCCAATTTCTCCATCGACCAAGTAATCTTCATGGCTAGAAAGTGAGCCGACTTAGTCAAACGGTCCACAACAACCCAAATCGAGTCATTACCCTTCGAACTCCTCGGCAAACCCGTGATGAAATCCATACTGATATTCTCCCATTTCCACTCCGGAATGGGCAACGGCTGTAACAAACCTCCAGGTCTCTGATTTTCTGCTTTGATCTGCTGACAAGTCAGACACCTTGCCACAAAATCTGCTACATCCCGCTTCATACCAGACCACCAAAAGTGCTGTTTGATGTCCCTGTACATCTTCGTGCTTCCAGGATGAACTGACAACAAGGTATTGTGTGCTTCTTGCAAGATACTATCTTTCAAATCTGCATTATCTGGAACACACAGCTTCTCACCCAACCAAAGAATTCCATCTTGGATACGAAACTCTGATAGCTTGCCCTCTGAAACCTGTTGCAACATCTTCTGAATCTCTGAGTCTGATCTCTGACCTTCCACAATCCTCTCTCTCAAGGACGGCTGCAGCCTCAACTGAGCCAAAGATGCCCCTAAACCTTGCAGCACCACCTCGATACCTGCCTGATCGATCTCTGCTGCCAACTCACTTCGAGTAGTGATCAAACTTGATAAACTACTCTTCCTGCTAAGTCCATCAGCCACCACATTCGCCTTGCCCGGATGATACTTGATCTCAGGACGAATGTCTTCTAATACCTCCAACCACCTTCTCTGCTGATAAATGTACTTCAGGCTCTTGTGGTCAGTGTACATGTTGACCTTCTCACCATAAACATAATGCCTCCACTGCTTCAAGGCATAAATGATAGCTGCTAGCTCCAAATCATGCATCGGATAATTCTTCTCATGCGGACGCAATTGTCTCGAACCATAAGCAATAACCTTGCCTTCTTGCATCAAGACACAACCCAAACCTCTGAGAGACGCATCACTGTAGATATCATAATCCTTCCCAGCTTGCGGCAAAGCTAAGATAGGTGCAGTAGTCAACCTTTTCTTTAACTCAAGGAAACTCTCTTCACACTTATCAGTCCATAGAAATGCCACATTCTTCTGGGTCAAACCTGTCAAAGGAACTGCAATCTGAGAATAATCCTGGATAAATCTCCTGTAGTAACCAGCTAAACCCAAGAAACTTCTGACTTCCTTCGCCGACGTTGGCCTGGGCCAATCCTTCACTGCTTCAACTTTCTAAGGACCAGTAGCTACTTCCTCCTTAGAAAGGATATGACCAAGGAAAGCTACCTCAGACTTCCAAAACTCACACTTCGACAATTTGGCATACAAGCTATGCTCCTGCAATTTCTGTAATACCGCTGTCAAGTGCGTAGAATGATCCTCCTCCGACTTCGAATACACCAAAATATTATCGATGAAAACCACCACGAAGGAGTCAATAAATGGCCTCAAAACCCGATTCATCATATCCATGAATACTGCTGGCGCATTCGTCAACCCGAATGGCATTACCAAAAACTCATAGAGTCCATGACGAGTCCTGAAAGCTGTCTTACTCACATCTTCCTCCTTGACTCGAACCTGATGATACCCTGATCTCAAATCAATCTTCGAAAACACAGCTGCTCCTCGAAGCCTGTCGAACAAATCATCAATATGCGGCAGTGGATACTTGTTTTGAATAGCCACCCTATTCAACTCCCGGTAGTCAATGCACATCCTCATTGACCCATCCTTCTTCTTGACCAATAACACTGGCGCTCCCCACGGAGAAGAACTCGGCCTAATAAGCCCTTTGCACAACAGCTCCTCAATCTGCTTCTTCACTTCATCTTGCTCTACAGGTGCCATCCTGTACGGAGCCTTGGAAATCGGCGCACTCCCCGGCTGAACATTGATGCAAAACTCCACATCTCTCTACGGCGGTAATCCTGGAAAATCATCCAAGAACACCTTAGGAAAATCTCGGACAACCGGAATGCCCTGCTGAAGGTTCAAGAACTCGGTCGCCTTCTTCTCCTGAACATCTAGGGGAAAGAAGCGATCCCTGAATTCTTCCAGAAAAGCTTTCCAAGTCAACTGCTGATCTCCCAAAGTCCTCTTCAGCGACTCCCACCAGACACCAGCGTCCTTTTCCAGCTGCATCGTAGCCAACTTCACCTTGCTGGCTGCCGGAGTCTCCGATACCTCGAAGATTGTCTCCATCTTCCTAATCCAATCATCAGTTGCGGTTGGATCAGATTGCCCCTCAGAGACTGGCGGCCTCATCCTCATAAAGGATTCGATCTGCTTGATAGGATCAGCGTTAACCAATCCCTGTCCAGCTCCATGATTCGGCGGCAGATTTTGCTGCTGATTCTGAGCTTGCGCCAAATTAAATGCCATTAGCACATTCAGAGTCTGATACACCTTGGCGAATTCAGCCTCAAGATCAATTCCCGTTCCTCGAGAACTACCAGATCCATCCTCATTATTGCTACCATTCCTGGGCCTTGGTGCAACCATTCTTAATACTGCAAAACGAGGGAAAAGTTAGAGCATCACACACAATTCAAATTCACATCAATATCCTTTGGCAAAACTTCACTTGTATCCCAAAGGTAAAACATCATGTTTCAGTTCTATGTGATACTCACTCTTTAATGTCCACATCTAGGTACTCACACTCTAGTGTCCACACCTAGGTTATTTTTATGTCATGTATATTATTGCTATTGAAGCATGCTCTGATACCAATCTCTGTAGCGCCCCGAATTTCTAATATGATATCTTAGAAAATACGTGGCAATCCCAGCATCCACTTCAATTGTAACATTAAACACAATCAACACCACTAAAATTTTCAACTTTTATTACAACAATCTCTTACATAGCACAGCGGAATTCAAAAACATCTCAATCAAATTTTCTTTTATTTACAACTCAAAATTATCTCAAATATGTCTTTACAAATTTACACAAAACTCTTAATAATCCAATTTATCTCAAAAACCAACTCAAGCATCCAACCTCCAACTCTAAGCAACAACCTGCAACATATGAGGCTAGAGATGATCCCTAACCCCCAAAACTAAAGGGGTTAGCCATAAATGGTGTGAGTGACATAAAATCAAACAAACAACATAAATGAACATTAAGCAAGGATTCATAAGTAACATGCTGTGAACCAAAATACATAAAGTATGAGATAGCAGGAAATGTAACAACAAGCGATACTAAACCAAGTGTCAAGTGTAGAAAACCGGAAAACCACATGCATAAAACTAAGTCGAGAAAACACAAATTCTATATGTGGACTCTCTAATGCATACTTGTCGAAGTCTATGCATCCCACTCTACATAGGTTCGGTGCAAGCCCTTAACGTCTTCACTTCATAGGGTTCAATCCCCCGCTATGCAACTAATCCTATCACGATGACTACTACGAGATAAAGATAAACTGTGAGAATTAGCCCATGATTGATAATTCCGGAGATAGATCCCACATCTCAGGTAATTTTCCTGGATAATTCCGGAGATCATCCCACATCTAAACATTGACACATCATCACATGAATACCCCATGTGCGTCGCCTTGACTTTGATAATTCCGGAGATCAATCCCACATCTCAAGCAAATCACTTGGATAATTCCGGAGATATATCTCACATCGCAGGTAATTTACCTGGATAATTCCGGAGATAAATCTCACATCTCAAATAAGTTACTTGGATAATTTCGGAGATCAAATCCCACATTTAAAGCCATACTGAGGTGCATAACTCATGTTCCCGTTCGTCATATCACCACTAATGCTTGTTCTTATTATTTTTGGGTTACTTAATTACTCAACGAATCTCCTAGAGTGGTGTACCCCACCAGCCTAAACTCAAAACTGAATAACTGAAATGCCTCAACAAGCCTCAACAAAATAACTCAACACCGGTATACTAGGGTCACGCACCTCTAGAGACTCAACTCAAATGTCTAAATTAAATTTCCACTAAACAAGTGGCTCAACTGAATACCTCAAATTCATATGCTCAACTGAAGACAAAGTATAATCTCAAAATATCTGAAGACTAACCATTCGGAAGAACATTCAAGTTTATGAAAACTCATCAGTACCAGTCGACTTATACTGTAGTAGGTCGACTGTCCAGAGGGAAAATGTCCATGATTTTGAGAAAATAAGTTAAGTAATATAAGTTAACTAATAAGAGTCATAAGATGACTTACCAACAATATAAGATGACTTATAAAAATATAAGTTGACTTACCAACAATATAAGATGACTTATAAAAATCATAAGTTGACTTACCAGATCATAAGTAGACTTATAAAAAACATAAGTCGACTTAAAGGAGACATAAGTCGACTTATAAGAACATAAGTCGACTTATAAGAACATAAGTCGACTTACCAGAGAGAAATTCCAGAAATCTTTAAGAAAATATTCTAAGTGTTATAAGTCAACTTGCAAAGTCATAAGTCGACTTAAAATACAATATAAGTCGACTTAAAAGGTCATAAGTCGACTTACCAGAGAAAAATCTAAGATAACTTTGAAAAATAAATTCTAAGTGTACCAGTCGACTGAAAAGGGTCTAAGTCGACTGTCCAGAACGGATTTTCAAGAAAAACTAAAGATACAGCGGCTGGGTCGTGCCAGTCGACTGAACAGTAGGCCAGTCGACTGTCGGCCTACAGTTTTTCATAATTTAGATCTGAATACAAATCAAACTGGGGTTTTCTAAAGATTCATTGTTCATGAAAATAGTTCGTATTCAGGCAAAATAACAAATCTCAATTAAACTTCGTTATGGGTACATTACTCAATCATCCAATATCTCAAAATTCGAGTTCTCATGTCTAAATTCTAATTCTTTCATTAGGGTTTCTCAAAACTGAAATTTCTTTCACAACTCTAAATCAAAGTTTGATTTACAAATATAAGATCCAGATGCTCATCATCCGATCATAACCATACTCAAATCTTAACATGCATTTTAGCAATACAATTTCGTAAGTCAAGATCTACTCAATATTCTTAAGTATCACAAACATGGTACAAATAACGATCTTTGCATTGTTCCCATGCAAAATATTAATTAATATTCATGTCAAACAAACAATCATAACAATTGATCACATCAATTAAACCACCACACAAAGTTCATATCATTCATACAACAAGACAAAACAAAACAATTTCATATCACTCACCTTGAATTGAGAAAATCCAATGAAAAAGCCTTCCTCCTTACTAGATCCAAAACTTCCTCTTGCTCCTCCAATACAAATCTCAAAATTCTGTATATTCCAGTAAATGACGGCTGGAAAAATCCTTTTAAACAATCTGGAAATAGGTTTTAGGGTTTTACAACAATTTTGCAAGATAATCCCTTCAAAATACAACTTTATACATATAGGTCTAGTCTTGGAAATTCAATAAAATTCATTTAAATTTGGATTTAAAAGTAAAATATAATTCTAAATCTCAACCAATACTGTTCAAAATGTCCAGAATATATATTTTTACATTTTAATCCCTAAAAATGTCAAATTTGCAAAAAGGTTCTTCTTTTCTCAAAATTTGGAAATAGTTCCAATTAATTTCAGAAAAATCTGGAAAAATACTAAATAAATCCCAAATATTAAATGATGATTTTCCATAAAGAAAACTTAGCTTTTCAAACTTCTCAAAAGGTATTTGCACGTGTTTTGCACGTGTAAAAGAATAAATCTTTTAGAAAATATTAATTAAATCTCCAAAAATCAAATTAAATTCATTTTCAAATATTTAAAATAATATTTGAAAATACGGGGTTCTACATAAGTGGATATTATAGGAGTCAATTTGAATCACTTTTAAATTATATCTCTGGTAATTAGTGGAAGAAAAATATATATTTATGTTTTTGATTTCGTTGAATCACAGGGTTTATTTTTCATTATAATTTCATATAGAATAGCAAGTGCTACTGTAGTTTAATGTTAAGTCTCTTAGCTACTGTTGAAATTGAGTATACATTCAAAACACTTCTCTTGTTGACAGCATTGTCTTATGGCCCAACGGTTAAAGTTTTGAGTTCACATGAAGTTAGGGGTTTAATTCCTACATTCCACATGACTGAGTCGGGCCTTAGGGCTTTGGATCTCTTGGGGAAAAAAAAGAATTTTTTAATTTTTTGAACTTTTGAATTTCAAACAGATCAAAAACGTTTTTTTTTCAATTAATAATATTACTGTTTCAAGAAGTAAATGGGCTTTATGTTATAGCCATTTCAAGAATTAAAAGATCTTTATGATGTAGCCGTTTTTGATTAAATGCATACAGTTTTTATTCCTCCTGATTAATAGTTATAAAAAGGAATCATTTTTTGGAAAAAGAGCATAGAAAAACAACACAGACTTTGTCTTCTTCTAATCTATTTTTTTAGCAGTTTTTTTGCCTTGATTTGGGTGGTGCAAGTTAGTACGTGATGCTATTGGAGCATTAGGCAGTAAACAGAAGCTCGTTGTATCCTGGGAGAAGTATTTGGTGATCAACGATTCATCTCCAGAATTGGCCAAATAGTTTCTTAAAGAAAGTGCTACCCACGCTTCGAGCCACTTTTTACTTTCTTCCTGTTGCAGATCAACTCCAGAGCCATTCTCAGAAGGTTCATTTGGTGCCCTCAGGTTTAACCCATTTTTCTTAACAATTTTAAGAAACTATTTCCTGTAATCTGTAATGGATCTTGTTTTTGACCGCAAGCATGAATCCAACAAACCCGAGAAATTTGCTGGCCTAAACTTCATGTGATGGAAGAACAAGATGTTTTTCTATCTGTCGTTGAAGAAAGTTGCCTATGTTCTTACCACCGACTGCCTTATAATGCCTAACCCAGAACCTGTTGATGTCCATGAAAATGAACAAACCTTAGATGACATATCAGAATGGAAGGATGCTGATTTGAAATGTAGAAACTTTATCTTGAATGGGCTATCCAACAAACTGTATGACTATTACTTACAGTTCGATACCACTAGATCTGTGTGGGAAGCCCTACAAAAGAAATATGACACCGAAGAGGCTGGCTCGAAGAAATTCACAGTCAGTCGTTATCTCAAATACACCATGGTCGACGACAAGCTGATAACTATTCAATCACACGAGTTGCAACACATTACTCATGAGATCATTTCTGAGGGAATACACTTCGAATCTTCGATGAGCAATTTCAAGTAGTTGTGATGATTGACAAGTTACCACCTGGTTGGAAAGACTACAAGAATATCCTGCGACACAAATCAAAGGAACCAACTATGGAGAATTTGATAACTAGGCTTAGAGTTGAGGAGGAATCCAGAAAACAAGACCGGAAAGAAGAAGTCTTGCTTGTTCAACAGAACAAAGTGAAGGTCCATTTGAAATCAAAGAACAAATCGTTCAAGAAGAATGCTAGTCGAAAGTTCAATTCGAACTTCCGTCAGAATGGTCAGAATGGTCAGAATCTGAATAAGGAAAATAACCAGCAAGCCCAAACCAACAACAATGGAACAGATCCTATCGAGTGTTGTAAGTGTCATCGCTTCGGACTTATAGCTAGGAACTATCGATCGCATACGCCTGCACCACAAGCAAATGCTATCGAAGGGCCTTTAGTGGCTATGATCACTGAGATCAACATGGTCGGTGTAACCGACGGATGGTGGGCTGATACGGTCGCTACTAGGCATGTTTACTATGAGCACAGTTGGTTCAAAACTTATAAGGAGACTGAAGATCAGAAAGTGCAACTTGGTGATTCACACTATATCAATGTGATGGGCACTGGAGAGGTGGACTTGGAGTTTACCTCTGGCAGGACTGTAACCCTCAAGGATGTCTTGCACACTCCTGATATGAGGAAGAACTCTATTTCTGGATACCTTCTCAATAAGACTGGGTTTCATCAGAGCATCAGATCCGATCAGTATGTTATAACTAAGAATGAGATTTTTGTGGGAAAGGGATTTGCTTGTAATGGGATGTTTAAACTCAGTTGAAATGAATAAGAATAATACTTCTGTTTACTCCTTGTCTTCTTTTAATTTATGACACTCTAGACTATGTCATGTTAACAAGAAATTGGTAAATAATATGAGCAAATTTGACATGATACCAAAAGTTAACTTAAATGAATTTAGGAAATGCACCTCCTGTAGTCAAGCTAAGATAATTAAAACTTTACATAAAAGTGTAGCTAGAGAAACAAGAATTCTATACTTGATACATTCTGATATATGTGAGATTGATGGAACTTTAACTAGAAATGGTAAAAGATATTTCATTACGTTTATTGATAATCATTCAAATTATACTCATGTTTATCTTATGGTGCATAAGAGTGAAGCAAATGACATGTTTAGAACTTATGTAACTGAAGTGCAACATCAATTTGAAAGAAATATCAAGAGATTTCGTAGTGATAGAGGTATATAATATGATTCCAATGAATTTACAATTATATGCATCATTTGGAATTATTCACGAGACTACTGCACCTTATTCACCTGAATCTAATGGAAAAACTGAAAGAAAGAATAAGACTCTTACTGAATTGGTAGTTGCTTTGCTTATTAGTTCCGAAGCACCCAAATTCTTATGGGTTGAAGCTCTTTTATCTGTATGTCATGTTTTAAATAGAATTATGCATCTATCTTCTGATACTTCACCATACAAATTATGGAGAGCCTAATATTGATTATTTTAGAGTTTGGGGTTGTTTAACATATGTCAGAAAACCTAACCCTAAAAGAATCAAACTAGCAAGCAGAGCATATGAATGTGGTTTTATTGGTTATGCAGATAACAATAACGCTTCTAAATTTTTAGACTTGAATAACAATGTGATTATTGAATCTTTAGATGCTATTTTTTATGAGGATAAATTTTCTTACTTATTGAGGAAAAGTGGGGGTAGTAGTGGGGGTTCACAACCCTCTACTTTCTCTAGCGTACCTCAAACTAGTACACATTTTAATGTTGATATAGATTCTGAGCCTTGTAAAAGTAAACGTGCTAGAATTGCTAAAGATTTTGGTGATGACTATGTTGTATATGCTTTAGAATCTGACCCTAGCTCTATCAATGAGGCCTAATCTCACCCGATGCCGATTTGTGGCAAGAAGCCATAAATGACGAGATGGATTCACTAACCTCTAATGGTACTTGGGAGTTAGTGGACTTACGTCGTGGTAGTCGTACTATAGGATGCAAATGGATTCTTAAGAGAAAGCTAAAACCAGATGGTACTATTGAAAATTTTAAAGCTAGACTTGTAGCTAAAGGATATGTACAAAAGGAAAATATAGATTTCTTTGACACTTACTTTCCTGTGACTCATGTGACTATCATTAGAGTTTTATTAGCTATTTCTGCTGTGCATAATCTATTGATTCACCAGATGGATGTTAAAATAGCTTTCCTTAATGGAGAACTTGAAAAGAAATTTTATATGGATCAGCCTGAAGGTTTTGTGATTCCAGAACATGAACACAAAGTCTACAAGCTGAATAAGACTTTATATGGTTTTAAGCATGCTCCTAAATAGTGGCACGACAGAATTGATCAATTATTACTCTCAAATAGTTTTTCTATTAATAATATTGATAAATGCCGTTATTATAAACCATCCAGTGATAGTTGCATTATGCTTTGTCTATATGTAGATGATTTACTCATTTGTGGTTCTTCGCTTGAATTGATTTCAGAGACTAAAATTATGCTTAGTCAAAATTTTGATATGAAGGACCTAGGTGAGGCCAATGTTATTTTAGGCATGGCAATCACACATACTAAGACTGGTATTACTCTTGATCAATCTCATTACATTGAGAAGATCTTGAAGAAATACAATTGCTTTGACCGTAGACCTGCATGTACACCTAGTGACCCTCATGTTAAACTTTTGAAAAATTCGGGTGCTGCAGTTAGACAATAATAATATTCTAGTATTATTGGTAGCCTTCGCTATGCTACTGACTGCACTAGACCTGACATTGCATATGTTGCAGGGGTGTTATGTAGATTTAAGAGTTGTCCTAGTTCTGAGCATTGGAATGCAATTGACAGAGTCATGAGGTACTTGAAAAAGACCATGAACTTAGAACTACATTATGTGAGGTTTCCCGCTGTCCTTGAGGGATTCAACGATGTAGATTGGAAATCATTTTCAGATGATTCCAAGGCCACAAGTGGATACATTTTTAGTATCGCTGGTGGTGTTGTTTCTTGGAGGTCCAAGAAACAGACTATTTTAACTTACTCCACTATGGAATCTGAGTTAGTTGCTCTAGCTGCGGCTAGTGAAGAGGCAAGCTGGTTGAGAAACCTCTTGTCTTACATTCTTTCATGGAGTAGGCCTATACCTCCGATCTTAATCCACTCAGATAGTACTGCTGTGATAGCTAAAGTACAAAATGCTTACTATAACGGTAAGAGATTAACAATCGTTGTAAGTACAGTACGGTGAGAGAGATCCTTACGTCTGGTGCTGTTACTGTGAATTTTGTGAGATCAGAAAGTAACCTTGCAGATCCTTTGATGAAATGATTGTGTAACCCCTGTTTTCCATTTTCTGTATTTTGGGTGTATTTTTCTTTTTGTGTATTTATCCTCATTGTACCTCTTTTTGGACCGTGTATTGGATCTTCTTTTCAATATATTCATTTTATTGTTTTTGTCGTATTTTATTTGAGTTTCTTAATTACAATTGTCTCCTGTTGTTTCGTCTTTGTTTGATCTGGCCATTATTTTTTATCCCCACTATTTATTGTTCCTGTCCTATTATTTATTTTTATTTGTTCCTACTTCATTCTTGATCACCCTAATCTATTTGGATATCTTTTGGTGTTAAACCCATTAACTAACCCCATACCCTGTGAACTCCATATATATAACCCATGCATACCCTAATACCCTTGTAACTACCCATACCCGTTAACCAACCCCATACCCGTTCTACCATCAGCTATCACCTCCTATAACCCTAACCCTAAAACTCCATATATATAACCCATGCATGCCCCCTGTTCACGCCAGCACCAGCTGCCTCTTCTACCCTATCCCGATCTCTCCCGTCCTCTCGTTCTCTATCTCTCGGCCCTGTGAACCCTCCCAACGCCAGCCGGCCCCCTACCCGGCCTTCTCGTCATTGTCGTCATCTTCTCCGGCGACCACACAGACCGCCTGTTTCCTCTCCTCTCGCCTCCTCGCCGGCCTGTGTTCCTCCGCCGTCATGCAGCACACAGCCAGGCATCGCCTCTGCATCCCCCTCCCGACCTTTCCCTCCTCTCTGTCGCGCCGCTGCGACAGTGCTGTCCTACTCCAGTCAGCACCCCATTGCCCTTGCCATCCTCAGTCTGCCTCGACAGACCCCATTCGCTGTCCTCTCTCTCCCTGTCTTCATTGTGCTCGTGGTGTTGGGTGTGTGCATGTTGTTTCGAAGTTTTGTTCGTGGTTCGTGGGTTCGTGTTCATAGGGTTCGTTGCCCGGGAATCCGTTCCCGTTATTCTTGTTCTTGCTCCGTTCTCGTCGTCAGCTATAAGGCAAGTAACTTGTATTCTTTTCTTTGTGTAATACAAGTACTAAATACCGCATGTAGTGTAGTTGTATTCTAGAGACAATTCTTGTGCAAAACCATGTTGTATCTTGTCTCTATTGTGTTGACCCGCCCGTAGTTGCCTCATTATACACATGACATGACATAACTTAGGGATGACCACTACTTGTTGAATACATGCATGTTGTTCATATGATATCGTGTCCTTGGTTGTGTTCGTTGTAGTATAACTTGTTGTAGACTTGCTAAATACCATATACCATGTTGCTTGAACACCTAGTACATTATATTTCATGTTTGGTTATGTTTTAAATGAGTTTTACATGTACTAGTTGATTTTGTGCATGAAGGATATTTTCTGTTTTGTCGATTTCTCGTTTTTTATCAGTATTTTAGACCCTATTAAGGTCAGTATATGAAAATTTTTTGTGAATATGAATTATAGAGAATTCTGCCTACTTTCCATATTTTCTGACAGATGTCAGTTTCGAATTTTGAATTGCAAGTTATGACTAGTTTACTATATATGTGTTTAAAATTTCAGATCGAGTTTTATATGAATTCTGTATAATAATTTACTTTTCCACTGATGTTCAAGATAATATTTTGATCCAATATTTTTTTGAGTACAACTATACTTGATTGGGATTAACCCCTAATTTTTTTGGATTTAATTGATGACTTTTAGAAACTATTTCATGCTTGCAATTAAACAACTACTATACTTGCAGAATTTTCTTGCTATTCAGTAAAGAAACTTAATTTCGACCTGATTCTAATTGCTGTGTATAAAAACTTTCTGAATATAAATTATAGCCTACTGTATCTATATTATCACCCTTTTGATGGGAGTCTATTTTCCAGATTCTGTGACAGATCCAGGTTTGCATGTTTGTGGCAATGGGAATTCTAGATTTAGTGGAGTACCGTCTTACTGTCCTGAACTAGAATTTTTGTTGTCCTACCCTTTTATGAGTTGTCTTTCACCAGTGCATGCTTATCTTCCAACCTGAACCTGTCACTTGATCATACCATGTGTTTCTTGCCATGTTTTGCACACATACATGCCTGCTTGGTAATAATAACAAATAACTAAGCCGAGATTTAAAGGAAAAGATCTAATAGTGGAAAATACAGAATTGTGTACTCGGAAGGGGATCTATAGGTCCTAAGTGATTACTTGAGGCTTGATACTTAATACTTGAGGCTTGATACTTGATACTTGAGGCTTGATACTTGTTACTTGATTACTTGATACTTGTCTCTGAGTACACTGCCCTCTATGATCCACTATGAAATCTATAACGTAATTGTTTGAATGTAGCAGCTATGTGGTAAAAATCTGGGATGCATGAAGTGCTACCTAAATAGTAATAAATACAAGAATTGAATATGATCACTTGACACTTAACACTTGCTACTTGTTACTTGTACATGATACTTGATTCTTGACACTCGTTACTTGTTACTCGTTTACATGATACTTATTTTACTTGACACTTGTTACATGCCACTTGTACTTGTTCATCTTGCCATGCTAGTTGTTCGATTTTGTTATCATATTTATTCCATGCTATGCTTGTTTTGCTGTTACTCTATATTTGTTTACTCTTTTCCATGTACTTGTGCATGTACTACAAGCGGCCCGTAACTTACATTGACGGGCATTTTTTTTTCTTGTTCCTCTTTCTACAATTTATTAAATTGCAGATTATGGAGATCAGCAGCCCGATGGAGTTGGTGATATGAGATTCTAGTTACTGGAGTTTTGCTATTATTATTTCTTGTTGCTTATTTTGAATAATGTATCTGTTACTTGGATTATTTGTATTGGAGTAATATGACCCAGGATTACTAACTCGATCAGATCTGATTTATTTGAGATTAATATATTTTGTTTCAAGTAAATCTGTTAGTATTTTGATTCATATATGCATGCGTGGTTGACTTCTCTTGCTTCCTGCTTTGATTATTCTTGTGAAATGTTGTAAATATCATGACAGCTTATAGATGATGAAAATTATTCGCTAGGCTTAGTCACGTATCCGTATTCTGTATTCTCTTTTTGGGGAGCAGGGCATGATAAGATTTTTAGTGGTATCAGAGCCCAGGTTTGGCTAATGTATTAGTTTGACTGATATATTAGACAAGTTTGGCTCGATTTGGGATCGGCTCAACAGTACACAGACCATGCATACATAAATGAATTATAATCAACCTTGATCTGGATCTAATTGTTTTTGATCTTGTGCCGAACATGGCTCGTAGAGGTTCTACTTATCGTCTTTAGGAAGATCAGCCCAGGCTTGAGGCCATTACCAATGTGTTGGAACGGTTGATCAATATGCAGCAGAACTACAGTGACTTGGTGATGGCTGCTTTGGAAGCTGCTCAAGCTCTGCCTCTCGCTGTGCCTATGCAGGCAGTGCTCCCTCCTCGTCCGGGTACAGTCACAGATTTCATAAGGCTGCATCCCGACAGATTCTCCGGCACTGAGATGCCTTTGGAGGCCGAACAGTGGTTGATCCGGACTGAGCAGTTGCTTTTGGCGGCAAGATTTGTCGATGCTGATAGAGTTGATGTGGTAGCCATCCAGCTGGTGGATCTGGCTCATATTTGGTGGAGGTCCGAGTTCGAAAGGCTCGAGCGACCGATCACTTGGGCCACGTTCACTAGGAGCTTCTTGGAGAAGTTTCCTAACAGCACTCGAGTTGAAATGGAGCAACAGTTCCTGGCCATGAAGCAGGTTGGTCATTGTTCTATTATTGGAATTTTGTTACATATTGTCTATGCAATGTTGTAACATGAGACTTTCTTGGAACATGGCTCCAGGTCTGTGGATGAGTATGCAGCTGAATTTACAAGACTTAGCCGCTTCACAGCCGTTCTTGTGGCGAACGAAAAGGGCAGGGATCGTAGATTCACACTGGGACTTGAGCGAGAGATTCGGGTGCAGCTCGTCTCCCTTTGCTTGCGTAGTTATGCTGAAGCTCTCGAGGCAGCTCAAGCTCAGGAGCGGGATCAGGGTGGGTTGGCTCCTCCCCAGCAGACTGTTCCACACTCTGTTGTTTCTAGGCTTTCTGGTGGACCTATTCGGAGGCTTGTCCCAGCCCATCCGGTCAGGGTAGCTCCTTTCTCTTCTACGGCTACTCAGCGGGTTAGTTTTTGCTACTTTTGCCGACTCCCTAGGCATGAGCACAAGGACTGCAAACGCGCCAATCGCCGCTGTTTTGGATGTGATGCTTCTGATCATATGGCGCGAGATTGTTTGCGGCAGCAGCAGTTGGTCCAGTTCAGCAGGCAGCCCCAGCTCGTGGTCCTGTCAGGCCACCGCTTCCTCCTCAGCGCCAGATTGTCGGTCAGAGGACCGATGTTCCCAGGAGAGATTAGGCTTTCAACTTGACTACTGCTGATGCTGAGACAGCAGAGGGTATTGTTGCAGGTATATTTTAATTTATTGTTTATTGTTTTTGTTGTTTCTCTTTTGCTTCTTTCATTTGTCTTGCTTTATCCTTCCATGTTATCTTTCTGCATTGTGCTTTCCTCCCCCCTGTCCATCCATCATTTTTTCCTATCTCTTTTGATTCTATCTTAGGTGTTGTCCTTGTTTGCTCTTTTCCTGCTCATATTCTTTTTGATTCCGGGGCAACTCATTCCTTCGTCTCTTCTCAGTTTGTGGCTCGCCATCGGTTGGAGTGCAGCATCATGTCAGAGGCTTGGAACATTGTAACAGATGGTGGTGTTTTTATTTGTTCCTGGGAGTACATGCAGTTTCCCGTAGTTATTGGCAGCGCAGATCAAGGCCGACCTGATTGTAATTGGGAATTCTGAATTCGACGTTATTCTCGGTATGGATTGGTTGGGTGAATCCCACGCCATTATTGATTGCCATGCCAAGAAAGTTTTGTTCCGAATCCCAAATTGCGCAGAGTTTGAGTTCCATGTCGGGGAGATGTTCCTTGGCCGAGCTGAGACTGCATTTGATCTGGAGGTTTGTGCGATGGAATTGCATTCAGGCTGTGAGGCTACGCCTCTAGTAGTACGGGATTTCCTGGATGTTTTTCCAAAGAAGTTTCCTGGCTTACCCACTTATAGGGATGAAGAGTTCGGTATTGAAGTTCAGCCTGGTACGACACCGATATCGAAGAGTTCCTACAGGATGGCACCGGTTGAGTTAGCATAGCTTAAGGTGCAGATTCAGAAGTGCTAGATTTGGAGTTCATCAGACCTAGTGTTTCATTATGGGGTGCTCCAGTACTTTTTGTCAACAAGAAGGATGGTAGTCATCGACTGTGCGTGGATTATCGGGAACTGAACAGTGTTACTATGAAGAACCGCTATCTGTTACCCAGAATCGATGACTTATTTGATCAGGTGAGTGGAGCTGCTATTTTCTCGAAGTTGGATCTTTGTTACGGGTATCATCAGGTCAAAGTGAAGGCGACTGATGTACAGAAGACTCCATTCAGGACCAGTTATGGGCACTATGAGTATCTTGTGATGCCGTTCGGAGTCACGAACGCGCCTGCTGTATTCATGAGTCTTATGAACAGGGTCTTTTCCCAATTCTTGGATAGATTTGTGGTGGTCTTCATTGAAGATATTCTGGTGTATTCTTGGAATAGGGAAGATCATGCTGAACATCTTAGGTTGGTTCTGCAGACTTTGAGAGGAGTGCCTAGCTACAAGAGCACTCTTGATAGACTCACCGGGGTGATTGTGAAGTGTGGCCGTTTCTATGAGAATGGGGTTGATTCTCTAAAACATTCTATATTGGGATAAGCACAAGGCCAGAATGTGCTGGCATTTAGAACTTGCACATGGTAGAATCACGTGTGGTTTTCCTTCACAATGTAAAAACGGGTAATGAGTTCAAGACTTAAGATCACTCATTATTCTTGCATTTTGGGGATTGTCCACTATGTAAGGTTCAAGTCTTCGGACACATTAATTATGCATGGTTCTATACTTTTTAAAAAAAGGTTTCTTTTCAAATTAGTGTTTTAAATATATATGTGGGTGATTTTTGGAATTGAGTATACATTCAAAACACTTCTCTTGTTGACAACATTGTCTTATGGCCCAACGGTTAATGTTTTGAGTTCACATGAGGTTGGGGTTTCAATTCCTACATTCCACATAATATATATATATATATATATATATATATATATATATATATATATATATATATATATATATATATATATGACCGGGCTGGGCCTTTGGGCTCTTTGAATCTCTTAAAGAAAAAAAAAGAATTTTTCAATTTTTTGAACTTTCGAATTTCAAACAGATCAAAAATGTTTTTTCCAATTAATAATATAACTGTTTCAAGAAGTAAATTGGCTTTATGTTATAGTTGTTTCAAGGATTAAAGGATCTTTATGATGTAGCCATTTTTGATTAAATGCATACAGTTTTTATTCCTCCTGATTACTAGTTATAAAAAGGCATCATTTGTTTGGAAAAATAGTACAGAAAAACAATACAGTCCTTCTCTTCTTCTAATCTATTTTTTGAGCGGCTTTTTGCCTTGATTTGGGTGGTGCAAGTTGGTACGTGCTGCTATTGGAGCATTATGCAGCTTTGTAGACAGAAGCTCGTTGTATCCCGGGAGAAGTGTTTGGTGATCAACGATTCATCTCCAGAATCGGTCAAATAGTTTCTTAAAGAAAGTGCAACCCACGCCTCGAGCCATTTTTTACTTTCTTCCTGTTGCAGATCAACTCCAGGGCCATTCTCAGAATGTTCATTTGGTGCCCTCAGGTTTAACCCATTTTTCTTAACAGCTAATGAGCGAGAAGTCAAAGATTCAATACCCTCTTGCATTATCTCTTTATTATTGGATTATTATGAGAGTATCTATGAGGTTTGCATGTGTGGCTATGGCCTTGTTTAAATAAATACAAAAATTTGTTTATACTATGGTTGTTTTTTCTAGCAACATACTGATATCCTATTCTAATATTTTTTGGGGAATAAGGCCGTAGCCACACAACCCATACTTTACCCCGGATATATATCAATTGAGGACTTTTTGGTGCATGCGGGATTCAAATACCCCACCTTTTGCTCACTAGCGAAAAAGCTTACCATTAGACCACACTGACACTTGCATATCATATATCTCTAATCTCTAATACTATAACGGGAGAGTTGGAGTTGTGACATTTGTAAACAAACACACTCAATTTGTACACAAACCAACTTAATTAATCTAATATCAACCACACAGTTTTTTAAGTGGAAGTTATATTACCATTAATTTGCTTAACTATTGTCATTTACCATAACACCCTCGAATTTTAAATTTATTTACAACATAATTATTTACAAAAGTGTCACTCATATATAATAAAAGGCTGTGCCACTAGGGGTCCAAATCCCTTTCAAATCTAGATCCAACTCCTCCCCCATTTTCTGATTCAAATCCGAATCCTCAATCCTCCCACAAACCCTATCCCTCAATCCCCAATACTTAACAATAGCTCCATTTCGTACAATACTCATCATTATTTCCCGTTCACCTTCGTATTTCCCAAAAGCACCGCTTTAAATTATGTGTCAAATCAACAAATTAGGGTTAGAGTTTGATACATGAATCTTGATTTGTTGTTTTGGTTGTTATGAGTTGATGGGATGAGAGAGGGAAGGGGATGAGGGCGGATCACGACGACCGCCAACAAGAGCATTGAGGATTGGCGGTGATGGATTTGAGCAAAAGTGGTGATCATAGTAGTAACAACTTCGAGTTCACGTTCAACTCCAGCAACTTCTCCAATAGGGGTCTGCGGAGCGAGACAGTTTTTAGGGTTGCTGATACCAAATCGAACTACAAGGGGTTCAACACCTCGTCAACCGGGTCTGGCACCAAATGGGAGGGAGGACATCAACAAAGAATAATGTTGGTTTTTTATGGCTTTTCCTGAATCAATTTTTTGTTTCTTCATTTGGGGCTCTTCAATTTAGGATAGGCTAAGGTGATTCTGTTGATTGCATGCTAGTTTTATGATTATGTTACGTTGGCATCGAATCGATTACTCATGCGCTCATAGCTTATTTGGATTTGAATAAGGAAAAGTCGAGTTTTTCTTTTGTGTGTCGTGATGTGGTGGCGGTTGAGATTGTATGATATTAAGATTGAAGTTTGGCATTTATGGTTTATGACTATATGTAATTTTGTGTATTATTTCGAGTTTTGGTGTTGATTTAGGCTTGATTGGATAATTAGGGTTTTCACTTTTGTTGGTTTGATTTTGATTGGAAAAATTAAGGATGATATTGATCGAATTTTAGAATTTATGTGTTTGGAATTGTGATATCTGCACGAATTAAGCGCACACATGCAGATAACTAGTTCTAATTAATCAAACTCTTACTTAACAAAAAATATGATAGTAATAATTAATAAACTAATAATAATCAAACACTTAGTTCGTAACTGTAAATATTTCTTCTATCGTGTCATTGTGTGTGGTTTCCTATCTTTTTGTTTTTGAAAGTAATGCAATTTTCCTCTTTTATAAGAGCATCCACAGTCGTTAGAGCTATATTATGCATATATGCATAATATAAAATAGTTTTTCGATCGATTCCTGCAGTGGTAAAAAGCTAAAAAATGCAATTTTTGTAATAAAAAAAACGGACGAAACATCACATCAAATGTTTCGTCTATTAGAAAAAAATTAAAATTTAATAGATTTTTAAAGGAGGAAAAAAAAATTTAATAATATTTTTAATGGGATGTTTCGTCCCAAAAAAAAATCATATCGGACGAAACATCATATTGCATGATGTTTCGTCCGATGTGATTTTTTTTTGGGACCATTATTTTGCAAATTGCAAAAAAAAACCCGATGTTTTGTCCGGGTTTAATGGGTCTAGGATTTTTTTTTCTATTGGTATTAAATAACTCATTTACCCCTCTTCTTCTTCTATATATTTGGATGAAGAGTTGAGCTCTTCATCTTCAAACCCGAGAGCTCAATCTCTTCCATATTTCATCTCTCTCAAACCTCTCTTCATCCAATATGTTTCCTTCTTAATAATTTGATGTTATCCATATATATATATATATATATATATATATATATATATATATATATATATATATATATATATCGGTTTATATTGGTCAATGGCTTCGATCAAAAGATTTATCGGCCGGGTAAAATCAAAGCGTCTACAACCAATGCCAGCTGAAGCAGAAACAAGCACCCAAATAGAAGTGGAGTTGCAGAATGTAGACTACACTGATCAATCAAATTGAAAACGTATTGTAGATGATTGCAATCATTTGTGTAAACATATTATTGTCCATCCTGAAGGTGGATTTTTTCAATTTAGGGGAAATTGAAGGGAGCCAATTAAAATGTACAGAAAATACTACAGTCGTGTCCCAATTATCAAGAAGTTGGTCGAGCAAGCGGGTTGGCACCATTTTATGAATATAGATACGAATAAGTCGTCTATGCGACTTGTGGAGGCATGGGTAGAGAGATGATGGGATACGACCCACACATTTCACCTACTGTGTGGTGAGATGAGACTCACTTGTTGGATTGGGTAATGCTAATGAGAATTTCAATTGGTATCGGGTCCTTACCCCTGTGTAATGACGAACCATACACATTTGAAATAATCCAAACTCGCTTTTTCCCGGAGATTACAATAGACGAATGGAAAGTCTCATGGTATCCGTTGTCCTTTCCGGAAACGTTCTTTTAACAATAGTATGATCAAAGCAGCTAAGACAGATAATGTTCTAGCGATAAAGATAGCAAGAACATATTTTATGTTCTTCCTGGGGGTGTTTCTTTACCCTAATGGTTCATCATTAGTGAGATGTGGCTGGCTAGCGGCATTTGAAGATATGAATATAGTAGGAAAATACAATTGGGGTAGTCAAGCATTGGCACTGCTGTATTTGTCTTTGGACACTTGTAGCAGACTAAAAATGAATTCATTTAACGGCCCTTGGCAAGTATTCGAGGTATCTTTAAATCACATCTAATTGCTAAGTTGAACCTATACATCTCTACTATTTTAATGGGAGAGTTGGGGTTTGTAACAAACAAACTCTAACTTTGTAACTATATAAACACATATAATACACGTCCAAACTATATTCAACATTATAAATGTGCACCGCACGTGTAGCCCAAATTAAAACATTCAAGTATAAACTATTTTTTTTCTTATTCAATATATATTCATTTAATTTGATGACTTCACTTTTTTTATACGTGCATCACACGTACATTATACTAGTAGTAGTTTAATATCAGAGTTGACAACCTAATAAATGTTTATTTTATGTAGTATTAAGCTTACGAATACACAGGTTGATGTGTAGCAATAAGTGATAGGAGCCTCTCTATGGAACATCATATGGAGAATGGCAACAAATGGCCGAAAATTTGTCGATGGAATCATGAATTTTTGGATACGGATCGTTCGGATCAAATTAGGTACAATATTTCGATGGCTCGTGACCAATTGGAGAAGCGGTCACGGAAATCTATTATATGGCAGTCATATAATAGTTCTTCATTCAAGGGCGTGTATGAAAATGAAGTTGCTAACTTCATTTCTCTTCATCGACATACATTTATGTGTTGAGAACAGGTAATTATTATTAATGGCATGTAATATTTACAGCAAATGTGTTTTTTCATCGGTCCTGTATAGCAGAGCACCTATGATCAATATTGGGCGAAGGTATCAATTGGTCCCATCATGCCAACCCTCTCGCATACATCGAATATCAATTTCATCGGTCCAGCAACAATCACTGATTCATCAGCTTAGTTGCCCCATGCGGCTCCTCCATTTTGGCTTCCATCTAAGTACTCAACTCAACCATTTGTTGATTTACCTGCCAAGCATGGTGAACCATTAGTGGAAGCGCCATTATTTTTGGGTGGTATAGTTGTTAGGAATTTGGACTACGGATATTTCTAGTTTGTTACACGCGGAAAACCATCATATGCGAGAATCACACACCAATAATTTCCATATATATATATATATATATATATATATATATATATATATATATATATATATATATATATATATATATATATCGTACAGAGTAGAAATGTGTATTAATGTATCTTTTCACCGGAGGAGTTATACAGGACATGTCAACAGCTTACTAATGCAGAAGCCCAATTACGGCGATTTATACTATCAGACATGGTTTTGAGGAACTCTGTTCCCACTGATGTTGTTTCTGGTAGGAGATCTGTATCGATGAGCAGATAGTCTACTTCCAGACATCGGGAAATGCAGACAACTATAGATGACACGGGAGCCTTGACATTGACTCCATCTTTTGGTCCGTGTACACAGTATGGAGAGGAAGAGTAGTCGAAAAATGGAATATATGATAGCTTCATGTGCACGTATGAAATTCACATTTAAATATTATTTGGTTAATTAAATGTTTCATCCTAATGCGTCATCCTAATGTAGTTAACATATATTATGTGTTGATTTATGTGCATGTATGAAATGGGTTTTGAGTATGAAAAATGTGTTAACGTAATTTTCTCAATTGATTCCCAAGCCAAATAAACAATAGGGGCAAGTTGGGGATTTGTGTCCATAGCTTTGCCGACAAATCACTAAAACAAACTTTGCTTTAGTCATTCAATCACGGGATGTATATAGCAAGTTTGCTTTAGTCATTCAAACTTTGCTTTATGTATAGTCTACTTCCTTGATATTTGGCTTTTGAAAAATATTTTTTCTACCCACAAACACTATTTACCCCCCCCCCCCCCCCCCCCCCCAATTCTAGCATCATATCTTCTCATCTCTATTTAACTCAATTATCATATATTCTCACAATTTGCAGTTTCTCCTCTGCCAACGAAGTTCTTAGAGCACTGGATCATTTAAAATCACCGTCTTCTTCAACTTCATCACAATAATCAGCTGAGCATCAAAATGTAGTTGTCAGAAATGTGAACAATCGTATGCAACGAATAAGCATGGCCTTGCAACACATTGAAGAAATGCCTCGCCGCCGATACATTCGTCAAGAAAGAAATGAAGGTAATATTAGGTTGTGGAGGATTATTTTTCTGAAAATCCAATATACAACGATACCATTTTTCGTCGACGTTTCCGTATGCGGCAAGACCTATTCAATCGTATACTCGAAGCTATTGTTGGATACGATCAATACTTTATTCGAAAACAAGATGCATATAAAAATCTTGGATTTACGCAACATCAGAAAATAACAGCGGCACTACGATGTTTAGCGTATGGAGGTGTAGTGGATGCAGCTGACGAATATTTACGAATTGGCAAAACTAATGTGTTTAAGACTTTACATCGATTTTTTTATGCAATCATCACGCTATTTGGCAACCAATATATGCAAAAACCAATTCCCACCGATGTAGCACGACTCCTCGAAGAAAATGAAGGCAGAGGTTTTCCCGGTATGTTGGGTAGTGTAAACTGTATGCATTGGAAGTAGAAAAATTGTCCAGCTGTGTGGCACATATGGTATACAGGACATGTACGAGAACCAACAGTTATTCTTGAAGTAGTCGCATCTTATGATATTTGGTTTTGGCATTCATTTTTCTGAATGCCAGACTGCAATAATGATCTCAATGTGCTCAACCGTTCTACTCTATTTGATGAGTGTCCACCTCTTGATGGGTGTGCACCTCCGGTAAATTTTATCATCAACAACCACATATTGAATATGGGATACTATTTGGCAGATGGTATATACCCCCCATTGGCGATTATACTGAAAACTTATTCTGCCCCGGATACTCAAAAGAAAAAGAAATTTACGGCAGGAAGGTGCCCGTAAAGATGTAGAACGCTCTTTCGAAGTTTTACAAGCATGCTTTGCAATAGTGAGGGACCCAGCACGTATGTGGGATGCAGATAGTCTTTCATATATCATGAAAACATGTATGATTCTATGCAATATGATTGTTGAGGATGAATGTAAAGATGGCATAGGTGATTATGATTATGATCAAATACAGGACGCGACAGTAATCGTACCTAACAGAGGTGGACAAGTTGATCAAGAAGCCCGAATGGTCTGCAATGTGATATTACACAATGGACAAAACATCATGCACTTCATCAAGATTTGGTGGAGCATATTTGGTCCAATATGGAGATGTGGAATAGGCAACGTGTAAATGTTTCAGAATTTAATTATAATAATTTGACATTTACATATTTATTTTAATTTATTTTAGTTGAAAGTGGATTTAATATATGAATGTAATACATTGCAATTTATATTTACCTTAAGTAATAATATTTGAATGTAACACATTGCAATGCCAACTTCATTATGCAGTTTCTACAATACATTAAAAAGAATAAATACAAGTACAATAGAAAAAATAGTCATTACTACATTCAAGATAATAAAGCAGGAGGCAGAATCATGAAATTTAAATTTTCTTATTACATTGAATAAAGCGGCCAAGTAACGACGAAGTAATGAAAGTTGTTTACCCTCTATTGTAACCTCATTTTTGCATTGATTCATTCTTTCTACACATGAAATAATAACATTGACTATCCAGTAAATTGCTAAGGTCAATACTCATAATGCGATCTTCCTCCATTTGTTCTTTCAGTCATGGTCTTTCTGTTTAATGGCAAGCTTCAATTCGCTGGCCGAATTCCTCCTATCTTGACTTTCTTTGTACATAGCGTTGAAACTTTTGGTTTCTTCTACTATTTGAGAATAATCTGATGATTCGGCCATCCTTTTTCATTTTCTCTTCTGTGCTTCTCTACCTGGTGGTCGGGTTAAGGGGTGAGGCAATTTCATGTCAACTGGTATGTCTGAATCCGAGTTGTTTATTGAGGGTGAATTTTGGCTACTAGCACCTTCCTAAGATTGGGAACTCATGACTAGATCGAAGATATGTGTAGTACGTAGGAAAAATTTTGGTTGATCCTTTAGTATATCACGACATTATTCAATCTTGAAAGATTTTACGGATCTTTGCATATATTCGACTCTCGCGTCATGCATCTTTGACAATATTTAAAATATGAACATTATTATAAAAAAAAATAAATATCTGATAATTTGTACATACCTTATCGCCTCGGTAGTTCCACTAGATGCTCTAATTGTTACACTAGCCAACTTCCCAATAAACAGGGCTACCTCTTTAGAAATTAATTGGAACCGACTTGTAACGGGAGCTTGTTGTTCGGTCGGTCGGAGTCCCTAATAACATCGCAAAAGTAGACAAAATTTGCTCCCAAAACTGTGCACCGGATTGATCAGTACCGACCAAGGGATCTTGCGTTATACTAATTCACGCTTAACAAAGAGTAACATCTTCCTGAGTTGTAAGCTCTCCCTCTTAAACTACGGCTCGCCATAACTCACTCTTTCAAAAATTTGCAAGGAGACAAAGAGACTATATTTTTCTGAAGAAAAGAGTAAGGGAATTGGGGTGTTTTTTTTGTGCATTGAATTTGGTTTCAACGGGTGCCAATATATAGGAAAAAGTAGTCAAATATAGCCGT
Source organism: Hemerocallis citrina (assembly GCA_017893485.1). Taxonomy (NCBI): domain Eukaryota; kingdom Viridiplantae; phylum Streptophyta; class Magnoliopsida; order Asparagales; family Asphodelaceae; genus Hemerocallis; species Hemerocallis citrina. The sequence goes on along the minus strand of CM030365.1, from coordinate 151,897,049 downwards.
TATATTTTGGAAATAGCCGTTGGGTTTAAAACAATTGTTGGATCAAAGAAATAAATGGTTGGATGGGAGAAGGGAAATTGTCATTTGCATTTTTTAAAATTTTTTTTGGGGTAAAATGAACGGGACGAAACATGCATCTAAAATGAGATTGGACAAACTCTGTTTTTTTTCTAGTGTAATTTAAAATTTTTAAAAACTCTTATTTTCATCGGACGAACTGTTTCGTCCGATGATTTTAAAAAATATTAAAATAATGCATACGGAGCATGATGTTTCGTTCCTTATAATATGCATATAGCTATATCCATATGCATATTTGTCTATTTACTTTAGCCGACATGACAAATTGAGAATTTCAATTCAAATCAAATAATTCAGCGCGTTCCACTCAAATCGAATAATTCAGCCTATTCCACATTAATAGAAGTACATTTATGTTTTTGCTTCACGAATATGATATTTTTTGGGCATTTTTAATAATACCATGTTTTTGTATTTTTGCCTAATGACTACAGAGCATTTTTGGACAATTTTACATTTTATGTATAATTGCCTGACCACTGTGAATAAGACATTGGTGATCACTAGTGATTACTAGTCTCACGTTCAAATTTCTGCATAAAGTTATGTAAGGCTACTTTTTGAATAATGGTGGCTCAGCCATGTCATAAAATTTTATGAGACTATTAAAGCAAAGTAGCATAGATAAGATATATGTAAGATGGATTCAAAAATATCAAATTACTAGATTTGTCCGTAGGTACGTGCCTACGGCACGTCTTCGGAACGATACAATATATGAAAGTCTTGTAAACAGTAAAACAACAATTATGTAGCTCAAGTTTGAATTGTATAACAATAATTAGTTGTAAATAAAAGTCCATGTTTCCATAGTATATGTTGAAAAATAATTATAAATGGGGATGTAAAATCTAACTTCTTAAAACTTTGAGTGTGGAAAATGATGAAATTTAACTGTTGATGAGATATTTGCTATTTTCAATGTAACATGAGCGATAAAAAAATGCATAAAAAATCTAAAATTTACAAACCTGAAATCTAAAAATATAAATTTCTGAGTAAATAGAGAGAGAATGAGAGAGAGAGAGAGAGGAAGAAATAAATAAATAAATAAATAAATAAATAAAGGATTTGTTTTAGGGAGGTTTGAATTTGAGTTTTTGGAGGAAACTTTTGGACGGAAAAATATGTTTTGTGATGTTAGATCTGAACCGTTGATTTTAATCATATTTAATGAGAGCCACTTGATAGCTTTCTTTGTGTTTTATTATATAGATATGTATGGTTCAGGCCTCTTTCAATTCATTTTAGAAGACAACTTAAAAGTTAAAACGAAAGTGGATAGTAAAATAATATTTTCTTATAGGCACTTGCATGTTGGTGTTTTTTATGCTACAAAGATTCAATACAAGAAAGAAATTAGTATTTTCTTAATTAACAAAAAATTAAATGAATTAGTACGGATTCTTTGAACGATCAATATTTAATTTTTCTGTCTGTCATTAGAATTATTCATACCATGCATTTTATAAAATATATATCCAAAAAAATATTGTACTACCACTTTATTATAGTAATAAAAATGTTAAAAAATTTACACAAATGCTTCTCATCGCATCTTAGAATAGTAAAAAAAGTTAAACAAATAAATAAAAGATTATATTCTCATAAATTGACAATCCAAATTTTACATATGAAAACAAATAGTCATTATTTGGTAGCTCCATTTTAAACAAGTAATCAAAATATTATATTGTCCCCCCTTGAAAACAAATAATCCATAATTTGACAATCTTATACAATAATACAATGAGTAACAAATATACAAGAATTCCAACTTCTAAATTTTTGATTATAGCCTAGCATAGATGGCCTCGTACAAATATAAATTGAAAAAAATATATATAAATCGAAAATAAGATCACTAACATTGAAAAAATTATGTATCCTTAATTTATGCATATCAGATTATCTTGGTGACAACAAATTATATTTTCTCGTAATTTATAAGGAATTACATCTATATAATAAAATACAAAGAAAGCTATCAAGTGGCTTTCCTTCAATCCCCCCAAAATCAAAGGCTCAGATCTAATCTTACACCCCCCCAAAACACACACAAGTTCCCGCAAAACTCAAATTCACATCTTTCATTGTTATCTTTTTTTTCTTACACTTTCAGTTTGCCTACAATTTCAAATTTCATTTCTGTTATTTGATTGGTGAAGTTGTATGCTATATTTTAATTAATGTTCAATTTATTTTTGTAAAATTTATTCAATGTATATCGGTGATATGTGCATTTTACAAGTAACGGAAGAAATAAGAGTAGAGTAAGGGTGGGTTTGGGGCCTTTGGGCAATAGGGTAAATGGGCTACTCTTGGGGCCAAAAGAAATGGGCCAGTGATGTTGTAGCTAATATTAAGGATCGGACTCTCTTGGGCCAAAAGAAATGGGCCAGTGATGTTGTAGCTAATATTAAGGATCGGACTCTCTATGATGGGCTTTAAAACAGCTAAACCGATGAAACCAAACAAGAAAAACGAATTAAACGGATTCTCATAAAATATACTACCAAAGTTCCCCATCATAATAGGAGATTTACTCAATATATATATATATATATATATATATATATATATATATATATATATATATATATATATATATATGTTTTGAGTAAAAAAATCATAAATCTTGTCTACTTTCATCAAGAACAGGTAGGTGCAAAAATGTTTTTTTCCTAACAATTTTTTTTAAAAAGCTTTGAGCATCCACTATCGTTTTTGCTAAAAATTTCATATATATCATTTAGCATTTAGCATTCGTCGATCACCGCTGCTATCGTTTATACTAAATTTGAAAAATTAAATAAGAATTATAAAAACAGACTAATCTTTTTTTTAAAATGATTTTATCGTAAATAAGTAATGGCATTTTAGTAATATGTGGAAGAAAAAAAAGGAAGAAGTGAACGGACGGAAGAAGATCTTTCGTTTGATATTTTTTTAAAAAAATTGAAAATGTCATTTTCGTAAATAAGTAATGGTATTTTCGTAATATGTGAATGATATGGCTAAATTGGGGTTAAATCGGAACCGTCCAAATCTGACACGAATCTTGAAGCCAAGGGGTAAAACGGTAATTTCACCTACCAATGGGTCTGAAGCGGATACGGGTTCTCCTCCTCGATGACCCACTAACCCGCGAACGGATCCACCTCAACTGGGTGCGGGTTTTAACCCGCAACAAACCCGGTCCAGAAAGGATAGAATTAGGGTTTCTGATTAATCCTAATCAACGGTCCTGATTCGTATCTATCCTTTCACTGGGGATTAGGAATTACATTCCTTATCTAACCACAGGGATTACATTCCTAATCTGATCCCAGCGGCGCCTATAAATACCCTCCATCCATCTCCATTAAGAGGTAATCACTCTTTTTCCAGTTTTACGCTCTTTCATAATCACTTCTGATTACTGACTTGAGCGTCGGAGGGTGCGTCACCGGGAACAACCCCGGTGTCTCGCACTTTTTGCAGGTGTACGGTAGGAGTCAGTGTCAAACTCCGACGGAACAGGTAACGGGTTTGCTATTCAGTTTTCCTAAGAATCCACAAATACTATCTGTTTGCCCCCACACCAGATTTAGCGGCAACAGATTAGCGTCGTCTGTGGGAAACTAACGAATAGCAACCTCCCCTCTTCCCTTTGGTTAGATCTTCTCCAGCCATGCCTCCTAGGAAAGCCAGATCAAGAGGGTCCAACCGAGGACCCAACCCTGATCAGCAACAAGAAATTCCCATCCAACCCGCTCCGCAGCAGGGGCAACATCCTCCTCAAGCGGAAGACCCCCTCCAACAGGACCTGCCTCCTCCTCAGAACCAACAACCTCCTAAAGGTCCCAATCTGCAGAAACAGCCTCTCCATCCGGACCACGTCTCCATCCACAATGCCTCTTCGGACTCTATGGCCTCCCATAATCCCCGAGCTTCCGACCTCCGCAACACCATCCTCAATCGGCAGAAGGATGAGGATCTTCGCTGCCGTCTGGATGAAAAGCGGGCCCGAGAGGGAGCCTCCCGCCAACACCGTCCGGATGAGCGATCTCCTCACTACCGAGACAACAGAAGGTCCCCTATCCAAAGGGGGCGGAGAGAGTCCCCCGAGCATCACAGGAGAAGACCCTTTTCCCCTGCCGGTCGGCACCATCATAGGAACGATGAGGCACCCATCACCCGTGCCGAGTTCCAGCAGTTTCAAGCAACCGTCCTACAAGCTCTCAATCTCCGTCCCAACACCAATGCTCCCAAGATCCCCTCTCCTCCTTCGGTTCGAAGTCCTTGCCGACGGTCCCCAACTCCACCTCCAGCTCCTAGCAACTCCCGGCATATGCAAAGTCCTCGCCGCTCCAGGAGCAACCGTCGTCGTAGCCCCCGCTCTCCCTCGTACGAAGACGAGTCTAGAGGCTCTGCTGATTACCGTCGAAGGGATGACACTGTATACCGCTGTCTCCATGAGATGGAGAGGCGCTTGGGTCAGTTAGACCGAGAAGAAAAGCTTAGAGGAAGGACTCTTCATCGTACCAGACCTCCTTTTTCCCGAACCATAATGGATGCACCTGTACCAATCGGCTTCAAGCCTCCTCAATTCGAGACTTATTCCGAGGAAACTGACCCAGTCGATCACATCGAAAGCTTCAAGAACCTCATGCTCATCCATCAAGCTTCCGATGCTCTGCTCTGTAAAACATTTCCCGCAACTCTCAAGGGCCCAGCTCGAGAATGGTACTCTCGCCTTGCCCCATCCTTAATATTCTCCTTCGAGCAATTCGAGATCCTCTTCGTCACCCATTTCGTAAGTAGCCGCAGAACTGAGAAGACCAATATCTCGCTACTGTACCTCCACCAGAAGAAGGGTGAAAAGCTGAGAGATTATGTGAAAAGGTTCACAGCTGAAGCCAGGTCCATAGCATTCCTCGACCAGTCGGTCGCCGCAATGGCATTTCAATCCAATATCCTCAATTCCAACCTCCGCTCCTCCCTCGCCAAGAAACCCCCACAGAACTTCTCTGACCTCCTCCTCCGGAGCGAAAAGTATATTCGAGCCGAAGAAGCTGAGTACCGCCCCAACTTGGACGGGTCTTCCTCCGGGTTTAAGAGAAAAGGAACAAAAGAGGAAGGGGCAAAGAAGCTTCAAAAGTATAATACCGGCCAGCGCCGACCTCCCCCCAGATTTGAAAAATTTACTCCCCTTAACGCCAATGTCTCCACAATTCTCATGGAAGTTGAGAAGGATGGGGTGATACCTCCTGCACCAAAAATGAACACCCCGGGCATGAAGAGGGATAAAGAGAAGTGGTGTCGTTATCATCGGGACCACGGCCACGACACCTACGATTGTCGGGCCTTGAAGAATGAGATAGAAGCCCTCATCCAAAGAGGGCAGCCAGATTCGTGAGAAAGGACCAAGCCGACCTTCCTCCCCCGCCTCGGGGGGCTAATAAGCATCCGGAACGCGATGAAATGCCCGACTTCGAAGAGGAGCGTGTCCTACACCTCATTCATGGGGGCCCAATGGGGGGCTCCTCAAACTCCTCTTGAAAGGCATTTATAAGAGAAGTCAATTCGGTCCGTGCCACCCCTCCTCCTAAAGGCCTCGGAGTGCCCGTCACATTCTCGGACGAAGATCTTGAAAGCGTCCGAACCCCTCACTGTGACGCACTCGTCATCAACCTCCACATGGCAAACTTCAAAGTGGAGAGGATCCTAGTGGACAATGGCAGCTCCGTTAACATCCTCTTCCTCGCCGCTTTTAAAGGCCTCAAACTCTCCTGAGATAGACTCAAGCCCGCCGGCTACACGTTCCATGGGTTCACGGGAGTGCCAGTGACTATCGAAGGGGTGATCACTCTCGACGTAACCGCTGGCAAAACTCCAACTACCCGAACGGAGCCCATGGATTTTATGGTCGTGGATATCCCTGCAGCCGACAACATCATTTTGGGTCGGCCCGGCCTCGCTGCCCTTGAAGCAGTCCCATCCGCCTATCGCCTCAAGATGAAGTTTCCCACTCGGACCGGAGTAGGGGAAGTAAAAGGCAATCAGGAAACGGCCCGTAAGTGCTATATGACCTCTACCCTCGGTCCAGTCCTCTCCCTAGAAACTCTGGAAATCCCTCAAGACGCTGCCCGGCCAACGTCCGAGCCGGTGGATGAATTGGAGGAAGTGCTATTCTCTGAGCAAGATCCAAGCCGAAAGTTCTTTGTTAGCAAGACCCTCCCATCCGCCCTATGCTCAGACATAGTCCAGTGCATCCGAAGGAACCGAGACCTCTTTGCTTGGTCAGCTGCAGACATGCCCGGAATTTCTGAAGAGCTCTTGATCCACCACCTCAGCGTTGTTCTGGGGTCCAAACCGGTTCAACAGAAGAGGCGCAAGTTCGCTCCCGAGCGCCAGTTAGCTATAAAAGAGGAGGTCGACAAGCTCTTGAAGGCCCGGTTCATACAAGAGGTGAACTATCCCGAGTGGTTGTCGAATGTAGTAATGGTGAAGAAGTCCAATGGGACTTGGAGGATCTGCATCGATTTTACCAACCTCAACAAGGCCTGCCCCAAGGATCCCTTCCCTCTTCCAAGTATTGACACTCTGATTGATGCCACCTCGGGACACGAACTCCTCAGCTTCATGGATGCCTTCTCAGGCTACAACCAGATCCGGATGTTCCCCCCGAATATCCCGATGACATCATTTGTGACTGACCAGGGCCTCTATTGCTACAGGGTTATGCCCTTCGATTTGAAAAATGCAGGCGCCACATACCAACGCCTCGTCAACAAGGTTTTCCAAGCTCAAATCAGCCGTAATATGGAGGTGTATGTTGACGACATGCTTGTAAAAAGCATCCGAGGAGCCGATCATGTAACTGACCTACAGGAGGCATTTGATGTTCTGAGAAAGCAGAACATGAGACTCAATCCGAACAAGTGTGCGTTCGGTGTCTCGTCAGGAAAGTTCCTCGGCTTCATGGTCAGCCAACGAGGAATTGAAGCAAACTCTAAGAAAATCAAGGCCATATTAGACATGGCCCCTCCCAAGAATGTTAAGGAAGTGCAGAGGTTAACAGGCCGCCTAGCCGCCATAGGATGTTTTCTCTCGAAGTTCGGGGAGAAATGCCTCCCCTTCTTCAAGGCCCTCAGGGGGGCTAAAGGTTTTGAATGGGGGCAGCAACAACAGGAGTCGTTCGACCAGCTCAAGGCTTACCTCGTCAACCCCCCTCTCCTCAGCAAATCCATTCCTGGTGAACCCCTCTACCTCTACCTGGCAGCCTCCGAGCAGACCCTCAGTGCCGTTTTGGTAAGGGAAGAAAACCGGGCTCAAAAGCCCATCTACTATGTGAGCAAGGTACTCCGGGATGCCGAGCTCCGCTATCCGAGAATAGAAAAGATGGCTTATGCCCTGGTGATGGCCGCAAGAAAGCTTCGCCCGTATTTTCAGTCTCATTCGGTGGTCGTTCTTACCGACCAACTGCTGAAGCAAGTCCTCCACAAGCCAGAGACCTCGGGTCGCCTTATGAAGTGGTCTATCGAGCTGAGCCAGCATGATATAACCTATCAGCCTCGGACCGTGATCAAGGCTCAGGCCTTAGCAGAATTCATAGTTGAAAGTACCATTCCCGAGTTTAGTCAAGCAATGAAGGGGTCACCTGTCTGGTCGGTCTATGTGGACAGATCCTCCTGTAACGAGGGAAGCGAAGCCGGGGTCATTCTGGCGGGCCCAGATGACTTCATCCTTCAATACTCCCTTCGTATCAACTTCAAGGCCTCGAACAACGAAGCTAAATACGAGGCACTCATAGCCGGCCTTGGAATGGCTCGCAATGTAGGGGCGCAGTGCCTCCGGATCTTTAGCGACTCTCAGCTAGTCGTAAATCAGGTCCTCGACGAGTATGAAGCACGTGACGATAGGATGGTTAAGTACTTAGCCAAGGTCAGGAGCCTCATGGCCCTATTTGAGGAAGCCCTCATCCAACGAATACCCCGAGAAGAAAATGCTCAGGCCGATGCCCTCTCCAAACTAGCCTCTTCCTCCCTTCAAGGTCTCGAGCAGACCATCTTGATAGAGATCCTCCTGAAGCCAAGTATAGAGGATGAAACTTCCGATTCTATAGAGTCACTGCCTGTCCTGCTTGAAGATAACTGGATGAAACCCCTCGTCGAATTCTTAAGGGACGGGCTCCTCCCCGAGGATCCCAAGGAAGCACAAAGAGTGAGAGCCCGAGCTGAGCGTTACACACTGATCGGAGGCATCCTATATAAACGCTCCTTCACACAGGTAGATGGCAGGCCGTAACTGAGATGTCTCTCCCCCGGGCAAGCCGACTACGCCCTGCAAGAACTTCATGAGGGCATCGGCGGGGCACATTCGGGGTCCAGATCTCTAGCCCGCAAAGTGTTGAATTACGGATATTTCTGGCCCACTCTCCTAAGAGACGCCGAATGGCATGTTCGGCAATGCACCTCTTGTCAGAAGTACTCCGACATCCGAAGGCTCCCACAAGCTCCATTCACTTTCCTATCAAGTCAAACCCCTTTTGCAATGTGGGGGATGGATTTACTAGGACCATTTCCACCAGCTCCCGGCCAGTTCAAGTTCTTGGTCGTGGCAATCGACTACTTCTCAAAATGGATAGAGGCCGAGCCCTTGGCCACGATCACCGAGAACAAGGTTGTTCAGTTCTTTTGGAAGAGCGTGATCTGCCGATTCGGCGTCCCTCGGGTCCTCATAACAGACAACGAAACCCAGTTCACCGGGGCTACCTTCCGAGCTCTATGTGAAGACCTTGCCATCCAACACTGATTCTCCTCCATTTCTCATCCCCAGTCGAATGGCCAAGTCGAAAATGCTAACCGACGGATCCTCTCCGGCATTAAGAAAAGGTTGGATAAATGTTCCAAAGGCTTATGGGTCGATCAGCTTCCCAACGTGTTGTGGAACTATCGCACCACAAAACGGACCCCCACAGGAGAGTCTCCATTCAATCTCACCTATGGGTCCGAAGCTATGATCCCCCTAGAAGTTGGTATACCCTCTCCTCGTCTAATGGCTTATGAAGAAGAACAGAATGCCAGAGAGCTCCGAGCAAATCTAGACCTAATAGATGAGATCCGAGAAAGAGCCGTCATTCGTCAACAAAGCTACCGAAGAAGGATCGAGTTGGCATACAACAAGAGAATCTATCCTACCGACCTCAAAGAAGGGGATTTGGTCCTCAGAAAGCTGGCCATCTCTTTCCCCGGTCAGAAAAGCAAACTGGCTCCAAATTGGGAGGGACCCTACAAGATCGCCAAAGTAGTCCGCTCCGGAACATACAGACTAGAAGACCTCGAAGGCAGAGAGATCCCTAGGACCTGGAATGCCGACCATCTTCTAAAATACCAAGAGAGAGCACCAACGCCTCTCTAAGTATTTTTAGGATGTCGAACCGTTCCACTCCTATTACTTGTAATGCTTCTCTTTTATTTCTCTCTTGTAATAACGGCTCGCAACTTTAGAAGCAGCTGACCATTAGTCATCAATAAAGAAAGTTTTTTCATATTTAACTTGTAAAAAAAAAAATTGTTTACATCTCTCTGCTTTTACTCTTCACTCTAACGATGGTTCGGAGTCCAACACTTGCCTCGATTCTACTCCCACAACCGTTGAACTACTCTAACGATGGTTCGGTGTCCAACACCTGGCTCGAGTCTACTTCGCAAGTTCGCTTCTAAGCGAGCTAGAAGTAGCTCGTCATTCGGAACTGCTCCCACAACCGTTGAACTACTCTAACGATGGTTCGGAGTCCAACACTTGGCTCAATTCTAATTCGCAAGTTCGCTTCTAAGCGAGCTAGAAGTAGCTCGCCATTCGGAACTGCTCGCACAACCGTTGAACTACTCTAACGATGGTTCGGAGTCCAACACTTGGCTCGATTCTACTTCACAAGTTCGCTTCAAAGCGAGCTAGAAGTAGCTCGCCATTCGGAACTGCTCCCACAACCGTTGAACTACTCTAACGATGGTTTGGAGTCCAACACTTGGCTCGATTCTACTTCATAAGTTCGCTTCTAAGCAAGCTAGAAGTAGCTCGTCATTCGGAACTGCTCCCACAACCGTTGAACTATTCTAACGATGGTTCGGAGTCCAACACTTGGCTCGATTCTACTTTGCAAGTTCGCTTCTAAGCGAGCTAGAAGTAGCTTGCCATTCGGAACTGCTCCCAAACCGTTGAACTACTTTAACGATAGTTCGGAGTCCAATACTTGGCTCGATTCTACCTCGCAAGTTCGCTCCTAAGCGAGCTAGAAGTAGCTCGCCATTCAGAACTGCTCCCACAACCGTTGAACTACTCTAACGATGGTTCGGAGTCCAACACTTGGCTCGATTCTACTTCGCAAGTTCGCTTCTAAGCGAGCTAGAAGTAGCTCGCCATTCGGAACTGCTCCCACAACCGTTGAACTACCCTAACGATGGTTCGGAGTCCAACACTTGGCTCGATTCTACTTCGCAAGTTCGCTTTCTAAGCGAGCTAGAAGTAGCTCGCCATTCGGAACTGCTCCCACAACCGTTGAACTACTCTAACGATGGTTCGGAGTCCAACACTTGGCTCGACCGCACTCTGCGAGCTCACTGTTAAGCGAAGCTCGACTCATCTCGCATGTTCGCGAGATTAAGTGACCGAAGCACAGCTCAGCACCACTGGCCGAACGCTCATGTCGCTGCCCCCACACGAGCAAAAGACCAGCTCAGGGACCTCGGCACGACGAACACAGTCACAAACAAAACAACTACATAGAGCTACAAAGAACATGCAAGCCTAAGAAAGAAATATTATTAAGAATTGGGACACAGTACAACGCGCCTCTTCCATACAACAAGATTACAAGGCGTTAAAAAGCAAAAGTTACAATGCCGACTTGTTACACTTAGGCTAAATACAAAGGCTTCAAAAACAAGGTCTTCAACGCCTCCGTGGCGCAGGGGTATTCCGCTTCAAGGACACTCGAGGGCGGCGACGTTTATCTCCGGAGCTCGACCCCAAACCAGCAAATTGAGACGTGTCCTCGGCACCGCTCCTAGCAGCCGCTCCGACGGATGCTCTGCTCGATGAAATGGCCACAGCACTTTGCGCATCCCCCGGACTAGGATGGCCGATAGGTGGACGGGTCGCGAGCTCATAAAATGTGATGCCCCGATCGCTCTCCGTGCGAGTACATGAAGTGCTCCTCACATTGATCGGCCCCGAACGCGGTTTGAGACGAGCCACCTCTGCCTCCAGCTCTGAGATCCGTTCCCTCAGAGAGTCATCTTTGACATCGACCTCGAAGCGAGGAGGTATCGCGGAGCTCGGGACGCCGGAGCGACTCGCAATAAGACGGCAAAGATGAGTGACTTTGATGCTCTTGTCTACCGTGGCTCTCTTCAGGGCGTCGACCTCGGCCGTCAGTTCGTCCCGTTCGGTCGTCAGTTTGGCCACCTCGGCCGTCAATCCTTCTCCCTCCATCCGAAGCTCCGTCTCTACAGTCTGCAGGTGGCGGATCTCAGAAAGCATATTGTCCCTCTCCGCTGTTATTTTGGATAAGGTGTGGCGAATGCACTTGATCCGAAGGCCATAGCTAAATGCAGCCAACAAACCCTCATCCTCTCCTAAAGGGGTCATCTCGGTGATCCTACTCTCCAGTCGCCGGATCATATGTCTCGCCGACCCAGGATGAGTTGAAGATGGTTCCACTCGCTTTCGGCTCTGCGCAATCCCAGCTCGACTTTGTAGAGCCGCTCCCGGCACCTCGCCAAGCACAGTCTCGTCGCTCCTAAGCCGACCTCGGGACGAGTGTTGTCCCTCGAGCCAGTAGGCTCGACGGCTTGAGTCACCACCGCAAGCTGAAAAGAAGTCGAAGCAAACAACAAATTCTCAAACACATTGCCGAACTCCTACACTTAGCCAAATTTCAAAAATTCTTGAGAAAAGATAGAGAGACACAGTCGAGCCCAAGAAGACGTTTTCATTCATTACAAAAAGCGGTGGCCAGTCCGCGATTAGGCGTTACAAAAAAAAAAGAACAGAAGAAAAGAAAAAGCAAGCGGAGTCAGGGCGCGACCTCTTTCCCGGGGCGGCGAGAATGGGTGGGGGTCGACGTCTCTGAAGGGGTCACCACCGCCAGCGGGGTAACCACAGACCCCGGGACCTCGGCGACGACTTCGACTTCAGTCTCGACTTCGTCCTCCCCTTCTTCTTCTTCCCCCTCTGATTCGGGGTCGAAGCCCTCGACGTGGCCCGGGAACAGTCTCCATCCTGAGCAGTCCACGTCAGGGTACGCCTTCGTCACCCGGGCGATGGCTTCGGCGTAGGCTCTGGCCTTATTTTGGGCGAGGAAACCCTGCGCCTTCTCCATCGTCGCGTCCTCTGCCGCCTTCACAGCGGCAACCTTGGCCTCCGCCGCTTCGGCCAATTGCTTGGCCGCCTCTTCCTTCTGGCGAAGAATCGCCCTCCAGCTTTGCAACCTGAGCCTCGAGGGACTCGACCACCGTAAGCTTGTCGAGCTCGTTCCCCATCCGAGCCTTCTCCTTCTGAGCTTGGTCGGACTCTTGCTTCAGCTCCTTCTCCAGAGCCGTCAACCTCTCCCTGAGGTGACCAAAATGGATGATGATCTGCGACAGGAGACGAGGCATTAAAAGAGTTAGTGAAATTAGGCCTAAGAAGAATTAATGAACAGCAAAAATTCAATACTTACCGAGACCGCCGAGCGAGCAATCTCGATGACGTCATCGCCTTCTTGCCCGGCCTCCATGGCGGCGCGATCCTTCGGCGTCGCCAGATGCTTGACCGCCTGCATACTCGCCAAGGAGTTGCCGAGGAATCTGTCATGTTTCCGAACTTGCCAGTCCGGAACATGGATCCTTTTGTGCTCCTCGGTCAGGAGCTCCTCGTTCACCACCGACAGCGGGGGCGTCGCCATCCCAAGGGCTGCGGCGATGGGGAACTCGCTGACCCCGGTCGACACCGAGGCACCTCCACCGGCACCGGCCGGGCTTCCGAGGGTCTCAACATCCTCGGCCACCTCCGTGACCCTCGGAGTCTTGGGGGTTGGCAACTTGGTGGCCACCCTCTTGCGCTTCTTCGGCGCCTTGCTGGCGAGGCCAGCCCTCAAGCCAACACCGCATCGTAGTCCATCGCCTCTGCATTAAAGACAAAGTTTGTTAGCACAATACAACTCATGGAAAATAAAGTATGAAAAACAAAGCACGTAAGCATAAAAGAAGCCGCGTACTGGGATCTACGCGGCAGAACCCTCCCTTGAACAAGACATCCTCGGTCAGCTCCTTCCAATCATACTTTGGCCGGTCGAGAAGTGTCCGAACTACCTCTTCTTCTTCAGGGCGAAGCTTGGGCAGCGCCTTCAACCTCTTCGGCACCTCTTCCACCCAACTGGAAGGGATAGGCCAGGCCTCTGCACTCCGCACTATCAAGAACTTTTCACGCCAGTGCTTGATGGAGTCGGGGCATATGACGAGCTGATGAAGCCGGTAGATCGTTCGAAGTACATTCAGCTCCGACTCGATCCCATCAGCTTGGCAGTGAAGTACGAAGCTGTTTATGACTCTCCATGCGTTCGGCATAAGTTGGATGGGGCTGACCCCAAACCACCTCAGAACGAGGATGGCGAACGGATGGAGAGGTAGTCGAGCCCCGGCGATAAAGGCGTCAACCGGCCAGCAACACATGGTCACTAGCAGCGGCGAGTTGGCCCTAACCCCGGGACCCGGCAGCATAAGCTCGTACTCCTCCGAGATGTGGAAACAGTCCCGGATCACTCCCAAGTCTTCTTTGCGGAGGATCGACACTGTCTCATCCGCCTCGGTCGTCTCCCTCGCCGCATTCTCCTCGAAAGTCTTCCCCCTCCCGTGAACAATTCGCTCGACGTGCTCCTCCGGAAGCTCTCGAACTCAGTGAAGCCCGGTCAGTGGCCCCGGCAACCTACCGAACTCCCCCATGCGCTTCGGATCCTGCACGATTGTGTCCCGACCAGATACCTTCTTGCCCTTATCTGGGCGACTCGGAGTCTGGGCTTCGGCGACTTCAAGGGAGGGCTCGGACCAAGAAGAAGACGACTCAGAGACAGAGGGAAGAGACATATTTATACTTGGAAAAAGACTAAGTATAAATTACCTTAAAAACTTGCTGTCGGAAACTTCACCGGAAAACGAACGAAGATCACTGGAATCACTCGCTTAGCACAAATAATCGCCTGAGCAAAAGAGAGGAGAAGTGAAAAATGAGAGAGGGAGGTAAGGATTTATAGAGCGAGGCGTGCAAAACGAGGTTAATGGGCCCATAGTGCCGGCCCATTCACGCAAAACGACAAAAGCGACCTCAATCGTCGCCTTGTTTGCCACGCCAAGCCGTACATCGCATTAATTACTGTCCCATCTGGCAGAAGCTCAAAGGTCACTGCATTAAATGAGCGTCTCATCCGTCAGAGCTATCAGAAGTTCAGAAGCCATCACATTTAATGACTGCCATGTCTGCCAGGAGCGCAAAAGCCACCAACTCCGCAAGGCATTCTCCACCAGAAAATGACAAAGTCAAGGACTTCGGCACCAGCTGCCGAGCGTTCTTGACACCGACCATGTTACATGAAAATTTGGGGTTCGGCACCAGCTGCCGAGCGCTCTTGACACCGACCATGTTACATGGAAAGTTGGGGTTTGGCACCAGCTGCCGAGCGCTTTTGACACCGACTTTGTTACATAGAAAGTTGGGGTTCGGTACCAGCTGCCGAGCGTTCTTGACACCGACCATGTTACATGAAAAGTTGGGGTTCGGTACCAGCTGCCGAGCGTTCTTGACACCGACCATGTTACATGAAAAGTTGGGGTTCGGCACCAGCTGCCGAGCGCTCTTGACACTGACCATGTTACATGGAAAGTTGGGATTCGGCACCAGCTACCGAGCGCTTTTGACACCGACTATGTTACATGGAAAGTTGGGGTTCGGCACCAGCTGTCGAGCGTTCTTGACATCGACCGTGTTACATGGAAAGTTGGGGTTCGGCACCAGCCGCCGAGCGCTCTTGACACCGACCACGTTACATAAAAAGTTGGGGTTCGGCACCAGCCGCCGAGCGCTCTTGACACCGATCATATTACATAGAAAGTTGGGGTTCGGCACCAGCTGTCGAGCGCTCTTGACACCGACCATGTTACATGGAAAGTTGGGGTTTGGCACCAGCTGCCGAGCGCTCTTGACAGCGACCATGTTACATGGAAAGTTGGGGTTCGGCACCAGCTGTCGAGCGTTCTTGACACCGACCATGTTACATGGAAAGTTGGACCTCGGACCTCGCCGAACTCCCTCTCAGCACTCACAACCTAGCCAAGGTCCCTCTCTTCTTCAGAAGAAGGTGCCGAACCACCCACGGACCTCGACCTCCCGGGCAGCGAGCGCTGGAAGGGGTCGGCAGTGTGAAACAAGCATGTAGGCCGCGCAACGTAGGAAAACGGCCGAGCCATTCGCCAAAAGATCGCGAAAAAACAATTAAAAATTCGGGAAGTTAAGGAAGAACTCTTGGAAAGTAATTGTAAAGTTGGGGAAGCATTTTCTAGTCCCCAAACAAGTAATTATTACCAAGAACAATCTTCTAAGACCCCCAAACGACGAATTGACACTTCGCAAAGGTGAACGAAAACACCACATGATCCGGAGAACTCAGGAACAACTCAAAGTGCAACCAACTTGAGAAATTACCACACTCCCTCCTTCAAGATTCAAAACCTCCCATATTGGACTCCGACACAACTCCACTAGCCATTGAAACAGTAAAACTACTTCTCAAAGGCTGATCAAACTCAGTCTTCCAGAGTGGGGAGCTCGTGATATGGCCAAAAATGGGGTTAAATCGGAACCGTCCATATCGGGCACGAATCTTGAAGCCCAGGGGTAAAACGGTAATTTCACCTACCAATGGGTCTGAAGCGGGTACGGGTTCTCCTCCTCGAAGACCCACTAACCCGTGAATGGATCCACCTCAACTGGGTGCGGGTTTTAACCCGCAACAAACCCGGTCTAGAAAGGATAGAATTAGGGTTTCTGATTAATCCTAATCAACGGCCCTGATTCGTATCTATCATTTCACTGGGAATTAGGGATTACATTCCTTATCTAACCACAGAGATTACATTCCTAATCTGATCCCAGCGGCGCCTATAAATACCTCCCATCCATCTCCATTGAGAGGTAATCAATCTTTTTCCAGTTTTACGCTCTTTCATAATCACTTCTGATTACTGACTTGAGCGTCGGAGGGTTCGTCGCCGGGAACAACCCCGGTGTCTCGCACTTTTTGCAGGTGTACGGCAAGAGTCAGCGTCAAACTTAGACGTAACAGGTAACGGGTTTGCTATTCAGTTTTCCTAAGAATCCACAAATACTATCTGTTTGCCCCCACACCAGATTTAGCGGCAACAGTGAAAGAAAATAAAAGTGGAGAAGTGAGCTCTTCTGTCCGTTTTTTTAAATGGCATTTTCAGAAATAGGTAATGGCAATTTTGTAATTATTTAAGTGGCATTATCGTAATTTTTAAGGAAAAAGTTTCTAAAAAAGTTTGCGGACGGAAGATCATCTTCCGTTGATCTTCCGTCTGACCATAATAAAAAATATAAAAAATTAAACGGACGGAGTTTATCCTCCGTCTTCTATATTTAGAAGTCGTCTAAAGTCATTGCTATCTTTAGCGAACTTTTCACTCCTATTCTAAATTTTGGGGTTTTAGCGAACGATAATGGGAAATTTTTTGATCTCCAATGCTAAATTTTGGGGTTTCAGTTGGTAATAGGCAGATATGTTCAGTTGTGGGTAGAGGCACTGTGAGAGTGAAGGCTCACAATGGTGGGCAATTGGTCTTGTATGATACAAGACATATTTCGAGCTTGAAGAAAAACTTGATCTCAATTAGCAAACTAGACAAAGAAGGGTTCACGACTTTTGGGCATGGAAAATGGAAGGTGACTACGGGTGCCAGGTTGGTGGCAAAAGAAAAGCGTGGTGACACGCTGTACATACTCAGAGGAGGTAATTCAAGTGATATCATTGTTACAGTATCAACCGGTAGTTTCCCTTCAATTCTATGGCATGTTAGGTTGGGGCACCTTGGTTAAAGGGATGTCAAGTAGCTTTGTTCTTGGGATCTTTTGTTGGGGCTGAAGAAGGTTTAGATGGATTTTTGTGAGAATTTTGTGATGGGAAAACAAAAGAAGTTAGCTTTCAGTTGGGTGGGCGTGAGAAGAAGCTAGAGTTCGTACATACAGATGTGTGGGGTCCAACTCAGGAATTCTCTTATGGTGGTAAGAGATATTTCATCACTTTCATCGATGATATTACAAGAAAGGTTTGGATTTATGCAATTCGCGAGAAATCAAAAGTTTTTGAGGCGTTCAGAACTTGGAAGGCCAAGGTTGAGAATGAGACGGGTTGCAAAGTGAAAGCAATAAAGTCAGACAACGGAGGTGAGTACACAAGTGAAGAGTTTTTTAACTATCTGGCAAAGGAAGGAATTAGAGGAATCAAGACAGTATCTAAGACTCCACATGAGAATGGTGTAGCAGAAAGAATGAACCGCACAATACTCGAAAGGGTGAGATGCATGAGACTTCATGTGGGTCTTCTGGCCCATCTTTGGACCGCTACAGTTGATACAACGGTGTACTTGATTAATCGTTGCCCGTCTAGTGCCCTTGATGGGGCCATTCCAGAAGAACTATGGTCAGGTAAAACTGTTAATTATTCGCATTTGAAAGTTTATGGTTGTATGGCATATGCACTAATTGATAGGGAAGAAAGAAAGAAGTTGGACTCTAAGTCCAGGAGGTGTATGTTCATTGGCTACGATGGCGATGAGTATGGTTACAGACTTTGTAATTTTGTGGATAACAAAGTCATCGCAGCATGAATGTAGTGTTCAATGAAGATGTTCTATACAAGGACAGGCACACAGGCCAAGATAGTACAACCAGTTCGGAATCATATTGGGGTTCAGACTCAGACTCAGATTCAAATTCTGAAGACGGTCCTAGTGGTGGGGGTCCTATCGTACAGCTGCAGGTACAGGTATCACAGGCAGCACAGGAGGCTCATTGTGAGCCTATTGGAAATGAGCAGGTTATCCAAGACGTACAGGTACAGCCAGAATAGTTTAGGGAACCTGAACCGGTCAGTGAACCGGTACCCACATTGAAGAGATCGATACGAGAGAGGAGGCCAACCAAGATATTTGAGCCATCGGTTAGTGTTGTTCACGAGCATGTTCTATACACGGATTCGGGAGAGCTAGAGACTCATAAGGAGGCTTTGAGGGCTGAGGCTTGAATTCAGTGGGAGTTAGCCACGAAGGACGAGATAAACTCCTTTGAACAGAACCAAACTTGGGAGTTAACCAAGTTAGCTGCAAGGAAGCGCACTCTTATGAATAAATGGGTTTTCAGGGTCAAAGATGAGGCAGATGGCAGTAAGAGGTACAAGGCAAAGCTTGTTGTGAACGGATTATCTCAAAGAGAAGGTGTTGATTATAGTGAGATCCTTGCACCGGTTGTGAAGATAGCTTCTATTAGATATCTGCTTAGTATTGTGGCAGTTGAAGACTTGCACTTAGAGCAGTTGGATGTGAAGACAGTATTTCTCCATGGTAATGTCGAAGAAGAGCTGTACATGAGACAACCCACAGGTTTTGAAGCTAAAAGAAATGAAGACATGGTGTGTCGGTTGAAGAAGATTCTTTATGGGTTTAAACAAGCACCGCAGCAATGGTACTTAAAGTTTGATTGCTTCATGAGAGGAAAAGGTTTCGATATATGCGAAATGGATCATTGTGTGTATGTTCATAGATATGAGGACAATGATATAGTTACCTTGGCGTTGTATGTGGACGACATGTTGTTAGCAGGGTCATGTATGGGGAAGATCAAGGAAGTGAAGGCGCTAGGTTCGGAGTTTTCAATGAAGGACTTGGGTGAAGCAAAGCAAATCCTCGATAGTCGTCATTGTGTAAAATATGCATAAGTGGATAAATGCATATAGCATTTGGCAAGTTTGCTGCAGTCGTCGAAGGCTATTTTTTTACCAATTAAAATTAAAATAATGAAAATCTAGATCAGACGAAACTCGATGTTGCGTCGGAGGGGAAAATATATTTTTAATTGAGCGACGGAAGTTCACATTGCGTCGGAGGAGAAAAAGAAAATAAAAAATATAAGAATTTGCCAGACGCAACATGGTGTTGCGTCCGGCGATTCGGGGAGCTAGGACGCATGTTGCGTCCGACAAGTTAGGCTTTTTTTAGTTTGGCTTTATTTACTTTTTCCGTAAATGAGGGCTTTATTAAACCGATAAATGACCAAATTGCCCCCCCCCCCTCCTTCATTCTGTATATTGATGGTTAAATGAAAGGAAGCAAACATAAATTTGCTCTCGGCCAAGTCTCACTTTCTTAATTTCCTCTCGCTTAACTCTCTATCTCAACCCGCTCACGCCCAATTCTCTATCTCAATTTTATAAACCCCAACTCTCTATATCAATTTCTTAATTAGCCGAGAAAAATGTCTTCGATATGAAGATTTATTGGTTGTTTTAAATCAAAGCGGGAACAAATGTCAACTCATGGCAACACAAGCCACGAAGGTGAAGAAGAGATATCAAATGTCGACTTTGTCGATTAATCAAATTGGAATCGTATAGTAGACGATTCGAAACATATAAGTCAATATATTACTGTTACCCTGGAGGACAGTTTCTGTAAGTTTAGGGAAAATTGGAAGGAACCAATCCAGATGTACAATCAGTACTGCTCACGGGTCCTACTTATTAAACAACTAGTAGAGCAGGCGGGATGCCACCGTTTTATAAAAATCAATACAAACAAGTCGTCGATTCGGCTCGTCGAGGCACTCATAGAGAGATTGTAGGGACACTACCCACACTTTCCACCTACCGTATGGTGAGTTGGTTTCACTCCATTAGATTGGGTTATGCTAACGGAAATTCCTATCGGTATCGGTGATTTGCCTCCATGCGAAGATGAGGCCTATACTTTTCAAATTGTTCAGTCTATCTTCTTTCCAGAATTAACAGTAGATGATTGGAAATCACAAGGTATACGGTATACATTTTTCAAAATTTATTTTACCAATACTATTGAAGAAGCCGAAACTGATATGGCACTATTAGCGAGGATTGCACGAGCTTTCTTTATGTTCTTTCTCGGTGCATTTCTTTACCCTAATGGTGCTGGTTTAGTAAGGTGTGGTTGGCTAGCTGCAGTTGCAGACCTGAATGTTGTTGCCAAATACGATTAGGGTAGTCATGCACTTTCTCTGCTCTATTTGTCTTTGGACTCATGTAGCAGACTTAAAGTGAAGGGGTTTAATGGGCCGTGACAAGTGTTGGAGGTAATACTTAATCTATTGTGTACTAATTTTAGTCGAATAATGTCATTATGTTATTTCAATTGTGAAGTTCATAACATATTTCATAATTATGTTTTACAGTATTGGGTTTATGAATACACAAATTGTTGTATTCCAGTTAGAGATATGAACATTCCTATGGAGACACACATGGCTAATTCTGATGTATGGTCGAAAATTATTCGAAGGAATAAAGAATTCTTGGATTTAGACCGATTTGATCCTATTAGGTACAATCAATCGATGGCTCGTGATCAGTTGGAGATGCGCACTGCTTCCTCCATCATTTGGTAGCCATATAATGGGTTAATAATTAAAAACGTATATGAAATTGAAGCTGCTAAATTCATTTCACGTTATCGACATGCTTTTACGTACTGCGGCCAGGTATATTAAAAGTTTGTCATATTTATTTACATTACTTTGATTAAATATTTTGGTTATGCTAAAGTGAACATTTCATTGCAGGATGAATGGTATCTTGGTGATCGTTGTATTTGGTATCTTACTGGAGTAATTGCTATCCCAAATGACCCAGCTCCTCTCATGCGTTTCATGACATCCAGTAATACACTTCCTGAACGTATTGAAGCATCACCTTTCGTACGGATTGTAGAGTAGATCACTTATGATCAGTATTGGGCAAAGGTTTCAATTGGTCCGTTAATGCCGACACTTTCCCATGCAGCCAATGTCGATTTCATTGGGCCAGCATCTATTAGAGATACTTTCGCTTAGTTGTCATATGCTGCACCTCCATTTTGGCTACCGGCCTGAGTATCCAACTCAATCCACTATAGATAATTCATTATTGCTTGGCCAACCTTACGTTGAAGTGTCACTTTTTCAAGGCGGCACTCTTACGAAGAATTTGGACGGTAATATAAATGTCCCGTTTCATCAAAGTTGTAACCCCTGTTTTCGTAAATATATATTTTTCCGTGTATTTTTCGTATTTAAAATTTTTGTAAATTATTTTTTTTGCTTTCAAATTATTTTGTTAAAATGTATTGTTGGATCTTCTATTAAAATCTATTTTTTTAATCAATGATTTTATTTATAACTATTTTCTAATAAATTTATATTATAATACATACCGAATTAGTATTGTTGTTATTACTATTCTTCAGTATTATTATTATTACGGTTATTATTATTATTATTATTATTATTATTATTATTATTATTATTATTATTATTATTATTATTATTGTTATTATTATTATAACTTTGATTGTCTATTTAAAAATCTATCCCCATTGTTAATTTTATTTATTTCAAATAATTTTCATATTGTGGTACAAATATATTTTGTGTATAATCCTACTTTATATTGATTATTTTATCTCCCTATTGGATTTTAACCCAATACCCATTTAACCCTAAAACCCATTATACTCAACCTAATACCCATTAAGCCACTACCCTATTTACGTTCCTAATACCCATACCCGTTTAACACCTAAACCCATTATATAAAACCCATCTGCACCTAACCCTATATATATATTCATAACCCTAATATTCCCAAAACCCCTATCAGCCACCTAACACCTAACTTCATCCCCTACCTCTCCCCATCCTCTAACCCATCTGCCGTTCAACTACCCCGCCATGGTTGCCCTGTGCCCCACCTGGACTGCAGCGCCGCCCTCGCAACCTCCTGTCGCCGCTGCCCTCCTCTCTTGTGTTGCGACTCCTCGGTGACCAGACCCCCGGCTCCTCTACACCATAGTCACAGTCCCCCCCCTCCGGGCTCCTCCTCGCTTGTCGAAGCCTCGACTCAGCGCCGCCCCCTACCTCCTATCGTTAACAACTGCAACCCCAGTCGCCAACTTCCCTTATAGTCGTGCCAGCACCACCGGTTCCCCTGGCTGACGTCGCCCACACCACCTACCCCTGTGCTGCTCCTCCCGATTGCCACACGACTGCAATGCCTCCCTGCCGGCGATCCCCCCCAGTGCAGTGCCGGTGCCAGCCCTCTCCCCGTCGCGCCGCAGCAGAGCAGCAGCCTTCCCCTGTGTTCCTCCGTCGATAGTTCTGCAGAACCCCGACAACACCCCATATTTGTGGTGCCCCTCTCGATCGTTCCCTGTTCACTGGCGCTGTCCCCTTGGCCGTCGCCGGTCATTGCCAAGCCAGAGCCGAAACCACTGCAAGTTACTTGTCGCTGTTTGGTTATGGGTCACTTTGATTATGGGCCGTCGGATCTTCCTTGATCATCATGATCATGATCTCCATCATCGCCTTCGATTGTGGACCGCCCGATCTCCTCCCAATCCGATTAGATCATCATCATCAGCAGCAGCTTTCGATTTCAGCCGCCCGATCCTCCATTTGATCATCACCAAGCCATTGGATCTAGGCCGTCCGATCGTTGATCATTACGATCGCGATCATCGTCTCCATCATCATCAAGATCTTGATCTCGACTGTCAGATCTCTTTTTGATCATCGTGACCGTGATCATCATCTTGATCTTGATCTTGATCTTGATCTTCGATCTCAGCCGTCCGATCGACCGATTACACTTGATCTCGGCCCTTGATCGTCTCGATCGTCTCGTTTCGTCTTCTACTTGGTGAGCTAAACATTTGATCCACTTTTTGTTCTCATTCATCAAATTGTCAATCATGGTATATTTACTCTTTTAGTACTCTTCTAATTCTTATATATTTTATGTTCGATCTCGGCCGTTGGATTTCGCTTGATCTTCACCTTGATCACCATCTTGATCATCGAGATCCTGTGCCCGATCGTGATCATCATGATCGTTTGCTCGTCGCCGTGTCGCTGGGATTCCGATCCCGTTATTCTCGCTTATTTGAATTAAACTAATCGTCATCAAAGTCAAGTCATCACTTCTCGAATAGTTATTGTGTAATATTCGAGATTGTTAATGAATCCTGCAAGTAGATCCCTAATTGTTATCGTATATTGTTATTGTTACCTATCGTTGGGATACTACAGATTTACACGAGCGAATCCAAGTAGTAGTCTTGACTTCGTGTCATCTTTGTCCCCAATGTATAGAGAATCTTACATGTATACATATAGTTATTGAATATAGGAATATGGATTATTATCGTATTTTATGTCATGACATCTCACAACAATTGTAGATTGCATAATAGTATTGATAGCTTATATGATTGATGTTAGTGTATTAGTTGTTTGTGATTAGTAAGATTATGGGCATTTCACATCTTAATACCATGTTCACATAGAATGACTTTCTGTGATTTATGATTGTTAACCCCCAATTCATCGTTCTTACATTTTAATCGTTTTATTCAAAAAGAATATGTTGACACCCTAAAAATTTACGGCAACCTGAACATTACCTTACTGTTTCGACCTAGATAAAGTCACTAAAATCAATAACTTCTAGAATATGAAATGTAGCCCCAGATGTCCAGTTTACTTTTCTTTTTGGCGGAATTGAATTCCGAGTTACGGTTTGTGAGATATCGCAATTTTACTGTTGCTGTGTCGAACAATTCCAGATTCTAAATAACTGCCGTCACACTTTGATTCACAATTAATTTAACCATGCTAACTATAAGATAATGACTTAAAATTTTGCATGCTGATACTAGACACATTAGAGAACATTCCCTAATTTTCCTGAAATTAATTAACGCTTTTTCAGTCCTGTTCCATATGTATAAACATAATTTTACAAATTCTGGCTGAACACAAATCCTGTATAGTTTGCTATTTGACACATGTTACTACAACTTTTATATACCTTAATTATATGTGTTGGAACCGGACAGGAGTCTAGTTTCTAGACCTTCTGACGAATCCACATTTGCTATCCTATAGCAACAGGAATTCTGATTTTGGTACAGCAACCTACTGCAGTCCAGAATTGAGTTCCTATGTTTAATAACATACAATTGAATCTATAATGTTATATTTGGTGCATTTAATTGTATAGAGTACATTGCATGATCTTAGGGTTGTGTTGTCATCTTTTCTAGTGTCCCTTATTAATCGCATTATTGTATGTTAATTGAATAAGGAATGTTAATAAAGTCGGGATTAAGAGTTGACTAGGGTAGTTGATGACATAGTGACTGTACTCGGGAGTGTGGGACCCGTATTTTCCATGTCTTATCGTTAAATGGAACTAAGTGCCACGTAAAACTAAGTGCCACGTCAAGGATTGACGGGGGCCACCTCTAGGACCTACGGGGGCCACCTCTAGAACCCATCACATGGAACTAAGTGCCACGTATAACTAAGTGCCACGTCAAGGATTGACGGGGGCCACCTCTAGAACCTACGGGGGCCACCTCTAGAATCCATTACACGATCATGTTATTATTGAAATGTTATATTGTGCCGAGTACATGACCTATAGAATCTACCACCTTAGTCTAAACGAAATTGATTGTATGCATGGAACCTGTAGTATGGGACACAGTAGTACGTGCATTAGCTATGATTAAAAATGAATAATAGACTTAAGACTTTCATCACATTGTCATTGCATATTGTCATCTTCGTTGAACAGTGTTACCGTTATTGTTATCATTATTGTTATTATTTATCGTTATCGTTATAAATCATCGTTATTGCATATTGTTTAGTTATCGCTTTGTCACTATTCAAACAATATTGATTTCATCGTTCATTGAATTCATCGTTATACCGTTATTGTCATTGTTCTCTGTTTCTCTACTTACTGTCCGCGACTTGCTCTAAGGACATTTTTCCTCTCTTTAGATGAACAGCTTACAGGTAATCAAAGAGATTTACCTCACGGACTATAGGAGCAACAATGGTGAAGGAGATGTTTTGCTGCACCGCTTAAATAAATGTTGCTTTATTTGAGAACTTTAATAAATTGAACAAATGTTGTTTTCTTTGTATTGTGGGCTTTGACCCGAATGTTGTTTGTTAAATTCCAGATGTTGGGTTATTTTGATGTTGGATTATTTTGATGCTTAATTTCCAAGGTTGTTATTTATGTGATTATTCTTTCATTGCATGCGTGGTTGTTTTACTTCTTATTTATATTGTTGATTTAGATCGATAACAGCCTATGGATGATGGAAGTCATTCACTAGGCCGTGTCACGTGCTTGCATTCCGTATTTTTGGGAAGCGGGGCATGACAAAAGTGGGCAACCATCATATGTGAGTTACCAAAATCGTGTATACATTTTCGGCTTTAATAACGTTATTACAATGTATTATACTCACTCTCATTATTTTATATATCTTATACATTTCCACAGGAGGAGTTATACACTCGTTGTCAACAATTGTCCAACACAGAAGCACGACTTCGACGAATAATACGTTCAGAAATGGTATTGAGGGAATAAATTCCTCGTGAATTACCAAGTGTTAGGTGGTCTGTATCGATGGGCAGACCATCTACTTCCCGACATAGACCACTGAATCCGAATTTAGATGACACCGGAGCATCAACGTCCTCATTTGTGGCTGAAACATAGTATAATTATGAAGAATATGAAAAATTGTACATAATTTATTTTCTATTTACCTTGATGGTATTAATATGAACTTGTAAATGTCATTCAGAAAAGGTCACATGAGGGTATTAATGTCAATGTGTACATTTTGTATTTTCCTCATTTCTAAAATACCACATAATTAAGTAGGTTATTGTATTAAGTTAGGAATTGTAGACTTAAGGGTATGCCTGTCATAACATTAATGTCACATGGCTAGCATCTCCGAACTTGGATTGTACTGAAGTAGGTTATTTGTATTTATTCAGTTTCGTACCCATTATTCACAGTTACTTTCCTATCTACAAAGTGTAGGTTTTGACTTTTTTTTACACCTACTGATTAACTTTTAGATTGGACAGGACATTGATGATGGGTTCTTCTTCAAGCGGCATGATCAGTATTTATATGCTACCATCCTGTGTACATGTATTTCTCGACAACACTTTGTAAACTTCAACTCCAAAAGCACCCACTGCAAATTTACCTTCTAAAACCATGGCTTATTTACATGTACCTTCTTCCTCGAGTTCATCTTCTTCATCAGAGGAGGACAACAATATTGTTGCTAGGAATGTTCACAACCGTCTAGTAAGGATTGGCAAGGCAATCCAAGCTAGTGAACAAATCAATTATCGCCGTTACATTCGTCGAGAAAGAGAAGAAGGTCATAGACGGATGTGGAAAGACTACTTTGTCGAAAATTCAGTTTACCCAGATACAATTTTCCGTCATCGATTCTGTATGCGCTGACAACTCTTCAACCGGGTATTGGAGGCTGTTCTGGGTTACGATCATTATTTTCTCCAATCCCAGGACGCTTATAAGCAACCTGGATTAACTCTGCATAAAAAAATTACGGCGGCACTACGATGTTTGGCGTACGGAGGTGCGGCTGATGCGATTGACGAATACATACGCATAGGCCAAAACAACGGTATTAAAAACTCTGCGTCGTTTTTGTTTCGCAATTGTAACTTTATTTAGTACTCAATATATGAGAAAACCAACACAAGCCGATGTGGAAAGACTACTCGAACAGAACATCGCTCGGGGCCTCCCTGGGATGTTGGGTAGTGTAGATTGCATGCATTGGAAGTGCAAAAATTATCCAGCAGCATGGCAGGGCCAGTACACAGGACATATTCGGGAACCGACTATTATTCTCGAAAGCAGTTGCTTCTTATGATCTTTGGTTCTGGCATTCATTCTTTAGGTATGCCAGGATGCAATAATGATCTAAATGTGCTGAACCAGTCAACTTTATTTAATTAGATTCTTGATGGTTGTGCACCTCCAGCTAACTTTGTCATCAACAACCGCAATTACAATATAGGATATTATTTAGCGGATGGTATATACCCATCTTTGGCAGTCATCGTCAAAACTTACACCGCACCAGATACACAAAAGAAAAAGAAATTCACAAGAAATGCAAGAGGGTGCAAGAAAAGATGTAGAACATGCTTTTGGAGTTTTACAATCACGATTTGCAATAGTCAAGGGTCCAGCACGTATGTGGGATGCAGATAGTCTCTAATATATTATAAAAATATGTATCATCTTACACAACATGATTGTTAAGGATGAACGTGACGAAGGTTTTCTTGATTATGATTATGATCAAATTCCTGACTCGATTGGGATCGAACCAAGCACAGGTGGACCAATTGATGAAAAAGGCCGAATCATTCGAAATGCCATTCTATATGATAGGCAAAAACATC
Organism: Hemerocallis citrina; assembly: GCA_017893485.1. Taxonomy (NCBI): domain Eukaryota; kingdom Viridiplantae; phylum Streptophyta; class Magnoliopsida; order Asparagales; family Asphodelaceae; genus Hemerocallis; species Hemerocallis citrina. Next base: position 151,869,320 of record CM030365.1, on the reverse strand, counting down.
ATGCACTTCGTCAAGATCTTGTTGAGCATATTTGGAATGAATATGGAGATGAGTAACTGCAGTTAGCATGTATTTCTATTACTATGTATTCCCATTTTCTTGTAACTTTTACTTTGATTAAATAATTGTAAACGTAGTGAATGTACTACTTTGAACTATGTTTTGCTATTTGAAGCGTATTGTAATCAAAAAATTATTAGTATTAACTATCTTTACCATATTATCAACGCAGCATACATTTGCAATTATAATTTTAAATAATAATGTAGGGACCATGTAATTAAATTTCAATTTAATCACACAGGATACTATGGAGCCATATTATGAAAACAAGATTCTTCTTCATTTGAAATTAATAGCGTCAAATATATTCTTCATTTCAAATTGCATGCTTACATTATATTAAGATAAAATACAACATTTGAAAGATATGGCCTAATGTTCTTTAGCCATCGTTGTAACCTCGTGTTTGCAGAAATTTGTTTTGCCTACACATAAAATAATATCGTTCATTCTCAGGTAACGTGTTCAGATTGATACCCATAATGCTATCTTCCTCGACCCGTTCTTTAATATCGCATTCTTGGGCTTTTATCGTATTCCTCCTATCTTGCGATTCTTTGTATACAGATGTAAAAATGGCTGTTTCTTCGGCCATATCTTTCAATTCTGATGTTTCGGCCACACTTTTTTCTTTCCTCTTAGTATCTTTGCGACCTGGTGGTCGGGTAAAGGGTGTAGGTGAATCCGTGTCAGCGGGTTTATCTGAGTCCCAGTTGTTTATTGTGGAGAGTTTTGGCTACCACTTCCTTCACCGGATTGGGTATTTTGTACTCGATCAAACACTTGTATAATACGCAATGAAAACTTCGGCTGATCTTTAAGAATCTCATAATTTGAGAATTATGCATAATTTGATGAATGTTATGAGATTCTTAAAGATCAGCCGAAGTTTTATTGCGTACTACACAAGTGTTTGAAAAAATGGACGGGACGGGGCGGGTCGAACGTTTGACCCGTTCGGGTCTAACGGTTCGCAACCCGCGGGTCGACCCGCGGGTTGGCGGGCGGGTTGGGTTTTTTAAACGGGTTCACGGGCCGGGTTGAGCGGGTTGGATCCGCTATTTTCGAGACCCGGGTCGACCCGTTACTGTTCACGGGTTCGACCCGAATCCGAACCGCCATTTCGCGGGCCGGATTATATGGGTGGGTCGCAGACAGTCGGCAGTTGACCCGGTCCACTTGCCATCCCTAGGGTATATGAAGACTACTGTTAGGTGTAATGTCTCATCAAAGAAGAGAAGTGGTCCTATAGAAATAGAAGATGAAACATACATGCTTGGTCGACAACATATGCATTTCTTTTTGTGAGCATGGAGGACTTAGGGACAAAATAGGCCCTACTCTTGCCACTTAAATTGCAAAAATCCACAAATATTTTTAACAATTATATGTTATTCTTAAACCCCAGGTGAGAAAAGGAGAGTCTTAGGTTCGAAATAAACACGAAATTTAAGCCTACAATTTCTCTTCTATAGACACTAATCTGAGTACTAGTGCACACAGCTTAAAGCATATATATTCCCAAGTGACTATGATTACGGATATAGAGAAAACATGTAGGAGGGATCGTACACACATCTTAAAGCTTAATTATATGTTCCCAAGTGACTATGATTACGGGGATAGAGAAAACATGTAGGAGTACTCATCTCAAAGCGGTCACTAATCAACGGCTAGAATGCCCCCCCTTAAGATATAGATAGTATCATCCACATATTTGGAAAGGGGCATTTGAATTATTCTAACTAAAGTTAAAAGAAAAGTACAGGGGGATTATATTTGAGTTAGACTTGTTGGAAAAAGTTTTTGCAGATTTTTTGGGCCGAATTCCGATGTGCTTCGACCACCGGCGGTGTCGGAAATTGATTGGATAATGTTACTCTCGTCGAGTACTATTCCGTAATGTACTCACTTATCAAAAACGGTTTCTGTATGAATGAGAAATGTAGGTCCAAAATTGGGTACTCCAAATGCACTAACTTGGACAGTTTGAATGAATAATCCTACATCGGAAAAAGGGAAAGATTTTCTCTAGTATATAAGCTAAAGAAATGGACTAAAGGGCGTAGCCCTGGGGTTACCACTAACGTGTAGTGCGGAGAGGACCTAGCCAAAATAACAAACGCGCACGCGCCTGGCCCGAACCCGGCTTCGGCTCGGTCTGGCCTGGCTAGGCATGGCTCGGCTTGGCCTATATTTTTCCAGTTACTGTTGAGGCTCTTCAGATTCTGTAATTGCTGGTACCATTACTCTGTAACAGCAGAGTAATGGCTCATCAGTTACGCTTTTGAACCATTACTCTGCTGTTACAGAGTGATGGACCCTTCAGTTACTCTTAGGTAGTGTTCTTTTTTTCCTCTTATAAGTGATTTACCTCTTGTAAGAGGTTTTTTTAGCGTTCTTTTTTTACCTCTTATAAGACATTTTTTCCAAAATCACTTATAAGCCTAAAAGACTTCTAGTAGCCTCTTTCAAATTCTTATAAGACTTCTATCACTTAAAAAGTCTATATTACCCCAAAGTCTATATTATAATTGCTACTAATTTCAATCTCAAATTTCCTTCATCTCACTATTTTTGTACTTTGCTTATGTCATTGTTTTCTTTTCGAAGGGCACAGTAGTGGCTGTTAGAATCACAATTGTTATCATAGGATTCCATCTAGATGTTTTGATTATTTGTAATTCATGGCTTCTTCAATCTGACTGCCACTTCTGGGCTCGCTTCTAATATTTTTAAATTCAATGTTGCTGATTTTACTTTAGATGGGGCCTGTCAATTATAAGTAATTGATTTAGTAGTGTAGATACACATTCATTTCAGCATCATATGTAAGTAAATAATTTAGATGTTTAAAAGCAGCTACTATCTATATTATATTAATGTTGTATATTTGACTTCCTCCTATAGTGTTGTTGAGGTTGTATTGCACTGATAAAGTTGTCGCCTCCAACCTTTGCATACCTTCTGAGGATTGTGATGTATTCCTTATTAATTAACTTTTTTTTTCTTTTTTTTTTTATATTCAGTTTATTGGAACGCCACATTCAATCTCAAATTTCCTTCTTTTCTTGTCCTTCATCTCACTATTTTTATACTTTGAGGTGATATGGATTTTGGGGTAATATAGGCTCTTATAAGAGGTGAAAAAAGAACAGAAATGTCTTATAAGAGGTTCTTATAAGAGGTTATTTTTATATACAAAGAACACCTCAAAAAGAGGCTCTTACTGTAAATCTCTTATAAGAGGTAACCTCTTATAAGAGGTAAAAAAAAGAACAGTACCTTAGTCTCCTGTAAAACCAGTCCATTTTGTCTACCAGAACATACAGTTTTCAAGTTACCAGTCTGAATCTTCTTCTTCTTCTTCCTCTGAGTCACTTCTAAGAATTCAACACAGCTCCGGTTCGTTGAGCTCTCTGAAGTTAGGGTGCTGCTCTTTAGAGAAAGGTAATACAAGTATCCTGGGAGGCAATTTGTCAACCACCATCACACTACGGGGCGAATTTCGCTTTAAGGACAGAGATAATCTTGACACTGTATTGTATGGTTTGTTCTTTTATTTTTCTGTAATTGTAACTCTTCACAATTATTGTTAGCATTTTCTGTTTTATGAAACTCGTGTTCTAACAATCTTAAAGCAAATTTTTTCCTCTATTCTAACAGTTTTTTGTGAAGATTCTTTACAGGCACTGTTATCACTTCGGAAAAAAAAAACTAACAGTTCTATTTCAGCTGTTTCAGAACATAAAAAAACACAGATCGATAATGTCAGTGGACTTATCAATGAACAAACACAAGTGACCCAAATTGTGACTGCACAATCGGTTGAGGCACAGACGGTCGTTCTACCCACACACATAACTGTGGGAGAAAAACTAGAGAAGTTCAATGGAACTGTATTCAAGAAGTGGCAAGGGAAGATGCATTTCTGCCTGACCACCTTGAAGTTGGACAGGTTTCTCACTGAATCTGCCCCTATGCTGGCACCTATGGATGCACACTCCATTGCGGCAGTTGATGCATGGACTCAAGGTGATTATCTCTGCAGAAATTAAATTCTGAACGGCTTGGTAGACCCGTTGTACAATGACTACTGTGTCTTCAAGACTTCCAAGCTGTTGTGGGGGTCCTTGGAGAAGAAGTACAAAACAGAAGATGCCGGCTCCAAGAAATTTGTAGTCGACAAATTTCTGGACTATAAGATGGTTGACTCCAAGACAGTTGTGAGTCAAATCCAGGGACTGCAGGTGATAATGCATGAAATCGCTGCAGAGAACATGACGCTGTGCGAACCATTCCAGGTTGCAGCGTTCATCGAGAAGCTTCCATCTGGATGGAAAGACTTCAAGAACTACCTCAAGCACAAGCAAAAGGAGATGTCTCTTAAAGATCTCATTGTCAGGATGCGTATCGAAGAGGAGAATCGCAAGGCCGACAGGTCCTATGGAAATCAGTCCATAGAAAAGACAAACATGGTGGAGCATGAACAAAAAGGCAAAAAGAGAAAGTTCTTGCCACAGGCCTCGAACAAAAAACCGACAGCAAAGAGGTTTGCTAAAAAATGCCACAATGTGGTAGGCTGGGCCACAGAATTTTTGAATGCCGCAGCAAGGACAACAACCGTGCTAGGCCCAGACAGGCAAAAGGATCCCATGCACACATAGCTGAGAACTTGTCCACCGGTATCTCTGACCTGGACCTCTGTGCTGTTGTATCAGAAGTGAATCTGGTGGGGAGCAATCCTCGAGAGTGGTGGTACGACACTAGGGCCACCAAGCACATCTGCGCGGACAAGGAGATGTTCAATTCATACCAAAAGTGCAATAAGGATGAACAGTTGTTCATGGGTAATTCTTCCACCTCCAAAATCACAGGAACGGAAAAGATAGTGCTGAAAATGACTTTAGACAAGGAACTAACACTCACAAATGTGTTGTATGTTCCAGATATTAAAAAGAACTTGGTATCAGGATCTTTGCTAAGCAAGAATGGATTTAAGGTTGTTCTTGATTCTGATAATTTTGTATTGTCTAAGAATGTAATACCCTAAACTTTCATTTTAATAAAAATGTTGATTTTCACGTGTTGTGCACATGCAAATTTCATGTGTATATTTATTTATTTATTTTTATATATAAAATTTCATTTTTTATAGTATGAACAATTATTTTTCCTTTCCTTTATTTTTCTAAAAGCCTATTTTGTAAAGCCTATAACATTATTTTCCTAATTTGAGCCCACTTTAATAATTTATTATTTTATTATTTTGACCCACAACTCTAAGCCCACTATTTGTGAAGCCCACAAATTTAATTAATCATTTAAATGGTCACACTTGTCATGTAGACACAAAATGTGAACAATTGATTAATTAAAAATTGTACAAACTTCAAATAGGGGGTACTAGGGGGCACGTGCATGCACGTAGTGTGCAATGCACACTATTTGGAGGCCGGGTATGCATGGGAGTGTTGGGGAGTAGGTGTGTGTGTGTGCATGGGTAGTTATGTGAGTGTGGGTGGTTGCTACAACTTCTCCTCCTATCCTAGCCATCCATCCTTTAACTATCTAATGAATCCTAGCCCTCTAATCCATCCTAGAATTAGTATAAATACCCCCTACCTATTTGTATTCTACACTAAGAAACTATTGAAAGAAAGAAAATTATATAGGAGAAATATATTAGGGTGAGTGTGAGTTGTGTGTGTGTTCCCACATTGGAGGCCGGCCCATTCTTTCCCCAAGGAGCTCTCAGTTTGGCAAGGAAGCAAGGAGAAGGAGCTTTTGCATCGCAATCTAGGAGGAGAAGGCACTCTCTTGCATTCTAGGGGACTCTAGGATATTCTATTTGGCTTTTGCTTCAAAGAGGTGGGTGTTGCTCATGACTTCTAAAGTAGAAATCATGTTAGGAATGAATTGAATTGTTATTATAAAGCAACTAGTTGAAATGAAATGCATATTTGCCTAATTAGAGGAGAACTGATAAATTATTAGATGTGTGTTAATTTGGTTGCTAGATTTGTTAATTATGAGTAAAAGTGAATGTTCTCTTTGCTTCTAATGTTAGTATGCATGCTAAGTATGTTTTAAATGCAACTGTGTGAATTAACTAGTAAAAGATTACAACCATGTTTGTTAATGAAAGTATTAAAGTAGAATAGCATATTAGAGATGAATTAATGGAATGAATTACTAAGAAAAATTGTAAATTGTTGTAGTAGAATTCTTCATTTATATGTGCCTTATGAATGTTGGATTATATGAAAGAAAATGTATTTTTGCAAACAAATCATGTGTAAATTAGTGGATAAAATATAAGTTTTATTCATTAAGAAAGATGATTTTGTGTTCTAAAAATATTTTAGTTGTCAATAAGTAAGAGAATATTAATGTAGTGAATTTTTGTGTGGGAAACTATCTTTAATTATGAAGTAGTATGCTTTAGTTTTCAAATGTCAAAATTGTGATTATGAAATACAAACTAAGTCTAAATATATGTTTTAAAAGAGTTAAAAATACCATTAAAAATACTGGTTACTGTAGAATTAAATGTAATTTCATTCTGGAAATTTTTGTTTTCAAAAGAGGAGAAAAAGAGACAATTTTGTTTGAGATTTCATGAATTAAAATTATGAACAGAGAGTAGAATTAAAACCCAAATTATTTACTATCTAAATGAATTGGCCACTTAGACCAACTGGTCGAAAGAGCCTTGGGTCACTACAGTAGTCGGAGGTCTCGGGTTCGATACTGTGTCTTGGTTTTTATTTTTTGTTAAAAATCCAAACAGCCAAGAGTCAATACTTAGGGAATATAACCCTTAGTTATATCGTTCGGCGGCTTTGGCGCGTTGGTCTTGTGCGCTGTCTGTTTCACCGCTGGTTGTGGGTTTGAATCCAGTTTGGGGATTTGAGTTTTTAAAAAAAATGTTTTTTGTGGATTATTTTTGATTATTTGAGTTTTAAAAATAAATAAAAATTGGAAAAATTATGGATTAATTACTGAAAAATTATTGGGCCTTTATAAGAAAATTTATATAGCTTTTGATAAAGTGTGAATAAGAAATTGGAATTTTTGCAAGAAAGGACTTCTTTTTGAAATTAAATTGTCTTTTTAAATAAAGGAAAAATAAATGAGAAATTTTTGAGTTATAAAGATGAAAAATTAGTAATGAGGAATTTTTGAAAGTGTGATTGGTGTAATTAATTGGACTTCTAATTTGTGCTTGTAGTAAGATTTTGAAATGAGAATGATGAAATTGTGGAATACATGATTTATTGATTACTACTAGTTGAAATTTATTCTTACACATAATTACACGTGAAATTGAATTATTGATTGTGATGAGTTATGAAAGATGTGAATAGATGAATGTTATGCTGGTGAAACATGAATTGTAATTAATCATGAAAAGACCTTATGAGCATGAAAAGCTCGATATTGTAATTATGAGTTGAAATTGAGAATTAGGATATAGCCAAGCCTTATACCGAAAATAAAAGAAATGTGGAAATGATATTTGAAATGAGAAGACCAAGCTTTGGGTCATGTGAAACAAATGAATAAGACCGGTATAGTGGGAGTGATAAACTCTAAGGGTTTGATTTTATTCATGATTCAATTAAACTAAGGATTAGATACATAGTGAAGATGTGATGAAAGTAAGAGAAAGACATTGAGTATGAGGACCATTGGATTGGCGGCGTGAGAGTATTCACAGGATGTCCCATGATGCATCATGATAGGGCATGGATACTGCTCCAGAGTACCGTTTCGGTGGCGACGCTCGTGGGGTGTTTGACGACTGCGGGTGGTATCATGTCTATGGTAGAGCTGAATTACCACAGGATGTCTGCATGATGAGTCATGTGACAATGCGTTAAGATTCCCTCTAGGGCGCCGAGATATGAGTTTGTAGGTCAGAAAATATCTAGGATACTTACCGTAATTACAATAGTAGATTAAGTCATAACGAGGGATTGAACCCTACAAGATGAAAAATGATTAAGGGCTTACCCTCGGACCTATATAGTATGGGCTGCATAGACTCTAAACAAGTGTGCATTAGTGTCATATAATACAAATAATTGCATTAAGGACTAAGTGCACATTCACAACACGACATCAATAGGATAGTCCCTTTAGCTTTGTTTGTGACAAGTTTGTGGTCTGCTAAGTATTGAGAATCATTATACTGTTTCCGGCATAGAGATGATAGCCGTGTATAATGTTTCGTCAGTTGAATGAACTGACGCGCCCACAGTTTTATATGCAGGGTAAAGATGCTTAACACATTTGAAGTATACATGTTGCGCAAGATTGTTTTAAATGTTGTTTCATGTAAATTATTGTAAAATTGCTTCCGCTGTGACAATATAAAAGTATAATGTAACTCTGATATAAGAAATATTTTTATTTCCTTGTAAAATTGTACGGAGGAAGTGTAAAGATCCTGTGGAACTTCGAATTCAGTTGTATTTTGGAATTCGGGGTGTTACAAAGAATGGGGCGTACTAGGGTAAAGGATATGTAAAAGATGGACTGTTCAATTTTAATGTAATGATAGTTATCCCTAAAACTATTGTTCCTGTTGTTCCCAAAGTTAATGAAATTACTCCTATTGCTTATGTTGTTGAGTCTTCTTCTGTTTGGCATGAAAGACTAGGCCATGTTAATTTCAATTCTATGCGTAGATTAATTAACATGAATTTGCAACCAAAATTTAAGGTAGACAACTGAGAAAAATGTGAAGTTCGCACGGAGGCCAAACTCACTAAAACTCCATCATGTTCTGTAGAAAGAAATACAGAAACTCTAGGTCTAGTTTACATGGATCTGTGTGATTTAAAATACGTGCAGACCAGAGGTGACAAAAAGTACTTTGTGACATTCATAGATGATTGCACAAAATTCTGTTATGTATACTTGTTACATAGCAAAAATGAGGCTTTGGATAAATTCAAAGAATATAAGTTTGAGGTTGAGAATCAACTTGGCAAAACGATAAAAATCGTTAGGAGTGATAGAGGAGGAGAATATGATGCACCATTTAATATTTTCTGCTCTGAACATGAAATAGTTCATCAGACAACTGCTCCTTACTCACCTGAATCAAACGGTACTGCCGAGCGCAAGAACCGAACTCAAAAGTAGAAGATGAATGCCTTGTTGTTGAATTCTGGCTTACCCCAAAACATGTGGGGGGAAGCGATGCTGACTGCCAACTACATTCTCAATAAAATATCTTACAAGAAAACTGGCAAAATACCATACGAAATTTGGAAAGGTAACGTACCCTCATATAAATACTTCAAAGTGTGGGGGTGTCTAGCAAAAGTGGCAGTACCTAATCCAAAACAGATCACCATAGGACCTAAGACGATTGATTGCATAATCATAGGCTATGCACACAACAGTAGTGCATATCGGTTCTTAGTATATAAATCAGATATACCGGATATCCATGTGAATACAATAATGGAATCAAGAAATGCTTCCTTCTTTGAACACGTGTTTCCATGCAAGGATACTACGTATCCCAAACGTACACGTGAATAAGGGAATGCAAGCACTTTTGTTGATGAACCAGAACATGATAATGATGAGCCTAGACATGGTAAATGGGCTAGAACATCAAAGTCATTTGGTCCTGTAACACCCCGCAAAATTTAAATGACAATTTTGCCCTCGGGTGTTACGCACGTGCATTTTGTACTATTATTGATTATATCCATAACGCATTCTGATATGTATTTTGAATCCCAATTATTTATGCAATCTCGTGCTTTTCACGTATTATCGATGCACGTGTCGATTTTGGGTATTCCACCGTTACGTGCAAAGTTTACAATGGATTTCGATCATTTATTTTTATAAACATGTTTAAATTCATTTTTTGTAAATAGAATTCAATTTTTGTCTATTTTAATAAAAATAAATTTTCTACGTGCAATACACGTGTTTTCCGTACGTTTGAGTATATTATCAAATATGTATATTAAATATACTTTCTATTGAATTCCAATTGATTATAAATATTTTTTGGTTCATAAAATCAATTTTTGTATTTTTGAAATTTTACGGGCGACGCACGTGTTTCGGTGCACGTGTTTTAAGCGTATTATTCTTTCAAAATAAATTTCATGAAATTGTTTGTGTCTATTTTATGGTGCATGAAAAGTATAATTTAAAGTTAATTTTGTATATTTATTACAAATAAGTTGTTTTAAAGGGATTAAATAAATAAATTGTTTTGTACACAAAGCACGTGCACGTGCATACGTGCGATGTGCACACTTTTGGGGGGACCGGGCTGATTAGAGAGGAGGGAAATTCTGGAGTTTTGATTTTGAAAATAGGAGGGAAAGTAAGTTACAAAATTTTAATCATGGGGTGAGTGGTGTTCATGTGGGGTGGTTGCCATAACTACCTATTAGTTAAATCTATAAATGCACCCTTAGTCTCTCATTCTCTCATCTCTTTTCCTCCTTCTCTCCTGCCCATGCCGAGAAGAAAACCAACCAAAAACCAGCAAGCCTTGTCCATTTCCCCACCTAATCACCTATTTCCACTTGCCTATATACATATACTAATGTATATATATGTGCATACATAGTATGTGTATATGAAAAAAGGTGGGAGTTGTTCTTGATGTTGCCGATATGGAGTGGGGATGGAGATGCTCTTGATGATGGATGCTTGCCGAAATGTGGAGCTTGGAGGCTTGCCTTGGTGCGCGGATTTCGAGGAGTTGCAATTGGAGCTTTCTTTAGGAGCTCCTAATTCTAGGAGTCCATTTGAGTACAAATCTTCATTTTAGGTGGGTGTTTCTTAAATACTTTCTAATTTAAGAGTAGATATTGCATAATAGTTGATATATGATTTATTTGGTTGAAATTGAATTGATTGCATGCAAATTAATGTAGAAATGAATCGTTAAATTTTGATTGATGTGGTAGTTGCAAATTGCTATGCTTAAATTGATATGATTGCTAGTTGAAATGCTAGAATTGAAGTGATTGCATGAAATTGATGTATTGGTCAAAATAATGCAATTGTGTATAAAAGAAGTGTGGTTCTAACTTCAAAATATCTATTTTTGAGTATAGAGATTTTTATAAGTGATTTTGATAAAAGAAAACAATCTATTTTGGAAAATCGATTGAATATGTGTTTTGAATAATTTTAAGGATTTCATTTTGAAAAATGAGAAACTTGAGAACTTGATAACATATACGATATTGTTTTCAAAAGGGAATATATTCTGGAAATGATCTATGTTTTTATATGGGAGTACAAATTAATTAAAAGGTCGAAAAATATATGCAAAGATGCAATTGGTAAATTTGACAGTCGACTGATTACTTTCCACAGTCGACTGTTAAGTGTTAAAAAGTTGGTTTTCGTCAGCAGGACAGTCGACTGAATACTTTCACAGTCGACTGATGCTGTCATAAATTTGATGTTGAGTTTCAAGATACTTGCGGGACAGTCGACTGATACTGTCACCAGTCGACTGAACCGACCGTGTTATTACAGAAGTTTCAAGTCTCGTAGAGCAGTCGACTGTCTGCTTTCACAGTCGACTGGATCGAGCTGACTGTTGTTTTTGATGTTCAAAGTACTCCGGAACAGTCGACTGATACTAACACCAGTTGACTGGACCGAACTATTTTCTGGTTCTTGAGTTTGGATTTGATCCTTGACAAATGAAAGTTAAATAAGTTGAATATGAGATTTTATGATTATTAATATGTGATTGAGTTTTATTGTGAAATGCACACAAGGTTGTGAAAGATGGAATTGATAAAGAAATCAGATTTAATTGTTCTCATGTTATGGGATTGTAAAAGACATGTTTTGAGAAAGAGTTTGTGAACAAAAGAAATGGAATTATTATTGGAGATTGATTATGAAATATTGTTGATCTCTAGAATGAGATAGTTGTTGGAATCTAGAGGCTGGGCGAGACCCTAGTGACCGGCAGTATTACTTATGATTTGAGAGTTAACCGTTGAGGGTTGAGCGTCTCTTGAGAAGTAGCCAGGTAGGCTGACTGTCTCTGTTGTTGATTTAAGCCCGGTAGGGTAAGCTAGCTCTAGGTTGTGATGATTTTCTTTAAAACAAACTTTGTAAGGCTGTGATGGAAGTAAGAGAAAAACATAAGTATGGGAGCCTCGAGTCTACGATGCGGATGTGATCCACAGAATGCATGCTTGATGAGTCAAGACATGGCATGGGCAATACTCCAGAATGATCGGGATCTTGGCGACGCTTGTGGGATGTTTGGTGACTGCAAGAGGATCGTGTTCAGGGAGGAGGCTGAATTATCGCAGAACGCATGCTTGATGAGTCAAGACATGGCGCGAGGTTCCCCTCCAGGGTCTTGGACACGTGCTTGTAATCATGGAACGTCTATGACACTTGCTGAAATTATAGATAGATACATAGTGGAGATGTAATGAAAGTGAGAGAAAACACGGGTATGAGAACTAGAGTTTACGGTGCAGGTGTGTGAGCCGCAGAATGCATGCTTGATGAGTCAAGACATGGCGCGGGCACAACTTAGAATGATCGGACTTTAGTCACGCTTGTGGGATGTTTTGGTGACTGCAAGAGGATCGTGTTCAGGGAGAAGGCTGAATTACCGCAGAATGCATGCTTGATGAGTCAAGACATGGCGCGGGATTCCCCTCCAGGGTCCAGAACACGCGCTTGTACTCATAGACCATCTAGGATACTCACCGTAGTTACAGTAGTAGATTAAGTCATGGCGAGGGATTGAACCCTACAACAATGAAGAACGATTAAGAAGCTTGCCCTCGGACCTATGTAGTATGGGATGCATAGAATCCGAACAAGTGTGCATTAGTGTCATGTAATATAATTAACTGCATTAAGGACTAAGTGCACCGCACAACACGACATCTATAGGATAGTCCTTTTGTAGCTTTGTTTGTGATCAAGTTTGTGTTTGCTAAAGTATTTAAGAATCGTTATACTGTTTCTGGCATAGAGAGTATGGCCGTGTATAATATTTCGTCAATTGTAAGCAACTGACGCGCCCACAGCTTTATATGCAGGATTTGGAGTTACATGAAGATATAAAGATGATTGATGATGCTGTTGATTACTTAAATGTTAAAGTTGTAACAATTGTACATTCATTATTGTTGTATTTTATTAATTTCGCTGCTTATTGATGTAAAAGACTCTGATGTAATTATTGTTGAAATAAAAGTTTTAAATTCCTTGTAAAATTGTACGAAAGAAGTGAAAAGATCCTGTAGAACTCTCGAATTCAGTTGTATTTGGAATTCGGGGTGTTACAGGTCCTAACTTTGTAACGGCCTTTCTATTAGAGAATGAGCCCAGAACAATCAAGGAAGCCATGTCTACGCATAATGCTCCTATGTGGAAGGAAGCAATAAAAAGTGAAATATACTCCATTATGCAAAATTATACATGGGAGTTGGTCGATTTGCCTTCTGGATGTAAAGCTCTAGGATATAAATGGATTTTCAAACAAAAATTGAAACCAGATGGTTCAATAGAGAAACATAAGGTGAGACTTGTGGTACAAGGATTTAGGCAAAAGGAAGGCCTACGCTTCTTAGATACATATTCCCTGGTTACAAGAATAACTTCCATAAGAATATTGATAACTATTGCAGCTCTACGTAACCTGAAAATACATCAAATGGATGTTAAAACTGCACTTCTAAATAGGGATTTAGAAGAAGAAATATACATGAAACAACCTGAGGGTTACATAGTTCCTGGATAGGAAAACAAGGTGTGAGGGCTTGTAAAATTCCTGTACGAACTGAAACAAGCTCCAAAGCAGTGGCATGCAAAATTTGACAATGTTATGATGTCAAATGGTTTTCAAATAAATGAATGTGATAAGTGTATCTACATCAAAGATACTCCAAATGGATACATTCTGGTGTGTCTGTATGTAGATTACATGCTCATTATTGGGAGCAATAATGATATTATCAAACAAACTAAGAGCATGCTTAGTGGCAAATTTGAAATAAAAGAATTGGGAGTTGCAGAAGTCATACTAGGAATCAAAGTTTTCAGGACGTCTGAGGAAATTACTCTGTCTCAAGCTCATTACGCTGAGAAAGTACTTGAAACATTCAAGAATTACTCGAATGGGACTGCCAAAAGTCCTGTGGATCCCAGTCTTCCCTTATTCAAAAACACGGGTGATAGCATATTACAACTAGAATATGCACGTGTAATCGGTAGTCTGATATACTTAACAAATTGTATAAGACCGGACCTAGAACATTTAGTAAATGTACTGAGCCGCTACACAAGTAATCCAGGACGAAGTCACTGGAAAGGAATAACTAGAGTATTGAACTACTTGCGATATACTCAGAGTTATGGGCTGCATTACACCACATATCCATCAGTACTAGAAAGCTACAGTTATGCCAACTGGATATCGGACTCCAAAAACTCAAAATCCACAAGTGGATGCGTCTTCGCTCTTGGTGGTGCGGCTGTGTCATGAAAATTCTCTAAACAAACGTTACTAGCCAGATCCACTATGGAACTGAGTTCATTGCTTTAGACAAAACGGCAGAGGAAGCAGAGTGGCTTTGAAACTTTTTAGAGGATATTCCCATGTGGGAAAAACCAGTGCCTGCTATATATGTACACTGTGACAGCCAATCGGCTATAGTAAGGGCACTGAGTTGTATGTACAATAGTAAGTCTCGTCATATCAGAAGGCGATACAAAACCATTAGACAACTGCTCTCTAATGAAATAATCTCTATAGAGTATATAAAATTGGCCAACAACCTAGCAGGATCCATTTACTAAAGATTTTTCACGAGATAAAGTTGTGAGATTATCAAGAGAAATGGGTTTAAAGCCTATGACGAAAGTGGATACTTGATGGAAACCCTACCTAGAAATTGGAGATCTCAAAATCTAGGTTCAAGGGGACAACTAAATCTTGTTGAATCAACGGGAGCACTGAGAGATTAAAATCTCATACCCACTCTTAGGATGATAAAACAGTGATGCCTGCATAGAGTTGGGATAAGTTTGGCTTTTAATGATTTCCATAGCTTTGAAATAAAAGTGGGGTATAGAAGGATACTCTTTATAGGCAATCACCTTGTGAGTGTGAAATAGGGCTATTTTTAGGAGAATGAAGAGATGCTACATTCTCCAAGTTCACTCACGATTAATCAGGGTTGTTCAAGGCCAAAATGAACACAACAAGAGAACCTAGTTCTGTGAGGTGATGAAATTGTGTGATAGTTATTGTCTAGGTTCACATAAAAGCTCGGGTAGTTCAAGACATCATGTTCACTACCTGGTCAAGTGAATCCGATAGCTACTCATTAAGGATGGTTCAGAGTTGAAAAGTTACTACCATTCCTGATGCAGTGATTTTTCGATTGTATTCTCAGAGTCTTTTTCTATCAAGTGTCTTTTTGTCGTGTCTGGATTACATGGTCGGGTCATTTCCATTCTTGTGGGTGATTGTTGGAAAAAAAAAATTTGCAAATTTTTCGGGCTGGATTCCGGTGGGCTCCGGCCAGCGGTGGCGCCGAAAATTGATTGGATAATGTTCCTCTCGTCGAGTACTATTCCGTAATGTACTCACTTGCCAAAAACGGTTTCCGTATGAATGAGAAATGTAGGTCCAAAGTTGGGTACTCCAAATGTACAAACTTGGACAGTTGGAATGAATAATCCCACATCAGAATAAGGGAAAGATTTTCTCTAGTATATAAGCTAAAGAAATGGACTAAAGGACGTAGCCCTAGGGTTACCACTAACGTGTAGTGGGGAGAGAACCTAGCCAAAATAACAAACTCGCACGCGTGCGCCTGTCCCGGCCCGGCCCCGGCTTCGGCTCGGTCTAGCCTGGCTTGGCTTGCCTCGGCTCGGCCTATATTTTCCCCAGTTACTGTTGAGGCTCTTCAAATTCTGTAACTGCTGGTACCATTACTCTGTAACAGCAGAGTAATGGCTCATCAGTTACGCTTTTGAACCACTACTCTACTGTTACAGAGTAATGGGTCATTACTCTACTGTTACAGAGTAATGGACCATTCCGTTACTCTCAGTTTCCTATAAAACCAGTCCATTTTGTCTGCCAGAACATACAGTTTTCAAGTTACCAGTCTGAATCTTCTTCTTCTTCTTCCTCTGAGTCACTTCTGAGAATACAACACAGCTCCGGTTCGCTGAGCTCTCTGAAGTTAGGGTGTTGTTCTTCAGAGAAAGATAATACAGTTGTATCCTGGGAGGCAATTCGTTAACCACCGTCACACTACGGGGCGAATTTTGCTTTAGGGACAGAGATATTCAAATCTCGACTCTGTATTGTATTGTATGGTTTATTCTTTTATTTCCTGTAATTGTAACTCTTCACAATTATTGTTAGCATTTTCTGTTTTATGAAACTCGTGTTCTAACAAGACTTGGCTAATTTAGAGAGGTACTTATGATAGTGATGATGAAACAGAAAGCATTAGAAGAAGTAAGAACTAGTTTAGCTCCTAATTAACTTGTATGTTAAGAAAATTTATTAAGCCAAACAAATGAAAGATTCTAATCTTAGTTATTGCACCTTTACAGTTGAAGTGCAATTTGATATATCCTTTTTTGCTATCCTCTTTGCACTTTCTGTAGATATAAAAAAAAATCTGGAGAACTTGTTAGAGAAAAGTCTATGGAGAAGAAATGGCAATAAATAATCCTTCACCGATCTTAAAGAAGACAATTTGTAGACTAGATCGATCTATTGTGTCTACAGTCTTCAGTGAACTTCATACAAAGGTGTAAAGACACAGTAATATGGATTAGATGTTCATTCGATCAACTTCAAGGATATCTCTTGATTTTATTATTCAAACTTAATTGACGATATTTTACACATGACAGAGACGAATGTTGATAACGATGTAAGATAAGTATATATCAAGGGTGTAAAAACTTAGTAGTGTGGATTAGATGTTCTTTCGATCAACTGCAATGATACCTCTTGATTTTATTAGTCAAAACTAAATTGACGATATTTCACACATGACAGAGACGAATGTTGATAACGATGTAAGATAAGTGTGTGACCTATATAAGATAGAGAATGGTTACCTAGAAAACACTATCTTACGTTAAATGGAGACAAAACCCTGAAGTGCCTATAAAATGAAATGGAGACTTACACAAAGTCAAGCAGAAGTTACTTTGTAAATGCTCATGCGAACGATTACAAGGTCTTACTTGTCAGTGAATTTAAGTGCAGCAGGAGGAGGCGACAACCTATCACAGACAACCTATCACAACGAATTACCAAGCAACATAGACAAAAACCAAAGACACAAGCATACAATGTTGTCCCGGTTCGGCAAATCTAATCCGGGATAGAAATAAATGAGATATTATTCAACTATAGAAGATACAAGAGATACAGTACCCTCACAAAAAACATATCTATTTTTCAAGCCTCACTAGAAGATATGTCGTTTACAATGAAAAACTCTCAGAAAAAGTCTAGCCTCTCAATGGAGGTCATTACATCAATTATAGAGACTAGTTGAAATTTGCCGTGCACCAAGTGCACGTGGCTTTGTGGACGTGTCTAATATGATATATTCCATAAGGGGGTATGTAACACCCCGAATTTCATTTACATATAATTCGTAGCACAACATGATCTTTCACTTCAAATTCGTATAATTTTACAAGGAAATTAATTTTTTTTATTATTCAACAATGTTTATTGCAGAGTACACCGCGGAATGATTACAACATGAAATATACAACTCTATCATCAACAACTTTAATCATGAAAATAATCTTTAGCTTCAAATCATCTTCATGCCCTTTTGCTAATCCAAGTCATGCACTGAAAAATTGTGGGCACGTCAGTTGCTTACAACCGACACAATGTTATAAAACGGCGATCCTCGCTATGCCATAATATAACGATTCTCTTACTTTAGCAACCACAAATTTGAATGGATATTAAAGTGTAAAATAGTGATTATCCTAAACATGTCAGTATGTGACATGACTTAATACCTAATGCAGTTGTTACACTACAATGACACTAATGCATACTTGTTCGGATTCTATGCATCTCATTCTATATATGTAACGCCCAGCCCCAACACTCAGACAATTTTATTAATTTATTATTATTTATAGTACAACTGCCCACCACAGCCTGTCTCTCAAAAGTGGTTAACCAATTAGGTGACTCTTGATCATAGGCAATTATATTTATTATTAGTTAATCATGTATTTTTCCCAATATGGGACAATTCCAATCCACTCTTCTCCCCCAATTCCTTTATATATATATATATATATATATATATATATATATATATATATATATATATATATATATATATATATATATATATATATTATCTCTAGAAATCACGGGGTGTTACAATATAGGTCCGAGGGCAAGCACCAACGTACTCCACATTATACGGTTGAATCTCTCGCCATGAATTACTACTACGGTGACTAATGTAAGGTTTAGATAACCTGTGAGTATCTAGTACCACCCAGATAACTCTTTAGTATCGTTCTCCCACCGCGAGTCGTAACCCCAATAATTCTTGAGGCGAATATCCACTCTGCGAGCTATGACCCCGATAATTCTTGAGTCGTTCTCCCATCACGCCTAACACCCCGATAATTTTGAAGACGTAACCCACACCGCGCTGTCATCGGTACCTCATCACATAAATACCCCATGAGCGTCGCCCCAATCTTGGTAATTCTGAAGGAATATCTTCCACCGCGAGCCACAACCCCTGATAATTCTGAAGATAACCTCTCACCGCGCTATCAAGGCCCTCGTACTCATGTTTGCTCATACTTCATCACATCTCCCCTTAGTTCTTGTCCTTAAGTTTTAATTTTAAATTATCACAACCTAGAGCTAGCTTACCCTACCGACTTAAATCAACACGAGAGAAAGTTAGCCCAAACTGGCTACTTCTCAAGGAAAACTTAACCCACACTGGTTAGTTCACAAATTTTCATTATTCAAAAGTCTGGTTACTAAGGTCTCGCCTAGCCTCTAGATCCCAACAATCATCTCATTCTAGAGATCAAATAGATTATAAAGAACCTCAACATAAACCTTTTTATCATTAACCATCAATTCTCTTTATCTACTTTATGTTTATAATTCACGCAGGTATTCATCTTCTTTAACAGCATTCATTAATAATTTCTCAAATCAAAGTCTTTTAGACAAATCCTTGATTAACGAATTCATTCATTTTTAATTCAATCACCATTTCTTTACACCCAAATTCTTAGAATTAATCATTAAAACTTCTTATTTAAATCTCATTCTTATACTTTGTTTTTATTAAAAATAACCCCATCAAAATCACATTTAACCCATGAACATGATCTTTAAATTCTCAAAATATTTCTTAGAATAACATGAAATAACTCCCAAATGTTCTAATAATATTATCATTAACCATCAATTCTCTTTATCTACTTTATGTTTGTAATTCACGAAGTATTCATCTTCTTTAACAGCATTCATTAATAATTTCTCGAATCAAAGTCTTTTAGACAAATCCTTGATTAACGAATTCATTCATTTTTAATTCAATCACCATTTCTTTACACCCAAATTCTTAGAATTGACCATTAAAACTTCTTATTTAAATCTCATTCTTATACTTTGTTTTTATTAAAAATCACCCCATCAAAATCACATTTAACCCATGAACATGATCTTTAAATTCTCAAAATATTTCTTAGAATAACATGAAATAACTCCCAAATGTTCTAATAATATTATAGAAGATTTCTATGATTTTTTCCCACTTTTTAAAACTTGTAAAACCTCAAAAAAAAATTTAAAGATAAAAAATAAAAAATAAAAAATTAAGGGTG
The DNA here is from genome assembly GCA_017893485.1 of Hemerocallis citrina. Lineage (NCBI taxonomy): Eukaryota > Viridiplantae > Streptophyta > Magnoliopsida > Asparagales > Asphodelaceae > Hemerocallis > Hemerocallis citrina. The sequence goes on along the minus strand of CM030365.1, from coordinate 151,849,331 downwards.
GCTGGCCGGGCTCGAACCTGAGACTTGCCTCCAACCCGTAAGCCCAACCAACAGGCTACTCACAAAATCTAATAAGAAACCCCCTGAGTTGTTTTTATAACCCAAAACATCTTTCTGATTATATTTCAAAAAAATGAAACAAAGTAGAGCCCAACCCCAGGCTCGAACCCGCGACCAGGGGAACCCCAGGCGGACGTGGAGAAGCCAGGCGCAAAGGTGCCTGTGCTAGCCACCATGCCAAAGCATCACAACTGATAATATATTGGATAAAATTCATATAACTCACTCTCTGATAAAATTTATTTTGAACACTTTCAACTATTTTCGATTTCTATTCTTTCCCTTCATTTTGATTGTTCATAAAACATATCTCTTAAGTTTCCAGAAATAGTTCTTATAAATTTTATTCATATTAGCACCAAATTATACCAAATTTAACTCAAATAATCTTTTTTATAAATATAGTATTCAAATAACCACTTTTTATAACTCTAGTATTCATAAGTATTGGTTAGAAAAATTTACCACTTCATGAATGCATTTTTATTTAGAAATTATCATCCTCCACATAATTTTATAAGCATAAAATTAACAACTTTATGCATACAAATGCTTACTTCTAATCATGGTTTATTAATTGTGCCTAACAACATAGAACATGTTTTAAAATAAATTTTCAATTAGCAACCTATCAATTCTATGGTGTAACTTTCGATTGGCATACAATTTTTTTATAATTTCTTGCTACTAACAATTTTATCAACACAATATGCATCACAAAATAATTGAAGAACTCATGCAAGTTAACAATTTTAACCATACACTACATACATATGCATAGTACATTAATTTATAAAGTAAAAGAAATCACCCACTCAGATGCAATATTGAAGTATTCCCTAGAAATTGAACTCCAATAGAAGCTCCCCGCCCGCCTCGAAAACCGTGCTCAAAGAAGGAAAAGAAGGCCAGCAAGCTAACGGCAGCTAAAGGAACAGCACCCACATTTTTGTTTCTTTTTTTTTTTTTAATTTTTCTAATTAGGAGATAGGGTGGGGGGGTAGTTTTATAAAGGGGAGAGATTAATTAATATAGATTAATTTAATTAATCCACTAAAATAATTAATTATCCAGTAATCTACCCACTCACGCACCTCTTCCTCTCCCCCACTCACAAACTCTTCTCCTTCTTCTTGAATTGGCCGGCCAACCATTGGGGTGCACACACGTGCACGTGCACCCTACGTGCACACAATTCTCATTCTTTTAATTATTTGTTTATAATCTATTTGTATATGTTTGTTACATGACAAATGTGTAGAATTAAAAAGTGTATATTTAAAGTGTAAAATAAAGTCATGTACCTCTCTTTTAATTAATTTTTAGTGGGCTTTAAGCTGGACTTTAGGTCTATGGATTTTTAATTAGAAAATAAATAATACAATTTTTGACAAATAAAATGAGAATAAAAATGTACATCTTTCTGGAAAATTTTAGAGACTAAAATATATAAAATTTTACTTGCAATGCACATAAAAACAAATATTCAAATACGAAATATGTTTGACTAACAGGAAAATGTTTACAAATAATCAGAATATAACATACGAAAAATGTCTATTTTGATAATGTTACGAATATTTCACGTAACGGCAAAACATACGTAATCGACACGTGTATTGAAAGCACGTGCAACGTACGTAAAAACGCAAGGATTAAAATAAATATTTAAGTTGGCTCAAAATAGGATAAGATGAGTATTGGGGAGACGAAAAATGGATAAATAGTTGAAAGACAGAAATACGTAGGAAAATACGTTATGACTATTACACGTAATAGTACGAAATATACGTGCGTAACCTACGTGGAAAATAATTATCATAACTCAATTTTGCGGGGTGTTACACTCTCCCCCCTTAGAACAGTTCTGTCCTCAGAACATACTAGGATAAAATTTGTATTTCGTACACACTGAGAAAAAATATCATTATTTTTTTTATAATTAAAAATATCATTATTTGTATATAGAAAACTGTAAATTTTAATAAAATAGATGTAGTATAAAAATATGTAATATGGAAAAATAAGGTAAACTTATATAAGAAAACTATGAGTATCAAAATTAATAGGAACGAAGCAAGAAAACTAGAAAAATAACAAAAAGAAACATGACCATAAAAGACAGTATAGATTGAAAAAAAAATTCATACAAAAATAATATTATATAAAGTATTAGATGAAAAGGAAAGTACAAATTAAGTCATTAATTGTGAAATAGTTTGGAAAACAACGCAATTGGAAGAAAAATAAAGAGAAACATAGTCAATGGATACTTTAATAAATTATTAATAGGCTTTAGTATTCAAAATCTATCAAAGTAATAAGCGGTAGAATGATTAAAATCACAAACTGGACTGGCACTATATATTACGAGATAAAAATTGAATTAGCAATTTAAGAAAATGCTATTGGATAAAATTGAAAATATATGAGTGGAATTTTAGTTGAAAGAATACAGAATATAATATAAGTATAATGGTAAAATTTTACAATGATGTGTATAAAATAATATCATAAAATTTTCATTCGTAAAAGTTACATAAAATTATTTTTTTTTCTTTTTAATGAAGAAATAAATAGTAAAACGAAATAAGGGGAAAAATGTAAAGCAACTCGATAAATAATTGAAAAAGCGTGATAATTGAAAAATAGTTAGCACTAATAATTTAATAAAAATACGTAAAAGAAATAGCAAAATAAAGTAAGTAACGTAAAGCACATGAAAATAAAGAGGCTAAAATATCAATAAAGAAAACGAGTAAGTCAAACTTAAAAGATTTAATACCAAGGGTTGTAGATGAAATGATAAATATCAAAATGAATTAATAGTATAAGAAAATATTTATTTGAAAAATAGAAAATGTTAAAGATGAAAATAACTACGAGGAAAATCCACGATTTTTTTTTTTTTTGAAAAGAGTTAGTTTATGTGTAAGGTATCATAAATGTAGGTTCAAACCCACTACGCTTCCACTGCGCCACTATGATACCAAGAAAAAACATGCTCGCATATAATATCACATCAATTGTATATGAGTAGAGTATCATGAATGCAAGTTCCATAACTTCATCATTCATGACCCCAGCCATCTAATAGGGAAAGGGAGGAGAAGACATCAGTGTATAGTGAAACAAAAACGTAAATCACTTATATTTAAATCTTTACAAGCTGAACTCACACTTCTAATGTCGACCCTAATGTGACGTCCTTCTAATTTTTTTACTACTTATTGAAGTCGGCTTTGATACCACTCTGTAACACCCCGAATTTCATTTACATGTAATTCGTAGCACAACAGGATCTTTTACTTCAAATTCATACAATTTTATAAGGAAATTAAAACTTTTTATTATACAACAATGTTTATTACAGAGTACATAGTGGAATGAATACATCATGAAATATAAAACTCTATCATCAACAGAATTAATCATGAAAATAATCTTTAGTATCAAATCATCTTCATGCCCTTTCGCTAATCCAAGTCATGCACTGGAAAACTGTGGGCACGTCAGTTGCTTACAATCGACGCAATGCTATAACACGGCGATCATCGCTATGCCATAATATAACGATTCCTTTAGTTTAGCAACCACAAACTTGAATGCATATTAAAGTGTAAAAGATTGACTATCCTAAACATATCAATGTATGATATGACTTAATGTAACATCCCGCATTTTTATTTTAAATTTAAAATGTATTTTTCAATTTTTGCACGTATGATGCACGTGCAAATTTTTTATTCTCATTTTATTACTCTTATTATCTATTTTTGCATGCATAACTTATTTAGCCTTTTTAGTTAATCCATGGACCAAAAGATTAGAATCTAGCCAATTAGGAGAAGAGCCCACTTGATAATTAAATTAATTAATTAATTGATGAGCCCATTAAGCAAGCCCACTATTAAAATCACAATTTAAGTTAAGTGTGCACTAATACATAACAAGTTACAAATGTTAGTACACATTTAAAGTTATAGATGGTATTAAAAATTGGTTGTGCACATGTGCATGTGTGCATGCACACACACCGTAGTTGCCGGTTTTTCACCCAAGAGTGACCAGATTTTGATGAATGAGAGGAGGGGAAAGGTAGTAGGTTATGGGAGTTGCAAATATGAAGAGTTGGAAAAGTGAAAGGTTGTAGGTTTTAGGAGTTTAGGAGGTGAAAGGTTGTAAGAGTTAATTAGGAGAGTTATTAGGGGTTGATTTATGCATAAAAGACCCTCCCAGAATCCTATAAATAGAGCCCCAAATTTCTACATTTCTCTTGCACCAAAAACTTAATCAAAAGAGAAAGAAAGAAAAAGAAAGAAAGAAAAGAAAGAAAGAAAAGAGAGAAAGAAAAGAAAAAGAGTGAGAATTCTCTTGCTTGGAGCCATTGTTAGGAGGAGGAGCCACAGCTAGGAGAGGAAGCTTTGCTAGGAGCAAGGAGGTGTTTGTGAAGCTAGGAGCAAGAAGGAGCCTTTTTCTTTGTAGTTTTCAATCTCCAATTAAGGTGGGTGTTGTTATGCTTTCTAAGTAAGATTTGCATGCTAATAGTTAATGAGTAGTGAAAAATGGAATGAGATATTGTTGATAAGAATCCATACTAGCATCTCATGAAATGGTTTTGTTGTTACCATGCTAATTGTTTAATGAAGAGTATAAAAATTGAATGTGGTATGTGTAGATAAAATGCTAGTATAACATGCAATGACTTTGTTGAAATTTAGTAATTTACTATTTACCATGCTAATTAAAAGTAAAGAAATAATCACATAGACCGTGGTAGAATAATTGCAAATTCTTATTTGTCAAATGTATGATGAGTATGAATGATTGTGACATATGCTTAGAAACTTAATAATTAAAAGAAAGAAAAGGAAAAGATAAATTTTATTATTCTTGACTTGTCGACATTGTAAAGGATACTAGTTTTAGCATGAATAAACACTTGTGATGTCCAAGGTTGATTTAGAGATACAATTGGTTTTTAGCAATAAGAATTTTATTTTTATGATGGTGGATTTTAAACTAAACATGATTTTCTATAATTTCGAGTTTTGCCGAGAAATACCAATATTTATAAAGTAAGGAGAAAATAATTGAAAAGACATATCTAAATAATAAGTTGAACTTGTCTTTTTTTGTATTTTTAATTCATTTTAGTTCCACAAGAAAAATTTATCTATTAATACTAAAAAATAGAATCATTCGAAAAAATAAATTTTTCGAAAAAGAATTTGATGTCAGAATAGTGTAAACAAAAGAGCACTAATGAAATTTCTAAACAGAAAATATACTTAGTTTTACTGGTTAGCTAGTGCAATATGGAGCTTAGTTGAAAGAGGTTCTAGGTTCAAAACTTGATAGTTGCTTTTATAGAAATTTTTCTTAAAATTCCGAAACTGGAAGAGTATTCATAAATATTTCGAAATCGATTTAGACACAAAGTCCAAGTGGACTTATTGGTTAGAGCGGCATGGCTTGGGCTCTATGTGTGCCTCGGCCTGGGTTCAGGGTTCAAAACCCGGCCTTGGTTTTTGTTTTTTCTTTTTTTTTCACATTTTTTGAGTTTTCATGAAAAGGGCCCTTAATTAAAAACTCATTTCTTCCTATAAAATTGAAGTTGTAATTATTAGAGTAAGTTATAAGATTTTATGGTATATTTTGATAAAATAAAAAGAAATGAAATATAAGTTGTTTAATGAGTTCTAACTTCAGAGAATTATTATTAATTTTCTTTGTAAAAGATCTTTTGAAGGAAAGATTGGTAACAAGTATAAAACTCTCTTTTGTAAATAAACACTCATGTTGAGGATGTGGATTTGTTTAAATTGCTTATGGAAGTTTATAATGTTGAATCTTTTGAGATAGAGATTATCCGTTCTATGTTTGAAAATACATGATTAAGTACTAAGTTGAATCATGAATACTTATTTAAGAATAAGTTGGAGACATAAGCATGATTATGAAAGGGTATGAATACCCATGATTCTTATACATGAGAAATTTTGATTTAGAGTTAGTAAGACCTCGTATAATGACAATTTTAAATGAAATGATTATTATATTTTGAGATTTTCCATTGAGCCATCTCGGTGGATGTTGATTAAGTCCGATAGTAGGTAATTCTAATTCTAGGCTTGAAAGATTATTCTTGTCTTGAACATTATGAGTTAGGCACTTAAGAGAAGTGTAGTGAACTTGGGCAAACATAAGTGGGGCACTCTATATAGTCGGGCGATATACTTCGGGACTATAGACCCAGTTGGGCAGTATACTCTGGGACTATGGTTGCTCCGATGGGGATGAGTTTATTTTAAATCCGGGACTATGCGTAGTCGGGCGGATAGTTTTTGTTCTCCAGTGTATATACGTATACCGGGGCTAGAGTGGCACTTGCGGGGGATTCGCATGACGAGGAGTCTGTATAACAGTCGGGCAGTGTACTCTGGGACTGGGATCCGTACTCGTGGAATGCCTGAATCTTGTTCTTACTATTGGGTAGTTTCATGGCGAGAGATCGAGCCCTTTATTGTGAGGTATGTAGGCGCTTGCCCTCGGACCTATGCAGTATGGGATGCATAGAATCCGAACAAATGTGCATTAGTGTCATCCAAGTATAAATTGTGTGCATTAGGCATTAAGGCATGACATACACTTACATGTTTAGCGTAGTCACAATTTAACACTTTATTATTCATTTAACTGTTGTGACTTTATTAAAGTAATGAGATCGTTATATGTACAGTATAGAGAGGATAGCAAATTATAACATTTCGTCAGTTATAAGTAACTGACGTGCCCACAGCTTGATATGCAAGTAATGGACTACTCATGAAGGAATAAAGATGTTGTGATGCAATTGATGTTAAAGTTATACAAGTTGTATTTTATTTCATTTGTTGTAATCTTTTATTCTTCCACTATGTAAAACCAAGTTGTATTTGAACTCTGATGTATTATTAAAAAAGTTTTAGATTTCCTTGTAAAATTGTACGAAGTGAAGTAAAGATCCTGTGAAATCTCGAATTCAGCCTTATTTGGAATTCGGGGCGTTGCACTTAATGCCTAATGCAGATGTTATACTACAATGACACTAATACATACTTGTTCGGATTCTATGCATCACATTCTACATAGGTCCGAGGGCAAGCACCAACGTACTCCACATTATGGGGTTAATCAATTACTATTACGGTGTCTAATGTAAGATTTAGGTATCCTGTGAGTATCTAGTACCACCCCGATAATTCTTGAGTATCGCTCTCCCACCGCGAATCATAACCCCGATAATTCTGGAGGCGAATATCCACACCGCAAGGTATGACCCCGATAATTCTTGAGAGTCGTTCTCCCATCGCGAGTGATTTTCGACCATCACGCCTCACATGCAGATAATTCTGGAGATGAAAACCACACTGCACTGTCATCGGTACCTCATCACACAAATACCCCATGAGCGTCACTCCAATCCCGATAATTCTGAAGGAATATCTACCACCGTGAGCCACAACCCTGATATTTTTGAAGATATCCTCCCACCACACTATCAAGGCTCTCTTACTCATGTTTACCCATACTTCATCACATCTCCCCTTAGTTCTTGTCCTTAAATTTTAATTTTAAATTATCACAACCTAGAGCTAGCTTACCTTACCGGACTTAAATCAACACGAGAGAAAGTTAGCCCAAACTGGCTACTTTTCAAGAAAAACTTAACCTACACTGGTTGGTTCACAAATTTTCATTATTCAAAAATCCGGTTACTAAGGGTCTCGCCTAGCCTCTAGACACCAACAATCATTTCATTCTAGAGATCAAATAGGTTATAAAGAACCTCAACATAAACGTTTTTATCATTAACCATCAATTCTCTATATCCACTTTATGTTTATAATTCACCCAGTATTCATCTTCTTTAACAACATTCATTAATAATTTGTCAAATCAATGTCTTTTAGACAAATCCTTGGTTAACGAACCAATTCATTCATTTTTAATTCAATCACCATTTCTTAACACCAAAATTAATAGAATTAATCATTAAAACTTCTTATTTAAATCTCATTCTTATACTTTGTTTTTATTAAAAATCACCCCATCAAAATCTCATTTAACCCATGAACCTGATCTGTAAATTCTCAAAATATTTCTTAGAATAACATGAAATAACTCCCAAATGTTCTAATAATATTATAGAAGATTTATATGATTTTTTCCCACTTTTTAAAACTTGTAAAACCTCAAAAAAATAAATAAAAACAAATTTAAGGGTGGTCGGGCTCGAACCCGAGACTTGCCTCCAACACGCAAGCCCAACCAACAGGCTACTCACGAAATCTAATAAGAACTCCCCTGATTTGTTTTTATAACCCAAAACAGCTCTCTGATTATATTTCAAAAAAATGAAACAAAGCAGAGCCCAACCCCAGGCTCGAACCCGCGACCAGGGGAACCCCAGACGACACGTGGAGATGCCGGGCGCAAAGGCGCCTGTGCTAGCCAACAAGCCAAAGCATCACAACTGATAATATATGAGATAAAATTCATATAACTCACTCTCTGATAAAATTCATTTTGAACACTTTCAACTATTTTCGATTTCTATTCTTTCCCGTCATTTTAATTTTCATTAAACATATCTCTAAGTTTCAAGAAATAGTTTTTCATAAATTTTATTTATATTACCACCAAATTATACCCAATTTAACTCAAATAATCATTTTTATAAATTTAGTAACAACTTTTTATAACTCTAGTATTCATAAGTTTTTGTTAGAAAAATTTACCTCATCTTGAATACATTTTTATTTAGAAATTCTCATCCTCCACATAATTTTCTATGCATAAAATTAACAACTTTATGCATACAAATACTCAATTCTAATCATTTTTACTCTGTCCTAGTGCCTTGATCCTTGCTATGGCCCTCTGATTCAAAGCCACTCGAGGAATTTTCACAACATGGCTCCTACCTAGTTTCTTGCCCCTCGGCATGGCACTCCGACTCTAAGCACCTAGGTTGTAATCTTAATCATTCATCGTCTAATAAACACTGAAGAGAAAGACATATGATAGAAACCATACGATCTTAAGCCTCACTAGAAGATACATTATTGTTTACAATGGTAAACTCTCAGATGAAGTATTGCCTCTCATTGGAGGTCATTACATCATTTTATAAATATATAAAGAAACTCTAGGTTGTAGTCTTGATCATTCACCGTCTGATATACCCTGAAAAGAAAGTTACATAATAGGAGCCATATGATCTAACTTGAAGAACAAACCTGGGCTCAAACAGATCCCAAAGGATCAGCCCAATAAGCTGTGGTCCATCGTTTGCATTCGACTGCTCAAAGAGCGGTCAGCCGCACTACAAGTTGTGACCAACAATAACAGCATCTGTTGGTTATAGTCGATTGTCACCCCTCAACAGCCAGTAACTGCAACTTCTTCTTGCCTACTTCGCTTCGAAACTCTTCAGGCTTTGCCCTATTCTCTTCACATCCAACCTACTATGCAAGACATACACCTAACAATTTCCACCTTGAATTGCATACACATTCTTCCACGCTGTGTGATTTATTACTTCTAGTCTCTTCCATTTCTCTTCTAATAAAAAATGAGATTCAGTGGCTTCTTCTTCTAGTCAAATTTACCTCCACCTATTATTTCTCCAATTGTATGCCCCCTTCAAGGGCATACCCTAATAGGTGTCAACGCGGAGGCACAATCCTCTACATGAAATCCATTTACCCCAAGACATCCTCCACCTCTCGACGATTTTCGAACGTCGTGATCTCGCATCAATGATTCTAGTGGTACTAGATTATATACTTTAGGAATGTTGTCCTTAGATACACTTGCAAAAGATTTTTCGTTTCCATGAAGTTTGTAGAGGTTGTGTTCAGCACTCCTCCTTCCTTTCATCACCTTACGACGACATTACAAAACTGATAGTACTCCACATTGAGTTGTGTACCTATAGCCCCGTACTTTCAAAGTTCCCAAGGATATTAGGTTCCGCTTAAAAAAAAGAACATACATGACGTTCTCCAATGAGAACCTATTTCCATCTACCATCTCCTAGTCAACTATCCCCACACCCACGACATCACAATTCTCACCAGTCACCATCCTCACACAACGGCCTATTATAAACTTGTTACTAGAAAATACCTCCATCTCAGAGTAAATATGAGAAGTACTACCTGAATCAAGAAACCAAAGAAAATCCACTTCTTTAAAACTTGAAAAAGGCAGACAGTCTAGATTATCACTTGATTCAGGGACACTGACTATGTTGACATTCTTCTAATTCCACAACTTGCGACAATCTTTCTTGTAATGTTCAGTCCACCTGGAATGGTGGCAACATACCCACCCTTGTTTGTAGTACTCCTTCCAGTTGAGTTCTCTCCACCGCCGTGCACCTCAAGAAGTATACCCCGATTTCTGAGTTTTCTTCCTAAGTTCATCCTCCTTCAAGCCCTTAATCACATCGGCCACCGATAGGTTATCCTTGGCAGACATTCCGTGTAGCATGGTGGTTATCAAATGCTCGTACGAATCTGACACTAAATATATCAAGTTGAAAGCATTAGCCTTTTTGTTGAGATCATCTACGTTTATGCCTTTAATTTGGATAATACCTTATTGAAATGCAATAAATGATCGTGAAGAGAGGTACCTTCCTTCATTGAGAAACGAAACAATTTTCTCTTCCAATACATCTGATCCTGTAATGACAATCTAGAATAGTCAATTATGAGTCTCGCCAATTGACTCGCCGCACTTGTCTCCTCAAGGAAGTTGCATTTGACATTGTTCTCCAATGATAGCATGATTAAACTCAAGGCTTTTAAATAAATCTCATCCAACTTCTCCTGCTTTATACTAGATGGTTTCTCTTTATTTCCTTCTAACGCAAGATTCAATCCGTGTTGAACCAATACGTCATACATGTCCACATTCCAGAGATTAAAATTGATCTTACTATCGAATTGCTTGATCTTCAGAAAACCATGCTCTATCATCTTCACCAAGAAACTCATGCAACGTTTGCTCTGATACTAGTTATTAGGGAATTTACGTGTCACGAGGGGTTGGAGCGAGAGGCAACAACAGATCACTACGAAAAACCAAGAAGTGTATACCAAAATCAAACACAAGCACACAATTTTGTCTCAGATTGGCGAACCTAATCCGGGGGAGAAGTAACCGAGATACTATTCAACTAGAGAAGATACAAAAGTTACAATACCCTTACCAAAAACATATCTATCTCTCAATTCTCACTTAAAAATATTATGATGTTTGCATGTTAGAACATGAATCTCATAACACAGAAAGTATTAACAATATTTGTGAAGTATTACAAATACAGGAAATGAAAGAATAAACCATAAAGTACAATACCGAGTCGAGAATTTAATATCTCTGTCCTTAAAGCAAAATTCACCCCGTAGTGTAACGGTAGCTGGCGAATTGCCTCCCATGATACAACTGTATTACCTTTTCCTGAAGACCAGCACCCTAACTTCAGAGGTCTCAGCGAACCTATTACTGTGTTGCACTCTCAAATTTTGAAGCAAAGGAAGAAGAAGAAGGAGATTCGGATTACCAAAACTATGTCTTCTGGCAGACAGAATTACCGTGTATTATAGGAGAAGTGGAGCAACTGATGGGAGGGTCCATTACTCTGTAATAGCAGAGTAATGGTTCAAAGACATAACGGATGAGCCATTACTCTGTTATTACAGAGTAATGGTACCAGTTACTGAATTTGAAAAGCCTCAACAGTATACTGGGGGAAAAAAATTTGACTGAGGCAAAAATATATATATAGGCCAGAGCCAAGCTAGGCCAGACCAGACCAAACCAAACCAAACCAAGCCAAGCCGAACTGAGCCGAACCGAAGCCAAAGCCGAAGTCGAGGCCGAGGTTGAAGCCGAAGCCGAAGCCGAGGCCAAGGTTGAAGCCGAGGCTGAGGCTGGGGCGGGGGCCAAAGCCGAAGTCGAGGTCGGAGCGGGGGCCAAAGCCGAAGCCGAGGTCGGAGCGGGGGTCGGGCGCGCGCGCGCGTGTGTTTGTCATTTTGGCTAAGTCCTCTCTCCATTACATGTTAGTGGTAACCCTTGGGCCATGCCCTTTAGTCCATTTTTTTAGTATATATACTAGAAAAAACTTTCCCCATTTCAGATATAAGACTACCCATTTTCTCCAAATTTTTAAGTTAGTACATTTCGAGTACCCAACTTTGGACCGACATTTCTCATTCATACAGAATTCTTTTTTGGCACATGAGTACATCACGGAATAGTACTCGACGAGAGGATTGCAATCCAATCATTATCCGGCACTGCCGGTGGTCGGAGCCCGCCGGAATCTTGCCCAGAATCTAAGCCAAAAATTATTCTAACAATTCCCCATATGAATGGAAATGACCAGACTATGTAATCCAGACACGACATAAAAAGACATGACAAAAAAGACATGATAGAAAAAACTCTGAGAGTACACTCGGAAAATCACTGCATCAGGAATGGTAGTAATTTTTCAAATTTGAACCACCCTTAGTAAGTAGCTATCGGATTCACTTGACCAGGTAGTGAACATGATGTCTAAACTACCCGGGCTTTGATGTGAACCTAAACAATAACTATCACACAGTTTTATCTCCTCACAGAACTAGGTTCTCTTGTTGTGTTCATTTTGGCCGTGAACAACCCTTGTTAATTATGAGTGAACTTGGAGAATGTAGCCTCTCTTAATTCTCCTAGAAACGGTCTCATTTCACACTCACAAGGTGATTGCCCATAAAGAGTATCCTGCCATACCCCACTTTTATTTCAAAGCAATGAGAATTATTAAAAGCCAAGCTTATCCATACACCTTGCAGGCAGCACTGTTTTATCATCCTAAGTGTGGTTACGAGATTTTAATCTCTCCGTGCTCACATCGAATCAACAAGATTTGGTTGTCCCCTTGAACCTAGAATCTTCAATTCCTAGGTAGGTTTTCCATCAAGTATCCTCTTTCTTCATAGGCTTTAAACCCATTCCTCTTGATGATCTTACAACTTGCTCTCGCGACAAACCTTTAGTAAATGGATCCGCTAGGTTGTCGGCCGATTTTATATACTCTATAGAGATTACTCCATTTGAGAGCAGTTGTCTAATGGTTTTGTGTCGCCTTCTGATATGATGAGGCTTACCATTATACATACAACTCAGTGTCCGTGCTATAGCTGATTTGCTATAACAGTGTACACATAAAGCAGGCACTAGTTTTTCCCACATTGGGATATCCTCTAAAAGGTTTCGAAGCCATTCTACTTCCTCTGCCGCTTTGTCTAAAGTAATAAACTCATATACCATGGTGGATCTGGCCAATAACAATTGTTTAGAGAATTTTCATGGCACAGCTGCACCACCAAGTGTGAAGACATACCCACTTGTGGATTTTGAGTTCTTGAAGTCCGATATCCAGTTGGCATCATTGTAGCCTTATAGTACTGTTGGATATGTGGTGTAATGCAGCCCATAACTCTGAATATATCGCAAGTAGTTCAATACTCTAGTTGTTCCTTTCCAGTGACTTCGTCCTGGATTACTTGTGTAGCGGCTCGGTACATTTACTGAATGTGCTAGGTCAAGCTTCTTGATGAACGCTGCAACCTGGAATGGTTCACACAACATCATGTTCTCTGTAGTGATTTCATGCATTATCACCTGCAGTTCTTGGATTTGACTCACAACTGTCTTGGAGTCAACCATCGTGTAGTCCAGAAATTTACCAACTACAAACTTTTTGGACTCGGTGTCTTCTATTTTGTACTTCTTCTCCAAAGATCCCCACAGGAGTTTGGACGTCTTGAAGACACAGTAGACGTTGTACAACGGGTCTACCAAGCCATTCAGGGTGTAGTTTCTGCAGAGATAGTCACCCTGAGTCCATGCATCAACCGCAGCAACGGATTGTGAATCCATTGGTGCCTGCATAGGGACAAGAAACCTGTCCAGCTTCTAGGTGGTCAGGTAGAACTGCATCTTCCCTTGCCACTTCTTGAATCCAGTTCCATTGAACTTCTCCGGTTTTTCTCCCACAGTTATATGTGTGGGCAGAACGACCAAATGTGCCGCAACCGATTGTGCAGTCACATTTTGGGTCACTGGTGTTTCGGCACTGATAAGCCCATTAAAAATTTCAGTCTGTGTGTTTTCCATTTTCTGAAACAGTTGAAATAGAACTATTAGTTATGTTTTTCCGAAATGATAACATGACCTATAAATAATCTTCACAAAACTGTTAGAATAGAGGAAAAATTTTTCTTTAAGATTGTTAAAACATGAATTTCATAACACAGAAAGTACTAACAATATTTGTGAAGAATTACAAATAAAGGAAATGAAAGAACAAACCATACAGTACAATACAGAGTCGAGATTTTAATATCTCTGTCCTTAAAGCAAAATTCGCCTCGTAGTGTGACGGTGGCTGGCGAATTGCCTCCCAGGATACAACTGTATTACCTTTCCCTGAAGAGCAGCACCCTAACTTCAGAGGTCTCAGCGAACCTTTTGCTTTGTTGCACTCTCAGATTTTGAAGCAGAGGAAGAAGAAGAAGAAGAAGAAGAAGGAGATTCGGATTACCAAAACTATGTCTTCTGGCAGACAGAATTACCTGGTCTTATAGGAGAAGTGGAGCAACTGATGGGAGGGTCCATTACTCAGTAACAGCAAAGTAATGGTTCAAAGACATAACTGATGAGCCATTACTCTGCTGTTACAGAGTAATGATACCAGTTACTGAATTTGAAATGCCTCACATTATACTGGGGGAAAAATATTTTGACTGGGGCAAAAAAAAAGGCCAGAGCCAGGCCGAGGCCGGGGCCGGGCGCACGTGTGTTTGTCGTTTTGGCTAAGTCCTCTCTCCACTACACATTAGTGGTAATGTAACACCCTAGTTTCCATTTATGAGATTTTGTGATTTTACGTGTTGTGCACGTATGATTTCATTTGTATAATTTCTTTTATAAAATATTTTTATATAGTATTTGTTCTCTTTATTTTTCCAAAAATTATTCCCTTTAAAAAACTAATTAAAATTTAGGCCTAATTGTCTTTAAGCCAACTCTATTTTATTAATTAAATTAATTATTTTAAAGCCCATGGTTAGTTCGGCCCATTAGTGAGCTCATTTACTTTAATTCTCTTTGAAATGGTCTAACTTGTAGTGTAGACTCATTTCATGGACAATTAATTTTTGGTCACATGAACAAATTTGTAAATGAGGGACACTAGGTGGCATGTGCATGCAATGGAGTGTGCAATGCACACCCTTTCACCATGGCCGGATAGGATAGGTTGAGTGGGAGAGATGGGAGTGGTGGAGAGTTGGTTACTCTCGTCATGGGTTGTTTCTATAACTCCCCAGTACATCTTGGCCCTCCATTCACCTTAGAAAATTGTATAAATACCCCCTCCCATACTCTTCATTCTCACACTTGGAAAAAATTGAAAAAAGAAAGAATAGAAAGAGAGAAAAGAATACAAGTAGTAAGGCAAAAGATTGAGGAGTTGTGAGTTGAAAAGAGTGAGTGTTTTGTGTGAGTGTTTCAACCAAGGAGAAGGAGGCCGGACTGCATAGGGGAGGCTCGGGTTCAAGATTGCACCAAGGAGAAGGCGATTTTTGTGGCCTGATCTAGGAGGAGAAGGCTTCATTCATTCGTTGTAAGAGATTCTCTAGGAATCTATTTGATTGTTTCTCTCCATTTAAGGTGGGTGTTTCTCTTAAACTTCTAATTAGACATCATGTTAGGATGTGGTTGACAAATTAAGGAGAAACTCTAACAAATATAGCCATGCATTATGAAAATGATACAAATTGCTATTAGTTTGATTATATGTTAAAAGAGTGTTAAATTGATTGCCAAATTATGATTTGTTAAATGATTATCATGTTACCATGCTCAATTTTGTTGTGATGTGCAAGATAAATAAATGCATGCTTGTATGTTGAACAATTGAATAAAGAACTATGGATATAGGTGATTTTGATTAATGTGTTGTTAAATGACATGAAAAAAATGAATTTTATTACTGAGATAATTGTACAATGTTAATAAAAATATTATAAATGATATAGGGAAATTTTAAGTGTAATTTATAAGGAGATTATGCTTATTTTCCCCCAAATTCGAAATTGAAGAATAAAAATGAAGTAGAGTGCAAATTATGTTGTTTTGTATCAAAAATCAAATTTTATTTTACTGAAATGATGTAATAAAACGAAAAATAAAATCTGGAATTTTTTGAATGAATTTGGATAAGAAAAAGAACTAAAAACATTTTGGGAATTTGAAAAACCCAATAGCACAGTCGACCGATTATATTGAAACAGTCGACCGTCCTGATTATTTGTTTTCGAGTTCAAATCTTTTACGGAACAGTCGACCGACCATAGCTTGACAGTCGACTACTCTGATTATTTATTTTCGAGCTTTAGAACCTCGCAGAACAGCCGACTGGCCATGCTTAATAGTCGACTGCCCTGAGAAAAATAAAATTATATTGTTTATGCATGGGATTGTGTATGAAATTGAAATTGAATGACTTGATGAATTATGAAAGAATATGAATATACAAATGTCATGAAAATGAAGTAGAAATTAATGTTAATCATGAAAAGAGAATTTATGAGTATAAAGAGTCAATTTTTGTGATTATGAATTGAAATTGAGAACTAGAGTGTAGTTAAGCCTCATACCGGCATTGAAAAAGAAATGTGTGAAATGAAATTGGAGATGAAAAGACCAAGATTTGGGTCATGTTGAATAAATGGTTAAGACCGGTATAGTGGAAGGGCTAACTCTAGAGAATTGATTTTGTTCATGATTTGAATAACTAAGGACTAGATACATGGTAAAGACGTGATGAAAATAAGAGAAAAATACGAGTATAAGGGCCTCGGAGCTACGGTGTGAGAATATTCACATGCTGTCTTCATGATGCATCGTGACATGACGTGGATATGTCTCCAGGAGTCCGTACTGCAGGCGACGCTCGTGGGGTGTTTGGTGACTGCGGGTGGTGTCATGTTCCATGACGGAGGCTGAATTGTCCATAGGTTCTTCATGATGCGTCGTGACATGACTTGGGATTCCCCTCCAGGCTGTCTGGACATGAGCTCGTAACTTATAGAACATCTATGATACTTATCGTAGTTACAGTAGTAGTTTAAGTCATGACAAGGGATTGAACCCTATAAGATGAAGAACGGTTAAGGGCTTGCCCTTAGACGTATGTAGTATGGGATGCATAGAATTTGAACAAGTGCGCATTAGTGTCATTGTCACGCCCCACTTTCTAAAAAGAATATGGAATACGGATACGCGAAAAAAGCCCAGTGAATGATTTTCATCATCCATAAGCTGTTCAAGAATCTTTACAACATATCACAATAAAATCAGAATCGGAAGCCAGAAGAGTTAACCACATGCACATATGAACCAAATACCAACAAGAATACTTGAAATAAAATATATTAATCTCAAATAGTCATAATCAGAATAACACAAATAATCCTGGGTCACATTGTCCAAATACAAGAATAAATCCAAGTACATGAATACAATTATTGTTCAAGCAAGGTACAAGAAATAATAATAGCAAATCCAGAACTAATACTTCATATCACTGATACCATCTGGAACCTGTTCTCCAAAATCTGCAATTCAACGAATGCAGGGAAGAGGGAAAGAGAAAGAAAAAAATAAGTACCCGTCAATTGCAAGTTACAAGCCACTTATAATGTAAGATACAAGCACATGGAGAAAACTAACTAATCACATGTCAAAATATAACAACTAGTATGGCAAGGTGAACAAGTATAAATGGCATGAATCAAGCGTCAAGTAATCAAGTATCATGTAAACATGCATCAGGTGTCAAGTATCATGTAATCATGTATCAAGTGTCAAGTATCATGTAATCATGTAGTCAAATATCAAGCAAGCATGTATCATGTATCAGGTAACAGGTATAAAGGTAATAGGTAAACGGTAATCAGGTAATCATGTAACAGGATAATCAGGTATACAAGAAATCAGATTATGTCATGTCAAGTCTTGTTATTTTACTATCTAGGTAGCACTTCATGCGCCCCATATTATAACACATGGTTTCTACAACAAACAGTTATGTTTTAAATTTCGTAGGGGACCATACAGGACAGTGTACTCAGGTATTCACAGAATCACAGAACTTGGTCGGTAAACTTGATCGGTAAACTTGATCGGTAACTTGATCGGTAACAGAATATTAACTTGATCGGTAAACTTGGTCGGTAAACTTGATCAGTAAAATGTCATACACGAAACACAAGTCTCCTTTCTAGTACACGTTTCTGCACTATCCACTACTAGATCTTTCCCATCAAACCCCGGCTTGATTATTTATTATTATTCTTAAACAGGCAGGTATAAGCATGAAACAGTGTCAAACTAACATAGTATAATCAGTATCAGGTCTATGGTGACAAATAAGCACGCATAGATGATAGACAGTCGCATAAACGAGCAAAACAGTGTATGTTCATATTCAGGATAGCATGACAGTACAGTACTAAAACAGTGATTCCCGCTACTACAAACATCCAATCTGGATCCATCGAAGGATCTGGAAAATAGACTTCCACACAAATCCAGAGAATATAAATAAGCAATATAGTATTTCACAAAGTTATAACTCAAAACTGATTTGGATCCAGAAAATACGTTCAACCAGACATCAGTAAAAACAAATTCACAGTCCGGAAAACAGCATTAAAACCTCTTAATTAAATCCAGAAAAAATCTGGGGTACTCCCATATATGTTTAGAATCAAAATATAAAGTTTCATAATATTTCAGTAAAATTAGTTCAGTCATCAAAATAAGAAAACATCAAGAAACCATAGTTTGGCAAATCTGGAATGCCCAACACTGCTGTACGAAAACTATGATATCTCGCAACCAGTGAAACGAAATCCAATTCCGCCAAAGGAATATGAAAATAGATAAAATATACTAACTTTCGTATTCCACAATAATTTTTCATACAGTGAAAGGAATCAGGGTAAAAACACAATTCTTTACAGGACAACGAGCAAAATACAGCAAGTATGACTTTTGTAAACATGCATGAAACGATATATAAAACTCATCAATAAAATCTACCAAAATTCTGGGTAATCCCTAGATAGGTATAGAAAGACTGGCCAAAGTTTCAGATTAAAATAATATACGGAGCATTGTTTTTTAAAATGTTTTGTCATCAAAATTATCGAAAAACAGAATCTGGAAAAGATCGACACCTCTGTAGTAAAACAGTCATAACTCACTCATACGAAAACAAAATCAAGCAAGGTCAGAGGGGTTTGAAAATAGGCAAAATTCTTTAAAACTCATGTTTTATACCGAAATTAAGATACTGACTTTAAAATAGTCCAAAACATCAACCAAAACAGAACAGCGACAACATACAGATTTTTCCCTTAAAAACGAAATCAACATAGATTAAAGAAAATTGATCCAAACACACCCAAATATGAAATTGAGTCTACCAAGTATCTAAAAATCATGAATTAGGGTTATTAACATGTCCACACCAAATATATCTCATGGGTCTCAATCAAAACACGAATTCTCACACAAGTCTCACATACACGATCACAATCAAGAATGAGCAAATCCTAAGTTAATTCATGTCAATATTGTGTCGTGAGTCATCTATAGTTAAATTTTCACAATAGAGATAAAACCCATCAAGCATATCACAAACAAGAGTCGTCTCTAGACCCAACTACACTATAGGTGATCTTTTTTACTTGTATCAAACAAATGAATTGTAGTACAAGTTACTTGCCTTAAATCGGGATAAAGAACTCAAAAGTAGGAGCAAGACCCACGAACAAAAAT
Source organism: Hemerocallis citrina (assembly GCA_017893485.1). Classification (NCBI taxonomy): domain Eukaryota; kingdom Viridiplantae; phylum Streptophyta; class Magnoliopsida; order Asparagales; family Asphodelaceae; genus Hemerocallis; species Hemerocallis citrina. The sequence goes on along the minus strand of CM030365.1, from coordinate 151,829,312 downwards.
CCACCAACTCACGAACGATCTACACGCGCACTCGAGCACGCGCAAGAAAACCCCTAGAGCAAGAGAGCGCCAGACGGCGGATGGAGAGAAAACGGGAGAGATGAAGCACGGAATAGGCACAATGGTTTGGGAAACAAGAAGTATGCAGCATGCGGTTGTAATATATATAGGATATATAAGTATATATATATATTAGGTTTTGAATAAAGGGAGGGTGTACAACTGACGGCTATAGGAAAAAAAGGAAATGGGTCGGGCTGGTTTTTGGGTAGTATTAGGTTGCGGTAGAATAGGGGATTGGATTGCCAGGGAGTGGAAATATAAGGTAATGAATAATTAGGATGGGATAATAGGTTTGGTGCATTAGATTAGAAGCGTTTACTGATGGGTAATGGTAAATTAGGATGGGATAATGGGTTTTGTTAAAATGTATCCAGGGGTAATAGTTTTTTGATGAAACGGATAGAGTCAACAGACTCCAGCCATGCATTAATAATAACAATATTACAATAAGAGAGTCTTACAAGATGTAAAACAAAACCACACAATAGAACAAACAATACGCAACACACTATATACAAACAGAACAGAATTACAGAGCAAAAATCAGGAACAAAATCCCATTCGGAAGCTGATCGCAAGCCAAGCACTGAGGACAGCGAGCACCAACATGCCAGCGCTAGGATGCCGAAGGAGTCTGCCTAATACGAACCTCCTCACGCTGAAGGAGTAAGGCCGCACGATCAGGGTGCGGAACAGCAGAAAAGCGAGGCAGACTCGTCGAAAACCAACCCTGAGAACGCTGGTCGAAGCCGCAACCTGATCTGGGAAGCGGTGCTCAAGGGACTGCCTATCATGAGGCCAATATCATCCAGGAAAAACAGAAATCCAGGGGTAATAGTTAATAGGTAATGGATATTAGAATGGGATAATGGGTTTTTAGGTGGGTATTGGGTATATGTGTGAGTTTGGGTATGAAGATCCAAAATGTGATAGGGCACAAATGAATGAAATAAAATAACAGAATAGAAATAAAAATAAATTTAACAGTGAGAATCAAAAATAATGGCACGAGCAAAAAGAGACGGATCAAAAGACGGACAACGAATCAAGAACTCAAATAAAAGAAGACAAATTAATAAAATGAAAATATATTGAAACAAAAATCCAATAAGAAAATTAAATACGATAACTAATAAAATATAATTTTATAAACTAATATAATTTGCATTAAAAGTATAGAGTCTATAAGTACAAATATAATTAACACATAGAATGGATTTTCAATAAACATTCAAAAACAACAATAATAACAATAATACAAATAACAATAATAATAATAAGGCCATGATAAAAATAATAATAAGGCCATGATAAAAATAACAGTATTAATATCAATAATAGAAATCAGGGTATCAATTTAAATAGTAAGATTTGTATAAAAAAAAAAGTCATAGGAAATAGTTACAATTAAATTATTAATTAAAGATAAACTTTAGTGGAAGATTCAAAAATACATTTTAACGAAAAGAATTTGAAAACGAAAAAAATAATTTATAAAAATTTTAAATATAGAAAATATATGAAAAATACAATTTTGGAAAACAGGGGTTATAGTCATCTAATATAATCTGCATTCAGGACTAAGTGCACTGCACAATACGACATCTATAGGATAGTCCCTTATAGTTTCTGTTTGTGATCAAGTTTGTGATTGTTTAAGTATTTGAGAATCGTTATACTGTTCGGCATAGAGAGGATAGCTATGTATAATATTTCGTCGGTCGTAAGCAACTGACGCGTCGACAGTTTTTATGCAGGGTCAAGTGATTAACAAGACTAAAGAATGCATGATGATTAAAGATGATTCAAGAGTTGTACATTTCAATTCATGTAAATTGTTATAAATTGCTTCCACTGTAAATATGTAATGTAAGTATAAACTCTGATATAACAAAAAGTTTTTATTTCCTTATAAAATTGTACGAAGAGAAGTGTAGAGATCCTGTGGAATTTCGAATTCAGTTGTATTTTGAAATTCGGGGTGTTACAGGTAACCCCAGGAGCCACGCCCTTTAGTTCATTTTTTTAGTATATATACTAGAAAAAAATTTCCCCATTTTCGATATGGGGCTATCCATTTTCTCCAAATTTTCAAGTTAGTACATTTCGAGTACCCAACATTGGACCAACATTTCTCATTCATACGGAATTCGTTTTTGGCACATGCGTACATCACGGAATAATACTTGACGAGAGGATCGCAATCCAATCTTTATCCGGCGCTGCCGGTCCGCCGGAATCCGGCCCGGAATCTAAGCCAAAAATTATTCCAACATTGCAATGGTTCACTCTCAAATGAAATATTTTCTCTTATTGGGAGCCATTACATTATTTTATAGAGATCTAGAGGAACCCTAGGTTATAGTCTTGATCATTCATAGTCCGATATACCATGAAGAGAAAGCCACATGGTTACGTTGTGTTCCTCTTAATAAGACACCATTAACTGCTGAAAATAGTTTTTTTCTGGTATAGAGTTTAATTACTGCAAATGAATAATTTGATGTTTAGAATCTGGCTATTCTTCCTGCTGAATTACTTTCAGAGGTATTGACTGTTCCTATTGTGGGGGACATGGTGGGTGATCAGATTCTTTTGTATGGTTCTCTTCTTTCTAAATTCTTTGTCAAACGAGCATATATATGAGACTATCATTAACAATCGACGACTTGCAAGTGTCAGTATGTTTCCTTTCGCCTTCAAAAACTATGGCAGTTGCCAGTAGGGCCTCGTGTTAAAATGTGGCTTTGGCAACTTTTTCAAGGTGTTGTGCCTACAAAAGGCTTTTCTCTACATAAGAAATTTAGTTTCGACTATGAGGTGTGCTTCTTGCAATGATTATGCGGAAAATATCTTTCATTTCTCGTAGATTGTTCTCTTGCACAAGGTGTTTAGAAGGAGTTCTTTCATTTATTAGGCTTTGATTGGTATCCTGCATCATGTACAAAATGGTGTGATAAGTGTCGAGGAAAAAGTCTAGGAAATTTTTGCACTATTTTTTATGGCTTATACTTCATGGCTGCTATGGAAGGTGAGAAAGCCTTATTTGATGATACCACTCTCATGTACCAATCAATAGTGATGCTTGCTAAACCGCGAACTATTGAGTTCTGGGAGGCTAACAAATTTGGTAGTACAGCTCAAACCATTTTCAACTGACTAGTTGGTGTAAGCCACCATTTGGTAGGGGCAAATTTAATTTTGATGGGTCGTTCGATTCGTATAATGGTGATGCTGCAACAGGGTTAATACTCAGAGACAGGGAGGGTAAATTACTGATGGCATTGGGTGTGGTTGTCAGTGTTGATTCTGCACTTGAGGCGGAGCTTGCAGCTGCTAATATAGCAATTAGAGAAGCTTTGAGATGGGATTGTAATGGAAAATATATCTTTGAAGGTATTCCCTTGACGTTTTAGAGATGTTAAAGAGTGATTTGAGTAATACTTCTGTTCTGTCCCTTCTCTTTTAGTGGATGCTAGGTGCAAGGTGATGAGTCCTGGTGGCTTTCAATTTCAGCATGTGCTACGTGATGCAAATAAAAAGGACGATCCTCTATAGGTTGTCAGTTTGTTTGTGATTTTCCTTCTGATTTATGTAATTTGCCTGTTGTAAGAGCATCTGTAGTCGTGGGCTAAATACCCAAATTTTGCAAAAATTTGGAAAAAAGAAGCTGCACTCGTCGTCCAAATACCCAAAATTTGGCAGTACGATGAATAGTGCCTTGCCAAATATAGCAGACGATTTGGCCAAATGCAAAATATAGCTAACGAACTATTATCTTTCGTCCGTCAGAATTGACGAAAGATTAAATTTCGTCTCGTAAGTGAGACGTACAAAAATCGAGTTCAGACGAAGGATTAAATACCGTTTGAAAAAGGAAAAAGGAAAAAAAATAAAAAAAAAGCAGGGACGGACGATTATACATCGTCAATCTTAATGGACGAAGCATAATCTCTCGTCCCAGGGATTTTTCCAAATTTTTTTTTATTTTTTATTTTTTTTATTTTTTGTCTTTTAGTGCTTAAAAAAATTATTGTTTTAAAAAAAAAATTGGGACGGACGATTATACCTCATCATTCTTAATTGACGAGTGATAATCTCTCGTCCAAGGATTTTTCCATTTTTTTTTTGTCTTTTAGTGCTTAAAAAAAAATTTTAAAAAAAAAAAATTGGGACGAGTGATAATCTCTCGTCCGGCTATATTTTAGCTTTCAACGACTGCAGCGCTCACTCATATTTTCTATTTCCAAAAGCCAAATACCCAAAATTTAGAAATGAACGACTACAGATGCTCTAAGCTGTATTTGAAATATAAGAGTGTTCGTAGTCGTTGTCTATTTTATCAAATTTTGCTAAATTTAAAAAGAAATTTTTTGTGTCGCAGTCTTTAGCTAACTACCCAAATTTTGTGTTCGAGATGAACAGTAATCAGCTATATTTGGAAGGAAAAATAGCAAAATATAGCTAACGAAATATCATCTTTCATCCATTCATCTTTTTATCCCAAAAAAGTATCGGACGAGAGACAATCTTTCGTCTCTACTTTTTTTTTAATTAAAAATTGACTGGTCGGAAAATGATTTTTCGTCTGATCAATTTTTTGTAAATTTTTTTGAACGAACAGAAAATCATTTTACGTTCGTGATTTTCCATTCCAAATAATTTGAGTGTTTTCTATAAAATTAGTCCTATAGAAATTGTTGTGCATACATATTAGGATTTAACTGAGATTCAATTAAGATTTACCAATTAGTTAATATTAAATTAATATCTAATTAAGATTTCTTAATCAAAAATCTGATGCTTTTTTTTAATAATTAATTAATTGGACGGGAAATAATTTCTCGTCCGATACTTTCTTAATTTTTTTTATAAAAAAAATACGGGACGAAAGATCATTTACCGTCCGTCACTTTTTTTTTAAATCAAAACCTATATTTTAGGTTCAAACGACTACAGTTATAATTAAAAAAAAAAAAATTTAAATATCAAATACCCAAATTTTAGGTTCGAACCACTACAGATCCTCTAAGCAAATGTAACATACATTAATATATCTTAATTATTATACTTTAGATGTTCTCATTTATTCTCTCAAAGTAGAATAATTATTGAGCAATTTGGTTGGATAAAAACAATACATGCTTTTCGAAGTTCTGTTTAATCTATTCATGCCACCACCAACCACCAACCACACACACACACAAAAATATAAAATTATTTACTCAACTATTAAATTATTAGCAAATGCAAAACATAATTATATATCTCTATTATTGGAGTACTTAAGATATTCTCATTTATTCTGTCAAAGTATAATATAATAATTATTGAACAATTTGGTTGGGTAAAAACAATAGATGATTAACGAAGTTGTGCGTTATCTATTCATCAAGTCATTAAACATATGTTACATCTCATCTCTCTTCCTGAGCTTGTTCAGAAGTGGGTAGGAAGAGGTTGACGGAGGGGATCTTGCACACCCCTTGGGGACTCTCAGGCAGGGAGTGGAGAAAGTATTAAAATATTTGGTATGATATAAACTCTATATTCTGTTTTTTAATTTATAGAAACAAATTCTCTCAAATCTCTCATCTCCTTAATCTTCTCATTAATCACTTGTACCTCTTCTCCAAAAAACTAATATATATATAAAGAGATAAACGGTAGAAGAATGAAAAATAAGAATAACACAATTTTTTCCAAATCTGAATTCAATTTGGTATCAGAGCCTAAAATATTCTAAGCTACGTGCAGAAGAGGAAGAAGAAGAGCCGTTGTTCAGCCTCACCGATCACCAACCTCTTTCCCGACTTCGGATCCAGATCCGAACCCCGAATCCCCAATGAATCCCGGATGAAGCCGCTGCCGCTTGAAGCTCGACGGCGATGGCTCGTCGCCATTGCTGTCACCCATCGCCGTCGAAGTTGATCTCGTTGCTATCATCGATCCAGAAACCTCCTGTCAACGACCCTGTCACCATCGTCGCCCCGATTCCCTACCGTCGATCTCGTCGCCATCGTCACCCCGATCTCCCGATCCTACAGTGCGTCGTTGCTTCCCATAGTCGTTGTCGTCAACAACGCTGTCGTCGATGCCATCGATTCTCCGCAAGCCCATTGATTCAATTCTTGTACCCGATCCGCAAAGGAGTCCCCTCATTGTTTCTACTTTGTTGCTCGTTGTGCTGTTGTTTGCTGTTCTTGCGCCGACCTGTTGCCACCGCTGCCGTCCCTCCAGCTGATTGAATTTTTTGTCACAACCACACCGTGGAACAAACTAATGGACCTTCGAACACTGAGGATAGTACACTGAGTATTGTACAATCCAACTATTCTGGTTTTAATGCTGGGATAATTCTTGATGAAACAAATTATGATGTTTGGACTCAGTTGAGGGAGATGCATATTGTTGGAAGTGAAAAGATCCAGTATATTCGAGGAAACAATACAATTCCTGATGAAGATGATGCCACCTATGATAAATGGTATGCTGATAATTAGAAAGTTAAAGGCTGATTATTGTTGTCCATGAAACCGGAGATCATGAAGAGATATATTTGATCAAGTACAGCCCGTGATGTTTGGGATGCCCTATCAATAGCTAAGATGGAACCGATGAAGTTCAAGTATTTGCTTTAAACTAGAGAGCCTTCTCGGCAAAACAAAATGGCAGGCCACTCTCCGTTTATTATGGAAAATTAACTGAATTTTTTCAAGAGCTTGACCACCGTGACAAGGTGATCATGAAAAATCCTGATGATGTTGAAATACGTAGGAAATCGTGAGCGCTTGTGGGTTCATATCTTCTTGACAGGATTGGATGCTGAGTTTGAACAGGTTTAAGGAGAAATCTTGCGAAAGGATCCCGCTCTTGATCTTGAGGCATCTTATGCATATTTCCGTCATGAGGCTCGCCAACAAAGCACCATGAATAAGTCCTCAGAACCCTCCAATGCAGCTGCAATGGTGGCTCGGAGCCGGTCTTCAAAAACTCACTCGGGTCGATCTGGCCCAAAACTACCTTATGAGTCGAAGAAGTGTACTCATTGTGGCAAGATTGGTCACATGAAAGCTCATTGTTATGAGATTATCGGCTACCCGGAAAACTGAGATCATAGTAAGGATACTCGGAAGAATAATTGCAACCAACCCACTATTGCCGTTTGAGTTGCAGATGGAGCTGAAAAGGGTGTTGGACTAGCCTCTGTATTAGTTATAGTTGCAGGTAATGATGGTAAGGTATTTAATATTTTTTCATCTGTTATGAATAATGTATAGATAATTGATTCAGGTGCTACCGACCATATGACTTTTAATTCTAGACAAGCCCAAACCTTACAACCATCCACCAAATCAAGTGTGTTCACTGCCAATGGAGATCCTGCCATCGTTATTGGCGAGGGTTCCATATTTCTCACAAAAAACCTAAACTTAGATACTGTACTAGTTATGTCATGCTTAAATTTTAATCTGTTATCTGTTGCTCAAATAACTACTGTCTTACATATATTGTAATTTTTTGGCCCTCTTATTGTGTGTTTAAGGACATTTGGACTCGCAAAAAGATTGGTCATGGGGTTAGACACAGTAAACTATACTACTTGGACTTGGTATCTGAAAGTTCAAGCAAGTTGACTCAAGCTCTAGTTGTGGAAGGATCCAAGGGGGAGAGGAAAAATCAGAAATTGAGCTATGGCATCGAATTTGAATAAATTATTTTTAAGTTTATTTTCGAAGTTGGATGTTTCTAATTTTCAGTGTGATGTGTGTGAACTGGAAAAAAAGTCATTATGTCTCTTTTCATCCAAATTTAAATAAAAGAACTCTGCCATTTATAATTATTCATTCTAATGTTTGGGGTCCATCTAAAAATACTGCTTTCGGAGGAGAAAAATGGTTTGTGACGTTTATTGATAATTATACTTGTATGACTTGGATTTGTTTGATGACGTCTAAAAGTGAAGTTGGTGGCTTATTTCAGAAATTTCACAACTGGGTTATGACTCAGTATAAAGCACAGATTCAAGTTCTCAAGAGCGATAATGGCAGAGAGTACCTGAGTTCAAATCTGCAACAATATTTAGTGGAACATATGATTGTTCACCAGACTACATGCCCTGTACAACACCTCAACGGGATGGGGTTGCAGAAAGGAAAAAACAGACACTTGCTCGAGGTGGTCCGTGCTTCCCTTAATCATGGAAATATGTCACTCGTGTATTAGGGGGAAGCCCTTGCTTCAAAGATTAACCCGCTTCTTCTCTTATTCTGAACAAAAGGTTCTTCCCTTCTGAATCAGATAGATTCATATCTGAAAGTGTTGCATACTTGATCAACCGATTTTTCTCTAGTATCTTAAACTTCATCACGTCTTTTCAAGCCTTAACTGAAACTGTGCATGTACCAACAGTCGTCAACTTGCCACCTCGTGTGTTTGGGTGTATCGCATTTGTTTATCTTCGTCTAGATGAACGTAATAAGTTATCTCCTCAAGCTAGTTCGATGTGTTTTCGTGGGACATGCAACGGATAATAAAGGGTATCGTTGTTATCATCCACCAACTCAAAGGATGTATGTGACTATGGATGTGGTGTTCAATAAAAATGAGATGTATTTTTTCTCTGAGATTGAACTTCAGGGGTAGTACCGAAGTGAAGTTCAGACTCTTGCTTATGACGAAGTGGTTACTATTCAGAGTGAATAATTGATACAAGGGGTGAAAATATGGATGTAAGTAGTGACGATCACTCGAATAAAGATTTGGTTGAGAGAAAAGATCTTCATGAGGAACTGTATTCAGTGTCGAACCACCTCGAAGATGAGCCGTCGGGATCCATGCCACTGCTAGTGTTATCTCCACCATCAGCACCATCATAGCAATCTCAATCGCTAGTGTCATTTCCACCACCAGCACCGTCAGAACTATCTCCACCACCAGCACTGTCAGAACCCCAAAATCAATCGTCATCATTGTCCGAAGCTCCAAGAAAAGAACTCCAGAATCATACTATTAGAGGTTTCCAAAAACCTACTTATGAGTCTGATCCCACTAGTAATGTCAAGTATCTCATGATTCATTATATATCCACTCACCGATTGTCTAAATTAAATAAGTCATTTATGAATCAATTCTCAGTTGTATCTATTCCTAACAGTGTGCAGGAAGCCTTAGTCAACCCAAGGTGGAAAGCAACTATGGATGAGGAGATGAAGTCCTTAAAGAAGAATGAGACTTGGGAAATAGTTGAATTGCCAGTAGAAAAGAAGCCGGTAGGATGCAGATGGATTTATACGATGAAGTATAAGTCTGATGGTTCAATAGAGTGATACAAAGCAAGGATGGTTGCCAAAGGGTACGCTCAAATTTATGGAATTCATTATGATGAAACATTGGCACCTGTGGTAAAGTTCAACACTATTCGAGTTCTACTGTCACTTGCTGCAAACCTTGACTGGTCGTTGGAGCAATTTGATGTGCAGAATGCCTTTTTGCATAGAGAATTGATTGAAGAGGTTTATATGGATCTACCACCAGGATCAGTAGACTAGTCCAACACAGTAATAAAGTGTTTCGGTTGAAGAAATCACTGTATGATCTCAATCATTCTCCGAGAGCTTGGTTTGGGAAATTTACAAATTTAATGAGGACATTCGGATATTATCAGAGTAATTCAGATCATACCATGTTCCCGAAAAGAAAAGAAGGTATTACCACTCTCATTATATATGTGGATGATATGATATGAAGGATCTTTGACCTCTGAGATATTTCCTTTGTAATGAAGTTTCTCGCTGTAGAAAATGGTATAATTCTATCTCAAAGAAAGTATGCTCTTGATTTATTGAATGAAACAGAAATGTCTGCTTGTCAGCCTAATAATACACCGTTAGAAGAATTACTGAAACTGTGGAATGATCCTGATCAGGTGTCGTGTGATAAGGAGAGATATCATAGATTGGTAGGACGACTAATGTATCTTGCATATACACGGCCAGATTTTTCATATGCCATAAATGTGGTTAGTCAGTTTATGCATGTACCTCGTGAACAACATATGAATACGATGATAAGAATAGTGAGATATATCAAGTCTGCTCCAGAAAAAGGGATTTTGTTTGCAAAATATAGTCACTTGAAGGTTGAGGTATATACCGATACCGATTGGACAGGATCTGTTGATAATAGGCCCTCCACTTCAAGATACTTTACTTTTGTTGGAGAAAATCTGATTACACGGAGAAGCAAAAAGCAAATTGTTGTTGCACACTCTAGTACAGAGGCTGAGTATCGCGGAGTAGCTCTGAGTATAACTGAAGTTTTATAGCTTAAACTTTTGTTACATGATTTATGTTGTGGTCCAACTGAGTCTATTAAGGTGTATTGTGACTGTAACGCCTCTGCCCCAAATTCAGACAATTTATACAATTTATCAAACAAATTATTTATTATTTAGTACAACTGCCCACCACAGGCTGTCTCTCAAAAGGTGGTTAACCGGATTGGTGACTCTTGATCATAGGCATTATTATTTATGGTTAATTATTCTATTTGTATTCCCAATGTAGGACAAATTCACTCACATTTTCTCTCTTTCTCTCCCCTCGCAACTGCAAAGCCGATGCCGCTTTAGTGGGCCCCTGTTCCACGTGGCACACACACAGAGACAGCGGCACAGCAGCTACTGCTGCAACCTAGGCCCCACCTGATGCCCAGCCTGACATAAGCAGCAGGCAGCACTACTGCCAGCACGTGAGCCCCCACCATACTCCAATAAATCCATACTCAACCCCCTATAGAATTTTTATAGGGCAGCCACTATTTTAATTATATATATATATATATTAACACGGGTGTTACAAACACCCCCCCTTCAGAAATCAGCGTCCTCGCTGAGTACAGGGCATGCACAATCTAGTACAGGATCTTCTTTCTAGCCGATGTAGAGCATCTGCTCTCCTATCCGCCCGACTAATCATGATCCAGAAATTCACCGTCCGATCAATCATAATTCCGGATTTAATTGAAACTCATCTCGCTCACCATAGTCCCGGAATCCACCGCCCGACTGGGTCTATAGTCCCGAAATCTACCGCCCGACTATATAGACGCGCCCCACATTTGGTGTCGAAATTTGGCTCTGATACCATTTGTAACGTCTCTGCCCAAAACTCAGACAATTTATCAGATAAATTATTCATTATTTAGTACAACTACCCACCACAGGCTGCCTCTCAAAAGATGGTTAACCGGATTGGTGAGTTGATCATAGACATTATTATTTATAGTTAATTATTCTATTTTGTATTCCCGATGTGGGACAAATTCACTAACATTCTCTCTCTCTCTCTCTCTCTCTCTCTCTCTCTCTCTCTCTCTCCTCCTGAACTGCACAACCGATGCCCCTTTAGTGGTCCCCTATGCCACGTGGCACACAGACACAGAGACACCGGCACAGCAGCTGTTGCTGTAGCCTGGGCCCCACCTGACGCCCTGCCTGATGCCAGCAGCAGGCAGCACTGCTGCCAGCACGTGGGCCCCCACCATACTCCAATAAATCCCTACTCAACCCCCTATAGAATTTCTATAGGGCAGCCACTATTTTAATTAATTATATGTATATCTATTTTAACACGGGTATTACAATGACAGTTAAGCGGCATGTGATATTGCAGTGAATCCAGTCCAACATGATAGGACGAAGCATGTAGAGGTGAATCGACTCTTCATCAAGTAGAAATTAGATGAGAAAATTATTGAGATGTCTACGGTGAAGTCAGAAGATCAATTCGTAGATATTCTTACCAAGGCAGTTTCGAATCATCTCTTCTTAAAATTTGTGGACAAGTTGGGCATATTCAATATCTATGCGCCAACTTTAAAGGGTGTTAAAATATTTGGTATGATATGAGCTGTATATTCTGTTTCCTAAATTATAGGAACAGATTCCCTCAAATCTCTCATCTCCTTAATCTTCTCATTAATCACTTGTACTCCTTCTCCAAGAAACTAATGTATATATAAAGGGATAAATAGTAGAATAATTAGAATAATAAGAATATTTTTTTTTCCAGATCTGAATTCAATAAGAAGAATGAGATGGAGGGACCGGAGGGCATATATAAAGGGTTGGGGTTTCAGATTTACTGGCGAATGGTGGCTCGATCGATATAGTGGTGTTAGGGGATTGCACCCTGACATTACCCCTTTTTCCTTCCTTTTATGTTTTGTATTCTCTTTATGATTTATGGTCATGTTGGTAGGGGTGTAAAATGAACAGGACGGTTCGTCGTCCGTCTGAGTCCGGCTCGAGAAATGGCCCGACCGTGAACCGTCTGAATTGTTATACGAACCGAACTTGAACAAATTATTAGGTCTGATTCTTTACCGAGCTCGAGTCGGACATAAATCCGTCCGAGTATTATTGTGGTCCAATACTTTATCGAACCGAATCAGCACTATAAAAATTTTGTCCGAACTAGACCGAGCCGGATATAAGCCCGTCCGAGTAGAATTTCAGTCCGAGCTTGAACATATGGTTATCCGATCCCGTCGATCCGATTACAACCCTACATGTTGGGCATACCGTTCATGTTCTAGATTGTTGCTTTGGTTAATCTCTACTACTATAATGGGAGAAGGCCTTAGTGTAATTTGTCCTTAACCCAACCCGTGCAACGCACGTGCTGGTAGATTTTTTATTTATTTATTTATTTTTTGCCCTTTTCATTCTCCCAATTTTTTTCACGTGCACAGCACGTGTATAATACTAGTTTTTTTACTTTGTACTTACGTAACTAGTTCTAATACTCATTTGATTTTTGTTTTGTTTTTTGTTTTTTTTTTTGAGGGGGAATGCTTTGTTTTGTTAAGACTGATTAATGAAGTAAGGATGACAATTTCAATCATTATTCAAAAATAAACAATTTACTAAAAATTGGTATTATTATTTAAAAATTCACCACAATTATACATTAGAGAAGAATAAAGCGCGCGCATCCTTACTAGATTACGCAATAGTATAGGTTATATTATTCTGACAAGCAACACAACTTCTACTTTATGGAACAGTTTCCCACATCCTAATCAAATTTTACTTTTTGTTATCAATCGTCATTAAGCCAACAAACCAGGTCGTCATTACACTAACAAACCGCTTGCTCCAAAATGTTCGATTGCAAATGTGGCAGTATATAACAAGTCTACAATGAGAGTACAGAAAATCTTTAATTTAATTTTGTTAAATCACAATTTCACCCCTCCTCTAATTTCAACAATTAAAATAATAGGAATATTTATCCTAACGGCCACCTTGTGAACCATTGAACTTGGTCATGCTACTTCTCCCGATTTGTTCGGGTAATAAAACCAGGTGCACTTCACAACGCTCAACTAACCTCCTTAACGGATACTTAACGGAACATAGCTCCGTTTCCTGATAGCTAACGGCCGTGCTCTCGTCACGTGACCCTTCCACCGTTCACGTAAGTCTGACCGCCCTTGCTTCCTTTTAAGCTGTCACCCTACCCTTGAGACACAGATCACGTGGCAACAATCCACTACTAACTTTAGAAACACGAAACACACATATCAACTAATGGTATCTCACCACGCTAGCAAAATGAACGACGATAAAGTGGAGGATTGGTGTTTCCCGCCAAGCCCGCCGAAGTGGATGCCAGCCTTGTGTACAGTGGCACGAATCTTGATGCCAAGCGATTAGCCCCGAGGTGGGGCCATTAAGTAGTTTGTCGGCGTAGTGGAGGGTCGTACGTGAGCACAGCCACGTGGCTGATTCTCAGGCGTTTGATTGGTGGAGGATGTCCACGTGGCACGGATGCTGGAAGGGCTCCATTTGTGCCAGCTGTCGAGTGTGACTGCCCGTTTGTGCGCGACAAGACGAGCCGTACTCTTACTCAAAGAGAGAGAGGCAACAGGGTGATTCCTTTGAAATATTTTGTGTCAACCGTTTATTTGATAGTTGAGAAATGCTATAAATAAATGAGATTCTGCCACAAATTTATATAGAATTTATCTTTCAGTAATTGTTAGATTTTATTCATTTATCTTTTGGTGGTTAATGGACCCACCAATCACTAAAAGGTAAGTTTTATGTAAGTCTAGAGCAGAATTTTATATATGCATAACATTTTTCTTGACTGTTTCAGAACGTTTAATTGTATTTATTTTGGAAATTGTATGTTTCAGATACAATTGCTAAAGAAATTGATTACAAGTACTCTGATGAGGTTAGATTTTAATGCACAACAAATGCAGATTAAATATATATTTATTTTTTGAAAGAAATATTAAACGTATTTGAATTTGATGATTTAAGTATAACATTAAGCACTTTTTTTTCGGAACGAATTTGTGTTTTCGCCTTTTTTCTTAGTTAAATAAAATTGTTATTGTGAAATAACTTTTTAAAAACATAAAACGTGTATGTTCAATTTGTAAGAGCTTAGAGCATTTGTAGTTGTTGGCTATTTTGCCAAAATTTTTAAACTTAGGCAAAAACAGTAGTTGGCCATTTACCCAAAATTTGAGTTTTGGCGCTACAGTAATCGGCTATATTTGGCAGACGAAATGACAATTGCAAAAATATAGATAATGAAAGATAATTTTTCGCCCATTGGATTGGACGAAAGATTATCTTTCGGCCGAGAGTTTTTTTTCATTCAACTTTATCGGACGAGAGATTATTTCCCGTTCCTTTGAATTTTTTTTATTTTTTTTTATGCAATTGGTCGGACGGGAAATTATTTCCCGTTCCGTCCATTTTTTCAGAAACCAACAAAAAAAATTCTTCGGACGGGATATAATTTTCCGTTTGTTCGAAAAAGAATTTCTTCCGCGGACGAAAAATCATTTCCTGTCAGGTCCATAATTTCAAAAATAAAAAATTCAAAAAAAAGAAAAATCGACGACTGCAGTGCAAACCTATTTTTTTTATTTTTATTTGTCAAATACCCAAAAAAAAAATAGGTCTCAACGGCTTAAGATGCTCTTATTCATTATCCCAATGCATAATTAATTGGTAGCACATTCATTGTACGTCAAAAGATTATATGGATAAAATCGAACACACGTATCAAATTCAAATATAAGGATAAACTCTACGATTCAGATCATATCTTTTTGGCTAAACTTGATATACTAAAGATTACAGAAGAGAAGTTTGAGTACGCTAGTGTATAAATTTAACATATGAAAAAATCGGGAATGGGTATAAATTAGATAGGAATAAGTTCGAGTACGCTGGTGTATAAACTGGATTGGGTATAATCAAAATCACTTTATACACAAAACTAATTTAATTTAGTGTAATAAGTAAGACAAATGTTCTTTACTGAATCTATGGACAATTAATCACTGAGAAGTAAAACATTAAGAACAGTAAATAGCTTCATAATTCGTGAAATACAAGATTAATTAGCAAATAAAACCCCCGGTATTAATAAACACAAAATCCCAATTAATCCAGAGGAGAATATATCTCAAATTAAAATAATAATAAAAAAAAAGGAGGGAGAAATTCGCTCAAAGGTTAAATTTCAAAAAAACTTCACTCAAGTAGCTCAAAGGCTAAATTTGGAAAAAAACCTCACTCAAGTATTACCGATTTTCAAAAATTCACTATTTATTTTTTTGAAAAAAATCACCCTCAACTATGTTTAAAAAGAAAACCAACGGGGCGGCGTCATGTTCCGTTATGTTTTTTGACACGTGCAACGCATGTATAATTTTAAAAATATTTTTTCTCCTATATTTAAAAACTCATATTCTTAACTTTTTCAAAAAAACTCACTTATCTAATCAGATTGTTTAAAAAATATCATAGAATTAATATTTTTCAGCATTTAAATCCATCTCGATCTCCAAATCTCTTCTTCCTCCACCTTTCAGCGAAATCCCCGCTCACATCCAACCCGATATGCCAACTCGAGAACCCTAGATCTTGTTGACTCCTAGTTTGGTGTGCACAAAACGTGTTTACAAATACTAATAAATTTTCATTGAGATTTTCAAATTTTCAAGAATAAATAAATCAATAAGAAAATCAAAAAGATTCAAAAAGATTCAAAAAGAAGCAAATAAAGGAAAGCAATAAAGAAGGATTATAAAATCAAGCAAAATAAGAAATTATTCAAAAAAAACACATGTTGATTAAAGCCCAAGGAAGCCAGCAAGATCAATTTCTGTAATTCCATACATGTGAGATTTTATATGTAATTGATTGATTATTAATTGATTAGTATATGGTAAGAATATAAAGTAGTTTTGTCAGAATCAGTACGATTGTGGTCGACCGTACTATAGTGTCAGGTCGATCGCACCACAGTCGACCACTCATCATAATTAAAATGATGAAGCAATCGACCATTCCTCTTTCGAATTTTCGATTAAAAGATGAACAATCGACTGTCACTTTTTGCGGTCGACCGTACCTCGTGCAGATTTCTTTTTTTTTTTGGAATGTATCATTTCTATTTTTGAGAGATACACTTCCTAGTCTATATATTTGGACGAACCCACTATATATTCTTCACCTATTGCTATGAGAAAAATCTTCTGAATAAATCAATTCAACAATCAATCCAAGTGTATATGATGCTTATTTGTTTTCTTCAGTCATGATCATTAAAGATCTTGAGTTTTTCTTTTCTTCCACTTCGGTGAGATTGACGGGGCTTGTCTTAGAAGTCCTGTAGGGTGTAATAAGTCTCTCGATCGGAATCCGAGAATCACTGTATAAGGATTTGAGTATAGTGGAACGCTTGTGATGAAGAATTGCTACAAGTAGGTGATGTGGACGTAGACCTAGGGGTCGAACCACATTATATCGCTGCGTCACTTGTTCATGCTGTGCTTACTTTTTCTATCTTTTCTCATTTACTTTGCAACTTAATTTTAATTTTTTTTAATTCCGCACAATTACCCTATTTACCTCCCCCCAAGGTGATTTACAGATCTCATCCAAACAGTGTTTGGCAGCGAAATCACCATTTAAAAACTGTTTGAAAATGTCTGAAAAAATGGCCGCTGCCCTAGAGTGCTAGTTCGGCCCAGCTCCGATGAAGACATTGCCGAACAAGTAATCCTCATGTCTAACCCCCTCCTCACCCACACCACCATCACCACCACATCCTCCTCACAAAAATGACAACGCCTCCACCAAACCCTCACCTCCCCTCAAATCCTCCATCCTCGACGAATTCAAACCTAAGGAACAAAAATTCCCCAGATGTGGCACCCTCATCCGTGACCTCACCCACCTCTACCCAGCAACTACCTACTTGATAAACTCATCTCTGATCTTTGCCTCCACTTCTACTCCCTTCCCCCTCCCATGATCTCGCCGCTTTCCCCGTTAAAGACATCTTCCTCCATCTCCGTCTCCTCGATCAATCTGCCTCCTCCTCCGACCAGCTCGCACTTCACATTCAAGAACTCAAAGATGAACAAGAAACTTATCCCAACATTACACTCGTCCTCAAAAGCTGTGAATTTTGATGTGCACTTGTTAAGTTCAAACACTGGTGGTGTAACTATGAAGGATAATATAAACTTTTTTAAATGTATTCTGGAAACGTATGTGTGTATGATATATTGTCTGATATAGAGGGATTTGTAACCCTGGTATTTGTGAAATTATATTGTATATTTGATTTGTATCCTGATATATTACCCATTTATAGCATATTTTTTATGATAATTTTGATGAAAATGTGTTGCATGTGGTGGAAGAAAATATGTGAGAATTTTATATAATGTGCATTTTGTTGGTAAAAAATTTTGAAAATGTATGATGATAATTTACTCATATCATATTTGGTGAATTGTTGTTTGATTTTGATAACATTTTTTTTTTTTGAGGGAAAAGGTGGAATAAGGCCACCCTGTTTCATTAATAAGAGTTTAACGAAACAAACCCAGAGTACTGGGCCCAAATACAAACTACAGACATAAAATAAAACATACATGTAGCAACATGACTACGAACAACAAGCCCCTTCAACAACCCGGAGGGTGGGCCGACAAACCATCTCGGTCCAGCAAAATTGTGAGTACGTCAGTTTAGCTTCGTACGGTGCCTCCGCGGCACGTGCACACCCACCTGAAACAAGTCTGGCAGGATTTTATCACCCGCCGCTCCCTGCATTCACCTCGCTGGGGGGACCCCTTCTTTGGGCCCAAGCCCCGTAGATCGAAACTCGCAGCCTCCCACCAGCTTCTCCACTCATCCTACAAATACGTCAGTCGCTTCTACAGCCGCTACCAAAGAAATAGCCGTGAAGAGGATACCTTAACCTCTCACACGATAGCGCTTTTCTCCTGCGATTTCTCACAAAGCAACTATCTCGCTCACCCCACCTAACACCATCCTCCAGGACAGAGCCGTGTAGAGGATACCTTACCTTTCTCACGTTCCAGCTCTCTCCGGCAATTTCTCACCACACAGACTTATCTCACCTCAAACTCCCAATACGAGGGAAGAGGCGGCGCTGTCACGAGGCAGTGACCTAAGCTGGAGGAAGCTCAATAGCTAGATAGTAGGCACTATAGAGACTGCACCGACGACATTGTAGGACACACCCGACCACACCCCAACCCCAACCCCACACCCCCTCACCCCCAACATACCGACTTCACACATCACGGAGGGACCCTATCTTTGGGCCCAAACTCCACAGACGTCAATCGCACAAAACTACAAGCTTCCCACCTCAGTCCCAGCAAAAGCACCGACACCCTCAACCACAGTCAGATCGGGGGTGGAGTGGGGACACCCAAACCGCAACCACAGCAATGGGGGGGGGGGGGGGGGCATCCACAGCAATCGCGTGGGCACCCACGGCAATTGCGGACCCCCCAAACCGCAACCACAACAGATTGGGGGGGGGCACCCAAACCCAAACCGGCACTAACAAATAACAACAACATATCGGGAGGGGGGGTGGGGGGGTTCACCACAACCGGGGGGGGGGGGGGGGGGGGGGGCGCGGCTGCCAGGCCCCGAACAGAATAGGGGCGCAGTGGCCTGGCCCCAACGGCGATCCGCCTCACCGACCGCTGGACGCGCCGCCCCGCTGCCAGATTCGCCTGAGCTGCGATGGAGAGCGACAGGCAGCACGTGCGCTGGCCCCGTCGCGCGTTGGCAGGCGCTGAAGCCGCGCGGAAGAGTGGACGACTGGATGCCATGGAAACCTCCCTTCGTCGCCGTACTGGAAGGGAGGGAGGAGCCGCGTTGATGGAGTTGTAGGGGGGAGACGACGGGGAGGGGGGCGGCGGCGCTGATGGTAAGTCGCCGCCGCCCCAAGAGAATAGAACTAGGGTTTTGGAGTTTTTTTGGTTTCGAGGTAGGTAGTTTGATAACATTTTATTGCTGATTGAGTGAAGCTTCTGTTAAAATGCATTTGTTTTATGATATTTTTAAAACAATCTGATTAGATAAGTAAGTTTTTTGAAAAAAATATATATGAATAAGGTTTTGTAATACATGAACAAAAAATGTCTGCAAAATGATACGTGTCAAAAAATATAACAGAACATGATGGTGTTAGGTTTTTTTAAAACATAGTCGACAGCGGTTTTTAGAAGAAGAAGAAAACAAAACATGACTATGATTTTCTTAAAAATAACGAGCAATATTTAAGTGATGGTTTTTTTCTGTTTTTTTTCAAATTCAGTATTAGCTCAAAACCGCAGCATCTATTGATCAACTGGCAAGGGCAAACTCGTCAATTCTCACAAATCACTATTCCGGCCTTGATTCGTCATTTTCGAGAATAAGATGGATCCAGCTGGAATTTGGACTGCGTTTCGGCGCTTGAAAGACAACTCCAATCCTCTGTAAAATTCAAGTAACTTCCCTTTTATTATTAAATTAAAAATAACCATTAATCCATCACACTATATCAAAGCAAAGAATTTCGATCAAATTTTGATTCCTATTTATGCTTTTGGCATAAAAAAGAAAAAGAAAAAGCAATACCCCAAAAATAGAGAGCGAACCTGCTAATTAATTTCCCCTTCTAGTAGGTTGCCTTTCATCCCCTCAGCTTTCTTTCCTCTTCATTTCAAGAAGAAGAAGAGAGAGAGAGAGAAGAGAACAGACTAAACTAAAGCGGAGTATCTTTCCGCTTGAGTGTTGACCACACCGCTCTCTCTTCTTCCTGACCTTCGTCTCAAGCAATAATGGCGATTGTTTCGACGTTAAGAAATCGAACTGATTCTTGCTGAAAATCAAACACTAGACGATTCGATCCCTTCCTTCTTCAATCTGGCGGGAATCAGAAGAACCCTACCTTTCTTGATCCTCACCACCTTCCCCCGCCTCGCTGATCTCTTCGATTTCAAGACGCCAAAGCGCCGAAGAAGAGGCGGAATCGGCATCCGTCGGTTTCCGAAGATGCTCTGGATCATGAAGCTCTCCGGCTTCTTCTCCGCCGCCATGGTCATGATCGTGCTGTCCCCTTCGCTCCAGTCGTTTCCACCGGCGGAGGCGATCAGATCGTCCCATTTCGACCGTCGGATCTCCACCGTCGGATCAAGAAGCCGGTTCGTCTTCCGTCGAGCGCCGCTATTCCGCAATGCTGACGAGTGCGACTTCATCGGCGACTATCCGTCGAACTCCACCGTCTGCGATCCCTCGTTAGTTCACATCGCCATCACTCTCGACATTGAGTACCTTCGTGGCTCCATCGCCGCCGTCCATTCCGTACTCCAACACTCCCTTTGCCCCGACAACGTCTTCTTCCACTTCCTCGTCTCCGACACCGATCTCGAAACCCTAGTCCGCTCCGCCTTCCCCAAACTCCGGTTCAAGGTCTACTTCTTCGATCCCGAGCGCGTTCGCGGTCTGATTTCAACATCCGTTCGTCAGGCGTTGGAGCAACCGCTCAACTACGCGCGAAACTACCTTGCCGATATTCTCGAGCCGTGCGTTCGCCGGATCATCTACCTCGACTCCGATCTAGTCGTCATCGATGACGTTAGCAAGCTCTGGCGTACGTCACTCGGTTCTAGGACAGTCGGAGCTCCGGAGTACTGCCACGCGAATTTCACCAAGTACTTCACCGAAAGATTCTGGAACGATCGTCAGCTCTCCGGTATCTTCACCGGTCGGAAACCGTGCTACTTCAACACTGGAGTTATGGTAATGGATTTGGATAGGTGGAGGCGGTTCGGGTTCACCCGAAGAATCGAGTGGTGGATGGATGTTCAGAAAAGCGGGGGCGGGCGGATTTACGAGCTGGGGTCGTTACCGCCGTTCCTTTTGGTATTCGCGGGACACGTGGCGCCAATCGAGCATAGGTGGAACCAGCACGGGTTAGGAGGTGATAACGTACGGGGGAGTTGCCGGGATTTGCACCCTGGTCCGGTGAGCTTGCTGCACTGGAGTGGCAGTGGGAAACCGTGGGTGAGAATAGACGAGAAGCGGTCGTGCCCGTTGGACGCTCTGTGGGCCCCATATGACTTGTACGGTCACTCTCCTTCCCGGTAAAAAAAAATAAAAACAGTAAAAAGGAAAAAATTGTATGAATTTTTTTTGTCACTATTTTTACGCTTCTGCTTTGGGGGGTCAGTTTTACCACCAATTTACTTGCTGCGTTCTTTGTTCTGTTTGATGCTCTTATTTGGTTCTTTATTAGGTTTTTTTACCTTTCTTTTATTTTTTTTTAATTTTTTTTCAACTGAGGCGATTTGTTGTATTGTATTAAAATTGTTATTTGCCTCTACAAATAAGAGAAAGGATATTATTCAATTTGTTTTGTTAAATTGAAGGTTGGTGTGGGATTTTGGAAGGCACGAAGATTAAAGAAATGGGGGTGAGCTGTGCTTGTTCTGTATTAGGGACTCGGTTTATTTTTTGGGAATCTTGCTGGAAAATACCTAGGGTCTTTCACATGTGCAAATCGGCTGTGTTGGTGTTTAGTTGTTTCAGAGGGTATATTTTGGGGGTGCATATTTGCTACTTGCACTTCATTATGAAGATTACTCATTTTAGCTGTAATTTGTTTCTTTCAGTATTTTCGGTGGAGTATGTAGAAGCATTTTTCAGTGGTCAGTTTGCTTATTCAAGTATTTAAATCAAAATATAAAATATAAAAAAAGTATGTTGCGATCACTCATGAGTTTGCATTGACAAAGTGATGTTATTACCGGTGAGTTAATTATGTATTAGAACTACAGTAATGACATAATTAATTTTGGCATTGATATGTATTGTAGATGGTCCAAAACTAGTTAATTTTTGGATTTCGTTTACTAAGTTATCATTATTCTAAATTGGATAGTGTAAAATAGACTTAAACTCTTTTGAATGAAATATGACCGACGACAGACTAAACCTAAATATTGAAATTGTTCGTTGTCTTATAAACCAACTGTGTTTTATTTTCATATTTTAGAATTTGTGCACCGTTGATTTAATTTCGATGTTTTACATAGCATTAATTGATTACCATTGTTTACAACTAAACGAATATGAGGTTCTAAATCTGAAGTGGGGGGTTTGAGCTGGAGCTTATGATTTGGCAGGCGGGGTAAAATTTGTGGATAAAAAATAAAAAATAAAAAATAATAATAGAATTAGTGACGAATACTCCTAGAAAGGGTTATAACTAAAGACAAAAATGTTAATCATCAATTTTCTCTTTACAATGTCAAAAAAAACACAATTCTTATTCACGTGGTTAATCCAATCCAACATTATTGTTTTTAATCTCTACTTCTGTCTCATTTTTGTATTTATCTATATCTATTTAAGTTGGTTGTTGGTCACCTCTTTAATTATACATCCCATCACATACGATACGATTATGCATTGCTGGCAAGCCAAGCCAGGGATGTTGGTGGTGGCGTTGGTTATTTGGTAGCAGCATCATACTACTAGTGTCAACTTACTACCGTCCCCCTCTTCTTATGGAACCCACTTGTTCACTCTTTTTAACTTTTCCTTCCTTTATAGAAATAGGATTATGTTAATAATTTTGTGCTAATTAATTAATATCCCAATTCAATTCAATCATTGTTATTCTCCCTCACAAATATGCTTTGTTTAATCATAAATTTATGGAATACAAAATGATAATTTTGAAGTGTTGAGCTTTAGCAATTACTAGTACTAGTATGCTGCACGTGCGATGCACGTGGAGGAAGAAGGGAAAAAAAAGAGAAAAAAAAGAGAAAAAAAAGAAGGGAATGAAAGTATTTACCAAACTAATCTACATATTTACCGAACTGATTCCCATCTCTCCCATTAATATTTAACAACGTTAGTCCACGATTGAAAAGAAAATAATTGCCAAACTGATCCACCTTCGAAAATATTTACCAAACAGGGCCACTTTCGAAAGAATTTACCAAAGTAACCCAACCCGTGCGTTGCACGGGTTGGGTTACTGACTAAGGGGCTCTCCCATTATAGTAGTAGAGATTATGTGGGAATCCCCTTCACTTGGCACAAAAGAAAAAGTCACGTGGCCCACACGTGTCGGTTCGAGTTCTGGCTCAACTCTGGGCTTATTTGCCAGCTAGAGGGAATTGCTTAGGGCGTCGGTAGATTCTTCTGATAGTCATATGCCTCCTCATCTTCTTTCCTTGATTTACATCATCCTACTTAACTATTCTACTTTTTAAATTAAACTACCTAATTCATGCCCTTTTTTTTGAAGGTGTGGAAGCAACAGATAGTGAGTTCTTTTGTTGGAGAAAAAAAAAATAGATCTTAGCCGCCAATCTGATCCTAATGAGAGATTAATATGTAGTTGGATGTTGTGGATCTGGTGGTGGTTGATCGCCACTGAACACCTGCAAAAAACCTTAAACACCGGGAGTATTCCCGACGACAGACCCTTCGATGATCAAATCAGTAAACCAGAGTTTAAAGTGGGATTAAGTTGCGAAATTGTGATTACTGGAAATAGTGGAGGTAGGGTCTATATTTATAGGCTGGTGAGAATCTGTTATAGAGAGATTTTCTGCTGCATAATTGAGTTCTGCTAATTCGGACTATGATGAGTAGTTAATCCCCCTGATCTGAGAGTTTGATTATTCTGTAATTAAACAATCCTCCTTGGTTGGCCGAACCGAGTTGGTGGGCCTATGGGAGGCTCATGAACTGTCTTCGTGCTTTGTGTTTTCATAAAATTGTCATCTTGTCGCTATCTGGCTCGTGATTTGTGCTGGGATCGAACGGTGGAGCATAGCCACGATTTTTCATCCGTATCACAAGCCCCCTCTCTCTCTTTCTCGGAGGCGAGCTCTCGGTCGTCTTTGAGGAGTATGTAACTCATAGGAAAAAATGCAATGCCATAAGAACTAGCATGTTACGACAAAGTTGGACTCCTTCCGGGCTGTCGGGGTCGAGGATCGAGGTCCGACCCCCGAGGGGAAAAACAACTAGGCGTACGAGTTCGGAGTTGGAGCACCATTTCGAGGTTCTCTGTCCGACGCGTGAGCCGTGTTAGTGGAGGAATCCAGGGTGAGCACGGAGTCAGAGCACCATTTTGAGGTGTTTTGTTCGAGGCGTGTGCTGTGTTAGCGGAGAAATCATCGACGAGCTCGGAGTCGAAGCATCATTTCGAGGTTTAGATTCGAGATCGAGCCTTGTTAGCGGAGAATTTTGCGACGAGCTCGGAGTCTGAGCACCATTTCGAGGCGCTTTGTCCAAGGCATGAGCTGTGTTGGCGAAGAAATTCGTGACAAGCTTGGAGTCGGAGCACCATTTCGAAGTGCTAGATCCAAGGCCTGAGCCTTGTTAACGGAGAATTCCGCGACATGCTCTGAGTCGGAGTGCCATTTCAAGGTGCTTTGCCCGAGGCGCTGAGCTGTGCTAGCGGAGAAATCCGCGATGAGATCGAGTCGGAGCACAATTTCGAGGAGCTAGATTCGAGGCATGAGCCTTGTTAGCGGAGAATTCCAAGATGAGCTCGGAGATGGAGTGGCATTTTGAGATGCTTTGCCCTGATGCTTGAGATGTGTTAGCGGAGAAATCTACGACGGAATCGAAGTCGGAGCACCATTCTAAGACGCTACATTCGAGGCCCTAGATTCAAGGCCTAAGCGGAGAATTCTGCGATGAGCTCGGAGTCGGAGTGCCATTTCGAGGCACTTTGCCCGAGGTGTGAGCTGTGTTAACAGAGAAATCCGCGATGAGCTCGGAGTAGGAGCACCATTTCGTGGTGCTACATTCGATGTCTGAGCCTTGTTAGCGGAGAATTCCTCGATGAGCTTGGAGTCGAAGCACCATTTATAGGCACATTTCCCGAGGCGTAAGTTGCGTTAACGAAGAAATCCGCAATAAGCTCGGAGTAGGACCACCATTCCGTGGCGCTACATTCGAGGTATGAGCCTTGTTAGCAGAGAATTCCTCGGCGAGCTTGGAGTCGGAGCACCATTTAGAGGCGCTTTGCCTGAGGCGTGAGCTGTGTTAGCAAAGAAGTCTGTGACGAGCTCGGAGTCGGAGCACTATTCTGAGGCGCTAGGTTCGAGGCCTCAGCTTTGTTAGCGGAGAATTCCGCGATGACTTTGGAGTCGGAGCGTCATTTCGAGGAGCTTTGTCCGAGAAATGATGTTTGTTAGCAGAGAAATCCGTGACTAGCTCAGAGTCGGAGCACCATTTCGAGGCGCTAGATTCGAGGCGCTAGATTCGAGGCCTGAGCCTTGTTAGCGGAGAATTCCGCGATAAGTTTGGAGTCGGAGGGCCGTTTTGAGGGGCTTTGCCCAAGGCATGAGCTGTGTTAGCGTTCACAACGAGCTCAGAGTCGGAGCACCATTCCGAGGCGCTAGATTTGAGGCCCGAGCTTTTGTTACAGAGAATTCTGCGACGAACTTGGAGTCGGAGCACCATTTCGAGGCGCTTTGCCCTAGGCATGAGCTATGTTATGAAAGAAATCTGGGACGACCTCGGAGTCGAAGCACCATTTCGAGGCACTGGATTCGAGGCCTGAGCCTTGCTAGCGAAGAATTCTGCGATTAGCTCAGAGTTGGAGCACCATTTCGAGGTGCTAGATTCGAGGCTTTGAGCTGAGTTAGCGAAGAAATCCTTGACGAGCTCGGAGTCAGAGTACCATTTCGAGGCACTAGATTTGAGGCATGTGTAACACCCCGCAAAATTGAGTTAAGACAATTTTGCTCCGCGTGTGTTACGCATATGTATTTTATACCGTTACGTGTAATATCTGTAACATTATTAATATAAATATTTTTGCGTATGTTGTATCTTGATTGTTTGTAAACATTCTCCGTTGCTCAAATTCATTTTGTATTTGAATATTTATTGATACGTGCGACGCACATGTTTGCAGTGCATGTGTTGATTGTATTTTTTTTCGAAATAGAATTTATGAAGTGTGGCATGTTTATTTTATTTGTGCATAAAACTTTTTATTTTTGATTTAATTTAAACTAGTTTATTAAATCCACATTAAATTTGAGTAACATATGCTATTTTTATTAAATAACATTCCTAAAATCTTTGATGTGTATTTTACATGCACACACAAACACATAGAAAGCACGTGCTTTATCCACACTCTTTCTTGGGCGGCCAATCTACATTGGAGGGAGAAAAAATTAATTTAAATGGGGTTATGGTTTAGTGTAGTGGGGTTAATAATAATAGGCAGTTGTTTGAATTGTGGGTAGTTTAAAAAACTTCCCCATCTATATTGCCTTTAAAACCTTCCCATTCCGGCCAGCATGGGAAGCCTTCATTTTTCCGCTTTCAAAAAATTATAAGCTGGCATTGTGAGATATTGCCTTGGAGGAGAGGAAGTTTGGAGTTTCGTCGTTAGGAGTTTTAATTGTGGGATTACGCCAACTAGGTAGGTGTTTTTTTAGTTTCTAAATTTTTATAATGTCATGATAATATTAGAATTCATGTTAGGTACAATCTAAAATCTTTTAGGTGGTGAATTAAATTTTCAATCAAATACATTATCAATTTAAATGAACAAGATGAAATTATAGAAGAGAAAATTGTTTATCATGTATAAGATGGTTAAATTTCATTAAATTGCTAGTATGATAATGTTATGTTTGCTAGCCAAAATTTTCAAATAGAAATAAACACACTATATTGAAAAATTGTATAAAATGTAGACCTAGAAGTGTATTGTTGTAGTTGTATGTTTGAATTATGTTATGCCTCATGAGTAATTATGAATGTATTGAATACTGAATATTCCCATATTAACTCTTTGTATTAGTTAGGATTGTACAAGTTAGGAAATTATATTTCGATATTAGAGTAATATAAATATAGCAAGGTGCAATAAATTATATTCTTTTCCTGAGAATTTTTTGATGGAGTGTGAGGCTAGAGAGCCTGTCAGTGTGGATTTGGGCCCTGTGTACAGTGCCAAGGTCGTGGGTTCGATTCTGCCTGAGTGCAGATGATTGATCTCAGTTTTTATTTTAAAAACTATTTGGAGTGATGTTTGGTTCATATTAATTAATCTAGAGTATTTTGACAGAATTACAGGGTGTAAGGGGTCTCGAGTTCGAGCCTTGGGAACCTTTTTATTTATTTATTTATTTTAAACTCCTATAATTAGTAAGCAGAAACTTATAAGATTTTTTGTGGGGAACTCTACACCAATAGAGAGTTGGGTTCTTGGCTGTTGGGTGCTTTTCGGGGCACTGTTGTGCTCGGGTTTGACGTTGGATGAGGCCATTTTTTTGGGTATTATTATTTTTTACATATAATTACATGTATTATCTTGGGAACCTTTTTAAATTTTTTTTTTAAACTCCTATAATCAGTAAGCAGAAACTTATAATATTTTTTTGTGAAGAACTTTACACCAATAGAGAGTTGGGTTCTTGGTTGTTGGGTGCTTTTCGGGGCACTGTTGTGCTCGGGTTCGACGTTGGATGGGGCCATTTTTTTTTATTATTAATTTTTTTTACATATAATTACATGTATTATCTTTGAGACAAATGGTTAAATTAATCTAAAATATTGATGGAATATTTTGAAATAACTGTATATACACTTAAGATTTAACTTGTGGTAAAAGATGCATTTTTTGAAGATATGGTTCCATTGATTATTTGGATTTATTCCTCAATCGTTTCGTTTTAAGGCAAACTAAAATTTGAAATATTTTTGTAATATAGTTGTGTTAAATTTAGAGCTGTATTTTGTATTAAAAATTGTTATAAACTATTTAAATGACGAATTAAAGTGAAAAGTAGACATATAACGTTTGAAAGGATTTTCTTTATTTAATTGAAGTATTATGGAATAAGGAGTTAAACATTTGTTTTGAATGGATGAATTGAAAGAGAATGAATAAAGAGAATCAATGATTCATAATGAATGAGAAATGTTGTAATAGAGGTTGATAATAACCTAGATTGATCTCTGATTTGAGATGTGCGGTTTCTAGGAGCTGAGCGAGACCCGTTGTGCTCGGCAAATTATGATAAATAAAATTTTGAGAAATGGCCAACATGGCCCTGAGTTCTCGGTGTGTGAGTTTAAGTCTGGCAAGGAAAGCTAGCTCTAGGCCATGATAACTAAAATTAAATTAAGGAAAGGCAGTAGACAAGAAGATGTGATGAGACCTGAGCAAACGTAAGACGGACGTTTCTATATAATCGGGCGGTGTATTTTGGGACTATAGATCCAGTCGGGCGGTATACTTCGGGACTGTGATTGCTGTGCGGAGTGAGACAAGCCTTAATTAAATCCGGAATTATGAATGATCGAGCGGTGTACTCAGGGATCATGAATAGTTGGGCAGATAGGAGGCGAATCTCCAACATATTCCGTGCTAGAGCGACACTTGCGGGATGTTTGCACGATGAAGATTATGTATAGTCGGGCGGTGTACTCCGGGACTGGAATTCGTACTCATGGAATGTCTAAACCTTGTTTTGTTACCGTAGTAGGATTTTCATGACGATGGATTGAACCCTATAATGAGGAGTACGTTAAGGGCTTGCCCTCGGAACTATGTAGTATGTGATGTATAGAATCCGATCAAGTGCACATTAGTGTTGCATCGTAAGTAGGAATGTCTGTATTAGTCATTAAGTTTATATCATACACTAACATAATTAGGATAGTAATCCTCCTATTCAACCACTTCAACCATTTCCGAACATTTCTTCACTTTTTATTTTGCATTCAAGTTTGTGTTTGCTAAATTAAAGATCGATGTATTGTAGCATTGCGTCAGTTGTAGCAACTGATGTGCCCGTAGTTTTCAAGTTGCAAGACTTGGATTATTAAGCGATGTGGATTTAAATTCGTCGACGATGGATGTTGCAAGATTTAAGATATTGGATGTTATAAGTTGTATTTCTTTATGTAATTGGTCACTGTGTGTTGTAATTAAAGACATTGTAATTAAAAAGTTTTAAATTCCTTATATTTTTTAACGAAATTGGACTAAAGATCCTGTTTGTGCTACGAATTACCTATGTTTGAAATTCGGGGCGTTACAGCCTGAGCCTTGTTAGCGGAGAACTCCACGACGAGCTCGGAATCGGATCGCCATTTCGAGGTGCTTTGCCCGAGGCGACGAGTAGTGTTAGTGGAGAAATCAACGACGAGCTCGAAGTCGGAGCACCATTTCAGGGTGCTAGATTCGAGGGCTGAGCTGAGTTAGCGGAGAAATTCGCCACGAGTTCAGAGTCGGAGCGCCACTTTGAAGCACTCTTTCCGAGGGGATACACTTGTTTGGAATCCTGTGGAAACAAGACTAGTGATGATGAACAGTTGCACACGTGACTTTGCGCGATCTTTGAGTTCCTGTTTTATGATTTTTTTGAACTCAAGGAGGCGACACGTGAAAGTGGTCATTCGGAAATTCACTCCAATTTTTATAAATCTCCCTCTCTATCTCACTCCCATTTTTTCGGATTGCTTTCTCTTTCTACATCCAGAGGTCCTCTCTTTGGAAACAAATTTTTCACTTCAAACATGTATGGAGTTCAGCCCATTTATTGGTCTTCATCATCTGACGAGGGCGAGTCATCCTCGGATTCCTCTCGTGCGCCCTCGTCGAGGGGCGAGCACGAGAAGGAGGGATCTGTCCATGTGTCTTCTTCGTCTAATGAGGATGAGGATGTTGAGATTGAAGCAATTTCATACAAGGAGGGGACGAAGCCTGATTGTCCCGAGAGTATGACAGAGTCCAACGAAGAAAGGAGAGACCCCAGAGCTGAGGAGGAAATGGAGGAGTGTGTTGGGGCGGAGGAAGAGGAAGATGAGGGGAGCAAGGGAGGAAGATGCCTTGGGGATTCCCAAGGTTCAAGGCGGAGGAAGAGGAAGTATCGGGTGGTGCAAAATCATCCTGTATCTATAACGGAGTGGATGTCGAAGTGTTTTCATTGTTTACAGTCCCAACCCATGGGATATCTCCACATGGTGGTCATATGACATCCCAGATATGAAGTCTCTGAAGCCGGCAAAATTTACTAAGGCGGAGGATGAGGAATATAAGCGGTTGTTCGAAGGAAGCAACAACATAGATTGGGCATAGATGATGGAGTCGAAGCTGGCGACATGCGGGTTGAGTCCTTATGTTCCTTGTATGCTTTCTCTAGCCTTAAGCTCCCTTGAGTACACTTCAATAATCTTAATGCTTCAACTTCCTTAGGTTTGGACAACGTCGATGCTGCCATCACATAGGATGGACGGGAGGAGAAGAGGGCAGCGGAGGATCTGAAGGGGAAGGGAAAGGAGACGACCTCGGCCTCGGTATGGACGAAGAGGTCTGGAGCCCTCAGAATGGAGTCGAAGCACCATTCTGAAGCGCTACGTTTGAGGCCTGAGCCTTGTTAGCGGAGAATTCCGCGACGAGCTCAAAGTCGGAGTGCCATTTCGAGGCATTTTGCCCGAGGTGAGAGCTGTGTTAGCGGAGAAATCCGCGACTAACTCTGAGTCGGAGCACCAATCCGAAGCGGTCGATTCAAGGCCTGAGCCTTGTTAGTGGAGAATTTCATGATGAGATTGGAGTTGGGGGGCCATTTCAAGGCGCTTTGCCTGAAGCGTGAGCCGTGTTAGCATCCACGACGAGCTCAGAATCGAAGTACCATTCCGATCGCTAGATTTGAGATCTGAGCCTTGTTAATGGATAATTTCGCAACGAACTTGGATTCGGAGCACCATTTCATGGTGCTTTGCCCTAGGCATGAGCTGTGTTAGTAGAGAAATCTGCGATGTGCTCAGAGTCGGAGCACCATCTCAAGGTGCTAGATTCGAGGCCAGAGCTTTGTTAGCGGAGAATTCTGCGATGAGCTCAGAGTCGGAGTACCATGTCGAGATGCTAGATTCGAGGCCTGAGCTGAGTTAGCGAAGAAATCCTTGACGAGCTCGGAGTCGGAGCATTATTTTGAGGCCCTGGATTCGAGGCTAGAGCCTTGTTAGCAGAGAGCACCACAACGAGCCCGGAGTCGGAGCGCCATTTCGAGGCAATGTGCCTAAGCGACGAGCTATGTTAGCGGTGAAATCAGCGATAAGCTCAAAGTCGGAGCACCATTTTGAGGCCTAAGTTGAGTTACTGAAAAAATCTGCCACGCGTCCAGAGTTAGAGCACCACTTCGAAACACTCGTTCTGAGAGATACACTTGTTTGAAATCCCGCGGAAACCGGACTAGTGACAATGAACCCGCGCACGTGACTTTGCACGATCTTTGAATTGTTGTTTTATGATTTTTTCGAACTCGAGGAGGCATCACGCGACAGTGATCATTTGGAAAGTCACTCCATTTCTATAAATCTCCATCTCTCTCGCTTTCATGTTCTCGGATTGCTTTCTGTTTTTACATGCAGAGGTTCTCTCTCTGGGAACAAATTCTTCACTTCAAACATGTATGGAGTTTAGCCCATTGATTGGTACTCATCATTCGATGAGGGTGGGTCATCCTCAGATTCCTCTCGTGCGCCCTCGTCGAGGGGCGAGCACAAGAGGAGGGACCTGTCCATGTGCCTTCTTCGTCTAATGAGGATAAGGATATTGAGATTGAAGCGATTTCAAGCGATTTCATACCCGGAGGGGACAAAGCTTGATCGTCCAGAGGGTTTGACAGGGTCCAATGAAGAGAGGAGAGACCCCGGAGCTGAGGAGGAAATGGTGGAGCGTGTTGAGGCGGAGGAAGAAGAAGATGAGGGGAGTCTATGGGGATAAGGGAGGAAGATGTGGAGGGGGGTCCCAAGGTTCAGGAAGTGACTTCTTCATCCCCTGACAGTATAGCTGATTTCTCCCCTTCTCGCATTCGCCGTCCGGCGAGGAAGAAGAGAAAGATCCTTTCATCCGATCGGAAATATTAGCCGATGGATTACGAGCCTAAGGATGGCATATTCCGACCAGCGCTCCGCAAGTCCGTTCAGAAGTACCAGGAAGATTTGAAGGACGTTCTTTGTTTTGGCATGTAGCCGTCAACCCCGAACAAACCAAAGGTTGAGGGGACAAGACCTAAAACACTCTGGTGGGGGGAGACATTGATGACATCCGGGAGGCATTCCATATCCCCCGAAAGTACGTGCTGATGCTCCCGAGTCCTGGGGTCTCATAGTGATTTTGCATGCTCCCGCCTGATGTATTCGCTTCGGGCTAGCGCCTCCTCATACATCCTTTCATCAAGAAGGTCCTGATTTGGGCCGGGATGGGCCTTATGCAATACGGACCCAATTCCTGGAAGCAGCTAACGAGCTGCATTATGCTGTGCTTGACGAAGAACATTTCCTTGAAGTTGAAGTACTTCCAAATGTGTCTGGGGCTAAGCGCCCCTTCGGGGAACCAGAATTGGTGGTTCCTCTCTCATCGTAACAAGTATCGGGTGGTGCATAATCATCCTGACACTATAATGGAGTGGATGTCGAAGTATTTCATTGGTTACAGTTCCGACCTCTGTGATATCCCTACAAGGCGATCATATGGCATCCCAGATAGGAAGTCTCTGAAGCTGGAAACATTCGCTAAGGCAGAGAACGAGGAATATAAGTGACTGTTCGATGGTAGAAACAACATAGATTGGGCAAAGATGACGGACTCGAAGTTGGCAGCATGCGGCTTGAGTCCTTATGTTCCTTCTAAGCTTTCTCTAGCTTAGACTCCCTTGAGTACACTTCAATAATGTCTTAATGCTTCAACTTCCATACAGGTGTAGATGACTTCGATGCTGCCATCACACAGGATGAGGAGGAGAAGAGGGCAACAGAGGACCCTAAGGGGAAGGGAAAGGAGACGACCTCAACCTCGGTTAGGACGAAGAGGTCTGGGGCCCTTAGAATGGAGTCAGAGCACCATTCTGAGGTGCTAGGTTTGAGGCCTGAGCCTTGTTAGTAGATAATTTCGCAATGATCTCGAAGTAAGAGCGCCATTTCAAGGCACTTTGTCCGAGGCGTGAGCAGTGTTAGCGGAGAAATCTGCTACTAGGTCGGTGTCTGAGCATCATTCCGAGGCACTAGATTCGAGGCCTGAGCTTTGTTAGCAGAGAATTCCTCGGTGAGCTTGGAGTTAGAGGCCTATTTCGAGATGCTTTACCTGAAGCATTAGCTGTGTTAGTGTATGCAACGTGCTTAGAGTCGGAGCACCATTCCATGGTGCTGGATTTGAGGCCTGAGCCTTATTACGGGAGAATTTTGCGAAGAACTTGGAGTCGGAGCACCATTTCGAGGCGCTTTGCCCTAGGCATGAGTTGTGTTAGCAGAGAACTCTGCGATGAGCTCGAAGTTGGAGCACCATTCCGAGGCACTAGATTCGAGGCCTGAGCCTTGTCAGCGGAGAATTCTACGATGAGCTTAGAGTTGAAGCACCATTTCGAGGTGCTAGATTCGAGACCTGAGCTGAGTTAGCGAAGAAATCCTTTACGAGCTCAGAGTCGAAGCACCATTTTGAGGCACTAGATTCGAGGCCTGAGCCTTGTTAGCGGTGATCTCCACGACGAGCTCGGTGTCGGATCGTCATTTCGAGACGCTTTGCCTGAGGTGACAAGCTGTGTTTTTGGAGAAATCAGCAGTGATCTCGGAGTCGAAGCACCATTTCAAGGCGCAAGATTCGTGGCCTGAGCTGAGTTAGCGAAGAAATCTGCCACGAGTTTGGAGTCGGAGTGCCACTTCAAAGCACTCATTCCGAAGGGCTACACTTGTTTGGAATCTCATGGAAACAAGACTAGTGACGATGAACCGTTCAGTCAAACGTTTGTCTTTTTTGCACTTGCAACTTCCTTAATGAGCTCTTTCATTACCACAGGCCAAGCTCCAAGGAGCAGAGGTGAAGCGTCAACATCTTCTCAAGTGCACGATTCGGAGGGCCGAATAGCTTGATCAGAAGTGGAAAGAGAAGAAAAGTTTAAAGAGAACCTCTGCGGAATTCTAAGGTCTTCACAGAACTTGTAGAAGTTTTTTCCAGCGAACTGTGTGCCATTGTCGGTGACAAGGTTCCGAGGGATCCCAAATCGAGAGACGGTGTGTTTCCAAAAGAATTGCTAGGCCTTGTCCTCGGTGATAGTAGCAAAGGCTTCTGCTTCGACCCATTTCGTAAACTAGTCGACGACTACAATTAGGAAACACCTTTTACCTGTCGCCTTGGAAAACGGGCCGACCAGATCCATCCCCCACATGGCGAAGGGGGATGGACTAGCCAGTGATTTAAGCTCGTCCTGGGGGACGTGCCTGATTGAGGAGAACCTTTGGCGTGGACTGCATTTCTTGGCGAGATCCTGGGCATCCTGTAAAAGGGTCAGCAAATAGTAGCCATGGTTGAGTACATTTCTTGCGAGCGACCTGCCGCCTATGTGGAAACTACTGATGCCCTTGTGCATTTTTTGAGCGCGTACTCGGTTTCCTCCGGGGTTAGGTATCGGAGGTAGGGTCTCCCATCAACTTTCGTATGTGGCTGCTTGAAGTGCACATCATTGACGAGTACGAACCTCTCAGCCCTGACCCAGACCTTTCTTGCTTTAGAAATTTTTTTCGGTAGTTCGTCATTTCTCAAGAAGTTCATGATCGGATCCATCCATGTCACTGAAGGTGTTGGCGACTCGAGACAGAGGACTTCGGGGTCATCGTGTAGATGCTCGTCGAATAAGGACTTCCACCAAGACCATGCAGGTCAAGACCCTCGAAGGATGAGGACGCTAGCTTGGATAACGCGTCAACCCGACTGTTTTCTTCTCGCGGAATTCTGACGACCAAGGCTTCTTTGAAATCAACCAAAAGGAGTTAGACATGTGCCAAGTACTGGACCATTCGGGTATCACGAGTCTCGTAGTCCCCCAAGACTTGATTGACCACAAGTTGGGAGCCGCTGAAGGCTTTCATCCTTTTGGCCCCAGCTTTGCAGGCTAGAAAGAGTCCGACGATTATTGCCTCGTACTCTGCTTCATTGTTGGAGGCTGGAAAGTTGAGGCCAGGGAATATTGGAGGGTGAAGTTGTCCAAGCCAGTTAGTATGACGCCGGCTCCGCTCCCTTCTTGGCACGATGAACCATCTACATAAAGTTCCTATATCGGCTCGTCCTCTTGAACCTCAGATGCCTTAAGGATGGTGCACTCGGTTATGAATTCAGTGAGAGTTTGCTCCTTGATGGCAGGTCCTGAGCTTATAGCTGATGTCATGTTCACCAAGCTCAGTGGACCATTTGACCAAGCGATCGGAATTCTTCGGCATGTCGAGGACTTGCTTGAGCGGTTGGTTCGTAAGGACTGGAATAGAATGAGCCTAAAAATAGGGGCGAAGCTTCCTTGCGGTCATTACAAGGGGCGTAGGCCATCTTCTCCATCTTAGCATAATGCAGTTCGGCATCGCAGAGGACGTTGCTAACATAGTAAATGGGTCTCTGCACCCCCATCGTCTTCCCTGATGATGACAACGCTGAGGGATGCTCAGACGCTATCAGGTAGAGATACAGGACCTCACATGGCTTGGGTTTGCTGAGAAGAGGTGGATTGGCGAGGTATTGGTTTAGCTAGGTCAAAGGCCTACTGTTGAGGTTTTCCCTACTCGAAGTTCTTCATACCACGGAGGGACGTGAAGAAGGTGAGGGATTTTATGCCTGACCTTGAGAGGAAATGCCCGATGTCTGCGAGCCGACTGGTAAGTCTCTGAATCTCCTTTACATTTTTCGGAGAGGCCATGTCCAGTATGACCCGATTTTTTTGGCGTTCGCCTCTATCCCTCGTTAGCTTATTATGAAGCCGAGGAACTTCCGTGTATCATTGTTTATTCTTACCTAGTGGATATATCTTATACTTAAAGGATGAAGTGTAGACGGCCATTTCATCTTTCATAGGGTATACCAATTGCTAACTCAATCTATAAATTTTTTGAGGAAATACTGAGAATTTAATAGATTCAACAGAGGTACTCTTGTATTCAAATGAAAACCCGCATGAGTCGTGTTTTTAGCTGTCTTATTCTAATGTCAGGTTGAGTGCTGAAGGAAACACTAGTGACCATTACACTAAGTCACTAACTAATTTATTCATCAAATATGGGTTAGGAATGACGTGGCCCCTCCTGGGCCACAGGATCCCCTCAGGATGCACGCACCTCCTGATCCTCCAGATCCGCCACGTCAGCATCGGGAAACCGCCCGGGCATCTGCCACGTCAGCCCTAAACTGCCCGGATTTCCACCGCTCCAGCATCACGGGCAACCAGGTCCAGACCCGGCCCCAAACGGGTCCAGACCCGATTGGCATCTTCTATAAATACCAGACCCCTACTCCTTCTCCAGGTAATCAACTCTTTTCCACCCAAACCCTAATTACTGTTGCTCTCCCTTAGTGACTGACTAGATCGTCGGAGGGTCTGCCACCGGGACCAACCCCGGTGTTCCGAGACCGTCTGCAGGTACACAAGACCCTCGGATCCGCGCCCCAATGATCCGAGCGCATCATCCTCCACCTCACTACCACCTACCTCAGTACCGTTCGTCTAGTCGAGGGCCGTCTACATAGGAGTCTCCTCCTTCAAATACAAATCGAGTAAGAACTCACGCCTGGTGCATCCACACGTTTCCCAAAAACAAACCGCATCAGGATGGCGCCGTCTGTGGGAAGACATCTATCGTAGATGCCAACCCGAGCCTCGCTTCCAATGGTACCCTCGTAGACGCCGACCCGAGCTCCACCCCCGTCGGCACCCCTGTCGACCCGAGCTTACATGGCACCCAAGGTCGCAAAAGCTGTTACCTCCGCACGCTGACACGACGTGCCTCCACAAGGCATCACGGCCGACGCTCAGGGACCAAACAACAAAAGGGTCAGTCACGGGCCCCAGCCAAATG
Organism: Hemerocallis citrina; assembly: GCA_017893485.1. Lineage (NCBI taxonomy): Eukaryota > Viridiplantae > Streptophyta > Magnoliopsida > Asparagales > Asphodelaceae > Hemerocallis > Hemerocallis citrina. Next base: position 151,791,988 of record CM030365.1, on the reverse strand, counting down.
CCTCCCGTCCGGTCCAGAGTGACCTGCGGGGGGTCATCTTGAACCGACAAGCCAGCCGGTAGGGAAGGAGCCGCTTCCAACTCGGCTCCGAACCATCCCAGACCCCCGTCCCAAGGCCGGGAGCCTGTGCTCAGTCGGGTCGGTCGGCGACAGTCCGCCCAACCAAACCGGGCCGAAGGAGCCCCGGTTACCCACCAGGAGTTTCAGAACTTCCGAAGAGAAATCTTGGGTACCATCTGAGGGGTCCCCATCAATGAGAACGCTCGCCGTTCCCACACACGGTCAGAGGCCGAGGCTAGCGTGTCTCGCCCCTCAACAATCCCTCCAGAGTATGATGGCGACATTTTGAAGCACCTCCAAGAAATGGAGGAGCGCGTCGACCACTTTGGTAACGGCGACCCAAGAGCAGCTCAGGGGTACAGGCCGGTTCGCCCTCCTTTCTCCGCCCTCATCCTACAGGCGGAGATACCCCGCAATTTCCGTTCGCCTTAGTTCGAGACATATGACGGCGAGGGCGATCCTGCTGATCACATGGAGGGCTTCAAAACCCTCATGATGATTCACAGCGCATCAGATCCCCTCCTGTGCCGAGCCTTCCCCGCAACACTCCGGGATCCGGCTCGGGAATGATTCTCCAAGCTCACCCCCGACTCCATCTATTCTTTCGAACAGCTAGAGGGCAGCTTCCTCGCCCACTTCGTAACCAGCCGAAAGACCGAAAGAACAAGTGCGTCCCTGCTTGGACTCCGGCAAAAGGAAGGGGAGTCACTCCGGGTGTTCGTTCGAAGGTTCACCGCCGAGGCGAGGTCGGTCTCGTCCCTCGATCCCCGGGGTTGCCTCGGCTGCCTTCAGGCACAACGACCGACATGGACAGCTGAAGGCCTCCCTGGCAAAGAAATCGCCGATAGACTTTCCCGACCTCCTCAACCGGGTCGAAAAGTATATCCGAGCTGAAGAAGCACTTAATCCAAAGGACCAGAAGGAAGTTCCTGGGAAGGGGAAGCGCAAGGCCAACGAGGTTGAGCCGGCGAAGAAAGCTCCGAGAGATGGGGGCGCCACGAAGAAGGTTCCGCCGACCCCCCGCTTCGAGAGGTACACTCCCCTGACGCAGAACGTGTCGACAATCCTCTTAGCGATTGAAGACAGCGACCTCGTCCAGTACCCGCCTCGGCCGTCCAACAACACCAGCAAGAAGAGGGATCAGCGGTTCTACTGCCGATTTCACCGGGACAACGGGCATGACACAGATCACTACCGCGCCCTGAAAGATGAAATTGAGGCCCTCATCCAACGAGGGTACCTCCGAGAATTCAAAAGGGAAGGTGCCCGGGAACAGAGGGACAACAGTAACAGGAGGGATTCCCCTCCTCCTCGAATGCACCGTCGGTGCCCCGAGCAAGATCCGGAGCCCGAAGTACCCGAGGGACAGGCAATCCTGCACTGCGTCCATGGAGGGCCCATGGGAGGGAAATCCAACACTTCCCGCAAAGCCTTCGTTCGGGATGTCAACACCGTACAGGGCCCTCTCTCCCCCCAGGTCCAGCAACTTCCTGTCTCCTACTCAGGAGAGGATCTAGAAGGAGTCCGGCTTCCTCATTGCGACGCACTGGTCGTTGGCCTCAGCATGGCGAACTTCGAGGTCCGGCAAATCCTTGTGGACAACGGGAGCTCGATCAACAATTCTGTTCCTGGAAGCATTCGAGAACTTGAAGCTCTCCCGTGAGAAACTCAAACCCGTCGGGTACACCCTGCACGGATTCTCCAGCGTCCCCATAACTATAGAGGGGATCGTCACCCTCGATGTCACAGCAGGCACGACCTCGAACAGAAGGACCGAGTCCATGGAATTCATGGTTGTGAATGTCAAGGCAGCCTGCAATGCCATCCTCGGCCGTCCGGGCTCTGCTCCCTCCAGGCGGTTCCCTCGGCCTACCATCAGAAAATGAAGTTCCCTACTAACACTAGCGTCGGAGTTGTCCGAGGGAACAAAGAAGCAGCACGTTCGTACTACATGACGGCGATCGGAAGCGGGGTGTTTCCCCTCGTTGTCGTCGAGCTAGAGCCCGAAAGAACCCAGCCAGAGCCAGAGCCGGCGGACGAGCTGCAAGATGTTTCGTTCGAGACAGGAGATCCATCAAAGTGTTAGGGTTATATACTAAAAGCATCACTTTTGTATTAACTTTATTTCCTTATTTTTTTTTGAATGAGAATCATATGGGCATATGTTTGCATATTGTGTTTATTATAATATTAATGCAAGTGTCTGATATTCTATAAGGTTGATAATATGGTGTGAGGTGACACACAGAAGATCATATTATCAGTTCCCTATGGAATATATAAATAGTTCACAACCTAGACGGACTTGGACAATCCATTGGAAAGGTTGTAGTGTAATCTGGTATTAGTCTGTCTTGACTATAGGTTTACACTAGTACACTTTGTGTGTATTGAACAGGACCACTTGAGGTTGTTCTCTTTGTACTGACTACAAAAGAGAACAAACACCTCTGTTATTATGGATGCTTATGCTCTTAATCCAGATATAATAACAGACATGTATATGCAGTGTGCATTACTTTGACTCATAAAAGAGTGAGATTCATTATGGATCAACAACCTCTATGAATTGGGTAATAGCATTGTATGTATGATGGGCTGTTGATTGTAAAAGGAATCCATGTCCCGATACGTCGGGTTGATGATGTCCCCTTAAGGAGCTCATAAGGATTGTCATGTAAACCCTGCAGGTGGATTACATCCGACATGACAAATAAAGTTGAGTGGTACTACTTAAGGATAAAAGATGTTGATTAATATAGTTGTCAGTAACTTAATTTGATCGACGGACATTCGATATCTTAACATGGGGAGTTGAACGAGCATATAATAAAAGGAGCCCATAAATATAATTTAGGATTAGGAAGGTAGTGCAACAATAGCTCCTTAGTGGACCGAGCTATTGTTAATGGGCCTGGGTTGTGTGTTCGGGCTGAACACGGGATACCCAGATTCGTTAGGAGACCTAACCCTAATTTCTCCTCATGGTCCCTGCCGTAGCCTTATATATATCCTCTATTCTCTGGCCGTCATTCACAATCTGAAATATAAGATTTTCTTTCTCAAAACTCGTGATTCACGTAAGGAGAGAAAGAGAGGTCAGCCAAGGAGAAGAAAGGTTGGGAGACCGTCGCCCATACGACGTCCAACCCGAGGAAGGAATACGTGCAGAAGATCTTGGGGTCGCTGTCGTCTTCTTCTCACCGCAGGTATAATTTGTGAACCCTAGATTCCGCTATATAGGGTTAGATCACATTTTTAATCTGTTTATATTTAACGATCGATACGCACACCAATCCGTAGTCCTGGGAATCATCTCAGTTCCATCACAAAGCACTTTCGAGTAAGCTGCTCCCTCGCCCCCGACCTCAAGTCTGCCCTAATCGCCTGCATTCGGCGCAATGTCGACCTCTTTTCTTGGAAGCCCTCTGACATGCCCGACATCTCCGAGGATTTCATCGTGCACAAACTCAGCGTGATCCCCGGGTCGAATCCAGTTATCCAAAAACGGCGCAAGTTCGCCCCGGAGCGACAACAGGCGGTAAACGCGAAAGTTGAAAAGCTCTTGTCCGCGCGTTTCGTGCAAGAGGTCAGCTATCCGGAATGGCTGGCGAACGTCGTCATGGTCAAAAAGGCGAGCGGGAGCTGGAGGATCTGCATAGATTTCACCGACCTCAAAAAGGCATGCTCCAAGGATCCGTTCCCTCTCCCCAACATTGACGCCCTGATCGATGCGACCTAGGGCCACGAGCTCTTATCGTTCATGTATGCTTCTCAGGCTATAACCAGATCCGGATGTTCCTTCTAGACATCACCAAGACGTCTTTCGTCACAGACCAGGGACTGTATTGCTACCGGGTCATGCCCTTCGGGCTGAAGAACGCTGGTGCCACCTACCAGAGGCTCGTCATCCGAGTCTTTAAAGATCAAATCGGGCATAACATGGAGGTATATGTCGACGACATGCTCGTCAAAAGCCAACAAGAACAGCACCACATCGCCGACCGGAAGAGGCCTTTGGGGTCCTTCGAACCCACAACATGAGGCTCAACCCGGCGGCGTCTCGTCGGGGAAGTTCTTAGGGTTCATCGTCAGCCAGCGCGGCATCGAGGCGAACCCCGAAAAAATCCAGGCTATAATAGACATGGCCCCACCCAGGAATGTCAAAGAAGTCAGAGGCTAACGGGTAGACTGGCGGCCATTGGTCGTTTCCTCTCCAAGTCTGGAGAGAAGTCCCTTCCGTTCTTCAAGGCGCTGCGCGGCACTGGAAGGTTTGAGTGGGGTGCTCAACAGCAAGAGGCCTTCGCACAGTTGAAAGAGTACCTCGCCAACCCTCCTCTCCTCAGCAAGCCCGAACCAGGGGAGCCACTCTGGCCTCTACCTTTCTGCTTCGGAGAACGTGCTCAGCGCCGTCCTCGTCCGAGAAGAGGAAGGGGTTCAAAGGCCCCTCTACTATGTGAGTAAGGTCCTGCTCGACGCCGAGACCCGGTATTCCAGGATGGAGAAGGTGGCGTACGCTTTGGTCATAGCTGCGCGAAAGCTCCGCCCTTACTTTCAGGTGCATTCGATCCAGGTGCTCACGGATCAACCCTTGAAGGCTGTGCTCTACAAACCCGAGAGCTCCGGGCGACTAGTCAAATAGTCGACCGAACTCAGCCAGTACGACATCGGCTATCAACCAAGAACGTCCATCAAAGGGCAGGCCCTCGCCGAATTCATCACAGAATGCACCATCTCCGAGCAACCCGCGAGCAAAGAAGATGACCAGACATGGGAAGTTTACGTCGATGGCTCCTCTTGCAAAATGGGGAGTGGTGCGGGCATCATCCTTTAAGGCCCGGATGGTTTCCTCCTCCAGTATTGTCTCCGCCTCAACTTCTCGGCCTCTAACAATAAGGCTGAATATGAGGCGATGATCGCCGAGCTCAACCTGGCTCATCAAGCCGGTGCCAGACAGATCAGGGCATTTAGCGACTCTCAGCTGGTGGTCAACCTGATCACCGGGGACTACGAGGCCCGTGACGATCGAATGATCAGGTGCCGAGCCATGGTCCAACGCCTATTATCGTCCTTCGATGAATCGGCTGTCGTAAGGATCCCCCGGGAGCTGAATGCCCAGGCCGATCCTGTCAAAATTGGTTTCCTCATCCTTTGAAGGCCTCGACCGCACGATCCTGATTGAAGTCCTGTTGAAGCCAAGTACAGACTCCTCGGAGGTTCTGTGCATCGAAGACGGAGCCCCTCCTGACGACTGGACCACTCTCATCAAAAAATTTCTAGTCAAGGGTCCCCAAAGACCGAGCTGAAGCAAGGTGGATCAGGGTCCGATCTGAAAGATTCGCGGTCATCAATGCCACCCTCTTCAAAAGGTCCTATACAACAACCGATGGTAGACCCTACCTCCGCTGCCTAAGCCCAGACGAAGCCAAGTACGCCCTCAAGGAGCTGCACGAGGGGATCGACGGATGTCACATGGGAAGCCGTTCGCTAGCACGGAAGGCGCTAAATCACGGGTACTACTGGACCACTATGCTGCAAGACGTCCTCGCCCTAGTGAAGAAGTGCGGCCCCTACCAACGGTTCTCCCCCGTGAAGAGAGCTCCCCAGGCGAACCTCCGGTCAATGGTCAGTCCGACCCCCTTTGCAATGTGGAGGATGGATTTGGTAGGCCCATTTCCAAAAGCAATGGGCCAGCGAAAGTTTCTGATTGTGGCTATCGACTATTTCACTAAGTGGATCGGGGCCGAGCCATTAGCAATGATCACCGAGCGACAGACTCAGCAGTTTTTCTCGAAACACATCGTCTGTAGGTTCGGGATTCTGCAGGTACTCATCACAGACAATGGGACTCAATTCGTGGGTAAGCAGTTTTGTAAGTTCTGCGAAGATCTCGGGATCCAGCAGCGCTTCTCCTCAGTGTGCCACCCCCAGTCTAACGGTCAGGTCGAGAATGTGAACCGCCAAATCCTCGACGGCCTCAAGAAACGACTCGATAACTCTTCCAAGGAGTTATGGGTCGACGAACTACCCAGCGTTCTCTAGGCCCATCGAACAACAAAGAGAATCCCCACGGGAGAATCCCTTTCAATCTGACATACGGCGCAGAGGCCGTCATTTCCTTGGAGATCGGGATCCCTTCACCCCGAATCATGGCTTTCGACGAGGCCGCCAACTCCCAACAGCTGCGAGCTGACCTGAACCTCATAGACGAGGTCAGGGAAAAGTCTGCCATTAGAAGAAGCATCTACTAGCAAAGAATTGCAAAGTTCTACAACAAGAAGGTGCGCACAACTAACATCAAACTTGGAGATCTTGTCCTCCGAAAGCTGGCGGTATCCAATCCCGGCCAGAAGAGAAAGTTGGCACCCAATTGGGAGGGCCCGTACAAAGTATTCGAAGTTGTGTGCCCAGGCACGTACCGCCTGACCAGTGCCAAAGGCAAGCCCATCAAGAGGCCCTGGAATGCGGAACACTTAATCAAGTTCTTAGGAGGAGAATAGCCTCCATGTAAATTATCATGATTGTAATCAGCACATCGTGCCTGGTCTTTTGTAAAGTTCAAATATATTGTAAATATGCCAGCTTTCTTAAAACAAGCCTACGACTTCCTATTTTGTTAGAAGTAAAGAACAAGCACGGGGCTCGGTGCTCGGATAACAACGCGAGCCTGTAAAGCTTCTCTTACAAGCTAGGGGCTCGGTGCTCGGATAACAGTGTGAGCCTGTAAAGCTTCTCTTACAAGCTTAGGGCTCGGTGCTTGGATAACAGCGCGAGCCTGTAAAGCTTCTCTTACAAGCTTAGGGCTCGGTGCACGGATAACAACGCGACCCAGAAAAGCTTCCCTTACAAGCTTAGGGCTCGGTGCTCGGATAACAGCGCGAGCCTGTAAAGCTTCTCTTACAAACTTAGGGCTCAGGTGCTCGGATAAAAGCACTAGCCTGTAAAGCTTTTCTTACAAGCTTGGGGCTCGGTGCTCAGATAACAGCGCGAACCAGAAAAGCTTCCCTTACAAGCTTGGGGCTCGGGGCTCGGCATCCGTCCCTCGCTCGGTTTGGGCTTCTTCAAGCTCATCAACCTATGTACGAGGCGACATCCGCCAGCCACACCCGCACCGTCTCTCCCTGAGTACAAGTGTGAGAGCTCGGGGCGGGTGCCTTCTTCAAGGCACCGCGACCTTGACGCTTGGCGGAGACCCCCTGCTACGCCTGCAACTGTCTTTCTCATCGGTATGGGGGCACGGCAACCGTCACTCGCTCGGTTTGGGCTTCTTCAAGCTAATCAACCTATGTACGAGGCGACAGCTGCCAGCCACGCCCGCACCGTCTCTCCCTGAGAATAAGTGTGGGAGCTCGGCATCGGCCCCGAGCAAGGCGGGTGCCTTCTCCAAGGCACCGCAACTTTGACGCTTGGCGGCGACCCCCTGCTACGCCTGCAACTGTCTTTCTCACCGGTATGGGGGCTCGGCAACCGTTCCTCGCTCGATTTGGGCTTCTTCAAGCTCATCAACCTATGTACAAGGCGACATCTGCCAGCCACGCCCGCACCGTCTCTCCCTGAGAACAAGTGTGGGATCTCGGCATTGGCCCCGAGCAAAGCGGGTGCCTTCTCCAAAGCACCGCGACCTTGACGCTCGGCGGCGACCCCTGCTACGCCTGCAACTGTCTTTCTCACCGGTATGGGGGCTCGGCATCCGTCCCTCGCTCGGTTTGGGCTTCTTCAAGCTCATCAACCTATGTACGAGGCGACATCTGCCAGCCACGCCCGCACCGTCTCTCCCTGAGAACAAGTGTGGGAGCTCAGCGTCGGCCCCGAGCAAGACAGGTGCCTTCTCCAAGGCACCGCGAACTTGACGCTCGGCGGCGACCCCCTGCTACACCTACAACTGTCTTTCTCAAAGATATGGGGGCTCGGCATCCGTCCCTCGCTCGGTTTGGGCTTCTTCTAGCTCATCAACCGCCTCCCATGCCTCCTTCCCCGCTTGAGTGAGAAGTGCATCGGCAGAAACGGGGTCAGCGATCCGAGTCCCTTGCATCTACCAAAAGATGAAAGCAAATATCACAAAAAACACAAGTCTGGAAGGATCGGCCCAAAAAAGTAAATTTCATTTCTTTCAAAAAGTTTGATACAAAAGCCGCGGTGGCCAGTCCGCTTAAGGCAGTTACATCAAAAATAAAAAAAGAAACAAAAGCTAGTCTATTCTTGAGGGGGGGATGGCACCTCTTCGTCGCCCTGGACTCCCCCTGCCTCATCACCACCAGGGGTCAGCGGCAGGTTTGCTTGCCATCCATAGCAGGGATGGTCCACATTCTGCTCGGGGTAGATCTGCCTAAAATGGAACTTGGCCTGTTCGTACGCCTCGTCCTGCGCCAGCATCAGAGTCTCCCCCAAGGCCGACTCCATCTCCTCCAATGCCTTCTTCGCCTTCTGCGCCTCGGCCGCGATCTTCGCTTCAAAATCCTCTCGGTCCTGCTTGTGGATTTTGCAGAGCGACTCTATCTGGGCCTCGTGGATGGCCACCATGGCCTGGGCATCTTTCAGCTCATCCGTGGCCTTGTTCAGTTTGCGGAGGTACTTCTCCGCATTCCGTCTCTCTATGTATATCTCCTTCTCCAAGCACTTGTGGAAGTGCTGACCATGGAGCATTGCCTGTCCGAAGAGAGAAAGATCAGAGAAACTCCAAGTTAATGAGTAAAGTAGAGCCAAGCCAACTTACCGAGAGGTGTGCCTGAGACCACCGCATGTAGGCCTGGTCCGCCGTCTGCACCGCTAGGGCCATCAAATCGTGCTCGGTGGAGGCCTTCGAGACGAACTCGACCGATACCGGCCCATCAAGCAGAGAATCCCCCCGCACGATCGACCAATCAGGGGCAAAGGGCAGCGTACCCTGCTTGCTCACCATCTTCGCGGCGGTCGGCCGTATAGGGGGGAGCCCTTTTTCCGGGGCATCCACGGTCTTACCCGAACCACCCGCAGCGTCCCGAGCTGCCCTCGAAGAATGAGAGGGGTGGGAGTGTTGCCTTTTGACCCTCTTTGTCGGGGAAGGCTCCTCGGCCACCGGGGCTGGCACCTGGGATGATGCTCCGGTCTGTGCAGCCAGCTTCTGCTTCTCGGCCGCTATCCTCTCCTGCTCGGCCTTCTTCTTCTTCTTCTCTATCCTCGCCTTCTTAGCGACAGCAAGCAGTATCTTCTTCGCGTCTGCCTGTTGAGTTGTCATCCCTGCAAAAACAGAAAGGAGAAGAGCTAACGTTAACATGAAGGTAGGAAAATGAACATATTCGGAAAGAAACATACTAGGGTCGACAGGACTCATTCCGGCCTGGGCTAGGTGTATCTCGGTCACTCGAGGCCATGCGATACTGTGCCCCTCGACTATCTTCTCCACCCTCTTCCACTCCTTGGCGGTCAAGTCGCTCTTCCTCGGAGGCTTGTGGTTCGGCTAGACGAAGTTCCACCTGGTTGGAATTCCCCAAGACCCCTCAGTCCGAACCACAAAATACTTTTCTTTCCACCCCTTTATAGAGTCCGGATGACCATGCATGACCTTCTTATGCGGCCTCGGCGAAAAGTAAAAAATCCCCTACTGATCTCCGAGCGAACCGATCCCAAGAATGGCTCGGAAATACGTCAGCCTCGGCTTCACTCCCTTCTCTTGACACTTCAGTATAAAGCAGACTAGATGCTTCCAGGAGTTCGGACCGTACTGCATGGGGCACAGCTTCGCCCAGTTCAGAACCCTCTTAACAAAAGGATGCAGAGGCAGCCTCAGCCCCGAGAGGAAGGCATCCTCGGGGAACATACAGTAACTCGGTGCCAGAGCCGTGGTGGGCCGAATACCTGGGCTCGGAATGAAGATCGAATCTTCACCCGGGTGTCTTCGCCCGGTACTGGAGGGATCGGTTCGATGTCCTTAATATCGTCGAGATACATCCGAATCGACCCTGGATTCTTGAAGGAGACCCGGGGAAACTCGAGACCCAGTCTCGGTGCATACTCATCTGGTGAGGAAGGACTGTGTGGGATGGTCAAGACTTTCTTTTTCCGACGAGGGCGAGCCTTCCGCTCGGGAGATGGCGTCGACAAAGGGAGAAGGGGTGGAAGATCTTCTCCGACCCCGGTCGGCCTTCTAGCTGTGCCCTGGCCAGCGTCTCCTTGGGCAGCCTCCCGTTCGTCGACCTCATCCTCCTCGTCTTCCTCGTCACCCTCGGCACCCTGATCATCTTCGTCTTCCTCCTCGCCCTCGGTGCCTTCCCCTCCTCTTCCTCATCGTCCTCCTCCTGATCCTGTTCCTCCTCATCCTCGTCGTCCCCCCTATCCTCTTCCTCCTCGTCACCCTCATCCATGGGCTCCTTTCCCGACCTTCTGGACCTCAATGGGGACACAACGAAAGCTACGTCACCCCCATCGTCCGACCCAGGGTCGGTCAGAAATTCTTCCTTCACCTTATACTTACTCAAGGACGAGGACGTCTCTTGCTCGGATTCCTCCGCGGAACGGTCTGATGAGCTAGCATCGGATCCGAACTGAGTTTGCAACATTACTAAAAAGAAAGTACTAATTTGGAGCGTAGGAAGTTACGGTCACCGAAAAATATCGCCGACGGCAAGTAAGATTCCCGCTCTTGTTAAAAATTGGAAAGTGAGTAATGAAGTGAAGATGAAGAAATGAGGGAAGGGGAGGGGGTTTTAAAGGGGAAAAGCGACTCTTCGATTTCTGCAAAAAAAGATCTGGTCATTGGATCTTAACTATCAAGATCCAGCGGCCACCAAGATCTGGAAATGCTTTGATCTTTGCGCCCATGACGTCAGCAATAGGCATGAAATTACCCCACTACCCCTCTACCTTTTCTCTCCAAACAGGCATTTTTCGACAAGTCAGAAGGGTCGACGCTCGGATAGTACCGCGAGCCAATAATTCCCCTTCTATTTCACAGAAGGGTCGACGCTCAGATAGCACTGCGAGCCAATAATTTTCTTTCTATTTCACAGAAGGGTGGACGCTCGGACAGCAACATGAGTCAATAATTTCCCTTCTATTTTCACAGAAGGGTCGACACTTGGATAGTACCGCGAGCCAATAATTTTTTTTCTATTTTCACAGAAGGGTCGACGCTCGGATAGCACCGCGAGCCAATAATTCTCCTTCTATTTCACAGAAGGGTCGACGATTGGATAGCACCGCGAGCCAATAATTCCCCTTCTATTTCACAGAAGGGTCGACGCTCGGATAGCACCGCGAGCCAATAATTTTCCTTCTATTTTCACAGAAGGGTCGACGCTCGGATAGTATCGCGAGCCAGTAATTCCTCTTCTATTTCACAGAAGGGTCTGCGCTCGGATAGCACCGCGAGCCAATAATTCCCCTTAAAATTTCACAGAAGGGTCGACGCTCGGACAGCAACACGAGCCAATAATTTCCTTTTTATTTTCACAGAAGGGTCGACACTCGGATAGTACCGCGAGCCAATAATTCCCCTTCTATCTTCACAGAAGGGTCAACGCTCGGATAGTATCGCGAGCCAATAATTCTTCTTCTATTTCACAGAAGGGTCGACGCTCGGATAGTAGCGCGAGCCAATAATTCCCCTTCTATTTCACAGAAGGGTCGACGCTCGGATAGCACCGCGAGCCAATAATTTCCCTTCTATTTCATAGAAGGGTCGATGCTCGGATAGCACCGTGAGCCAATAATTCCCCTTCTATTTTCACAGAAGGGTCGACACTTGGACAACAACACGAGTCAATAATTCCCCTTCTATTTTCACAGAAGGGTCGACACTCGGATAGCACCGCGAGCCAATAATTCCCCTTATATTTCACAAAAGGGTTGACGCTCGGACAGCAATGCGAGCCAATAATTCCCCTTCTATTTTCACAGAAGGGTCGACGTTCGGATAGTACCGCGAGCCAATAATTCCCCTTCTATTTTCACAGAAGGGTCGACATTCGGATAGTATCGCGAGCCAATAATTCCCCTCTATTTCACAGAAGGGTCGACGCTCGGATAGTATCGCGAGCCAATGATTCCTCTTCTATTTCAGAGAAGGGTCGACGCTCGGATAGGACCGTGAGCCCCAACTGACCTCCTTTAATTCGGAGGGGCTCGGAGCTTGGATATCATCGCGAGCCCCAATTTCCCTGCTTTGACTCAGAGGGGCTCGGAGCTCGGATAGCATCGCGAGCCCCAACTGCCCTCCATTGACTCAGAGGGGCTCGGAGCTCGGATAGCACCGCGAGCCCCATCTGCCCTCCTTTAATTCAGAGAAGGGTCGACGCTCGGATAGGACCGCGAGCCCCAGCTGCCCTCCTTTGATTCAGAGGGGCTCGGAGCTCGGATAGCACCGCGAGCCCCATCTATCCTCCTTTGATTCACAGAGGCTCGGAGCTCGGATAGCATCGCGAGCCCCAACTGCCCTGCTTTGACTCAGAGGGGCTCGGAGCTTGGATAGCATTGCGAGCCCCAACTGCCCTGCTTTGACTCAGAGGGGCTCGGAGCTCGGATAGCATCGCGAGCCCCGACTGCCCTGCTTTGACTCAGAGGGGCTCGGAGCTCAGATAGCACCGCGAGCCCCATCTACCCTCCTTTGATTCAAAGAGGCTCGAAGCTCGGATAGCATCGCGAGCCCTAACTGCCCTGCTTTGACTCAGAGGGGCTCGGAGCTCGGATAGCACCGCAAGCCCCATCTACCCTCCTTTGATTCAGAAGGGCTTGGAGCTTGGATGACACCGCGAGCCCCATAAGCCCTCCTCTTGCCACAAGGGACTCGTCTGCTGACCCCTAGTGCTCAACAAGCTGATCCCCAAAAGAAGACCTCGCCTCCTCCTCGCTCTTCCAACTAGCGAGGAGATCGTCCACCGACCCTCGGAGCTCGGCCACCGACCCTCGGTACTCAACAAAACGGGCCCCAATGGGAGACCTCGGCGTCCCCTCGCTCTTCCAACTAGCGAGGGGATCGCCTACTGACCCTTGGAGCTCGTCTGCCGATCTCCGGGGCTCGTATGCCTACCCCAAGCCTCGGCAACCGTGGCTCTGGCTCTCCCCTCTCCCAGACTTGGCCTCCCGCACAAAATCCATTGAGGGGTCCCTTCCTCCTACCCCTTGGCCTCTTCAGGAGATAGAAGATCCTACCTTTTACCCCAACATCCACCTGCTCTTCCTACAGAGGCGAAAAATCACTCCTACATGGCGGGTTCACCCCGCCCTACAGGAGTGTGGGGCTTGTGATATGGGTTAGGAATGACGTGGCCCCTCCTGGGCCATAGGATCCCCTCAGGATGCGCGCACCTCCTGATCCTCCAGATCCGCCACGTCAGCATCGGAAAACCGTCCGGGCATCTGCCACGTCAGCCCTAAACCGTCCGGATTTCCACCGCTCCAGCATCACGGGCAATCGGGTCCAGACCCGGCCCCAAACGGGTCCAGATCCGGTTGGCATCTTCTATAAATACCAGACCCCTATTCCTTCTCCTGGTAATCAACTCTTTTCCACCCAAACCCTAGTTACTGTTGCTCTCCCTTAGTGACTGACTAGATCGTCGGTGGGTCTGCCACCGGGACCAACCCCGATGTTCCGAGACCGTCTGCAGGTACACAAGACCCTCGGATCCGAGCCCCAAAGATCCGAGCCGAGCATCAGCCTCCACCTCACTACCACCTACCTCAGTACCGTTCGTCCAGTCGCGGGCCGTCTACATAGGAGTCTCCTCCTTCAAATACAAATTGAGTAAGAATTCACGCCTGTTGCATCCACACGTTTCCCAAAAACAAACCGCATCAATTTCAGATACGAGCTCTGTTTTGCAATTCTTGTTTTTGTTGTTGATATCCGAATGAGCTGATTAATAGTCGTAAAAATGCATTCTACAGTACCTTCCGGCAGGGTCGGCCTGAGTTTCCGGGGGCCCGAGGCGAAAGACCTAAATAATTATTTTTAGGGACCTTTAATAACAATATAATTTCTTTTAACGTGCAAAATACGTACCAATATTTACAAGATGAATATAAATTTGGAACCCTTAAAATTACAAAAACCGGGGACCTAAAGCGACCGCCTCACCGACCTCAAGGTGAGGGTCGGTCCTGCTTTCCGGTATTATAAATCACCTGAAATTATCCCAGTTAAAGATGGATATTAGCCGTCGACGTACGAATGTCTTGAGACATAATATCCTCAACTAACTAAGAGGGTTTATTTTCTCTGCTTATCAGAAGAAAAAAAAAGGATTCTCTAAAAAAATATAGGAAAAAAATAAAGATCTTAAATTGTATTTATACACATATAGCTGGTTGTTGAGGTGGAGGAAGGGCCCATGATTATGATGGTAATAATGGTTCTACTGCTGCCCTTTGCAGCTGTAGCACAGCAAGACACCTATCTTTTTTTCCTTTTCTTCTCCTTATTCGTTTATTTTTCCAAAAAATTAAGAATGTCAAGTGGGCCGGATCAACCGCCGACCTGCCCGCAACCCATCCGATTAATCCGGCCCGTGTAAGAGTGGTGCGGGTTCGGGTCAAACCCGTGAACATTAACAGGTCGACCCGGTCAAAAACGTGAATCGAACCCGTCTAACCCGACCCGCGAACCCGTTTAAAAATACCCAACACGCGGGTCGACCCGCGGGTTACGAACCGTTGGACCCGTTCGGGTCAAACGTTCGATCCGTCACGGGTCGACTGTTGACCCGCGGGTCAAACGATCCGTTCCGTTGGGGCGGCACTGTACAACAGAGAGAGCCACTCATAGCCGTTTTCCTTGTTTTTTTTTATTTTTTTGGTTTTTTTTATTTTTAGCCTATAAATACCCCCCCCCCCCCCCCCCCCCCCCCCAAAACCCCATAAAAAAAATCACACCTTACTCTATTACTCTCTCTACTATTATAACTCATTTCTAAGGAATTTTTCAACAATTGAAGTATTCAACAAGCAAATCTTCAAGGCATATACACGATCAAATTTCGATCGTATCGAAATCAAAATTCAACAACGTCTTCAACTCTTCAACTCTTGTCCAACTCCAAGTGATCAAGTCATCAACTCTCCTTCAAACTCTCCTCAACTCTTCAATTCCGGAATCGCTTATTTCTACTTCTACTTCTATTCTTATTTTCACGGACTTTTTTATATACGCGTATCCACGGTGAACGGTATCAAAATTTCATACCTCTCTTCTTATTTTATTTTTGTTGTAGTTATAATTATTGTTGGTTTTTTTATCTTCTCTATCTCAACCCTCTTGTTTTCTAGATTTTTTTTATAATTAATCGTTCCTACATTGTGTAGTTTTTTTTATAGATACATTACTACATTAATCATTATGTCTAGACATGGTAGCGGTCGTACCCAAAGTGGGCAAGATTCCTCCTCTTTTCGTAGGCTACCAATTGTCCCAATTAGTGAGCCCGCCCAAGAGTACCATGATCCTCCTACCCAACAATGGGGTACACACGACGAGATTATAGGTGACATACAATTAGAAGAAGAACAACAGCAACAACAACCAACCGAAACCACACAACCCAGTAGTAGTAGAAAAAGTAGAGGAGAAAGTAGTGATTGACATAAGTTTTACGATTATATCCCGGACAAACAAACTCCGGGTATAGGTTTGAAAGTTTGTAGAACATGTTCTAAGGCATACAAATTCAAGAGGGGTGATGGCACCAGTACAATTAGTAGACACATCTTAAATAACCATAAAGAACTTCTTGCTGACCTACCCGCCTAACAAAAAATCAACCTTAGGACCGGTCTAGTTGATAGCCACCCTTATGATCCCGATCATGTTCGTCAGGAAATGGCCCGATTATTAATAAAGGAAGAGTTACCATTTTTCTGTCCCGAGAGTAGGAACTTGAAAAATTTTAATAAAACGGCCTTAAACCCTCATTTTAGAAGAATTCCGAGAAATACTTGCAAATCGGATTGTTTTAAAGTGTACAATGAAATGAAGAACGTTTTGATTGCAATTTTATGGAGTTTAACTTGTAGAGTTAGTTTAACTTCGGATTGTTGGGCGGGTGTCAACAATATCCCAACGATGAGAATAATCTGTCATTGGATCGACAATGATTGGATTCTTCAAAAAAGAATCATATCACTTGCGGCATTGCCGTATCCCCATAGTGGCGCTGAAATAGCAAACCGTATTTTAGAAATTTGTGATGTATTTTATATTCGCGATAAAATTATGTGTATAAGTTTTGATAATGCATCTAATAACATGCATCAATTAGTATTTTAAAAACCGCATTAAACCCTCCATCTGACAATATTTTTCATATTAGATGTGCATGTCATATTTTAAATTTATGTGTTCAAGATGTATTAAAAATAGCCGATCCATATATAGTTAAAATTAAAAATTGTGTACATTTCATTGCATTAAGTCCCAGTATATTTCAAGAATGGAAAAATTGGTGTCAGATTTCAAATGTACCTTTTAGAAGATTTCCAAAGGATGTTAAACACCGATGGAACTCTACTTTTGATTTACTACATGTTGTTACCGAATATAAAGCCACTGTAAATGATTTTTGTATCGCAAAAAATATGTACAATTTTGAAATGACTCCCGCCAATTGGTATTATGCCGAAGCTTTGTTGAAATTTTTAGAACCTTTTAAAACCGCAACTTTAAAATTTTCAAAAACATATGAATCTATTTCTAGTAGCATTTTTATTTTATTAGTTAGCAAGTTGCTAACATTTAACGAAATGTTAAATGTAACTTATGTTGGTGAGATTGTAAAACCTGCATACAAAATTTTTTTGAAGTATTATTTTCCTCCTCCTATGTTGATTTGTGTTGCTACCGTTATGGATCCTCGTATCAAATTAGAAGGTACGAAGAGTTTGATTGAATTTTTTTTTGCATTACTTGGAAAAAATGTAGAAACAGTAATTGATTGCGCTACTTTTTTAGTTCAATTTGAATCTATATTAAATAACTTGTATGATTATTATGATAGATGTTTTGCTTCTAGTAGTACAACTTCTATAGTTAGTTCTTCTTCTGCTACTTCTAAAGGTAAGGGTAAGAGTAAATTTGATGATAGAACATTTAACTTACTTGCACAAATTCAATCAAAAAAACCTAGAACTAATCAACCAAATGAATTAAATTGGTATAACCAACAAGATTCTGAGTCTTCTTCTTCTCCACTAGATATTCTACAATGATGGAAAGACCATGAACACACTTATAGTATTCTGTCAATTATGGCTAAAGATTTACTAACTCTTTCTGTCTCTACAGTTGCTTCTGAAAGTGCATTTTCTTCAAGTGGTATTGTTCTAACTGATTACAGGAATCGCTTGAAGCCCGACACGTTAGAGATGCTCGTTTGGACAGAAGACTGGCTGAAGGCTGAAGATAGGACACAAGAAAAAGCGTTATCAACGTCCATAAGTGGGAGCAACTTGCCGGAACAACAACAACAACAACAACAACAACAACAACAATAGCAACCAAAATGAGGAATTTAAGACCAACAACAACAAATTGAAGGCCATCAACTTGAAGATAGTTGTAAATAGATAAAAAAAATTGTATTATATCTGTGCTTATTATTTCAAATTTCAAATTAGAAAAATTTAAGTAAATTGAAATTGTATATAAGAAATATGTTAGTGTATAAAATATATTTGTGAATTGAATTCTTCATTTCATTAGAAATTGTGAAACTTGTATAACTTAAATTCATATGAATAATATTTCAATTTTTTTTTGCCAATTTCACTCTTTCAATCTTATTATTATTATTACGATTTTTAATGTTTATTATTATTATTATTATTATTATTATTATTATTATTATTATTATTATTTTAAGTTTTAAAAAATAAAATAAACCTATCTATCTAAACGGACCAACCCGCGGATCGACTCGACCCGACCCGGGTTGGACCCGTAAGGGTTCACGAGTTGGGCGGGTCGCCATTTCCAATTTTTGACTTGGCCCGGTCCGACCCGTTTAAGGCACCAACTCGGCCCGAACCCGCCCAAGTCAACGTCCAACCCCGGCGGGTCCGACCCGGCCCGGCCCGTTCGATCCGAATGCCAACCCTACAAAAAATTATGTAATTTCACTTTTTCTTATTTGCAAAACTAATCAACAAATTATTTTTGTAAGATAGTTTATTTAAAATAAAGAAAGATGGTACAGAATAATGCAATGAAAACATACATCAACAAAATGAACGTCTAGTGTCGTTTAATTGTTAAAGAATTTTGACGCAGTGGAGGGTTAAAGTAAGAACCGACAACCGATCACAATGAATAATCAGACAACACAGACCACACAAACTACAAAACCACACAAGTTTTGTCCCGATTCAGCGAAGCTTATCCTGCAGAGAAATAACTGAGATATTATAAACTAAAGAAGATACAAGAGTTACAATATTCTCACCAAGAACATATTTATCTCTTAAGCCTCATTAGGAAATTATCTATTGTTTACAATGAAAAACTCTTATATGAAATACTCTTCCCTGGAGGCCATTGATTTATAGAGATGTAGATAAATAATATATGGATTGTAGTCTTGATGCTTCACCATCCAATATACCTTGAAGAGAAAGTTATGCGATGAGAACCGTATAATGTTACTTGGAGCACAAAATGGGTTCAATCAATCCCCAGGGTTCCGACCCAATATTGATGTTGCTACTACTTGAGCAGTCAACTGCACTTGAAGTCGATGATCACTTAGGTGCTTGCGGTTAACTGCTATTCATAGCAGTCGATTGTCATCATCTTCCCAGTCTGAAACAACAACTCTTTGCCTCCTTTCTTCGATTCATCTCTTTTCACTTCTTTCTATTCTTTTTACATTTAACCTAGTATGTAAGATATAAATCCAACACTAATAATAGTAATTAATTAGAGCTTCCGTCCCAAGTAGTTCTCTTAGAGCACCTGTACTCGTCGAGAGCTAAATTTTGGGTATTTGGCAAATGGAAATGAAAAAAATGACTTTGCGCTGCAGTCATCGAAAGCCAAAATTTGGACTTTTTTTCACTATTTAAAATCTCAGACGAAAGATTATGTTTCGTTCCATGCAAAAAAAAGAAAAAAATTCGAACGGACCGGGAATGATTTCCCGTCCGTCTTATTTTAAAAAAAATTAAAAAACTTTAAATCATAATTAGTTCCTTAATAAATGTTAAATTAATCCTAATTATTTCATAATTATTAATTAATTAACTTCTAAACCTAATTTTAACCTATAGAAAAACATTATGGGGTTGTTCTATAGAAATTTTAAAGAAAGAAAAGTATGGGACGGGGCTTCATCTCCCGTCCCACTTCATTTTTGATTGTTTTTTTTTAATGGAACGGACGGAGATTCATCTCCTGTTCGCCCGTTTTTGAATTACAAAAAAAAAGTGTAGGGACGATGTATTATTTTCCGTCCGAGCTCTCTGACGAAAGATAATTTTTCGTCCGATCAATCAGACGATAAATCATCTGCTATTAGCTATATTTTGGCAATTGCCATTTCGTCTCCCAAATATAGTCAGCGACTGTTCATTCGAAACCCAAATTTTGAATAAATGGCCAACGACTACAGCACAACTTTTTTCAAATTTTGACAAATTTGACAAAATAGCCAACGAATACAAATGCTCTTTGAGCAACCAACATAACAATTGGTAGGACTTTTTCGGTCACCATTTAGATCCATGTCCCAAGCATAATTATGAGTAAAGTTACCTACATCCAATCAACAAATTGGGGTTTTTTTTTTCTTTTTTGTTTTTAAATTTGGGGGGTGCAAGTATGGGTACCACAATACGATGTGGTGGGAGTTCGAGTTCCAGGTAGTACGCAGTCAAGGAAAAAATTTTATATATATATATATATATATATATATATATATATATATATATATAACTATTATAATGGGAGAGATGGAGTTCCAAACAAATAAACAATTTTTTATTATTTTTTGTATGTGTGCAAACACGTGTAGCGCACGTGTTGGTAGGTTTTTTTTGTCCTTTTCCTTCCTCCTCCACGTGCATCGCACGTGCATCATACTAGTAACTATTATAATGGGAGAGATAGGGTTGGAAACAAATAAACAATTTTTTATTCTTTTTTGTATGTGTGTCAACACGTGCAGCGCACATGTTGGTAGTTTTTTTTGTCCTTTTCATTTCCGTCCACGTGCATCGCACGTGCATGATACTAGTATATATATATATATGTCAAGTCATGATACATATGATAAGTTCTTCCTTATTCAATTAACTAACAATTAAACACTGTTTAATATTTTTCGGTTTGGCATGCTTTTAGTATCTTCATCAACTTTACATGCTTTTGTTAATAGCAGTATCAGGAAGCTTCTTAAGACATCTTCTCACTTGGCCACTTTGGAATATTATCTAATTGAAAACCAAAGATTGTTCTCCTAAGCTTAATTCTCTGACTTAGCTCAAGTCAGAGTTACAATGAAAGAGGTTCAACTGCTAAGTTGTAGGTCTAATGGTTAAAAAAGGAATGGGTAAAACAAGGTCACATGTTCCAGGATAGACCATGATGTAACTCTTTATTGAGAGAGAGCACAATAGGTTACGCACAATAAAACTTTCTTTGTTAGTCCCCTCTCCAAAAATAATAATTATAATCTCGAATCCTACCTAAGCTAAGATAGTTGAAGGGGTCTCACTTCTAAAGAAAGTCGCATATAACCGAATTTAAGATATGTAACGTACTGTAAGTATTTTTTGGTCAAAAAGCTTATCTTATCTTTACCTTAGCAGGAAGCAAGTCTTAATCATCAACAGATTTCTCCAAAGTCACCAAGTTGGAGGATCCCAAACTTGCATGTATCTCTGAAATGGTCAATTGATGGTTTTGGTGTTCTGAATAAATATAAATTAAAATTAACTTTTTTTCTATTGTAAAAAGTGTTAGATTTATGTCTACATACTATATTGGATACGAAGACGATGAGACGATCAAGGAAGCGATACAACTAGAGATTGAGTGGAAGCAATAGAAAACAGCAACAGCAGCAACAACAAGAGGAGTTGCAGGCGACCGGTCTTTGGACGGTCGACCACGACCGGTCTTTGGACGGTCGACCACCCGACTGTACAGGGTGTCCCGCGAGGGGAACGGTCAACCGGCCTTGTTGGACGGTCGATCGTGCACGGCTGATGCAGACTTTGGTTGCAGGTCTTGGTGACTTTGCTGAAACCCGAACTTGCTCTTCAAGTTAGATCGTATTGCTCTTATCGTAGGGTTATGTCTTCTGTAATATCCAATGGCTATTGTATCAAGATATCAAACTAGGCTTTCTCTAGATCTCTTTGTATTGTTGTTATTTGCCTCCATTGAGAGCCAAAAGAGAGAGTACTTCATTGAAGAGAGCTTGAGAGTTTCTCCAAATGTAAACAACTAGTACTTACTGGTAAGACTTAAGAGAGGGTCATTATGAGAATTGTAATATTCTTGTATCTTCTCTAGTTAAATAACATCTCAAGTTTCTTTTCCTCCGAATCAAGGCGAAAGCCCCAACCGGGACAAACTTGTGTGTGCTTTGGTGTGTTTGGTATGATCTCACATGTGCTTGGTGGTTTGTGTTGATTGCATCATATAACTCAATAAGATTCTCAGAAGAAAAGAGTTTTGCTAATTCCCTAACAAGTGGTGTCATTATACCGCTTTTTTTCCCTAACAATTGGTATCAGAGCAATCAGATTCGTGGGTTTGTTCGAGTTCCTTGGAGAAGATAGTAGATCAAATCATGGAGATCAAGCACTTCGAATGTAAGATCAACTTTGATCTCTTGAAGGATGATATGCATAAAATCGGTTCAACATGACTTGGATCTAGTCCTAGAAGGGTATAAAGAGAGATCAATCGACATAAAGTAAGAAAATTGTGAGGAGATTTATTCAAAATTCTTGGGTTTGATCGGGATGTCATCGACGAACGAAGTTAGGTATAGGAGAAGTGTGGCGAATCTTTGGGCAAGATTCAGAACTGACTATTCGGGATCGCCTTTATAGGGTCGGATGTAGCAGAAAGGAAAGTTGTAAGTTTAATCGATGAAGAAAAGTACAACTTTTCTAGATCATATAGTGGAGTTCAATATGGAGTTATCTGAACCGAGGGCATTCAACACAGATGATCTAAATTCTTCCAACTTGATATGTTCACCACAAAATTCATCCAACAAAATAACCATATTAGGCGAGAAATTTACCAAGGAGAAGCTTTCCATAGCAGGTATGACACTACAAAACGCACGGACTTTCGCGGCGCTTTTACAAGGCTGTCGCGGCATTTTTTGGTGCCGTTATAGCCTATAACGGCGCTTTTGAAATCGCCGCTGAAAATCCCGTTACAGCGTGCGTCGTTATAACTATATGGGCTATCGCGGCGCATACCGGAGCCGCCGCTATAGGTTGTCCACTTATAACGGCATTGCCAAACCGCCGTTATAGGAGCCTTTCTGTTTCAATGTTTGGAAAAAAGTTGAGCTATAGCGGCGTTTGACATGCGCCGGGATAGATTGTACTGAATAGCTCGCTTTAAATTAGCACCCTACAGCGGCGCTTGGCAAGCGCCACAATAGAGGGTACTACCTTTTTTAGGAGCAGTATCTATTACGGCGTTTACCAAGAAACGCCGCTATAGGTATGTTTTTTTTTGGCATTTTATTATAAAATTTTGAATTGGAAAAACCAATAATTAATCGCATATTACAAATACATGTGATCATAAAATTTAAATACTCAAATCTTAAAATCAATAATAACATCAATTTCAACAACCAAAAGTCACACATCACAAAAAAAAACTTAATAGAAAACAAAATATATAACACATATAAACTGTCATACAACGAGTGTCAAATGTATATGTTGTTCAACACTTAGTTGTTAGAAAACATAGATATAATTCCTACAAAACATTTTTTAAAAAGTCTGAATCCGAAGTGAATGTGCGTGATTGGAAACCGATGGAATACGCTGACCCTGTAGAAAAACATAAATATTTTATCATCAATTCCATCGTTAGTTTACCATTTTTCAGCCCTATGAACTAAATTACACACACGAGTAGTATTAGTATATTACCATATTTTGTGTGCCTGTACTGTATTTAATGACAAAATTTGAACCATAAAAATTATTAAAATGCTAGGAATACCCTAGGATTACTTGGTCAATATTTAACTGTTAAGCCAATTCAGTGATGTATCTAACAAGATCACATTTTACCATAAAGAACAAGTGAATGGGGAAATCAAGAGAGGTACTTGAAGTTACTTAGAAGCCTAAAAACCATTTGATCTCTGATTCATAGTCAAACTGCAGTATGTAAATCAAGTTCAGTGATGTGAATCAACCATGGAATTACTCTTCAGATTAGTAAATTTGGAAAAAGAACAAAATATCATTCTTTGGCAGATTCATTCAAATTAAATTTACTAGAAGTTAAAGAGATTTGCTTGAAAGAATTATATGGATTATATGAAAGAGCCACTCTCCTTTCTTGGGTAGATCTACCCAGAAATGTGTATAATGACATAAAAATTAAGTATATAACATATTGTTGTATTACCACAATGTTCATATGATTGATGGCTTCACTTTATTTGTTTTTGTATAAGATATGTTTTCATCAAAGTTAACTCTTCGAAATTTAAATCATCGACAGAATAACTCTGAACATAAAACTACTACTATAGCAAGAATTCCTCTGCCAATCAACTAAAACTGTTGAATTATTGTCATCAATAACATTGAAAATCAAATTGCTAAAACATCCGACAATGTTAATAAACTCATAACCTTATCTGCTAAATAAAAATCTACATAGAATTCCAACAAGTAATCAGCTATAGTGTTGTATGCTTTGCAAATTCCTTTCCTTATTGATATGTTGACACTAGGAACTCTGGAAAACTGAACAAAAAATACAAAGTCCTCTACATGGAGGGATTCTAGAGAACACATGGAGGTGGCAAAAAGTCTCAAAGTATGAGAAGGCAAACATGATAGCAATACTAATACTCAAAACTGTGAAGTATAGAATAAACAAAAGATAAATTTATCCTCAAATCAATTTTTCAGGATGTAGTGTTGAATAAAAAAACAGAGAATAAAAATTTAGATATAAGAAAAGTTATGATTAAGCAGCTGACCGCTGACAGGTTTATTACAGTTGCACAGAATCTGGAGGTTGAAACAAATATAGCTAAAATAGAAAGAAAAGAAGGGCAATGTAGACTAACCTGCAATTATCAGATCTAGGAATAATAAAGAAATATATCTAGTACTTAAAGCTACTATAAAAGATCATCAATGCCTAGCATGATACAAACATCAGCAATGCCAAACCCAATATTCTTGAAGAAGTTATTTTTACTCAAGGTTGTTGTTAAAAAAATGGGTATTTAGTTGTAGAATACTAACCGGTGCTTGAGTTGGAATTCTTTGTGACTGTTGCCCGATTAACGTTGCCATTTGAGCCTCCACACGTGCCACTGTTGCCTTCAACTGATCAACATTATCCTGTGTCTGTGTGGGCTCGGCCCCACTGGAAGAACATGTATGCGAACCGAAGACGCTGGTGGATATTGGTCCTAGCCCCATCCCACGCACATGACCAGGATGCTCGCGTTCCCTCAATTCGGAGAGAACTTGACACTGTAGCGTCAATGGATCGGCGGAAGAAGAAGAATGACATTTCCTCAATCTTCTTTCTGGCATCCTTCTGCAAAAGATACCAAAGACAAATTTAATTTTCAAAATTATTTTATTTATAAGATTAAATACCAAATTAAAATTAATTTAACAGCTTTTTATTTACCATAATATCGGCTGCCACGTCATCCCTAAATTTTCCATCCTTACCGGTGTGGGTAGTTTCAAAAAAAATCTACATTGCCGACCTTCTCTCCCTCATTTGATGCTTCCTATATAAAAGTAAGATCAGTTTTTAAAACAATAATAAAATACTTCAAATAAAATGAATTGGATGTCTTAGTCATAAAATTGAAATTTATTATCCCTATTGCTAATTGGGATAGATGTGTTTGTTACTATACCTCCCAAGTTCAACCAACTTAAATTTCGTTAGAGTAATTTTTCTGCAATGTTAAGATGTATATGAGTTGATGGGTTGGGTTTGGTTCAATCATGACAAACCTGAGATAACATACAGAGTGATCTTTGCAAAATTAACAATTTAACTTTAAAAAAAAACCCACAAAACCACCTCGTGTTATAAAGGTAGCGATTTGTGGATACTCAAAGAATATGCATCATCATTTATTGAACTATAATATAACTATAATAAAATGACTTCAAAAAAATTGAAGCGTAGTTTACCAGCTCTTCTCGAACTACCGCAAAGCTGGCGCTCCCAGTAGTGTGCTTCAATTTCAACATCTTTCGGCTTTTTATGCCGATGTCAGCCTTTCTCTATCAATGATTATAATTCGCAACATCAAAGAAAATATATCATCAATAAAATACAAAAGGATGGAAGTTGTGTTAGTATATACCTTTTCTGTATCACTTCTCCAAAAATTGACAAGAAATTGCCAATCTTGTGGTGTCACACTGACGGGAACCGCCCTCGCATTCTCAGTCTCGGTCCTCTCTGGCACATAGTACTTTCCTTTTAGGAAGCTCTTGTACTCCCTCCATTTTTTAGAGACCGATTTATCCAGCCATCCGTTAACAACGTCATGGTAAGAAAATTTCTGCTACAAAATAACAATAATCAGATATATATAACTGATATCGACATATACTGATCAACATTTCACACTGCTGGACAACCTCAACAGATTCCTCCTAATTATAACCCCATTTCTTTTCTTACCTTTCTTTCGGTGTTAAGAAAGCTAACTACTACCAGGAGAATTTAGTAGTTAGCTTTCTTAACTCCGAAAGAAAATTTAGTGCATATTCTATATATTTTCTTCATGCACTGCTGTAGATAAGTAAATTATACTGCAAACCAACACACAAGTATATGGTAAAATTATATTGGAAGTTAGTGACTTCATTTTAAGAAACTATAAGTTACATGTCAAATGATCTTGTAAGACATAACAATAATATCATTGTCATGAGGAAATGTATTTCATAAAAATAATATATGAACTGCACTTCATTAAGTTCATGGAAAGTGGATGATCACAAAGAGATTATTTCTACTTCATACTTCGTAAATTATGACAACATATAGTTATAGTGAAAAACATGAAAAAGTTATTGGGCGACCGACTCAAGTTCCACTACCAAGTAGGCCTCATTCATCAAATCAACTTTGGTTTTGTTTGGTATTCCTTGTGAATAAAAAAATTAAATGATTCAAAAGCACTGTAAAGAATGTTTACAATGCTTAGAATTGTAAAGAATATATAATGCTTTCGCCTATATTTACTTTCAAGGACTACGAGCATTTATCGAAAAATCAAAAGCAATTCTTGAAAGTGCAACAGGTCCCAAAACATTAGCGGATTTAAAGTACATTAAAAGAATACAACACAACGAGTTTTGTTCTTTTTTTTGTTACGACCACAATGAGTAAAAGATTGCGCAGTAAGATCCATAAGACTTTACTTGAGATTGTTGTGAAACAATAATATGACTTGAAAATGCTTCGAAGTAAAAATGCATTAACTTGAAAAAATTTGATCGACAGAAGTATCATTTTGAAATTCCAATGTACCGGACTCTTCAGCATGGTGGGAAAAATAACTTCGTGCACCACAAATCTACCTGGAACTTAAAACTATCTCGCAATCAAAATATGCTTTGTATACATAAAAATACCACAATATAGTTATAACATTTACAGTATCACTTAGGAAAGCAGAGGAGCATAACACAATTTAATTGGATAATAGAAATATTAAACTGAAGTGATAATAAAAACTATTGAAAATGTTTGTCATTCCCAATACCAGGGAGCAACAAGTGATCTTAACATGAATGAACATGAAATAAGTTAATAATCTAAAATATATACATAGAAACCAATTTAAATACACCGAGTTACAAAACAACCAAAATCTAATCGCACATACTAATCATTTATTATAGTATAGAGTGACAATAAACTTCACTGACTAGTTAATCGACAAAGTAGTCATACAAGATTGTGACTCTGAGTAAGGCCGTGACCTACATGAAGATCACCACAAAGAAGCAAGATAAAAGTAGAAATTCGAATCACATAATCATGGAAAACAGATTTGAGTTTAAGTACATATGACTCTGAGTTTAAGTATATGGTACCACTTCCTCGTAGTTATGTACCACTTCTCTGTTTTATAGATCTTTACTAGTCATTGCCATAAAAGGAAAAAAATGAAACAATAGTTCAACTTCACCACTGAGTTGTACCTCAGATGCTAAAAAGGTGGTATGGGAAACGGGAGATCTACGACATAGCTCTTTAATCAACAAAACAGAATACAATTTAACTTTAAGATTTTCAAATACTGATGTAGCTTTCTTCCCTTTTCAAGTTATAAACGTGCAGCATCATCCTATGGTGATATTCAACCAGGATACACATACACAGTGAACTTTGTTTTTGAGTTAAATATGTATGAACGTATGATGAACTTGGTATCACTATAGACATAATCTTGTTTCCTTGCATAATGCCCAGAACTCCGAACTTATCTAAGCTGTCATGCAGGATCATACAATATACCAGTATACTGCACAAATGGCAATATACTGGTAAATATACTGGCAATATACTATATGAGCAAAACCTACACAAACATAGTGTATCTAAGAAGCTTCCCATAAGGATAGATTGAAGGAAAGACCTTAGATGATTTAGGAATACCTTAATAACAGAGAACGCTTCCTCCTTGGTGGATTTTGAAATTTTTGACCAAGTCTCGTAGCATAAGGAAAGCAGCCGAGAATTTCTTGCTATTACCCCGCAAAATTTACCGAGCTTGCTCCCACCATTTCCAGTTGGCTGACCGAATTTGTTGTTGCTCACTAATATCTTCTCATCATTCTAGAGCTTCCATACCTCCTTCATCTTGGTCGGTCCTCTCCTCCTCACAGTGGTGGTCATTCTATCCTCACCGACGTCGACTGGAGTGTCATCTGTATGCGCCGCACCTCCACTTTCTCCTGTAGGGTGCTCAGTCGAAGGTCCCATGCTGGGAGGATCTACCAGCTCCTCCTGCCTACTCGTGACCACCTTCCTTTTTCTTCTAGCCATCTGTCACATGTTTACAGAACATTATAAAAACCAAAAAATAAATTTAAGGACATATACATGAAACAATGAATATTTAAGGAAATATACATGAAACAATGAATATTTAAGGAAATATACATGAAACAATAAATTGAGACGGGTCATTTAACATAAATTTATAAAAATCACAAATTATCACAATATACCAATAATTTGTAAATGATTGATGCTCAATTGAACTGATACAAAAAACAAGAAATATTTTAAGATACTATATAAACAAATATCGTCAAATATGTCACCCTCTTCTCCATCCGTACGTAGCCATGTAGGGCCACTACTATAATAGAAAATGTTTACATCAAATGTTGGAAACTCAGTAGCACTAAAATTATTCGTAACATCAGCGTCATCACCATCTGAATTGTCCCCCAATTGAAATAAATCTCTTGGTTGCATAGTTAGTGCCACGTATGATTTTGGCACTATTGGGTCTAGAATGTAGAAAACTTGGAGCCCTTGAGACGGAAACACAAATGGTTCATGGCTAATGTGTGTCCCAGTGTGAATTAGATGTGCAAAATTTACAATTGTAAAATCCAGCTTATCCACTTTCATGTTATTTATCCCTGGCCAATCTCCACGAAATAAGACTACTAGAAAATGTCAGTAATAATCCAAATCTATAATATCTGTGAGCACCCCATAATAGTCAACTTCTCCATCTACAAGATTCGTGTCATTTTTAGAGGCATAGCTTCTAGTTTCTGAAGTAACTACAATGTCACTATTTTGAGACTTCAAATTTTTTTCACGATCCTGAGTACGAAATTTGAATCTGTTGAATATGTATCCATTATATCTTTTAATCATTTTATGGGGACCTTTGGCAAGAATCTTTATTTCAGGTGTCATCTCATTATCACCGAACGAAGAAACCTAAAATTACAAAGTAAACCATATTAGTATAAAACTTAAACATTAAAAGATACAGTCATCCAAGCCACGGGATGGTGAATTACATGAGTTTCAAACCACTTGTGGAATTTTTCATTCATTAACTTATGTTGCTCATGTGGTTTCAATGTTTTTGGTCAGTGCCTTCATTTCATTATCCTGATAAATTCGCTGGAACAAAAATAAAACGAATGGACATTAAGAAATCTTTTACTACTTCCTAATTGTGAGCAATAAATTCATATTAATCCAAATTCAACTTACACTTGATATGGCTCACATGATGCACTATGATCCAACACATATCGATGTGCTTGTTCCCATATTAAGTCATCTAACTCAAATGCATCAATTTTTCTGAAAGTAGTGCCAGCGGTCTGGAAGAGATATTTAGCCCCTTTGAGGTTTGAAGTTTCTGAGTTTTTCCTTGGTCTATTAAGACATGTCTCCACACCATGGAGATACCGTGAACAGAAATTGGAGCACTCCTCTGAAAGATACCCTTTTGCAATTGAGCCTTCTGGATAAGCTTTATTTTTAACATAACCCTTAAGTCGGTAAAGGTACCTAAACAAGTATATCTGGATTACAAAACATATGGAGGAATAGCATAAAATAACTAAAAAAATTATTGGTTTAATGACGCAAGAAGAATTACCTCTCAATGGGATATATCCAATGGTAATGTACTGGTCCACCAAGTCTTGCTTCATCGGTAAGGTGGATTACTAAGTAAACCATTATAGTGAAGAATGGTGGGGGAAGTATCCTATCCATTTGACAAAGTGTCAAGGCAGCACGTTGTTCCAATTTTTCAATATCTTCAACACGTAGCACCCTAGAGCAAAGTCCTTTATATATGCTACATATATCTTTCAGGACAGAAGTGACTGGCTCACATATTGAAGATCTCAGAGTCACGGGAAGGATATCTTGCATCAATATATGGTAGTCGTGTGACTTTAGACCCTGCAGCTTCTTCTTCTTATAATTTACACATCTTGCTATATTAGATGAAAAGCCATCTGGGACTTTAAGTTGCTGTATAACTTTGCAAAATATCTCCAACTTTCTTTTTGACATTGAGTAGATTGCAGGAGGAAGTCGTACTCTGCCATTGGGTAATTCTTCAGGAAGCAACTCATGCCTTATGCCCAATTCTACTAAATCAAGGCGAGACTTAAGATTGTTCTTCGTCTTCCGATCATCCCCCATAATTGTTACTTTAATATTTTCACCTATATTTTTACCAAGATGCATCACATCTATGTTATGACGTATTAAGGTGTACTCCCAATACGGCAACTGGAAAAAAATACACTCAGCCGCATCACGTAAATCGGTGTTCTCCTGTTGTTCATTTCTTGCCCGCTTCTTAGATGCTTTAATTACTTCCGGATCCTTTGACAAAGTGAATTGATGTCCTTCTAGTCGCCTTAACACATCTGACCCAGACAAAGATCTTTAGCATGTCTCCACTCATTGGTACCATCAAATGTCGATGTTTCTTCTATAAAACTATGTGTGTCAGACAACCATCTCCTATGACCCATGTAGCAAAACTTTTTGCCTTTATACAACCACTTTGAATCCATTTTCTCAGCACAACATGGACCAGCATAGCATCCTTTCGTGCTATAACCAGATAATTAGCTTGCATATGCAGAAAAATCGTTTATTGTCCAAGTCAACGCAACTCGGAGACGAAAACTTTCTTTAGATGTTGCATCATAAGTTATAACACCCTCCCACAATTGAGATAATTCATCAATCAACGGTTGCAGCTACACATCTATATCATTTCCTGGGCTTTTTGGTCCAGGAATAATCATGGACAAAACGAATGATGATTGTTTCATGCACAACCAAGGGGGAAGATTATATGAAATTAATACAACGGGCCATATGCTGTAGGTGCTACTCATTTGCCTAAATGGGTTAAAACCATCACTGGCCAATCCTAGTCTCACATTCCGAGGATCTTCAGCAAAATCAGGATATCTTTCGTCAAAATTTTTCCAAGATGTAGAATCAGCCGGGTGCCTAAGAATCTCATTCTTCTTGCGACCTTCCGCATGCCATCTCATATCAGAAGATGCTTTAGAGGACATGAACAATCTTTTCAGTCAAGGAATCAAAGGAAAGTAATGCAGTATTTTTGCATGCTTCTTTCTCCTAACTGTTGAAACTGCCTTATCTGTTTGCTCATCTTCTCTTGGCGTTTGTATCCATTTTGAAGTACCGCATACTTCACATTCTTCGAGAGTCTTCTTATCCCTTCTAAATAACATACAATCATATAGGCATGCTGGTATCTTCTCGTACCCTAAATTAAAATACTTGAGAAATTTTTTATGGCATGGGATGAATTTGGGATTTGGATTTCAGGAAAAGCTTCATTCAACAATTCAAGAAGCAAGTTGAAGGACTTGGCAGATCATCCATTTAGATATTTAATCTGAAATAGTCTAAAAATAAATGAAAACTTTGAAAACTGAGTGCAATCACGATATGAGGGAGTATTTGCTTCTTTCAATAACTTATTAAAGGCTTCAAATTCTTTATTAATTTCTTCACCATGCATTTCTTCTCCCACCCCACCACCATGAATAAATGTTTCTGCTGACTCATCGCAAACTTGGTTGATTGGATTGTTTGTGGATTTGAAAGTTATGAAATCTCATACCATCTCGCTCTAAAGAGTGCATCTCATCGACAACACTTGGCTGACTTGTAAATAAAGATGTGTCTTCACGTACAACCGTACCATTGGAAACTGACTGAACAGACTCTCCAGGGCAAAACCAATTTGTATACTCCGGTAAAAAACCATTGCAAATCGCATGTGTCTCAACTACGTTACATGTTCTCAAACTACAATTTGAACACCGAACACATAGACACAAAATTAAGTTCGGGTTAGGAGAATTCCTATTTGCAAAGTTAATAAAATCTTTCACACCATCCCGATACTCCTCGGATAATCGTGACTTATTAATCCAACTTTAATCCATTTTTAAAAATATGATTCAATCTGAAAATTAAAAATCATAAATTAAAATGCATATTGCTTTTAGATTCTTTCTCCCAACAAAATATCTATACTACAAATTCATAAATATTTACTCTTCTATATATTTTGATACCCACTGGTGCAATTCTATATATTTACTATTCTGTTAATTTATTTTTGATGGTTTCATCATCTTTCACTGAAAAACAAGAGTAAAAGATATACTTTTGGTGTTAGGAAACATAAGAAAGCTCATGAATATCAAAACTGATATAATCTGACATAATTGAGTTGCAATTTCTCAGTGTAGAGTGAAGAATAACTTTACTAAACACTAATAATATAATAAACAAGATTGATAATCAGGGTGCCAACAAAGAAAGTTATATTTACTAGTTAGAACATCAATCTAATACTTTAACAGGTTGGAACTACCAAGAAAGAAAGTGCTAACACATTTTCCAGTGGTTTAATCTAATACTTAAATTGGTCTAAGTTGTCCAAAACTTAGTCCAATTTATTTTTGCACATATTATGTTAGTGAAGCAACAACAGTATTATTGGATCGAAAATTATTCAAAACTATTATTAAAATTCATGATTTCAATTCAAGATTTGTCCCGGGATGTAGCTAACTATCTTAATTAGTGTCAATCATGATTAGATTTTTATAACACATTTGTTGTAATAAAAGCTTATTGTAATCTTGACTTGGGCTAATTAGAAGGATCAAATAACCCTCCCTGTGTGTCCCTGAAAACAAATGTTTGAGAAGCAAAATCGAGTAGTTGTTATTTCTATAACAATACACAATTTAACCATGGCGCATCAAAAATTCAAAACTTAAGAAGATTGATTAATAAAAGCCCAGTTTTGGATTTGCAAGTCTTAAGACAATATGACAGGACTCTCATCCTACAAGGGAATGCCTCACCTTAAGTTTCTGATCTGAAGGATTAATAATGAATATATATATATATATATATATATATATATATATATATATTTGGATTAATAATACTTCTTAAAGAGAAGTTGTAGCTTCTACCTATATCGAATTAAATTCATCATGAATTTATGTAGGACAATGTTGTAAAATATCATGAAGGGCAGTGGCAAATTAAGTAGAAAGAAAGAAAGAAAGAAGTTTGACCTAATTAAATCGGTAGGCACTATGCAAAGGGATCTGTCTGTCTAGTTTGTATCATACCAGATAATAAACAAGATTGAATAATAACTATACCGAAATTATCATACAAGATAATAAACAAGATCGAATAATAACAATACCAAAATTAGACGATGGATAAGGGCGTTGGCAACGGCAAGGGCAAGGGCAAGGGCGGGCGGAAGAGATGGATAAGGGCAGTCAAAGAGCAATGTCAAGGGCAAGGGCAGCTAGCAATGGCAAGGGCAGCGGCGATGGGTAAGGGCAGTCGAAGGATGTGCGGCGAAGGAGGAGCGGCGAGGGTGGTGCGCGCGAGGGAGGTGTGCGCGAGGGAGGTAAGGCGGTGAGTGAGGAGGGAAGAGAGAAAAGTGGTTGGGTTTAGAGGGGGATTAGATTAGATGAGGCGGTGTGTGCTGAGCAGGAAGAAAGCGGAGATGAGGGTTTAGAAAGGGATTAGGGTAAAAAAATTGGGGGAAGTAAAAGGGGGGGCGGGGGTTTAGAGCGGGGTAGCTTTTCAGAACATAATTTACCCCCACCCTATAATGACGCGTGTATATACCCGCCACGATAGGTGATACATATATATAACGGCATTACTGTTTGAGTCTATAGCGGCGTTGTTGCCAAATGCCATTACAGAGAGTGTGTTTTTTATAAAATAAAATTCTCCTATACCTATAGCGGCGTGTTGTGGAAATGCCGGGAAAGATATGCTGCTAGAGGCCTAGCGGTTTGTAGTGTGATCAAGGGGTTGGAGGAGGATGCACTTAGGAAGGAGAGTCAGAAATCGGCGTCAACTTCTGTGAGTTGCTTGGAGGTGGATTGTACTTCCAATAGAAGGAAAATTGTATGTAGGAGTAAGGTCCGTGGCCACCGGTACAAAGGGATTTGGTATTGCATGAGAGATTGTTGTAATCGGTTGAGTCAGAGGGGTGCCAAATCCAATGCCGCTGAATCAGGTGATGGCTTAAACAATGCTTTTTTTTAAAGTTCCTTAGATGTGAATTTTGGTTGTTCTTTTGATTCAGTTAGTTCTTCTCAAGTTTGCTCCAAGAGGAAGACGATTTCGAATTACAAATTTGCATCATGTCGTTGTGTGAGAACAGATATTGATTAGATTTGTGAAGTAAGGGGTGAGAGAACAGTAGAGTTGAAGATGACAGACGAAAGGGAACACACACTAGAGGAGGGCATGTACAATCCTTTGATGAAACAAAGTCTTTTATACATGAGAACTCTGGAAATACGGGACTGCAGGTATACAGATCCAGGTGGAGTTCGATCAGTTTGGGAAAGTTATCGTAAGGTGATGAATGGTGAGAGGGAGATTGAGCTGAGTTAGCACAACCTCTACAAACTTTGTGGAAACAGAAAACCTCAACCAAGTGGTTTGAAGCTCATTGTTCCTAAAGCACTGTCAAGTTTGCCATCTCTAGGATCATCCGAACGAGACTGTGACATTCAAATATCTTCGGAGGTGAAGAGAGCCTTTGATGTAGGTGGAGTTCGTGTTGAAGGTGGCACCTTCATAATTACATCTACTGTAGTGTGCCCTTAAGGGGACATACAGAGTGAGAAAAACAGGTAGAGGTAGATTCAACTAGCAGAAGAATCCATGGAACCTAGTTTTTTGCTAGAGGAGAATGAAAGGAGTCTAGAATGTTTTAAATCACACAGGTGTGGATTCATAGTATGCAATCGAATGCGGAGATTATTGGGTTTATGTCTTGCATACTATGTTGGATACGAAGACGATGAGATGATGGAAGAATCGATACGACTGGAAACAGAATGGAAGCAAGAGGAAACAACAACAACAGTAGGAACATGAGGAGTTGCGGTCGACTGGACTTTGGATGGTCGACCGCCGACTGTAAAGGGTGTCCTACGAGGGGGACGGTTGACTGTGCGCGGTTGATGCAGACTTTGGGTGCGGGTCTTGGTGACTTTGTTGAAACCCGAACTTGCTCTTCAAGTTGGATCGTGTGGCTCTTATCGTAGGGTTATCTCTTGTAATATCCAAAGGCTAATGTATCAAGATATCAAACTAGGATTTCCGTAGATCTCTATATATTGTTGTTATTAGCCTCCATTGAAAGCCAAGAGAGAGAATACTTCATTGAAGGGAGCTTGAGAGTTTCTCCAATTGTAAACAACTTGTACTTGCTGGTGAGGCTTGAGAGAGGTTTGTGGTGAGAATTGTAATATTCTTGTATCATTTTTAGTTGAATAACAGGTCGGGTTTCTTCTCCCCCGAATTAAGACAAAAACCCCAACCGGGACAGACTTGTGTGTGCTTTGGTGTGTTTGGTATGATCTCATATGTGCTTTGTGGTTGCATTGATTGCATCGTATAACTCAACAAGATTATCGGAAGGAAAGAGTTCTGCTAATTTCCTAACAAGTGGTGTCTTTGTACCGCTTGTTTTCCAAACAAATGGTGGGATCCCCCCCATGGTTCTATTAATACAATTTTATCGAATATTAACAACCAATAGGAGTAATGATGTTCATGCGGTTTCTTCCAACATTCTGGGACATGAGACTCATTCTTGGAAGAAAAAAAGATAGAGTAATGCTTCATCCACTGCCAATTTTACTACCATTCTTTCCACTACCTTAGGTGACATACTCCTATTGGAGAGTTCCCCCACCTACTCTATTTGTCCCTACCTATTGAAGTGTGCCACCTAAAATAGTGAAGAGAAATGTAGTAAAATTGGTAGTGGATGTAGCATTACTCAAAAAGATATAACTCTATGTACAAGTAGAAGCAACTGCTACTCGATTTGATCCTCCCCAATCGGATGAAAGTAGTAGAGACAAAAGACCACATCAACCTCTGTGATGTGGCAAGACCTAAGATGTGGCATGGTGACCACTAACGTCTGTTCTGATCCTCCCTGTCCTCAAGCTCTGGCTCGTAGGTGGAAGTAGCAATTTCTGTGAATCTCCCATTGACCTTCTTCCTAGTCACTGTCCCTGCACATTGTTGACCAAAAATTGAAATTGTCAATGACTCAACATTGTCTATAATATTTGTAATGTGATGGAAACCATTCCATTACATCTAATATTTCCAAGTTATTAGGAATAAGAAAATACAAAATCTAGTAACATCTTTGATGCGGTTTATTTTTAGGAGGCATGTGGATGCACCAGGTGTGAGTTCTTACTCGATTTGTATTGGTGGAGGAAGCTCCGGTGCGGACGACCCTCAGCCGGGCGAACGGTATGGAAGTAGGCAGTAGTGAGGTGGAGGCTGGTACGCTTGGTTCGGATCAGGAGGCTCAGATCCGAGGTCTTGTGTACCTGCAGACAGTCTAGGAACACCGGAGTTGGTCCCGGTGGTAGACCCTCTGACGATCTAGTCAGCTACTGAGAGAGAGTAACAGTAACTAGGGTCGGTAGACAAGCTCCGAGGGTCGGCAGATGATCCTCTCGCTAGTTGGAAGAGCGAGGGGACATCGAGGTTTGTCGAGTTGGAGCTCGGTTTGTCGAGCATTAGGGGTCGGCAGACGAGCCCCTCGCTTTGCGGGATAAAGGAGGGTTTTGGGGCTCGCAATTCCATCCGAGCTCCGAGCCTCCTGTGAATTGGGGAGGGCTTCTGGTGCTCGCGGTGTCATCCGAGCTTCGGGCCCCCTTGAATAGAGGAGGGCTTCTGGTGCTCGCGGTGTCATCCGAGCTCGGAGCCCCCTTGAATATAGGAGGGCACTTGGGACTCGCGGTGTTATCCGAGCTCCGAGCCCCCTGTGAATAGAGGAGGGCTTCTGGTGCTCGCGGTGTCATCCGAGCTCCGAGCCCCCTTGAATAGAGGAGGGCGCTTGGGACTCGCAGTGTTATCCGAGCTCCGAGCCCCCTGTGAATAGGGGAGGTCTTCTGGTGCTCGCGGTGTCATCCGAGCTCCGAGCCCCCTTGAATAGAGGAGGGCTTCTGGTGTTCACGGTGTCATCCGAGCTCCGAGCCCCCTTGAATAGAGGAGGGCACTTGGGGCTCGCGGTGTCATCCGAGGTCCGAGCCCCCTCGAATAGAGGGGGGCTTCTGGTGCTCGCGGTGTCATTCGAGGTCCGAGCCCCCATACTCAATGCTTTTTGGGAGTAGAAGCATTGAAGACTGGCATTGATATCTGGTCTCTGAGCCTTCTGTGAAGTTTATGGCTGGCGATGCCATCCAAGCATCGACCCTTCTGTTAAATGGAAGAGGAAGTTGTGGCTCGCGATGTCATCCGAGCTCCGAGCCTTACGCATAATAGGGAGTTTGTGGCTCGCGATGCCATCCGAGCTTTGAACCTTCTGTAAAATAGAAGAGGAAGTTGGTGGCTTGCGATGCCATCCGAGCGTCGACCCTTCTGTAAAATAGAAGAGAAATTTATGGCTCGCGATGTCATCCGAGCTCCGAGCTTCATGCATAATAGGGAGGGAGTTTGTGGTTTGTGATGCCATCCGAGCGTCGACCCTTCTATAAAATAGAAGAGGAAGTTGTGGCTCGCGATGTCATCCGAGCTTTGAGCCTTACGCATAATAGGGAGTTTGTGGCTCGCGATGCCATCCGAGCGTCGAACCTTCTG
Organism: Hemerocallis citrina; assembly: GCA_017893485.1. Lineage (NCBI taxonomy): Eukaryota > Viridiplantae > Streptophyta > Magnoliopsida > Asparagales > Asphodelaceae > Hemerocallis > Hemerocallis citrina. The sequence goes on along the minus strand of CM030365.1, from coordinate 151,754,010 downwards.
TAAAATAGAAGAGGAAGTTGGTGGCTCGCGATGCCATCCGAGCGTCGAACATTCTGTAAAATAGAAGAGGAAGTTGGTGGCTCGCGATGCCATCCGAGCGCCGACCCTTCCGTAAAATAGAAGAGGAAGTTGTGGCTCGCGATGTCATCCGAGCTCCGAGCTTCATGCATATTAGGGAGGGATTTTGTGGCTCGCGATGCCATCCGAGCGTCGACCCTTCTGTAAAGTAGAAGAGAAAGTTATGGCTCGCGATGTCATCCGAGCTCCGACCCTTCTGCTAAATAGAAGAGGAAGTTGTGGCTCGCGATGTCATTCGAGCTTCGAGCTTCATGCATAATAGGGAGGGAGTTCGTGGCTCGCGATGCCATCCGAGCGTTGAACCTTCTGTAAAATAGAAGAGGAAGTTGGTGGCTCGCGACGCCATCCGAGCTCCGACCCTTCTGCTAAATAGAAGAGGAAGTTGTGGCTCGCGATGTCATCCGAGCTCTGAGCTTCACGCATAATAGAAGAGGAAGTTGGTGGCTCGCGACGCCATCCGAGCTCCGACACTTCTGCTAAATAGAAAAGGAAGTTGTGGCTCGCGATGTCATCCGAGCTCCAAGCTTCATGCATAATAGGGAGGGAGTTTGTGGCTCGCGATGCCATCCGAGCATCGACCCTTTTGTAAAGTAGAAGAGGAAGTTGTGGCTCGCGATGTCATCCGAGCTCCGACCCTTCTATTAAATAGAAGAGGAAGTTGTGGCTTGCGATATCATCCGAGCTCCGAGCTTCATGCATAATAGGGAGGGAGTTTGTGGCTCGCGATGCCATCCGAGCATCGACCCTTCTGTAAAATAGAAGAGGAAGTTGTGGCTCACGATGTCATCCGAGCTCCGACCCTTCTGCTAAATAGAAGAGGAAGTTGTGGCTCACATTGTCATCCGAGCTCCGAGCTTCATGCATAATAGGGAGGGAGTTTGTGGCTCGCGATGCCATCCGAGCGTCAACCCCTATTGACTTGTCGAAAAAGTCTGTTTGTTGGAAAAATGCCTGGGGGGTAGTTGGGTAATTTCATGCCCACTGCTGACGTCATGAGCACAAGAATCGAAGCGACGCCAAATCTTAGCGGCCGTTAGATCTTGATGATTTAAGATCTAATGGCCAGATATGATTGCGGAAATCGAGGAGTCGCTTTCTCCGCTATAAATCTCCCCCCTTCCCCACTTTTCTTTTCTTCATTTCTTTACTCTCACTTTCCAATTTCATAAGAACAGGGTCCCACTTGCTGTTGGCGAGATTTTTCGGTGATCGCGTGGTATATATCTCAGGTTAGTATTCTTTCTTAGTAATGTTGCGCTCTCAGTCCGGATCTGAGGCTAGTTCGTCGGGCCGCTCTGCGGAGGAATCAGAGTCAGAGATGTCTTCATCCCTTAGCAAATATATGGTTAAGGAGGAAGTCGTGACAGACCCCAGGTCGGATGGAGGTGATGATGTGGTCTTCGTAATGTCGCCATTGAGATCCCGAAGGCCGAGGAAGGAGCCCATGGACGAGGGCGAGGTGGTGGAAGAGGAAGAGGGGGATGTCGAGGATGACGAGGATGACGAGGATGAGGAGGACCAGGATGCCGAGGGTGATGAGGAGGGTGAGGAGGATTAGGATCCCGAGGGTCAGGGCACCGTTGATGATGATGAGGATGATGGAGATGAAGGGGATGGCGCTCAGGAAGGTGCTGGCGAAGGCACAACAAGAGGGGCAGTTGAGATAGGAGACGACATTTTACCTCTACCACCTTTGTCGACGCCGTCTCCCGAGAGGAAGGCTCGTACTCGTCGGAAGAAGAGGAAGTTAAGCTTTTCGGACAGTCCGCCTTCTCCTGATAAATATGCCCCTAGACCGGGGTTCAAATTTCCCCCAATCTCCTTTAAAAATCTGGGGTCAATCAGGATGTACCCCGACGATGTCAAAGATATCAACCCTCTTCCTCCTGTACTAGGCGAGGAGAGCCGGGTGAAGATTCGGATGGACAGCATTCCGTGTGTCTTGAAGACGGACTATCTTCATATCCTGAGGCCTGCCTACTTCATTCCTTAGGAGTTTGAAGTCTTTATCCCGAGCCCTAGCATCCGACCCACCACAACTCTTGCACTGGGCTATTGTATCTTTCCCGAGGATGCCTTTGTCTCGGGACTGAGGCTGCCGCTGCATCCCTTCGTCAAGAGGGTTTTAAATTGGGCGAAGCTAAGCCCGATGCAGTATGGCCCAAACTCCTGGAAGCACTTGATTTACTTCATTCTGAAGTGCCAAGAGAATGGCGTGAAGCCGAGGTTGACCTACTTCCGAGCCATCTTAGGGATCAGCTCGCTCGACAATGCGGAGGGAATATTTTACTTCTCGCCTAGGCCGCATAAAAAGGTGATGCACGGCCATCCGGATTTCATCAAAGGGTGGAAAGAAAAATACTTCGTGGTTCGGAGCGAGAATTCTTGGGGGATTCCGACCTCGTGGAATTTCTTCAAGCCGAACCACACACCTCTGAAGCGCAGTGACTTGACGGAAAAGGAGTGGAAGAGGGTTGAGAAAATTGTTGGGGGGCACAGCATAGCGTGGCCTCGAGTGACGGAGCTACACCTGGCCCGGGCCGGACTGAGCCACGCCGACCCTAGTATGTTTTCGTTCTGAATTTTTGCATCTTTCTACCTTCGTGTTAACGTTAGCCTCTCTTCTTTTATTTTTGCAGAGATGACTACCAAGCAGGTCGACGACAGGCGCGCCTTGCTAGCTGTCGTCGAGAAGGCGAGAGTGGAGAGGGCGAAGAAGGCGGAGTAGGAGAACCTAGCCGCTTAAGGTGGGGGATCCGGCAAGGGACCAACTCGGTAGCCGAGGAGCCTTCTCCCGCAAAGAAGGCCAAAAGGCATCAGCCCCATACACCGAGGGCTCCTCAGGATGCGAGGGGCAGTTCAGGCAGCAAGAAGACTGTAGAGGCCCCGGGGCAGAGGGTTCCCCCACCTCGGCCTACTGCCGAGCAGATGGTGGGGCAACAGGGGCTGCGGCCCTTCACCCTCAACTGGTCGATTGTTCAGGGGGACTCCCTGCTCGAGGGTCCTGTGGCCGTCGAGTTTGTCAGGAAGGCCACCACCGAGCGAGATCGGGTGGCACTGGCGACGTAGACGTCTGAACAGGCTTTCATGCGCTGGTCTCAGGTATCGATCTCGGTAAGTGCTGAGACTTTGTATTTGTATTTGGTTCGGATCGTGACGATGTTTTCTAACCTTTTCTCCTTCGGACAGGCGATGCTCCACCGGCAGCACTTCCAAAAGTGCTTGGAGAAGGAGGTCATTGTGGAGAGGAGGAACGTGGAGAAGTATCTCCGTGAGTTGAACAAGGTGACCGACGACCTGAAGGAGGCTCAGAACATGGCGGTCGTCCATGAGGCCCAGATGGCCTCAATCTTCGAGCATCACAAGAAGGACGTGGATCGCCTTAAGGAGAGGATCGAAGAGGAGGCGGTGAAGGGACGGAAGGCCTTGGAGAGGATGCAGGCTGCCTCAGCGGATACCCTGATCATGGCACAGGACGAGGCATACGACCGGGCCAAGGAGCATTTTCGGAGGATTTATTCGGAGCAGAATGTGAACCACCTCCACTATGGTTGGGAGCCGGACCTTCCGCCGACTCCCGGTGGCGAGGAGATGGGTGGCGACCAAGCTGACGAAGAGGTGCCACCACCCCCCCCCAAAGCATAGACTAGGTTTTTCTTTCTTTTTTGAATGTATGCCTCTTGCGGACTGGCCACCGCAGTTTTGTATCACGATCTTCGAAAGTAATGGAAGATAGTTTTTTGGCCGAGGCTTCGTAACTTGCACATTTTCTAGTTCTCCTTTGTGATTATTTGTTTTCTCTCGTCTTTTGATAGACGCACGAGGTCTTGGTTGCTGACCCTATTTTTGCCGAGGAATCCTTGGTCCGAGTCGGGAAGGAGGCCATGGAGGCAGCTCTGGCTCGCCAGCGAAAACAGGCTCGGGACCGAGCGGCCGCAGTCAATTACTTTTTGAACAAGTCTAGGGAGCTCAGTCTGGAGGTGGCCCGTCTGAAGAAAACCATAGCCAATCGGGACTTGTAGGTAATCGAGACGGACTGGTCCATCTCGGATGCCTCGAGTGGGCAGTTGGCTTCGGAGTCTTTCCTTTGTGAGGCAATTGTTGAGAAAGAGCTGGAGATCCGCAGGTTGATGCTGGTGTTGGGCACGGGTTTGATCGAGGAGGCGAGCAACTCGACCTCGGAGCGGTCTTCGACATTTTTATTGGAGGGTGCCCAGCCTGAAGATGCGGGAAGCTCGGTGGCAGGGGTCTCTTCCCTGGTTGGTCCGGCCGAGTGTGAGAGGAGCCCTGAAGGGAGCGCCGAATTCGAGTTTTAAGCCAGATGTAAGTGAGTTGTAAGCTGTGCATTGTCTTTGTACCGATGTTCATTGAGTTGTAAGCGATGAGTATAATAAGAACATTCGATTTTCTGAACCCTGATAGTCTTATTGGGCGAGTATGGTTGCCGAACTCAGCACATAGGGGGTCGCCGCCGAGGTGACCTCGTGCAGCGGGTGCCTACGCAGTGGTGTTGATCCTTTCGATAGTCATTAATGACGATGTTTCGCCTCCCAATAAGAATTAATGGCGACGTTTTGCATTCCGCCGTTTGGGATTCCCAGACGCAATAACTGCGCATCTCAGGGGCTATATAACCCCCACTCCCCCTTGCTGGTTATCAAGAAGTAAGTGTGTCTGATCTCACTTAACTTGGGTGCCTGCCGAAGGTGGGCGCCCCAAAATTAAAATTTCTTCGAGGGCTCCAGATTGGAGGTTCACCAATCACTCTCGAACAATTCGGGGTTTTGGTCTGGGCCGTAAGACCCCGGGTTGGTCATTGGTGAGTGGTTGGCCGAACAATTGGTTAGGGGGGTAGGAGAGAGCCGAGGGTCGGTGGCTCCCCTGCCGTCCTAGAACAGTTCGGAGTTTTGGCTTGCAAAAGCTGCAAACCCTGAGTTGTTCGTGGGCGAGAGGAGGGTCAACCAATCGACCTGAGGCTCGAGGCGTCTGCCAAAGGCGAACGCTCTAAACCTTAATGAAAATTTTGCTGAAGTAGTCGTGGCTGAAGGCCATCGCTGAGCATAATGGTGAGGTACTTTGAAGAAAGCCTCGGCCTTGCTCGGGGTCGACGACGAGCCCCCACACTTGTTCTCAGGAAGACGGTACGGGCGTGGCTGGCGGTTGCCACCGTGCGCATGGTTTGATCAGCTTGAAGAAGCTTCAACCTATGCCAGGGGCAGATGCCGAGCCCCCACACTGGGGAAAAAGCTGGTAATGGGCATGGCTGAAGGTCGTCACCGAGCATAATGGTCGAGGTGCTTTGAAGAAAGCCTCGGCCATGCTCGGGGTCGACGTTGACCCCCACACTTGTTCTCAAGAAGATGGTACGGGCGTGGCTGGCAGTTGCCGCCGTGCGCATGGGTTGATCAGTTTGAAGAAGCCCCAACCTATGCCAGGGGCAGATACTGAGCCCCTACACCAGGGAGAAAGCCGGTAATGGGCATGGCTGAAGGTCGTCGCCGAGCGTGATGGTCGAGGTGCTTTGAAGAAAGCTTTCGGCCTTGCTCGGGGTCGACGTCGAGCCCCCACTCTTGTTCTCAGGAAGACGGTACGGGCGTGGCTGGCGGTTGCCTGCCATACGCATGGGTTGATCAGCTTGAAGAAGCCCCAACCTATGTCAGGGACAGATGCCGAGCCCCCATACCGGAGAGAAAGCCGGTAATGGGCATGGCCGAAGGTCGTCGCCGAGCGTGATGGTCGAGGTGCTTTGAAGAAAGCCTCGGCCTTACTCGGGGTCGATGTCGAGCCCCCACACTTGTTCTCAGGAAGACGGTACGGGCGTGGCTGGCAGTTGTCGCCGTGAGCATGGGTTGATTAGTTTGAAGAAGCCCCAACCATGCCAGGGGCAGATGTTAAGCCCCCACACCGGGGAGAAAGCCGATAATGGGTGTGGCTGAAGGTCGTCGCCGAGCATAATGGTCGAGGTGCTTTGAAGAAAGCCTTGGCCGTGCTCGGGGTCAACGTCGAGCCCCCACACTTGTTGTAACGCCCTGAATTCCAAATACACTGAATTCGAGATGTTCTACAGGATCTTTTCACTTTCTTTAGTACAATTTTATAAGGAAATTTAAACTTTTCATCTTACATCAGAGTTTACATCAATATTACACTTTTCATTTGCACAGCGGAAGTAAAATACAACAACTAAATGAATGTAGAACAACATGGTACAATCTTTCTGCATCCATTCCTCTTTAACATGTCATTTACCTGCATATAAGACTGTGGGTACGTCAGTTTATTCAACCGACGAACATTATACACGGCCATCCTCTCTATGCCGGAAATAGTATAACTCAACTTTCCATATTTAGCAAACACAAACTTGTCACATTTCAAACTAAAGGGACTACCCTATTGATGTCGTGTTGTGATTGTGCACTTAGTCCTTAATGCATTTGTTTATATTACATGACACTAATGCACACTTGTTCGGATTCTATGCATCCCATACTACATAGGTCCGAGGGCAAGCCCTTAATCGTTCTTCATCTTATAGGGTTCAATCCCTCGTTATGTCTTAATCTACTACTGTAACTACGGTAGTGTCTTAGATGTCCTACGATCTATGAGCCCATGTCCAGGCAGCCTGGAGGGGAATCCCACGCACTGACACGATGCATCGAGCAGGCAACCTATGGACAATTCAGCCTCTGCCATGGAACAATGGCACCACCCATAGCCACTCGAACATCCCACGAGCGTCGTCACCGGGACGATAATTCTGGAGTAGCGCCCACGCCATGTCTTGACGCATCAAGCAAGCATCCTGTGGATCGCTCTCACACCGCTATCCGATGGCCCCCATACTCATGTTTTTCTTCTACTTTCATCACGTCTTCACTATGTGCTAATCCTTAGTTTTATTAAAAATCATGAACAAAAATTTAATCTCTAGAGTTAGCCTCTCCACTAACCGGACTTATTCATTCATTTCAACATGATCAACCTTGGTCTAATTTCATTTCATTTCATTTCATTTCTCAATGCCGGGGGAGACTTAGCTACTCTATTTCAATTTTCATTTCACAATCTTCAACTTATAAATTTTCCATGTTGAGTTCTCATACTCACATGTATATTCTCTTTTCAATTCATGATTCCCAATTTATTCACAAATCCATAACTGTACATGACTTTCATGCACTTTATCAATTGTCACATCAAATCAAATTTCACATTCTTAACAAATATGCATACTTCATATTGTTTCACAAATGAGAAAATAAATTGCATTGTATCACACAACAAGTTTCTTTTACCAAATCACTTTCTAATACATCATTATTATTTATTCTTATAAGCTATACTTTTTCACAAATACATAATCTAGAACCATAGTTCTATTTATGCATTTTTCTCACAAACCATAGTGTATTTCATTCAAATAATGCCCAAATCACTCTTATAAAATTCATTACATTTTTATGAGAATAACCATATTTTTTTCACAATTTTTGGACATCTAGAAACCCCAAAAAAAAAATATTTTTTATATATGCCAAAGGTAGGAATCGAACCCAGGCACACGGGAAACAAGGCCAAGAGCACCCGCCACTAGGCCGATCTGTGCTAGCGCTATAAAGAAGGGCGAAAATTGTATTTATTACTCTCGGGTCGGAAGTTATATGCTCACACAAAAATTGTGGAATATATATGCGACTACAGGGGTTCGAACCAGTCACCCCCGAGAACACAACCACACGCAGTGACCGCCTGAGCTACATGCTCAGGTTGTCATAGTACAGTTTAAAAATTCTTTTGAAATCAATTACCACTGTTGATAAAAAAACATCTCGATGTTCAACTAAACTTTGTTTCATATTGCTGTTGTAGAAATTACTGAAAAACTCCAGATCAACTTTCCTTCACATGATTTTCATATCAGTATGATTAAAATAATTTTTGTACTAATAAAAATATATTTTTCACACAAATCAATGAATTATTCATTAAAACTACTATATTTTTTCATTTTCGACATTGCTTAACAATTGGTCTTCTAATCTTTTTATTCACAATTTTCTTATATTAATTTACTGTTATTAACCTTTTATTCAACATACCCATATATTTTGAATTTATCCATACCCATACCAACATAAAGGTCTATTTAGTACATGAATAGGTAAAACTCAAACTACTAACTTTATGAGTAGTTTTTTGATGATAACAAAGTAGTTTCATTAATCAATCTATGTCACAATGTATATAATCACTTATCAATTTGCATAATCACATCTCAATCATTCAAGAAAGTCACTCTTTTCAAATTAAAGTGTGCTCTTTCTTAATCAATTACATGCTTCAATTTTACAATTAACAAGCGTTCTTATTGGAAATTTTCATGCATCATGTCTCAATATCATACTAGCAACATTCTTAAGGGAATTTAACCACCATCATTCATTCATGCTAATAATCATGGAGAATTCTACACACAATTTAATTTAATACTAGAATCACATACAAGTTAATCACAACATTTCAATCAATTCATAAACTAACTTCTCAATTAAAGTGTGTTCTTATTAGTATTTTTCATGCATCGTTTTGATGGTTAAATCTAGCATGGATCCCTATATTAGAAATATGAAAGGTTACCCACAACTTAGTTTAACAATAGAACTACATGCAAGTTGTTCATTAACATACCAATCAATTTATGAACTAACTTTCCATTAAAATGTATTCTTACTAATAATTTCCATGCAACTTTTGCTAATTAAATCTAGCATATATTCCTATGTTAGAAATAAGGAAAATTCTACCCACCTTGTATGGAGAGAAAACAACACAATAGCAACAAAGTCCTTGCGAATGAATGCACCTCCTCCTAGACGATGCGCGCACAAGATCCACGAACACCAAGCAAACCGAATGCTTCTCCTAGTGATGCCGGCCTCTCCTCCTTGGAAAATGCAAGCAATCCCACACAACTCTCCCTCTTTTTTTTAACTCACACTATTACCAAAATAAGACTATAATTTAGAAAGATATAATTGCATATGAATATAGCCATGGGAGGGGGGTATTTATACTAGAAATTAAGTGAAATGGATGGCTAGGATTGACTAGTTGGTTGTAGGATGGAATGCCAAGATTAGAATAGGAGTTATAAAAACTACCCACAACTATACAACCACCTCCATGAACACCACTCAACCATTTGAAAATCCCTCCAAAAAGAATGCAAACCGGCCATGGAAAAGTGTGCATTGCACGTGTACGTGTAGTGCACGTGCATGCAACTAGGACCAAATTTGTACATTTTAATTTTGTACAAAAATAAAATAGTATTAAAATAGTCTTCTACATGACAAGTTTAAATTAAAAATGGTTAATCCATGGGCTTTATTTTGGGCCAAAATAGTTATTAAAAATAAAATAAATAAAATACATTTTGGGCTTTTTAAGAAAAATGCCTTTTAATTAAATTAAAATAAGGCTTTCTATTTGTTTAAAGAAAGGCTTTTGCACAAAATAATTTGAGAACACATATTTAAATATTTATACACATCATAATAAAATAATTATAAGGTTTAATTCAACCAAAATATTGCACGTGCACACTACGTGCAAAATAAAAATAATTTTTCATTAATTGAAAAATCAGGGTATTACAGCACTCCCTCCTTAGAATAGTTCCGTCCCCGGAACTACAATCAAGAGCGAGGAAAACAAAATAATAAAAAAATATACAACACTCAAACAAGAACAAAAGATACAAAGATACAAAAATACAATCAAGCAAAAAGCTCAGGATAGTCCTTTAACATCCTCTCCTCAGACTCCCAAGTAGCCTCTTCAACCAAGTGGTTTCTCCAGACTCCCAAGTAGCCTCTTCAACCAAGTCTTTCAACATCCTTTTCTGGCTCGCGATGCTATCCGAGCGTCGAGTCTGAAACATGTTTTTTAATGTGAATCAATACGAAGCCATAAACATGTTTTAAGAAAGCTAGCATATTTACAACATATCCGAACTTTTACAAAAAAGAGGCACGACGTCCCGATTACATTCTTCATAATTTACATGAGATGGAGGCTAGTCCTCTCCTCCTAGGAACTTGATGAGGTGCTCCACATTCCTGGGCCTCTTGATGGCCTTGCCTTCTGAGTTGGTTAGGCGGTATGTTCCCGGACTCACAACCTCAGATACTTTGTATGGACCCTCCCAGTTTGGGGCCAATTTCCTTTTCTGGATACAGCCAACTTTCGGTGGACGAGATCTCCGAGTTTGATGTCGGTGGGATGCACCTTCTTGTTGTAGAACTTTTCAATCATTTGTTGGTAGATGCTCCTTTTGATGGCGGACTTCTCCCTGACCTCGTCTATGAGGTCCAGGTCGGCTCGCAACTGTGCATAGTTGCTTGCTTCGTCGAAAGCCATGATCCGGGGCAAAGGGATCCCAATTCCTAGTGGAATGACGGCCTCTGCGCCGTATGTCAGATTGAATGGTGACTCCCCCGTGGGGATTCTCTTTGTCGTCCGGTAGGCCCAGAGAACGCTTGGCAGCTCATCAACCCATAACCCCTTGGCAGAGTTATGAGTCATTTCTTGAGGCCGTCGAGAATTTGGCAGTTCCCGTTCTCGGCTTGACCGTTTGACTGGGGATGGCATACCGAGGAGAAGCGCTGCCGGATCCCGAGATCGTCGCAGAACTTTCGAAAATGCTTACTCGCAAACTGAGTCCCATTGTCCGTGATGAGCACCTGTGGGATCCCGAACCGACAAACGATGTGTTTCCAGAAAAACTGTTGGGTCTGTTGCTCGCTGATCGTTGCTAATGGCTCTGCCTCGATCCACTTCATGAAGTAGTCGATCGCCACTATGAGAAACTTCCTTTGTCCCGTTGCCTTTGGAAATGGGCCTACCAGATCCATCCCCCACATTGCAAAGGGGATTGGACTGGCCATGGAATGGAGATTTGCTTGCGGAGCCCTCCTCACGGGGGAGAACCGTCGACAGGGACCGCACTTCTTCACAAGGGCGAGGGCGTCTTGCAGCATAGTGGGCCATTACTAGTGATTCAAAGCCTTTTGCACTAGCGAGCGGCTTCCCATATGGCATCCGCCGATCCCCTCGTGTAGCTTCTTAAGGGCATACTTTGCTTCATCAGGGGTCAGGCAGCGGAGGTAGGATCCGCCATCCGTTATTGTGTAGGACCTTTTGAAAAGGGCTGCGACGATTATGGCGAACCTTTCTGAACGGACCCTGACCTACCTTGCTTCGGCCCGATCTTCGGGGAGCTCTCCCTTGATTAGAAATTTCTTAATAAGAGTGGTCCAGTCATCGGGAGGAGTTTCGTCTTCAACGCATAGAGCCTCAGGGAATTCTGTGCTCGGCTTCAGCAGGACTTCAATCAGGATGGTTCGGTCGAGGCCTTCAAAGGATGAGGAAGCTAACTTTGACAGGGCATCGGCCTGGGCATTCTGCTCCCTGGGGATCCTTAAGATGGCCGACACGTCGAAGGATGCTAATAGCCGTTGGACCACCGCCAGGTACCTGATCATCCGATCATCACGGGCCTTGTACTCTCCCGTGATCTGGTTGACCACAAGCTGAGAGTCACTAAAGGCCCTAATCTGTCTGGCACCGGCCTGATGAGCCAGGGTGAGCCCAGCGATCATGGCCTCGTACTCAGCCTCGTTGTTAGAGACCAGAAAGTTAAGGCGAAGGCAGTATTAAAGGAGGAAGCCATCTGGACCTGCAGAATGATGCCCGCACCACTCCCCGCTTCGCAAAAGGAACCATCGACATAAACTTTCCACGACTGGTCGGCTTTCTCGCTTGTCGGTTGCTCGGAGATGGTGCATTCTGTGATAAACTCGGCGAGGACCTGCCCTTTTATGGCTATCCTCAGTTGATAAACGCTGTCGTATTGACTGAGTTCGATCGACCATTTGACTAGTCGTCCCGAGCTCTCAGGCTTATAGAGCACAGACTTTAGTGGTTGGTCCGTAAGCACCTGGACGGAATGTGCCTGAAAATATAGGCGGAGCTTCCGTGCGGTCATGACCAGGGCATATGTTATTTTCTCCATCCCGGAATATCTGGTCTTGGCATCGAGCAGGACCTTGCTCACATAGTACAGAGGCTTTTGGACTCCTTCCTCTTCTCGAACGAGGATGGCGCTGAGCACGGTCTCCGAAGCCGAAAGATAGAGCCAGAGTGGCTCACCTGTTTCGGGCTTGCTGAGGAGAGGAGGGTTGGCGAGGTACTCCTTCAATTGGACGAACGCTTCTTGCTGCTGAGTACCCCATTTGAACCCTCCGGTTCCGCGCAGTGCCTTAAAGAACGGAAGGGACTTCTCTCCGGATTTGGAGAGGAAACGGCCGATGGCCGCCAGTCTTCCCGTCAGTCTCTGGACTTCTTTGATGTTCCTGGGAGGGGCCATGTCTATTATGGCCTGGATTTTTTCGAGGTTCGCCTCGATGCCACGCTGGCTGACGATGAACCCGAGGAACTTTCCCGAGGAGATGCCAAATGCACACTTCGCCGAATTGAGCCTCATGTTGTGGGTTCGAAGGACCTCAAAGGCCTCTTTCAGGTTGGCGACGTGATCCCTTCCCCACTTGCTTTTGACGAGCATGTCGTCGACATACACTTCCATATTACACCCAATTTGATTCTTGAAGACTCAGTTAACGAGTCTCTGATAAGTAGCACCGGCATTCTTCATCTCGAAGGACATGACCCAGTAACAATAAAGCCCTTGGTCCGTAACAAAGGACGTCTTGGCTATATCGGGAGGGAACATCCAGATCTGGTTATAGCCTGAGAAGGCATCCATGAAGGATAGGAGCTCGTGACTCGATGTGGCATCGATAAGAGCATCGATGTTGGGGAGAGGGAAGGATCCTTGAGGCATGCCTTGTTGAGGTCGGTAAAATATATGCAGATCCTCCATCTCCCGCTCGCCTTCTTGACCATAACGACATTCGCCAGCCACTCAGGGTAGCTGACCTCTTGTATGAAGCATGCAGACAGGAGCTTGTCCACTTCCGCATTTACCGCCTGTTGTTGCTCCGGAGCAAACTTGCGTCGCTTTCGGACAACCGGCTTCGACCCGGGGATCACGCTGAGTTTGTACATGATGAGATCCTTGGAGATATCGGGCATATCAGAAGGCTTCCATGCGAAGAGGTCGACATTGCGGCGAATGCAGTCAATCAGGGCGGACTTGAGGTTGGGAGCAAGGGAGCAGCTCACTCGGAAGCAGCTTGATGCATCCTCTGTTTCGAACAGGACATCTTCTAGCTCGTCTGCCGGTTCTGGTTCCGGTTGGGTTCTCTCGGGCTGCAGCTCGACGGCATCGAGGGGAAATACCCCGCCTCCGATCGCCGTCATGTAGCACGATCGTACTGCTTTTTGGTTTCCTCAGACAATTCCGACACCAGTGTTTGTAGGAAACTTCATCTTCTGGTGGTAGGCCGAGAGAACTGCCTGAAGGCAGTAGAGCCTGGGACGGCCGAGTATGGTGTTGTAAGCTGCCTTGACGTTGACAACCATGAAGTCCATTGACTTGGTCCTTCGGTGTGGGGTCGTACCAGCTGTTACGTCTAAAGTGACGATCCCCTCTATTGGCACCGGGACGCCGGAGAATCCATGCAAAGTGTATCCGGCTGGTTTTAGCTTATCTCGGGAGAGTTTCAAGGTCTCGAAGGCTTCTAGGAAAAGGATGTTCACCGAACTTCCGTTTTCAACGAGGATGCGCTGGACCTCGAAATTTGCCATGCTGCGGCTAACAACGAGTGCATCACAGTGCGGGAGCCGAACTCCTTCCAGGTCTTCCCCCGAAAAGGAGACAGGGAGTTACTGGACCTGGAAGGAGAGGGGGCCCTGGACAGCGTTGACATCCCGGACGAACGCCTTTCGGGGAGCATTGGACTCCCCTTCCATTGGCCCACCGTGGACGCAATGTATGATGGCCTGACCCTCGGGCTCTTCAGGCTCCTGGTCCAGCTCGGGGCGCAGTCTGGGTGCTCGAGGAGGAAGGGAACCCCTCCTGTTCCTTGTATCCCTCTGGTCCCGAGCATCTTCCCATTTGAACTCCCGAAGGTGCCCTCGTTGGATAAGGGCTTCGATCTCGTCCATCAGGACACGGCAATGATCCGTGTCGTGCCCATTGTCCCGATGGAAGCGGCAGTAGAACCACTGATCCCTCTTCTTACTGTTGTTGTTGTTTGGCCCCCCCGGAGGGGGGGGGGGGAGAATTGCACGAGGTCCCTGTCTTCGATTGCTAAGAGAATGGTTGACACGTTCTGCATCAGCGGAGTGTATCTCTCGAAGCGAGGGACCGGAAAAACCCTTTTGGTGGCGCCCCCGTCCCTTGGAACTTTCTTTGCTGGCTCGACCTCGTCGGCCTTGCGCTTTCCCTTCCCGGGGATTTCTTTCGAGTCCTCTGGATTCAAGGCCTCCTTAACTCGGATGTACTTTTCGACCCGATTGAGGAGGTCGGGGAAATCTATCGAGGGCCTCTTCGCCAAGGAGGCCTTCAGCTGTCCATGACGGACGTTGTGCCGGAATGCTACCGAGGCGACCCCTGGGTCGAGGGAGGAGACCGACCGTGCCTCGGCGGTGAACCTTCGGACGAACACCCGGAGCGACTCCCCTTCCTTCTACCGGAGGCCGAGTAGGGACGCACTTGTCCTCTCGGCCTTTCGGCTAGTTACAAAGTGGGCAAGAAAGTTGCCCTCCATTTGGTCAAAAGAATAGATGAAGCCGGGGGCGAGCTTGGAGAACCATTCCCGAGATGGACCCCGGAGGGTGGCGGGGAAGGTACGGCACAGGAGAGGATCCGATGCGCTGTGAATCATCATGAGGGTTTTGAAGCTCTCCATGTGATCAGCCGGATCGCCCTCCCCTGTCATAAGTCCTGAATTGAGGTAGGCGGAAGTTCCGGGGTATTTCCGCCTGCAAGATGGTGGTGAAGAACGGAGGTCGGATGGGCCTGTATCTGTGGGCCGGCCTAGGGCTGCCTTCGCCGAAGTGGTCAAGGCGGTCTTCCATTTCTTGGAGGCGCTTCAAGATGTCATCGTCATACTCCGACTGGAGTGTCGGGATGCGAGACACGCTGGCCTCGGCATCCGAACGGGAGCGAGAGCGAGAGAGGCAGATGCTGTCATCGACGGGGGTTCCCCGGATGGCCTCCATGATTTCTTTTCTGAAGTCTTGGAACTCCTGGTGGGTTACCGAGGCTCGCTCGGCCCAATTTTGTTGAGCCGGTGGGCGCCGGTTGACGCGGCTGAAAGCTGGCCCTCGCCCTTGGGACAGAGGTTTGGGATGGTTCGGGGCCGAGTTGGAAGCGGCCCCTCCCCTAGACCGGCTGGCCTGCCGGTTCTGGATTACCCCTCGTAGGTCGGGCTGGACTGGTCGGGAGGCCCCCGGTTGGTGTCCGTGACTGACCCCTGGGTTGTTGGATCCATGAGCGTCGGCGGTGGCACCCTGAGGGGTCGCGTCCTGCCGACGCACAGAGGTAACGGCTTTCTTGGCCTTGGGCGCCATGCGAGGTCGGGCAGATGGGGTACCGTTGATGGCTAGACTCGGGTCGGCGAATGCACTAGGCGTTTCCCACAGACGGCGCCAATCTGATGCGGTTTATTTTTGGGAGGCGTGTGGATGCACCAGGTGTGAGTTCTTACTCGATTTGTATTGGTGGAGGAAGCTCCGGTGCGGACGATCCTCAGCCGGGCGAACGGTACGGAAGTAGGCGGTAGTGAGGTGGAGGCTGGTACGCTCGGTTCGGATCAGGAGGCTCGGATCCGAGGTCTTGTGTACCTGCAGACGGTCTAGGAACACCAGGGTTAGTCCCGGTGGCAGACCCTCCGACGATCTAGTCAGCTACTGAGAGAGAGAGAAACAGTGGAAAAGATTGATTACCTGGATAAAGAGTAGGGGGTCTGGTATTTATAGGAGAAGCCAGCCGGGTCTAGACCCGTTTGGGGCCGGGTCTGGATCCGGTTGCCCGTGGGCCTGAAGCGATGGAAGCCTGGGCGGTTTCCAAGCTGACGTGACAGAGGCCCTGGGCGGTTTCCAGGCTGACGTGACAGAGGTTCGGACGGTTTTCTGATGCTGACGTGGCGGATCCGGATGATCCAGCGATGCACATTTTCTGAGCGGATCCTGTGGCCCAGAAGGGGCCACGTCATCCGATCCATATCAATCTCCTTGTTTGAATACTTCTTGTTCGAAGGTAAATTAATACATGCAGAAGAGATAATAGAAGTTAGAAACTTGATGAGACGTAGTCGAACACATGCATGCTGCCAACTTTCTAACGAATGGTTCTAAAGCTGTCATAATGTTGCTTTTATAACGTGCTAATCAAGAATTAATTGCTAAAAAATAAGTACAATTATAAAGAGAAGGTCTCATCAAATAATACTAATGAAGTAATAAACAAGAGAAGGTCAAAGTAAAGACATTGGTTAGGCCGTTAGGGTGTCCACAACAAGGCAAGTAAACTAGAAGCATGTGCACATTACGTATGATTGAGTACTATGTCAAGAATAAGGAGCTAAATAGAGAATGGATTGTGATTAATTCAACAAGTTGTAACAGATGATAAATCCTTTTCTAAACCTAAACATGTGGAAGTGGAACCAAGTGGAGGAAACGAAGACCAGAAGTTTCAAGAGAAAACCTACAAGCATCAATTTCATAATGATCAAATCATCATCTTCATAAAGTATACATATCATGCTGTTCTAATTGTTTAGGAGATTTGGTTCAAATTAGTGTATATTATTAATTTGTTTCGCTTGAAGTACTTATATATGTTTCAGGCACTTCACCTCGTTCGTTAATTACGCGTTTGCTAGAATACAAGTGTAATTCATTTAACCCTTCTTAAGATTTCAAAATTTTAGTGTAGTAAAAGGATTTTTTTATATAGGATCATAGCAATCTATGTTTCAGTCCTGTTGGGTGTACTTCAAAAATTTCTATACCACTACACAGTCAGGTCTCGTTCTACAATTTATTGAACATTTGGTCTTGTTCTATTGGCCAGTTTAATATAACTGTATGGTGTAAATTTAGATTTAGTGTATGAGGAGGGTATTTCATACCCATAAAATTTAATTTGAAGTTACTTTAATATTGCCTATGTGGATTGTCTATGCCACAATTATTTTATGTATTAACTTTGATTTCCTGTAAGAATTTGGAAGCTGACTATGAAAAAGATGAACTTACAATGTTTTTTTTCTTTTTCTTTCTTCTAACAAGGTAAATGACCTACTTAGAAGCAATCTTTATCTTAGAATTACAGTGCAAGGTAATTGATAAAAAATAATTTTACTGAAATCCTAGCTTCAATCAGTGCAGTTAATTCATGACAAAACCAGTGGCATATATCTCACTTGTTTTAAAGGAGACCTGCTAGTATGGGTGGCAAGAGGTCAGGATTTTAACTTTTGTATGTCACCTTAAGTTTGTTTATAAATAGACTTGACCCTTCAACCACTTGAGATTAATTGTTGTTTAGCTGCTGCTGCCAACCTGCATATATATGTTTCAGTTGTATTATTTCAAAGCTGATCAATATTCCATAAATAGAAAAATAGTGTTGTAGCAATGAGCAGTTCATCACTAGAGTTTTGTCTCAACAGTTAAAAATTTAAATTAGCCTATATAGGCATGATTTGGTCAGATATTAATATAACAGCAAATAGATGAAGGAATACATCATGATCAAACATATTAATTATCATGAAATCAATCTGTTCATGTATTAAATCATTTGTGTGCAATGATAGGTAAGGCTAGCTATAAATATTGTGTCATATTGCAAACATTTCCCTCAAATTCATTCAAAATTTATCTTCATAGTAATTGCCTGAGATATATATCTTTCCTCGTGATAATGAAACATGAACTCTTTTATTGTGAAAGGAGAAATCCCCACCCTGACTGCTTACCAGTTTGAAGAAAAAATGTTACAAATGTGAATATGAACTAACGGAAAACTGCTTACTGTAATCAGTTTATCATTCCTAATTCCATATTGAATTTCCTCCTGCTGTCAGTTTCTATTATAAAAAAAAGTCAAAAATAAAGACAGTTTACTCAGATACTAAATATTTTTTATAATTGCTAAGGATTAAAATGAAAAGGAAAAAAAATAAAATCTAACAAAGAATCTTAGATTTTTTAACTGAGACTTTTCGATAATTTCTGATTTCCACCATTCATCAATTAAAAGGACATCCAGACAGAGTTCAACACTAACTGCTGTATAAAAAATGATACAATTTCATAAAAGAGTAATGCTTGAGCCACTACCAATTTCACTACCATTCTCTTCGCTACCTTAGGTGGCACACTCCTATTGGAGAGTTCTCCCACCTACTCTATCTTCTCCTTCCTATTGGAGTGTGCCACCTAAGGTAGTGAAGAGAAATGTAGTGAAGTTGGTAGTGGATGTAGCATTACTCTTCATAAAATGACTGCAATTAATACAATTCATTGATATACAGCGGATACTATTAAGTTCTAAATTGTTAATTGTTCTTCTATTGCATTCTTAACAATAAGGAGTCTACCATAATATCGCTTTGCTGGGTAAATGGCTTTGGAGATTTCATAAGTACAATCATTTACCTTGGGTCCAATGTATCAAAAGCCACTGCCATATAGTCCCCAATTGGTGGGACTTCCCCCCCAATGTTTCTCGATCCGCCTCCCCTTTCTGGAAAGGGGTCTGGAAAGCTGCTGCTGCTTTCCAGTGTGGTATTTCTCACCAATGTTGCGACGGATCCAAGACCAAATTCTGGTCTGACTTGTGGATCGGTAACATCAATCTAGCCTCCGCTTATCCGTCCCTCTTTCGACTAGCTGTTAATCCTTCTGCCACTGTTGCTGATTCTTACCTCCTGGTTAACTCTCAGAGAGTATGGATTATCCCTCTTTCAATAGAGCTTCCTACTACTCTTTATTCTGATTTCAACGCTCTCTTATCTTCGCTGCATAACTTTAACTGGTTCCCTAAAGAAGATATTGCTTGGAGGTGGAATGCGGCCGGGGTATTCTCGGTTAAATCTTTTTACTATTTCCTTAATTTTCGAGGTGCCCGATCACCTTTCGTTAATTTCTTATGGGGATCATGCGCGCCTCTTAAGGTTAAAATCACGTCTTGGATTGCTTTTAACAACAAATTACTCACGGTCGACAACCTCAACAAGAGGGGTTTAGCGTGGGGGCAACTGTGCCCCCTGTGCTCGAAAGCGCCCGAGGATGTCGATCACCTCTTTGTGAGCTGCCTTTTTATCCTCCCGCTTTGGAAGCTCAACACCCTAGCTTGGGAATTCCCCTCGATTCCTCCCAACTTAACTGCATGCTGGTCTACCCCCTCATTTCCTAAGTTTTCCAGTGCCTGGTCCCTCTCAGTGTTAATTATCATCTAGATTTTGTGGAAGGAAAGGAATCAAAGGATTTTCAAGAACTGCGCTTCAATTATCCATAAGTGTATCGAAAAATTCATGTTTCTGTTTAGGCTGTGGTCTTCAACTTTAAAATCCGAGGCCATTATCAGCTCTTTCTGTCGTCGTTTAGACGAGGCTATGTGTTGCCTTAGCAACCTTAATGCATTATACTCTTTGGTTACTATGTTTTTCCTGAGTTAAGTCTGTTTCTCTTCTCGCAGGTTTGAATGCCCTTTGGGGTGTTTTCTTTTGCCCACCTTATCGCCGGGGACCTTTTGGTTGGGCTTCAACTGCCCTGTTCTCTAGCAGCTCTGGACTAGCTCTTTTGGTCCCAGTTTGTTTGTCTATGCCTATATACTTTGTTTCTCAGGAGTCTGAGTGGGTTTTTGCCTTCGGGGTTGCCATTTGATGCTTTCTTGAGCGGTGCTGTTTACCCGGTTGGGTTCTATGGTGTTTGCATCGTGCCCTGGCAGCCCCTCTTTGTCGTGGGCTTCAGTTTCGATGGAGGGCAGGGTTCTAGTTGTATTGGAACTTGGGAATGTACTCTATTTTGGTAGACTATTGCTCGGTTAATTATGTTGGTGCTTCTCTAACTTTGTTTTTGTGCTATCATTAGCGGTTGTCACTATGTTTGTCCCTTGGTGGTTTTCTTTTCTGTTGCTTGAATGGCTCTATCTGATATTCCGGTGTAGTTGTTTGGTGATTCTTGTTCTCGGTGGGTCTTTGGCTCTGCTTTGATGTTGAGGGCCTATCGGGCGTCTTGGGGCTTCATCCTCAAGCTTTCTTTTCTTTATCAGGGGGTGTATTTGCAGGAGACTGGTTCCCTTTTTCTTCGCTGATGACTGATGTTGGTTACGGGGGTGCTGGAGCAGTTTGTCAGCACATCCGTGCGGCCGTTTGTCGGCGCCTACCCATCGGGCCGGTAGTTGCTTCGGCCGCTTGGTAGAAGTGATCCTCCGATCTATTCTGCGAGATTGGCTTATTACCCTCGCATCGGGATCGTTTACCTCGCGGCCCTCTACTAGCTTCCTTTGCATGGCGCCTCGCTACGGTGTTTTGTTTTGCTTTAGTGCTAGATCGTTTTTCTGTTCGATTGGCCATTGGTGTGTTTGTTTTCGCATGTCTGCTTCTCTTTGTTCTTTGTTTTACGGCTTGTAAAACCCTGTTGTAATTGACATTTTGATTTATATATTTTTTGGTATGGCTGGAGTCGGCAGACTCTATCCGATTTATCCAAAAAAAACAATATGGAGTCTAAAGTACGTATAAGGAAAAATCAAAATCAAAATATACGAAAGCAAATTATGGTCAAGTGAGGAAACCAACATTTCCATTGCTTTAAAGAATGTTTTCAAATCTATGCCCTCTTTAAAATTAATTTTAAAGAATATATAGAGAAGTATGCAATTCTCTCACTGCGCTATTAAAAATAAAGGTTCTTGTGATAATGAAACCGCTACTACAAAGTAACGGGCTAGAAAACTGATTTCGGCACAATTAAAAATATTACATAGAGATTGTTGTGTTAGGGATTTCTACCGAAAACCCCTCTTAGTATCTTGTTGTGTTATTCGATACAATCAATACAAACCACCAAACACATATGAGATCATACCAAACACACCAAAGCACACACAAATTTTTTCCGGTTGGGGCTTTCGCCTTAATCCAGGGGAGAAGAAACCTAAAATGTTATTCAACTAGAGAAGATACAAGAATATTACAATTCTCACCACGACTCTCTCTCAAGCCTCACCAGCAAATACTAGTTGTTTACAATTAGAGAATCACTCAATCTCTCCTTTAATGAAGTACTCTCTCTTTTAGCTCTCAATGAGGCCAATAACAATAATATATAGAGATCTAGAAAAAACCTAATTTGATATCTTGATACAATAGCCGTTAGATGTTACTGAAGAGATAACCCTACGATAAGAGCCGTACAATCTGATTTGAAGAGCAAGTTGGGCTTCTCACGAATCACCAAGATCCGACCCAAATTATTCATCAGTGCCGTGCGCGGTCGACCACACCACAAGGTCGGTCGACCGTCCCCTTCTCGAGAACTTCTGCAGAGTTGGGCGAGTAGGGTGGTCGACCGCACCCCAAGTATGGTCGACCGCAACTCCATTTGCTGCTACAGTTGCTGACTATTTTTCTTGCTTCCACTCCGTCTTTGATCGTCTCGATTACTCCATCGTCTCATCGTCTTCTTATCCAATATAGTATTCCAGACACAAACCCAACAATCTCCACCTTAGATTGCATACTCATGAATCCACACCTGTGTGATTTAAAACCTTCTAGACTCTTTTCCTTACCTTCTTGCAAACAACTCGTTTCAATGGCTTTCTCTGCTAGTTGAATCTATCTCCACCTGTTTTTCTCCCGTTGTATGCCCCCCTCAAGGGCACACCCCAGTAGATGTAATCATGGAGGTGTCACCCTCCACACGAACTCAACCTACCTCATGGCTCTCTCCACCTTCCGACGATATTCGAACGTCGCAGTTTCGCTCGGATGATTCTAGTGACGGCATACTAGATGATGCTTTAGGAATAATGGGCTTCAAAACACTTGCGCAAGTTTTTCGGTTCCTCCAAAGATGGTAGAGGTTGTGCTGACTCTACTCAATCCCTCTCTCACTCTTCATCACCTCACAAAATTTTTTCCAAACTGAATGAACTCCACCTGGATCTGTGTACCTGCAGTTTCGAGCTTCTAGAGTTCTCATGGATATAAGGCTCCGCTTCATCAAAGGAATATACATGCCCTCCTTTAGTGTGTATCCCCTTCGACTCATTTGTTTTCTCACCCCTTGCATCACAAGTCTTGTCAATCTTCGTTCCCACACAACGACATGAGGCAAAATTGTAAGTAGAAACTATTACTTCACAAATCTTATCAACCTTCGTTCCCACACAACGATATGATACAAATTTGAAAGTAGAAACCATCTCCCTCTCGGAGCAAACTTGAGAAGAACTAACCGAATCAAACGAACAACCGGAAATCACATCTAAAGGACATGAAACAAAAGCACTGTTTAAGCCATCACCTGATTCAACGGCACTGGATTTGGCACCCCTCTGACTCAACTGCTTGCAATAATCTCTTATGTAATGCTCAATTTCTTTGCATTGGTGGCCATGGACCTTATCCCTACATACACTTTCCCTTCCAATCAAAGTAGAATCCACCTCCAAGCAACTCACAGAAGTTGACGCCGATTTCTGACTTTCCTTCCTAAGTGCATCCTCTTCTAACCCCTTGATCATACCTGCTATGAAAAACTTCTCCTTGGTAGATTCCTCATCTAGCACAGTTATCATGTTGGATGGGTTTGGTGATGAATATATCGAGTTGGAAACCTTTAGATCATCTGTATTGAACGCCCTCAGTTCAGATAACTCCATATTGAACTCCACTTCATGATCTAGAAGAGCGAT
Source organism: Hemerocallis citrina (assembly GCA_017893485.1). Classification (NCBI taxonomy): domain Eukaryota; kingdom Viridiplantae; phylum Streptophyta; class Magnoliopsida; order Asparagales; family Asphodelaceae; genus Hemerocallis; species Hemerocallis citrina. The sequence goes on along the minus strand of CM030365.1, from coordinate 151,731,017 downwards.
ACTTTTTTTCATTGAAAAATCTCAAAACTTTCTTTGTTGGTACATCCGACCCTGTGATGACGATTCCGAGTAGTCAGTTCTGAATCTTGCCCAAAGACTCGCCGTGCTTCTCCTATACCTGACTTCGTTCGTCGATGACAACCGGATTAAACCCAATGTTTCTGAATAAATCTCCTCCCAATTCTTCTGCTTTGTGCCGATTGATCTCCCTTTATCTCCTTCTAGGACTAGATCTAAGTCCTGTTGAATCGATGCTTCATGCATGTCCACCTTCAAGAGATCAAAGTTGATCTTGCCTTTGAACCGCTTGATCTTCGTGATCTGATCTGCCATCCTCTCCAAGAAACTCGAACAAACCCATTGAACCCGAAGCTCTGATACCAATTGTTAGGGATTTCTACCGAAAATCCCTATTAGGATCTTGTTGAGTTATTCGATGCAATCAACACAAACCACCAAATACATTTGAGATCATACCAAACACACCAAAGCACACACAAATTTTTTCCGGTTGGGGCTTTCGCCTTGATCCGGGAGAGAAGAAACCAAAGATATTATTCAATTAGAGAAGATACAAGAATATTACAATTCTTACCACGACTCTCTCTCAAGCCTCACCAGCAAGTACTAGGTGTTTACAATTAGAGAATCACTCAATCTCTACTTTAATACTCTCTCTCTTGGCTCTCAATGAGGCCAATAACAACAATATATAGAGATCTAGAGAAAACCTAGTTTGATATCTTGATACAATAGCCTTTAGATGTTACTGAAGAGATAACCCTACGATAAGAGTCGTACGATCTGACTTGAAGAGTAAGTTGGGCTTCTCACGAATCACCAAGAACGACCCAAATTATTCATCAGCGTCGCGCGCGGTCGACCGCACCACAAGGTCAGTCGACCGTCCCCCTCTCGGGAACTTCTGCAGAGTTGGGCGAGTAGGGCGGTCGACCGCACCCCAAGTACGGTCGATCTCAACTCCATCTGCTGCTACAGTTGCTTACTGTTTTCCTTGCTTCCAATTCATCTTAGATCGTCTCGATTGCTCCATCGTCTCATCGTCTTCTTATCCAACAAAGTATGCAAGACATAACCCCAACATGTTGTGAGTGAAAAGACGAAGTTCTCTAAATATGTTTAAAAAAATAATTTTCTAATAAAATTTTAAAAAGATGCATGGTCCTGAAAAAAATTCTGATTAAAATGGGGCCAAGTGGGAGGTGTCAATCTCACTGTTGCTATCTTATTGTAATGTTGCTAAAGGACTTAGCATTGGATGCTCTCTCAATTCAGGATTCTTCTGTCTTCCCACTCCTTTGTTTAAAAAGCTTTGAAAGTGCCCATAAGACCCTTTGACCTCTCTCCTTCTCTCGTTCGTTCATTCATTCATTCCATTATTTCATAATCAGGTTTTGAACTGATAAACCCTTTCTTTGGACTCAGTAAATCATGCATCATCTGAACTCCGAATTAAGTTGTGGTAAATATTTGAAAGTTTAGTATTTTACACCTGTGTGCGCAGGTTGATGGTCATCTTTCTATGTCTAGACTGTTCGTAGCGTCAATTTTTGTTATTATTTAATTCATGTTTTAAGCGGAGTCGTTTGATTAGGTTTTGGACATGAAGCCTTTCTTGAACTCTGTGAATCATGCATCATCTATTTCTTCTCTACTAGTAGTTTACACGTACGATGTACGTCTTAATAAATATAGGTTTTTTTAAAGTAAAAATTCAGACATAGTCTGGATTTGATCTAAAATTTCATGTACAATAGTTATGCACGTGCTTTGCACGGGTTGGTAGATGGACAAATTACACTAAGGCCTTCTCCCATTATAGTAGTAGAGATCTGCTTCTCCCTGTTCACTCAAAATAAATGAGAGTAGTCCGCCCCTTTATACAGTCTGTATACTACTCTGCCCATGAAATACATGAGTATGGAGAAGCAAAAGGAGAGATAGAAAATTAAAACAGTCGAGAAAAAGAAGAGGGAGATAGAGAGTCCAGGCTGTAAAAAGGACACCCACATGCATGCACCACTAACACCACAAACTCAAATGTGGCCCCTTCCTTCCATTGCCGACAAATTCTTGCTTGTCCAAGTAAAAAGCTTGGTACTGTTGCTTGGTGTTTGCGTGTGTGTGTGAATTCTATAGTTTAACTACCCTTTTGATTCTGAAAATGAAGGTCATGACATTGCAATTTTGTTATGGTTTAATTTGTTTTTGGGATGTGAGGTTTTTTTTGTAAGCGAAGACAAAGCAATCTTTATTTTCTCTGTTTGATTTCGGATGGATGTGTGGTAAAATAAGGAATAATAGAATTAGAAAGGAGCATATACGAGACATGCTTAAGGCAGCTCCAATCCAAGATAAGTTAAGAGAGAATCGTTTTAGGTGGTTTCACTACAAAAGATATTGCTTTTACCGGCGATTATTCCCCGGCGTTTTACTAGTAGCGCCGGGGTAGGGAGTGAGTAGGAATTGGGCGCCAGATGGGATGGTCATACACCGGCGGTCGATTTAAAACGCCGGCGTATGTTAGTATTCACCGGCGTTTTACTTAAACACGCTGGTGAAGTTTATTATTCACCGGCGTTTTTTATTATAAACGCCGGTGAATATACGGACACATTCACTGGCGTTTCTAATTAAAACGCCGGTGAATGACTGGGATAAAACCCGCGAACCCTAATCTTTCGCTCGCCATTTTCCCAAAACCCCCAAAAAAACAAAAAAAGAAAGTGGCGCTTCGTTTCCCTCCTTCCTCGCTCTACTTCCCGCGCGTTTGCCTCCGCCGCTTCGTCCTCTTCGACGGCCTTCGACCTTTCGAAATCGTCCCTTCTTCCCTTCGTCCTTTTCGATTTCCCTCTTCCCTCTCTCTATTTGGAGGTGAATCAGGAGGTGAATCAGCGGTCGCCCCGCTCTCTCTCTCTCTCTCTCCTATGCCCCCCGCCCTCGTCGCCCCGCTCCCTCTCTCTCTCTTCGGTATGATCTCTTGATTTCTCTTATTTTTCAAAAAAGGCAGCTTTTTTCAGTTTATTCATCTTGATTTCCTTAACATGAATGGTTTAGTTGAGATGAAGAATTAATAGAAAAATATATGCTTAGATAATGGAAATTTTCATCTTCTTTTACTGTTAATGAAGCTGATTTCATGCATCTGATTGTCTTCATGGCATGTTTGTTTTTTTACCCAAAATGGGTTCACTGTGAACTGAGGATGCTCTAGGTACGTATGCCAATATCATCCGGCCGGATATGCACAACAATTGGATTTTAGATTTAGTTGGGCACAGTGAATTAGTAGAGCAACATATAAGCTCACATAATGGGAAATTTTCATTTTCAGATACTGTTAAAGTAACCTGATTGCAATCTTTGGCATGGTTTTTTAACACAAAATGGGTTCACTTCCAAACTAAGTATGCTGCTAGCATCCTCATTTTCTTTCACTGTTAATGAAGCTGATTTCATGCATCTGATTGTCTTCTTGGCATGCATGTTTTTTTACCCAAAATGGGTTCACTGTGAACTGAGGATGTTATAGGTACGTATGCCAAAATCCTCCGGCCGGATATGCACAACAATTGGATTTTAGATTTAGTTGGGCTAAAGAAGTAGTAGAGCAACATATAAGCTCAGATAATGGGAAATTTTTCATTTTCAGATACTGTTAAAGTAACCTGATTGCAATCCTTGGCATGGTTTTTTAACACAAAATGGGTTCACTTCCAAACTAAGTATGCTGCATAGCATCCCCAGTTTCTTTCACTCAAACATGCCCCTTGTTTCTGAACTCAAACATCACATTAATAAACATCTTTTCTAATAATGGCTACACTTGTGGAAGCTCTCTCTAAGCCTCAATTCTTCAAGGATTTGTTGCCTACTTCTTTACAGAAGCTGGTACTCTATTCTCCTCTCTTTCTAGTACTTAGTCGCTTAGTCGGTATTTCGTTCATGTATCACATTAATTGAGTAGGCAACAACCCCCCCGAAATATTTAGTTCCCATTGCAGCTGATACCTTCTGAATTTAACAAGCATATCATCAAAGATGGGCTTGAAAAAGCCACCATGTTGAGCCCTTACACGAAAACCTCTTGGTCTATCAAAATTCAAAAAGAGGCTGAATGCTTCTACTTTGAAGAAGGATGGCAAGAATTTGTGGAAGCCCATAGCTTAAAGATTGGATACATGATCACCTTTCGCTACGAAGGATACGAGATCTTCACCTTCACTGCATTTGACTTTACTGCATGTCAAGTGGACTTCACTGATGATCGCCTAAACCAAAAGCAGAAGAAATCGAAGATAGATCACAAGAAGTGTAGAAGGAATGAGGGTTGTTAGTATTCATTAATTTTTAAATTCTATTATTTTTATTGCATTTCTCTGATTAAATAGGCTATTTTTTCTTAATGTTAATTATAATGAGAAGATGCAGTGAAGTCCAACTAACAACCCTCATTCCTTCTACTGCATTATAATGAGGGTTGTTAGTTGGACTTCACTGCATCTTCTCATTATAATTAACATTAAGAAAAAATAGCCTATTTAATCAGAGAAATGCAATAAAAATAATGGAATTTAAAAATTAATGAATACTAACAACCCTCATTCCTTCTACACTTCTTGTGATCTATCTTCGATTTCTTCTGCTTTTGGTTTAGGCGATCATCAGTGAAGTCCACTTGACATGCAGTAAAGTCAAATGCAGTGAAGGTGAAGATCTCGTATCCTTCGTAGCGAAAGGTGATCATGTATCCAATCTTTAAGCTATGGGCTTCCACAAATTCTTGCCATCCTTCTTCAAAGTAGAAGCATTCAGCCTCTTTTTGAATTTTGATAGACCAAGAGGTCTTCGTGTAAGGGCTCAACATGGTGCCTTTTTCAAGCCCATCTTTGATGATATGCTTGTTAAATTCAGAAGGTATCAGCTGCAATGGGAACTAAATATTTCAGGGGGGTTGTTGCCTACTCAATTAATGTGATACATGAACGAAATACCGACTAAGCGACTAAGTACTAGAAAGAGAGGAGAATAGAGTACCAGCTTCTGTAAAGAAGTAGGCAACAAAACCTTGAAGAATTGAGGCTTAGAGAGAGCTTCCACAAGTGTAGCCATTATTAGAAAAGATGTTTATTAATGTGATGTTTGAGTTCAGAAACAAGGGGCATTTCCTGAAATCTGTATTCCAAACAACTAATACTTGTCGGCCTTGCATCGTATGTGCCAACCCCACTTTGGCACATAACATGGTATAGATGACATTGTATGACCTGCAAACAAGGATTGTTCAGCCGTGTTGTTGTACTGATTTGGAGGATGTGAAAATGGGACCATAAAATAGCTTAAGAAGACCATCAGGTTTGTGAAATAAGCTTCACTAACAGTGAAAGAAACTGGGGATGCTATGCAGCATACATAGTTTCTTTAACAGTGACTGAAAATTTCCATAATCTGAGCATATATGTTTCCATAATCTGAGCATATATGTTTCTTTAACAGTGACTGTGAACAATTGTTCTTAATTGGGTTGTGATTAGAAAGAGACGAGTTGGAGTGGAGATCTAGAAACCCATATAGAGACATCTTGTTCATAATAATTTATTATTATTGTTATTCTTGTCGCTCTTGCTGTTGTTGCTGATGTCTCTATGTGTTCGTGTGCTGAAGGGAAAGAAGGGATGAGAGAGAGATGAGGAAAATGCCGCTATGTTAGCCTGGTGTATCCTCATTCTCTACCATTCCTCTTTCTGGCTTCTATATTTGGTTTCCTTCCACGATGACAATTCCAGTTAAAACTACACTTGCTATGAGCCCTATTCGTATTTTTCTTCCATGAACTGATGATGGTATATAGGTATGTATGCCAAAATCCTCCGGCCGGATATGCACAACACTTGGGTTTTGCGATATAGTTGGGCTAAAAAAGTTGGAGAGCAACATATAAGCTCAGATAATGGAGAAAATTTCATTTTCAGATACTGTTAATGTAACCTGATTGCAATCTTTGGCATGATTTTTTTAACACAAAATGGGTTCACTTCCAAACTAAGTATGCTGCATAGCATTCCCAGTTTCTTTCACTGTTAGTGAAGCTTATTTCACAAACCTGATGGTCTTCTTAAGCTATTTTTTGGTCCCATTTTCACTTAACTGTTAGTGAAGCTGATTTCATGCACCTGATTGTCTTCTTGCATGGCATGTTTGTTTTTATACCAAAAATGGGTTCACTGTGAACTGAGGATGGTATATATGTACGTATGCCAAAATCCTCCGGCCGGATATGCACAACACTTGGGTTTTGCGATATAGTTGGGCTAAAAAAGTTGGAGAGCAACATATAAGCTCAGATAATGGAGAAATTTTCATTTTCAGATACTGTTAATGTAACCTGATTGCAATCTTTGGCATGATTTTTTTAACACAAAATGGGTTCACTTCCAAACTAAGTATGCTGCATAGCATCCCCAGTTTCTTTCAATGTTAGTGAAGCTTATTTCACAAACCTGATGGTCTTCTAAAGCTATTTTTTGGTCCCATTTTCACTTAACTGTTAGTGAAGCTGATTTCATGCACCTGATTGTCTTCTTGCATGGCATGTTTGTTTTTATACCAAAAATGGGTTCACTGTGAACTGAGGATGGTATATAGGTACGTATGCCAAAATCCTCCGGCCGGATATGCACAACACTTGGGTTTTGCGATATAGTTGGGCTAAAAAAGTTGGAGAGCAACATATAAGCTCAGATAATGGAGAAAATTTCATTTTCAGATACTGTTAATGTAACCTGATTGCAATCTTTGGCATGATTTTTTTAACACAAAATGGGTTCACTTCCAAACTAAGTATGCTGCATAGCATCCCCAGTTTCTTTCACTGTTAGTGAAGCTTATTTCACAAACCTGATGGTCTTCTTAAGCTATTTTTTGGTCCCATTTTCACTTAACTGTTAGTGAAGCTGATTTCATGCACCTGATTGTCTTATTGCATGGCATGTTTGTTTTAATACAAAAAATGGGTTCACTGTGAACTGAGGATGGTATATAGGTACGTATGCCAAAATCCTCCGGCCGGATATGCACAACACTTGGGTTTTGCGATATAGTTGGGCTAAAAAAGTTGGAGAGCAACATATAAGCTCAGATAATGGAGAAATTTTCATTTTCAGATACTGTTAATGTAACCTGATTGCAATCTTTGGCATGATTTTTTTAACACAAAATGGGTTCACTTCCAAACTAAGTATGCTGCATAGCATCCCCAGTTTCTTTCACTGTTAGTGAAGCTTATTTCACAAACCTGATGGTCTTCTTAAGCTATTTTTTGGTCCCATTTTCACTTAACTATTAGTGAAGCTGATTTCATGCACCTGATTGTCTTCTTGCATGGCATGTTTGTTTTTATACCAAAAATGGGTTCACTGTGAACTGAGGACGGTATATATGTACGTATGCCAAAATCCTCCGGCCGGATATGCACAACACTTGGGTTTTGCGATATAGTTGGGCTAAAAAAGTTGGAGAGCAACATATAAGCTCAGATAATGGAGAAATTTTCATTTTCAGATACTGTTAATGTAACCTGATTGCAATCTTTGGCATGATTTTTTTAACACAAAATGGGTTCACTTCCAAACTAAGTATGCTGCATAGCATCCCCAGTTTCTTTCACTGTTAGTGAAGCTTATTTCACAAACCTGATGGTCTTCTTAAGCTATTTTTTGGTCCCATTGTCACTTAACTGTTAGTGAAGCTGATTTCATGCACATGATTGTCTTCTTGCATGGCATGTTTGTTTTTATACCAAAAATGGGTTCACTATGAACTGAGGATGGTATATAGGTACGTATGCCAAAATCCTCCGGCCGGATATGCACAACACTTGGGTTTTGCGATATAGTTGGGCTAAAAAAGTTGGAGAGCAACATATAAGCTCAGATAATGGAGAAAATTTCATTTTCAGATACTGTTAATGTAACCTGATTGCAATCTTTGGCATGATTTTTTTAACACAAAATGGGTTCACTTCCAAACTAAGTATGCTGCATAGCATCCCCAGTTTCTTTCACTGTTAGTGAAGCTTATTTCACAAACCTGATGGTCTTCTTAAGCTATTTTTTGGTCCCATTTTCACTTAACTGTTAGTGAAGCTGATTTCATGCACCTGATTGTCTTCTTGCATGGCATGTTTGTTTTTATACCAAAAATGGGTTCACTGTGAACTGAGGATGGTATATAGGTACGTATGCCAAAATCCTCCGGCCGGATATGCACAACACTTGGGTTTTGCGATATAGTTGGGCTAAAAAAGTTGGAGAGCAACATATAAGCTCAGATAATGGAGAAATTTTCATTTTCAGATACTGTTAATGTAACCTGATTGCAATCTTTGGCATGATTTTTTTAACACAAAATGGGTTCACTTCCAAACTAAGTATGCTGCATAGCATCCCCAGTTTCTTTCACTGTTAGTGAAGCTTATTTCACAAACCTGATGGTTTTCTTAAGCTATTTTTTGGTCCCATTTTCACTTAACTGTTAGTGAAGCTGATTTCATGCACCTGATTGTCTTCTTGCATGGCATGTTTGTTTTTATACCAAAAATGGGTTCACTGTGAACTGAGGATAGTATATAGGTACGTATGCCAAAATCCTCCGGCCGGATATGCACAACACTTGGGTTTTGCGATATAGTTGGGCTAAAAAAGTTGGAGAGCAACATATAAGCTCAGATAATGGAGAAATTTTCATTTTCAGATACTGTTAATGTAACCTGATTGCAATCTTTGGCATGATTTTTTTAACACAAAATGGGTTCACTTCCAAACTAAGTATGCTGCATAGCATCCCCAGTTTCTTTCACTGTTAGTGAAGCTTATTTCACAAACCTGATGGTCTTCTTAAGCTATTTTTTGGTCCCATTTTCACTTAACTGTTAGTGAAGCTGATTTCATGCACCTGATTGTCTTCTTGCATGGCATGTTTGTTTTTATACCAAAAATGGGTTCACTGTGAACTGAGGATGGTATATAGGTACGTATGCCAAAATCCTCCGGCCGGATATGCACAACACTTGGGTTTTGCGATATAGTTGGGCTAAAAAAGTTGGAGAGCAACATATAGGCTCAGATAATGGAGAAATTTTCATTTTCAGATACTGTTAATGTAACCTGATTGCAATCTTTGGCATGATTTTTTTAACACAAAATGGGTTCACTTCCAAACTAAGTATGCTGCATAGCATCCCCAGTTTCTTTCACTGTTAGTGAAGCTTATTTCACAAACCTAATGGTCTTCTTAAGCTATTTTTTGGTCCCATTTTCACTTAACTGTTAGTGAAGCTGATTTCATGCACCTGATTGTCTTCTTGCATGGCATGTTTGTTTTTATACCAAAAATGGGTTCACTGTGAACTGAGGATGGTATATAGGTACGTATGCCAAAATCCTCCGGCCGGATATGCACAACAATTGGGTTTTGCGATATAGTTGGGCTAAAAAAGTTGGAGAGCAACATATAAGCTCAGATAATGGAGAAATTTTCATTTTCAGATACTGTTAATGTAACCTGATTACAATCTTTGGCATGATTTTTTAACAAAAAATGGGTTCACTTCCAAACTAAGTATGCTGCTAGCATCCTCATTTTCTTTCACTGTTAATGAAGCTTATTTCATTAAGATCCAAGATGGCAAATTTTGACTGGGCTATGATTGGATTGTTTAGTGGATGTTGTCTATGTTCTTAATTGGGCTGTGATTAGAAAGAGTGGGCTCGAGTGGAGATCTGGAAACCCATATAGAGACATCTTGTTCATAATAATTTATTATTATTGTTGTTCTTGTCGCTCTTGCTGTTGTTGCTGATGTCTCTTTGTGTTCGTGTGCTGAAGGAAAACAAAGGATGAGAGAGAGATGAGGAAAATGCCGCTATGTTAGCCTGGTGTATCCAAAGTCTCTACCTTTCTTCTTTCTGTTTCCATTTCTGGCTTCTATATATATTTGGTTTCCTTCCACGATGACAGTTCCCTAAAAATACACTTGATATGAGCCCTATCTTATTTTTCTTATTTTTTTTATATTTGGTTTCCGTCCACGATGACAGTTTCATGGATTGTCTGAACAATCCATGAAGGACATGCTTAGATACTGAATTTTCATTTGTTTTACTGCTTTAGATAGTGGATATTCCCAATCAGAGGAGAATATAAAGGTTTCAAGTTAGATACTGAATTTTCATTTGTTTTGTTATTTTAGATATATTTAAAAACAAAATTAAGTACTAGATTTTTAGCATTGCAATGTAATTATTTTACCTCTGTATATATCATTAACAATTCCATTTGCAGTTGGCACTTTGATCTTATAATTCGAGATACAGGTAGTTCTTTTTGCAAATTCAAAAAATATGTATATTCTGTATTGTGATCTACTGTTCAATTAAACTATTTTTTTTTTTTCACAGAGCGGTCGTCAAGATGAAGGAAATTCTGATGATCAGAGCTGAAGCTACTCGAGGGGTATGAATCTGCGGTCCTCCTTGCTGTTCTTATGTCCTCCTTGCCGTATGGTTGTTGTTCTTATGTCCTCCTCCTTGCTGTTGTTATGTCAGACTGGTTTTTTTTATGAGAGTTATGTCATACTTTGAATTTGGGATATTTTGGATATTTGTCAGACTGGTTTGTTTGGATATTTGGGATGTTAGTCTCTATATTAATTTGTTAATTATGACACTGTTAATTAATCAATGAATTTGGACGTTGATATGGCACGTGTGAAACTTGATTATCTTTAATTATTCTTGTGTTTGGTTGTGGTTTGCGCAGTAATATGCAACGAAATTGATTGAATCAGTTGTGAGAATTAGTTTACAGGTTTTGTAAATGAAACTGTGAATTGAAATCGAACGGAAGAGCGGAGTATCGAAAATAAACGGGCATAGCCAGAACGGCGTTTTAAAAAACGGCGGTCTATATAATCTAATTGCTGGAGTGTGTGATACACCGGCGTTTCAACGCATGCCGGCGAATGTTATCAGCTGTAACGGCACAGACGTACACCGGCGTTTTATAAACGCCGACGTATATAACTACACCGGCGTTTTTTATCGCGCCGGTGTTCGTAAATAGGGAAAAGCAGGCACTCATAAACGCACATACACCGGCGTTCTTTGACCGCCGGTATACTTTCGATATACACCGGCGTTTTCATAAACGCCGGTGAATGGATAAATACCGGCGGTTTACGACCGCCGGTGAATGTATATAGGTGCACAAGAACGGCACTCAGAGACCGACATACACCGGCCTTTTATGACCGCCGGTGTAGTCCTAACATTTACCGGTGTCCACCATAAACGCCGGTGTCGACCCCTTCGTTTCAGCGACGCCCGCTTCGGCGGCAGTTGGACCGGCGCTATTGTAAACGCCGGTGAAAGTTTCACCGGCGTAAAAAAACGCCGGTATAGACGTCAAAAAGCACCGGGAAAGCTACTTTCTTTTGTAGTGTTTGGACATATCACGCGTATACCTAGTAGTGCGTCCGTTAGAAAGAATTTGATAAGTATTGAGGGTAGGGTTAGGAATAGAGCAAGACCTAAACTAACTTGGGTGAAAATGGTGAAAAAGGATATGATAGATTGTGATCTTACAGAATATATTGTGCTAAACCCGAACAGAATGGAAAATCAGGATTCGTGTAGCCAACCCCAACTTGGAAAAAAGGTTTTGCTGTTGTTGTTGTTGTTGTTGTTGTTGTTATTGTTATTGTTGTTGTTGTTATTTCTGATAGATACTGCTGTAACTCAAATAATTGGAGGGCAAGAACAAACTGTTATACTCACTATTTAATAACACCTCAGTCTCTTTAGTTAAACCATCATGAGAAGTCGCATTAGCATCTACATAAGAAGAAGTAATCTATAAGGTTCTCTAATTCAATTAGTTTACCTTCTAACTTCATCAAACCAAAATTTAATTTCCTGTTTTATTTTCCCCGACTATTGGCTTTTTCAAGCTTTTAGAAGTTGTCTTTATTGTAATTTACAGTAGCAGATTTTTTTTCCCCTCTCCTTTAACTTTGATAAAACCAGGTAAATGCGGGGCGAAAACCCGCTTTCTGCCACGGTTTCCATGCTATAAATTTGACACTAATTGGCAAGAGACGATGAAGGATAACAATAGGTCAACAAAGCCATTATGTAACCAATAATTTCTTGAAAAAAATATGTAACCAATAATATGTTGGGGTTTGTGGATCCAATACACGATAATGAGGTTGGAGAAGTCAGATGAGGAGGAAAGTCGAAGTGGGAGCAAGAGATCAGAAGTGGTTTGAAGCTACAGGCAGAGTTGCGGTCGACCGCACTCCCCGACTGTGCCCTAGGCAAGTGTACGGTCGACCGCGCAGTCGACCGTCCAGCTCTCTGATTCAATTCTGTAACTTGAAGAGACGACCGGTCAACACGGAGTCGACCGACCTGCTCTCTGTTGGACTTCGTGCAGTCTAAGGAAAGATCCGGTCGACCGTCATGATGTTGCGGTCGACCGTCCCGACGTTGATTGATGAGCGGCTGAGATTAAAGTTGTGGAATCCTATATATATTGTATTGCATACGATTTTAGGGTTAAGTGAAAAGAAAATAGAGATCTACCAACCGTCATTAAGAGATAGGGAGATAGAGAGAAACCCTACACCTTGGTGGTGAGTTCTTGAGAGATTTGTAAACCTAATCTTCATATTTCTAGTGGAAATCGTAGGAGTGCCTTTGCGCGGGAAAGTAACCATTGTTTTGGGTAAACCTCGAAAAAATCTTGTGTGTTGTTGTGTGTTGCTTTTGGTTGTTCTTTGTTCTCTAATTTTGATTCTATAGTTCTTGCATCTCATCGTTATTGTTGAGTTATTCCGCAATTAGAATTCAACAAAGTGGTATCAGAGCTACAGGTTGGTAGTATTGAATGAGATGGGGGACAAGAATAGAGTCAAGGAGTTCGATGGAACGGATTTCACAATGTGAAAGATCCAAATGATTGCGTATCTCCGATAGAAGGATCTAGATGATCCGTTGTTTGGTGTGAAGTCAGAAGGGACGGAGGTTGATCTGGTTGCGTTGGCGGCCTGGAATAGATTGGATCAGAAAGCGCTTGGACAGATTCAGTTGTTGCTGAGCAGGAAGGCGCTATTTCACATTGAGAAGGCAAGAACCGCAAAGGGGGCAATGGAGATATTGACAGACACGTCTGAGAAGGCGAATGCAGCGAATCAGATCTTAAACCTAAAGAAATTGGTTAACTTGAAGTTTTCAGAAAGGGGTTAGGTTGCTGAGCACATCAACAATTTCTGTATGGTTTAAAATCAGATGGAATCGTCGGGTTTAAAGTTTAAGGAGAGGGCACAACCGTTGTTGTTGCTATTCAGTCTTCCCAATAGTTACGGCACAGTAGAGTAGACTATTACAAGCACCATGACTGATACAATAACCCTATAGGATGTTATAAGCAACATTATGAATGAGGATGCAAGAAGGAAAAGACATGGAGAGACTTCGGTATCATATCCTAGCAATGCCGTGCTGTCAGTTGATAACCGTGGTAGAAGTAACAATAGAGAAAAGTCACAGAGCAGGAATCACAGGTCCAAGTGAAGAACAGGACATCGCAAAGGTGAGTGTTGGTACTATAAGAAGTCGGGATACAGGAGAGACCGATGCGAGGAGTATAAGAAAGCACAAGCAGGGTCACAGGTAGTCAATGTGGTAAGTATTGAACCCCGTCTAGATGAATTGTGTTTATCTGCTGGATTTAATATTTTGCAAGATGATTGGTGTATATACTCAGGTGCTTCTTATCATTGTACCCCCATGTGGGATGTTTTTGAGAATTACAGGACAGGTGGTTTTGGTGCAGTTTCGGTTGGTAATGGACAGATATGTCCAGTTGTGGGTAGAGGTACTGTGAGAGTGAAGGCTCGCAATGGTGGACAATTGGTCTTGTATGATACAAGACATATTCCGAGCTTGAAGAAAAACTTGATCTCAACTAGCAAACTAGACAGGAAGGGTTTACAACAACTTTTGGGCATGGAGAATGAAAGGTGACTACAGGTGCCAGGTTAGTGGCAAAAGGAAAGCGTGGTGACACGGTGTACTTACTTAGAGGTGGTGATTCAAGTGATATCATTGCTACAACATCAGCAGGTAGTTCCCCTTCAACTCTTTGGCATGTTAGATTGGGGCACCTTGGTGAAAGGGGTGTCAAGCAGCTTTATTCTAGGGATCTTTTGCCGGGGCTGAAGAAGGTTAGATGGATTTTTGTGAGAATTGTGTGATGAGCAAACTAAAGACAGTTAACTTTCAGTTGGGTGGGGGTGAGAAGAAGCTTGGGAAGCTAGAGTTGGTACATACAGATGTGTGGGGTCCAGCTCAGGAATTCTTTTATAGTTGTAAGAGATACTTCATCACACTCATCGATGATGCTACAAGAAAGGTTTGAGTTTATGCAATTCGCGAGAAATCAAAAATTTTTGAGGCATTCAGAGCTTGGAAGGCCAAGGTTGAGAATGAGACGGGTTGCAAGGTGAAAGAAATAAAGTCAGACAACGGAGGTGAGTACACAAGCAAAGAGTTTTTTAACTATCTGGGAAAGGAAGATATCAAAGGAATCAAGACAGTTCCTAAGACTCCACAGGAGAATGGTGTAGCAGAAAGGATGAACCGCACGATACTCGAAAGAGCGAGATGCATGACACTTCATGCGGGTCTTCCGGTCCATCTTTGGGCCACTACAGTTGATACGATAGTGTACTTGATTAATCATTGCCCGTCTAGTACCGTTGATGGGGCCATTCCAGAAGAACTATGATAAGGTAAAACGGTTAATTATTCGCATTTGAAAGTTTATGGTTTTATGGCATATGCACTAATTGATAGGGAAGAAAGAAAGAAGTTGGACTCTAAGTCCAGGATGTATGTGTTCATTGGCTACGGTGGCGATGAGTATGGTTACAGGCTTTGGAATTTTGTGGATAACAAAGTCCTTCGCAGCAGGAATGTAGTGTTCAATGAAGATGTCCTATACAATGATAGACACACAGGTTAAGACAATACAACCAGTTCAGAATCAGATTGGGGTTCAGACTCAAACTCAGATTAGATTCCGAAGGCGACCCTAGTGGTCGGGGCCCTACAGTGCAGCAACAGGTACAAATACTACAGGCAGTACAGGAGGCTCATAGTGAGCCTATTGGGAATGAGTAGGTTATCCAAGACGAATAGGTACAGCTAGAACAGTTCGAAGAACCTGAACCATTTGGTGAACCGGTCCCACATTGAGGAGATCGACATGAGAGAAGAGGCCAACCGAGATATTTGATCCATCGGCTAGTGTTGTTCACGAGTATGTTCTGTACACAGATTCAGGAGAGCGAGAGACTCATGAGGAGGCTTTGAGGGATGAGGCTCGAATTCAGTGGGAGTTAGCCATGAAGGATGAGATAAACTCCTTGGAACATAACCAAACTTGGAAGTTGACCAAGTTACCTGCAGGAAAGCGCGCTCTTATGAACAAATAGGTTTTCAGAGTAAAAGATGAGGCAGATGGCAGTAAGAGGTACAAGGCGAGGCTTGTTGTGAAAGAATTCTCTCAAAGAGAAGGTGTTGATTATAGTGAGATCTTTGCACCGGTTGTGAAGATGGCTTCGATTAGAGTTCTGCTCAGTATTGTGGCAGTTGAAGACTTGCACTTAGAGCAGTTGGATATGAAGACATCATTTCTCTATGGTGATGTCGAAGAAGAGCTGTACATGAGACAACCCACATGTTTTGAAGCTAAAGGAAAGAAAGACACGGTGTGTCGATTGAAGAAGAGTCTTTATGGGCTCAAACAAGCACCGCAGTAATGGTACTTGAAGTTTGATTACTTCATGAGAGGAAAAGATTTCGATAGATATGAAACAAATTATTGTGTATATGTTCGTAGATATGAGGACAAAGATTTAGTTACCTTGGCGTTGTATGTGGACGCATTGTTGTTAGCAGGTTCATGTATGGAGAAGATCAAGAAAGTGAAAAGGGCGCTAGTTTCGGAGTTTTCAATGAAGGACTTGGGTGAAGCATAACAAATCCTCGGTATGAAGATTAGTAGAGACAGGAGTAGCAAGAAGCTTTGGTTATCACAAATGGACTATGTGAAGAAGGTATTGAAGAGATTCAATATGGATGGTGCGAGGCCAGTCACTTGTCTCTTGGCTGCTCACTTCAAGTTATCAATGGACTTGTATCCTAAGACAGAGGCAGAGATGGAGGAAATGGCTGCTATTCCTTATGCCTCAGCCGTTGGGAGTTTGATGTATGCGATGGTATCTACAAGACCAGATATCGCACAAGCAATGAGTTGTCAGCCGTTACATGAAGAATCCAGGTCAACAGCATTGAGATGCGGTAAGGTGTCTTAGATATCTAGCAGGTACTTCAGATCACTCTCTTTGTTTTGGGGAGAGATTCTTTGCATATACATGATTATGTGGATGCAGATTTTTTGGACGAGCATGATGGTTGCAGAAGTACTATTGGGTATGTATTTACAGTTGGAGGAACAACTGTTAGTTGGGCTTCGTAATTACAAAAGGTTGTAGCACAGTCAACCACGGAGTCAGAGTATATGACACTTACAGAAGCGACGAAAGACATGTTGTGGATTTCGGAGCTTATGAAACAGTTGGGCAGGAAGCAACCCATAGGTAAACTATGGTGTGACAGTCAAAGTGCAGTTTTCTTGGCGAAAAACTCGACATCACTCTAGGACTTGGCACATTCAAATAAGGTATCATTTTATCAGAATGGCGGTTGAAAAGAAATGGTTGAAGCTAACTAAGATTCTTGGCACTAAGAATCAGGCAGACATGCTCACTAAGGTGGTGGATAGCAGGAAACATCAGTTTTGCTATACTGCTATCTGATTGTCTCCAGGTTAATTGTTGAGGAGACTCGCAGAGGCACAAGCCTAGACTAGGCCAATGGAAGAATGAAGAACAGGTTAGAGACTTCTTGTATATGTCTCCAAGTGGAAGATTGTTGGGGTTGGTGGATCCAATACACGATAATGGGGTTGGAGAAGTCAGATGAGAAGGAGAGTCGAAGTGGGAGGAAGATGTCAGAAGTGGTTTGAAGCTACAGGCAGAGCTGCGATCAACCGCACCCCTCGACTGCACTCCAGGCAAGTGTACGGTCAACCATGCAGTCGACCATCCCGCTCTCTGATTCAATTCTGTAACTTGAAGAGGCAACCGGTCGACTGCGCAGTCGACCGACCTGCTCTCTGTTGGACTTCGTGCAGTCGAAGGAAAGAACTGGTCGACTGTTATGATGTTGCGGTCGATCGTCCCAACGCTGATTGATGAGCGACTGAGATTAAAGTTGTGGAATCCTATATATATTGTATTGTGTACGATTTTAGGGTTAAGTGATAAAAAATAGAGATCTACCAGCAGGGCCGGTCCTGGCCCAGGGCCAACAGGGCGACCGCCCAGAGCCCACTTCAGGGGAGGAGCCCAATTTTTTTTAAATATAATAAATTAATTGTATTATAATTAATATAATAAATTAATGGGTTTGTAATTAATTTTTAGTAGAGGGCCCAATTTAGTAATCTCTCTATCTCTTTCAGTGTCACTTCAATTTGTTCATTTTTTTTGTCCAGCCTCTTCATCTTCTTCAAAATCTCTCTCTCTCTCTCTCTCACTCACTCTCTCTCCCCTTCCGGCATCTTCAGATCTTCTTCAAATTGTCAGTTGAGAAGTTTCGTTTGTTTCTTTTACAGAGTTTTTTTTTCTTAGCAAGAGTTGTAGTTGGAGTTGTAGTTATGGTGTCTCGGATATTAGAGGCGTAGTTGGAGTTGTAAGTCTTCTTAGTAGGACTGCAGGAGTTGTTGGTCTTCTTAGCACTACTCTAGTAGTTCAGCTCTCTCATGTCGTTTTTTTAAATTAATACAATTGAGAATCTCTTTTGTGGGTTTAGGAGGTACTGAGGTAGAAATCACTCCAACATTAGTATTGTTGATTGATTTTATTGTTAGGCAAGTTTAGTGACCAACTAAAATTTAAAGCTTATTTATATGATAAGCTTGATTCCTGGGGCCCTGGCCTTATATTTTAGATGAGATGAGATGTGATTTTATTTTATTTTATTTTATTTTATTTTTATTTTTTGGGCAGGTGCAAAAGTCACTGTCACTATGCTTAATAAAAAATATGGAGTATTTGGTGTCATAAAGCAAAATAAAGGTAATCTTTATTTTTCTGGGTATTGTTTTTATGTTCCCCGCCATTATATTATAATTTATTAATATATATAAAAATATATGCGTGTCTATAAAGGGCCTAATTTTTTTTCGCCCAGAGCCTCAAATACCTCAGGACCGGCCCCGTCTACCAACCGTCATTAAGAAAGAGGGAGATAGAGAGAAACCATACATCTTGGTGGTAAGTTCTTGAGAGATTTGTAAACCTAATCTTCATATTTTTAGTGGAAATCGCAGGAGTGCCTCTGCGCGGGGAAGTAGCCATTGTTTTGGGTGAACCTCGAAAAAATCTTGTATGTTCTTGTGTGTTGCTTTTGGTTGTTTTTTGTTCTCTTGTTTTGATTCTATAGTTCTTGCATTTTATCGCTGCTGTTGAGTTATTCCGCAGTTAGAATTCAACATAATAACCATATGTTTTGGAAAGCCATTAATTTAGTTGTTATCTATATTCTTTTCTTTTAACACCACTTGCTATTTAAAAATTTCGTGCTACGAGAGTAAAAATAATAAAGTAGTTTGCATGGAATATGATAACCACTGACAAAGAAACAAGTTCAAGTATGCGATCATTATTTTAATGAGCAAGAAGTAGAGAAATTTTCTTTGTACTCGATTAGAGACGAATTAAATGTAATTAACATCCTAAAAAGTAAAATTAGAAAGATCGCTAGTTCGTTTTATTAAAAAATTTTAAAGTCACGAAAAGATGAAAACAACAAATGTAGTCAATTACACAAAATCGTAATCAATCGAGTTTTGTGGCCATGGGAGTCAGCAAAAGGCTACCATTCAAGTAAGCACGAAAGAAATATCGATGATAGGAAGTTTATAGCCACATAATTAACACAAAGACAAAGGCAAATCCAAGAGAGCTAAGATATTTAGATGCTTCCTATATATATATATATATATATATATATATATATATATATATATATATATATATTTTATAACACACAATAGAGTCCAAAAGACTCTAGCCCAAAATAAATTAATAACGAAATGAATACACGGTTCAGCAACAGAAAGTAAATCGACCACAAGAATATACATACAGTTTACAAGACTGAAACTGTAAGCCACCGAAAGATAGAAGAAAAAAAAACCAACACCCAAATAACCGATCAAAAGGCAACTGTATAGAACTGAGATAGTAGCTACAGCCCCAAAGGATCGACCTCGCCAAAAGAAGCCAGACCGAGCTGCAGGACATCAACCGGCCAGCGCGCAACTCAGCACAACAAACAGGAAAAGACGAAGAAAAAGCACCTGGAGGCACCACCAAGCAAGTGGACAACCGGGAGGAACACCGCAGGAAAACAGAGAGGATGAAACAGCCACCCGCCCAAAACCACCCAAAGGCACCTGCAAACACACCCGCAACCCCCAACCAAAGGTACAGCTCAACAGGCACCACTCACCACCACCACCTGCAAGGAAACTCAAACACAGGGATCGAACCAAAATAACAACCATAACAAAGAGCCAAACAACATAGAAACCCCGATCCAACATCGGTCAGACGAAGGCCAAAAGGGCATCTGGACAAAAGGACCAGCCTACCTGACCCAAAGACACAGGGAAAGGAGCAGCCAACACGCACTAACAAAGGCCACAACCACTCCCAAACCAGCCAGAATAAAAGGAACAGAATGATAAAGAGACATAAAGTAAACAACTGTATTGACATCACAAGTGGCTAAAGCCATCCACCAGCTCCAAACGGAGCAAAAACCAAAATAAAACTGCTAAATTAGCAATGACCTGCCATATAACAGACGAGGAAGCGACACTGCCCAAAAGAGCCGAGGCTACCCCACCAACCAGAAAACCAAAGGAAAACAAGCAGTGCCATATCCATGCCCTGCAAACCAAAATCTATCATACCAAAGTGAGACCAAGTAGAGTTGTAGACCTCTTAGGCTAAGAGGAGGCAGCCAGCAAAAGAAAACCAAAGTAAGATAAAAGTCTCCCAAAGTCAAATCTGCATAAAGAACAGGAGAAGTAATAAGTAGCCGAAAGAAGAAAAGAAAACAATAGATAAGGCGTAACGGAGAAAACTCAGTAGAAAAGACAGCACAAAAGAAATTAAACAAGAGATTGGGGAAAACCATGCGCATTGAAAAAGCAAACAACATTATGAAGACGGTATAGTTGAAGTTTCAATAACTTAGTCGGCTTGAGCGTTGAAGCCTAAAAGTTCGAGAAGAACACGAGATCGTCAACAAGGGAATTAATAGAGCGACAAGTATTGGAAAAGATCCTATCGTTTCTCTCTTTCCAAACAATCCAGATTAACGCCATCATGGATAAATCCCATGAAGCACGCACTGACTGGTTCACCTAAATGGACCTCTAGGTCAACCACCAGGATGGGAAGTAACTAGGCATACTGCTGACATTCCAAGCTCTCTTACAGATTGCCCAAAGGGGATGGATAAAGGGACAGTTCACAAAAAGATGCACCCTATTTTCGTGATGGGTAGAACACAAGGCGCATTTCTGCTCCCAAGCAAGGTTCCTTTTGTTCAGCACCTCAACCGTCAATAGTTTATCATGGATAGCAAGCCACACGAGGATCTTAACCTTAAGAGGAGCCACGCTATTCCAAATGAGCTTGTAATAAGGCGACACAACTCCACCGGAGTTAAGGAAGTTATAACAGGATTTGACAGAGTATACTCTCGATGGTCCACCACCAGGAGATGGCATCACTGGGCGACCATTGTAGGAACGTAACAAGCCAAGGAGATTACGAAACTGGGGAAATAGCGAAATAGTGAGGGCCCTTTTAAAAGGAATATGCCATTCCCTACGGGTACCAACATACGTAAAGTACTCATCCACGGTAGCCTGTGGATTCTGCGCTAGAGAATACAACAACCGAAAAATAGAAGCGATCTTCAAGTTATCCATCCAGAGATCGTCCCAAAATTTCACCGACGTTCCTTCGCCACAATGTTTACGCACCCCACATTTGAAGGGTTCCACAATCCTCCAGATGCCCTTCCAAAAAGGGAAAGTGGCAGGGGAAAGAAAAGAGGAAAGTTCCCAGATTTTGTGTCTTTTATGGTAACGGTAAGACACAATTTTTGCCCAGCCTAAATCCGGTTGTTTGAGGGCCTTCCAAATCCATTTCCCAGGAGGGCAAGATTTTGGTGCCTCAAATTAAGAATACCCTGACCGCTTTCGCACTTGGATTTGCAAACCAACTCCCAACTACAAAGGTTTTTCCCGGCACAATACTCGGGAGTGTTGAACGAGAAGAAATTTCTACGGATCTTATCGATACATTTAATGACCAAGAAAGGCAAGTAGAAAAAAGGACATCATATACAGAGGAATGGCGGAGAGAACCGAGTTAACAAGCACCAATCTACCCCCACGAGAAAGGTGCCGCCCAGACCAATTATTGAGTCTCCTTTCCACTCTATCGATCATAGGGGACCAGTTACTTCTATGAAGCTTTCCCCATCTCAGAGGGATGTCGAGGTAAGAGATGGGAAAAGAACCGGATGCACAATTAAAAAATTGTGACACCTCAAGTTGTCTCTCGTTGGAGCCACCCGGCTAAATGACATAAGTTTAATTAAAATTAATGGACAAACCCAAAGGACGCTCAAAAATATAAAGCAGGAGTTTGAGGTTCGAAGGGTGATCCCATTAGGTTTAGCAAAGATGATAGTGTCATCCGCATATTGCAGATTGAGCACCCTCCGAAAACCTTGGAATCCACCCAAACCCTCGATAACATTAGCTTGCCAAGCATTCAAAAGTAATTTACTAAAAACATCAGCCACCCGGGAAAATAGGAGAGGAGAAATTGGGTCGCCTTGATGGAGGCCCCTTTTGCATATGAATTTATTCTCTTCAGACCCATTGATAATGATAGAAGAGGTACCAAAAAATAAACTAGCTTTGATCCAAGAAGTCCATTTCGGACCAAAGCCACGGTGATCAAAAATATCGAAAAGAAACTCTCAGTTTACTTTGTCGTAAGCTTTTTCAAAGTCCAATTTGAGAAGAATCTCTTCCGATTTAGAGCGGTGACAGCCAGATATAATTTCTTGCGTAGTGGCAATACTATCTAAAATGAATCTATCATGGATGAAATCCGACTGAGCCGAGTCAATCAAAGGGGAAATTACGAGTTTCAGACGATTAGAGAGAACTTTCATCACAATCTTAAAAAGGGAATTGAGTAGGCTAATCGGTCTGAAAGAAGACACCCGATCAGCACCAATCAATTTGGGAATGAGAACTATATGAGCGTAATTAATACGGTCAAAAGACAGTTGACCGTTATAAAGATCCCCAAACATCGCAAGGAAGTCGTCCTCAACCATATCCCAAAATTTTTGAAAGAAAGGGCAGGGAAACCGTCCGCCCCCGGAGCAGCATCGCTGCGTGAGGAAAAGACAGCCCGTTGAATCTCCTCTAGAGAGAATGGGGCTTCGAGGGACGACAAATCATGGAATTCCTCCCCATACAGTTGAAACCAATCAAGCTGTATGGAGCGGTTACCTTGGGATCCCCAAAGGTTTTTAAAATAGGAGAAAAAAGTGGAATGGAATTCTGAATTCGAGGTTAGAAGGGCATCATTCTCAAAAATAGAGGATATGCGATTACAGCATTGACGATGCAAAGCAATGTTATGGAAGAAGGAAGTGTTAGCATCGCCCTGAAGAAGCCAATTGGCCTTCGCTCGTTGATCCCATTTAATGTGATCTTGCTAAATCAGGGAGTTGTACTCTCTTTTACACTCCAATCTATGGGATCTATCAAGGTCAAAAATCGGCCCAGACTCTTCCCAGAGATTAATATCATGAATCGAGGATAAAAGAGTGTTTTTGCGACGGTGGGAATTTGCAAACCTTTCTTTCTGCCAAACTTTACACCCGTGTTTAACGGAATGAAGATACGCCCCAAGCCATAAGACCCAACACTAGAGGAGAGGTAGTGGAGAATCCGATCGACAAAAATCTGATCCTCCAGCCAAAATTTTTTAAACCTGAATTTGAAAGGTTTGGAAAAATTGAAATGAGAGTAGAGAGCAATTGGAACATGGTCAAAGCAGGGATTTGGAAGTGCTTGTATACAAGAGTTATGGAAGAAAGAAATCCTATCCTGGGAAACCAGGAAACGGTGTAATTTTGCCATAGAGGGAGAAAGCCTCATATTAGACCAGGTAAAAGATCTACCAATAATGGGAAGGTCTACTAGCTGAAGATAGCGAATACAATCGTTAAAACGATGGGAGTCACCGAGTTGCGATGCATTGCCCAATCTTTTGTTAGTGAAACGGGTGACATTGAATTCGCCACAAAAAATCCACCAACCAGAGATGCAACCGACAAAGGACATAAATTCGGCCAAGAAATCTTGACGAAGTTTATCAAAGGACGGACCATAAACCGACATGATAGTAACGGTATGGTTAAATTCAAACCAATGTAAGCTGATGACAAGAAAGAATTTGAGCCTTCGTACCGACAGAAGTAAATAGAAGGTTTGAAACCCAGCAAGATACCCCCGCAAGAGTGATTAGCATCCAAGCTAACCCACTGAGAAATCAGCCGACCCCCTAAGGATCGGCTGATCGCAGAAGAGAAGGAGTCAAGCTTAGTTTCTTGAATGGAGATTAAGTCACATTGAATAGAAGAGATCAATTGGAGGTCGGCTTCTTTTTTGTGGGTGCTACCCAACCCGCGCACATTCCAGCAGACATCAATCATAACGAGACAAAAACTCAGAAGCTTTAGCAATTTCTAAGGACCTGATCTCTTCCAAAAATTCCACATTGGACGGATCAATAATGACCCCCATTCGATAGGTTAACACTAATTATTCAATTCATTCAACTGTATTTTCTTCTAGTTTTGTACTATAGATCATGTCTTTCTAGTTTTGTACTATATTTTCTTCGAAGAACTGTGGTTCTAACTAAATGCACTCATGTAAATCCTAGTGGTACACGCATTTCAAAGCACGTGCAGTGTGATTTTCTTGTTATCCAGGAAATCCATCGCGCTCGAATCCAAGGCTGTTGCCTACTCCTTTAGGCATCATATGCACAATAGGATATTTCTTTCTCCCATTTATGAGAGGGAACAATATTTATATTTATATATATATCTTATAGTAATAGGAGAGAGAGTCTACCCCCTCTCTCATTTTTCTATTTTAAAATAACGACAGAAGAGTAAAAGTAGATATTCTTATTTAATTAACATGTATTTAAAAAACGAACCATAAGCTCTCAAATATAGTCTCTTCTCCCCCCCAACCTCACAAAATGTGACGGCTCTTTCCACACCCACCCCCATCCCTACTCCCCCCCAGAAGCTTTAGTAATATTCAATTGTATAACATTCTGGTTTAGCAGTGTTCTCTAAACTATCTGCTTATGTGAGGATGATAATGAAGATTTCAGTAATCACGGTATGAATGATATTCATAAGTTTCTCCCAATTCTCACATTTATTGGAAATTCTATATAATTTTATGAGTTCCTCAAAACTATTTTAGGTTGTGCAATATGCATAGGGTAACACTAGTATCTAATATTATAGTGGGAGAGTTGTTGTTGACATTTGTAGACAACCTTAATTTGTAGATATTCAACCATCTTAGGGATGGCATTCGGGCCACGGGCTGGACTAGCCCAGGCTTTGCCCGATCCCAGGCTTACCCGGGCCAGGCTCGAAGGCATTGCTGGCCGGGCTGGGGGTAGGGGGGGGAGGGCGACCCTGGCCCCGACCTGGCCCCCGGCTTCAATGGTGGGGGTCAGGCCGAGCCGGGCCGGTTGGCGGACCGGGCCAGTTTTTTAGAGGATTTTTTTTAATATATTAAAGATCATGTATTAAATTGTAATTTTATAACAATTGCAAAGAACCAAGTATTAAATTGATTTAATAAATTTGAAATTCTTAAATAAAATAAAGTACATGAATAAAATTTCATACAAATTAGATCAAATTACAGAACAAGGAATTAGTTGAATGTAGAGATCGAGATGGCCTCTATTTAGATTGAAGAAAAGGTATTGGACTATTGTCGTGCACTTCTACTTAACCTAAATATAGAATTTCATCCCCCTAAAATTTCCAATTAATTACAATATATTGTACATCATTTTAATGTAAATTGACTAAATCTAATTGTTCATTCATCGCTACTTGTTGATCCAGCTTGTGCTTCAAGTAAGTCTTGAGTCCTCTCTTCCGCTTTCATCCAATCTTCGGCGCATACTAGCATCTCCAAATTTTTGGCTGTCAATCGATTCCTGTTCGGGCTCATTATCCTGCCACCAAGAGAAAAAACATTTTCTGATGCAACGGTTGACACTGGTGTTGTTAGCAAATCTCTAGCCATACGAGAAAGAATATTAAAAATAACTTCATTGCTCTTCCAAAACTGTAACACATCTACTACATCTTCAATCGAACTTTGTGCATTATACCAATTCAACTCATTTGGTGAATTGGTTCTTGGTTTTTTTGATTTAATAAGATTTAAAACACTACTAGTTGCATGACTCTTTCCTTTTGCTAATATGTGGGAAGAAGAAGTAGAATCAATATTTTGTATTTGTGTTTGTGTAGTGTTAGATGAATAAAGTCTATCATAAGTATCATATAACCTAGTCAAAATATGCTCAAATTGACGAGTAAAAACAACATCGTTAAAATCTTGTATTGCATCGTGTGGGGCATAAGTGTAAAAAATCTCAATTAAATTTTTTGTGCCATCTAATTTAATCATAGGATTCATTATACTAGCTACACAATATAACATAGGAAGTGGATGAAAATATTTTAAAAATTTAATATATGCCGCATTAACCATATCTCCAATAAAAGGGTCATTTTACAAATCTTTAATTGTTGTCATCATAGTGACAATTTCAAGTAAAATACCACTAGATGTAGATGTATATATTTTTGAAAATTGTAAAGTAGCATCGTTAAAAGGTTCTAAAAATTTATACAAACTATTGGTAAAAAATCAAAAATCATCATCTAACATACAATTTTGCATACCCATTGCGACACAAAAATTTCTAAGATTAAAACGATAATGAAGAACAACACCTAATAATTCAAATATAGAATTCCAACGATGTCTAACATCTTTAGGAAAACGTTTATATACAATTCTCCTAAGTTTACACCAATCATGAAAAGCTTGATATATTGAACCACTCAATGTAATATAATGAACACAATCTCTCATTGCATCAAGTTTATCATTTCCATATTTTAGTGCATCTTGTACACAAAGATTTAAAATATGACAAGTACACCTAATATGAAATATTTCGGGTTCTATAGGATCTAAAGTAATTTTCAAACTATTAATTGCCTTAGTATTATTAGAGGCGTTATCAAAACCAATAGCATACGCTTTATCATAAATACCAAAATTATTACATGCTTCCATAATGTGTGTGGCTATAATTTCACCCTTATGTGGGTACCTAACATATCCAAATAAAATTATCCTTTTTGAAGTACCCAATCTGAATCTATCTAATGACATGTTACACACATCATTGGAACGCCGTTTACTCTTACCCACTCATCCGAGGTCAAAGAAACTCTAGTATTTAGTGATGTTAGTGTTGCTATCAAAAAAAATTTAGTCTCATTGTAAACTAATTTACAATCACCCTTAACTACATTCCTAGCAATCTTTTTATAATAGGGGTTTAAGGAGGTTTGTGCAAAAGTCTCTACATACCTACTTTCACCAAACGAATATGGTAATTCACCCTTAATTACTAACTTAGTCATTTCCCTACGAACGAGATCGTGATCGTAGCTATGACTATCTACTTGACCTGTTCTAGGATATATTTTTGTTGTGTGAGATTGTCTTTCGAAAATTGTGGTTGACATTTGCTTAAGTGACGTTGAAGTATACCCGTAACCGAACCTAATTTAAACTTATATGGTGTTTGACACTTTTTATATATTTTTAGTCCTACACTTTTATCATTTTGTGAAGAACAAAATTTAAATAATTGTGTACTTCGGAAGTAGTCCCTCTTATTTTACGGGATAAAGAAGAACCTTGTTCCGATGGTTGTGGTTCTACATGATCTTCTATTTCTATAGGATTTTAGTGTGTTTCATTCAAATCGGGAATACTATCATAATTCATGAATGTTTCTTCACTATCTATATATGGATGTGGAATGGAAGGAATGTGATGACTAGTGGACTCTTGACTACTATGTCTACCACCGCATGATCGATTAGAGGCCATTTAAATATTAAAAACTATTGGATGTATAGTTAGAGAGAAAGCAAGTGTTATAAATTAAAAAGAACATAATCTATCTCAACTAAAAAATAACAATAATAACAAAAACTAGTGAATGAGTAGTGTATGTATTACCACTTTACCAAATTTATAAATAAAATCTAAAAAAATGAGAGGAAGAAGTTCAAGAAAACCCAAACTAATTAAGAGATATAGATGAGAATAATCAACTATGTTAAATCTACAAATTAAACATATACTAAAATACCGTATGAGTGTTTGAAGTTTGAAGAATGAATGTTGAGAGAGTTGAGACTTGAGAGCTTGTAGTGGACTAGTAGTATTGATTGTTGTTGATTGTAGACTTCTTGATTGTTGTTATTGATCACTTGATTGTTGTTGATCACTTGATTATTGTTGTTGATCACTTGATTATTGTTGTAGACTAGTAGTATTGAGAGATAGTAGAGAGAATGAGAGATTTGAGTGAGTTAGTGAAGAGAAATGAATCAATTGATGTGGTATATATAGAATATGTAAAATTTTTGATTTCCTAAAGTACCCCCCAAAACTAGCCAGTATGGATCCGTTGGGGGGCAATTTGGTAATTTTAATTTTTTTTAATATCTGAAAAAAATTGCTGTAGCAACGGTCGGCCCAGACCTGGCCCAAGCCCGGGCGGGCCGATTCATCTAGTCCCGGTTCTCAACCGGGCCGGGCCAATCCGGGCTTTTTTTCCCAAAAAATTGAATCGGACCAGCCCCAAGGTATGGGGGGCCGGTCCAGGGTCGAGACCGCAAAAGAGGGGGGCCGGGCCGGGCTGGTCCCGGGCTGGCCTAGACGTGTTGCCACCCCTAAATCATCATATCTCAACCATTCATTTTTAAGTGGGAGTTATATTACCAATTCATTTACTGAACTGTTGTTAGTTACTATAATACCCTTAAAGTTCAAATTTATTTACAACCTAATTATTTACAAAATTGTCACTCATATAAAATAAATGTTTGTGCCATTAAAGGTAATTTGTAAAGAGTATGTAATGAGTAAATGGAGGTCTCAGGTTTAAGACCAGATTACGTCTTATAATTTACTTTATATTAAAAAAAAGTTTAATTAGAACGTGCATCGCACGTGCAGATTATTACTGATAATTAAAGAGAAAGGACACATTCGATTGTCCCCATAGTTGGGTTCCCAATCTTTTTTGTTGTTTAAGCAACCTAAAAGTACATATGATACACATGTTAAACCTCATAAATACAGAAATCAAATCAAAATACACAGGGATTATAAGTATATATGTATAGGGGTGACAATCGGGTCAACCGGGCCGGGTTGGGTCGAACCCACCTGGGTTGGAACCGAAATAGGGCTGGTTCGGGTCGGGTCGGCTTGTTAATCGGACCGGGCCGGGTTGGATAATAATAATAATAATAATAATAATAATAATAATAATAATAATAATAATAATAATAATAATAATAATAATAATAATAATAATAATAATAATAATAATAATAATAATAATAATAATCATCATCATCAAAGAGTGAAATTGCAAAAAAAAAATTTATATAATATTCATATAATTTCAACTTATACAAATTTCTAACCTTTTTTTAATAGGAAACAAAGATTTATTACAATTTTTTTCTATACAATTACAATTTTCTTCAATTTTTCGACTTTTTTTTTATAAGAAACATAGATTTTTTACGATTTGTTTATATATTTATATTTTTCGTCAATTTGTTGGTCTTCAATTTGTTGTTGTTGTTGTTGGTCTTCAATTCTTCATGTTGGTTGCCAGTGTTATTGTTGTTGTTCTTCAAGTGAGTTCCTTCCACTTGTAGACGTGTCGTACCCTTTTTCTTGAGTCATATCTTCGGCCTTCATCCAGTTTTCCGTGCAGACGAGTATCTCCAACGATTAAGGCTTCAAGCAATTCCTGTAATCGGTTAGAACCCTGCCACTTGTAGAAATGCACTTTCTAAAGCAACTGTAGAGACAGGAGGAGTTAGTAGATCTTTGGCCATATATTTAAAAATACTATAAGTATGTTCATGGTCTTTTCACCATTGTAAAATATCAAGTGTAGAAGTAAAACTTTCAGAATCTTGTTGGTTATACCAATGTAATTCATTTGATTGATTAGTCCTAGAATTTTTTGATTGAATTTGTGTAAGTAAATTAAATGTGGCATCATCTAATTTACTCTTACTCTTACCTCTAGAACTAGCAGAAGAAGAACTAACTACACTAGCTGTACTACTAGATGCAAAACTTCTATCATAAAAATCATACATGTTATTTAATGTCGATTCAAAGTTAGCTAAAAATGTGTTGCAATCAATTGGAGATTTATTTCTAAGTAAAGTAAACAACATTTTAATCAAACTCTTCGTACCTTCTAATTTGATACGAGGATCCATCACAGTAGCAATACAATACAACAGAGGAGGAGGACTAAAATACTTCAAAATTTTGGTGTATGCAGGTTTCATACTATGACCAATATAAATATTATCGATCATATCTTTGAAAGTTTGCATCATAGTAAATATTGAAATAAAAATACTACTAGAAGTAAATTCATAAGATTTTGAAAATTTTAAAGTTGCGGTTCTAAAAGGTTCTAAAATTTTAACAAAGATTCAGCATAATACCAAGCTTCGGGAGTCATTTGATAATTTGGCATATTTTTTGTAAGACAAAAATCATTTATACATGCTTTATATTGAGTAACAACATGTAGAAAATCATAAGTAGAGTTCCATCGGTGTTTAACATTCTTTGGAAATTTTCTAAAATGTACACATTTAAGCTTACACCATTCTTTCCATTCTTGAAATATGATGTCATTTAATGCAATAAAATATATACAATTTCTAATGTTAACTATATATGGGTCATCTATTTTTAATGTATCTTGAACACATAAATTTAAAATATGAAATGCACATCTAATATGAAAAATTTCGTCACATGGAGAAGCTAATTGTGTTTGTAATATACTAATTGATGCATTGTTGTTAGATATATTATCAAAACTAATACACATAATTTAATCACAAATATGATAAAGATCACAAATTTCTAAAATCTGATTTGCAATTTCAGTACCACTATGGGGATAGTGCAACGCGGCAAGTGATAAGATCATTTTTTGAAGCATCCAATCACTGTCGATCCAATGACAAGTTATTCCCATTATTGGAATATTTATGCGACCCTTCAATCAAACTATTGTTAAAGAAATTCTACAAGTTAAACTCCACAAAATAGCAATCAAACCATCTCTTATTTCGGTGTACATTTTAAAATAATCTGACTTTAAAGTATTTATAGGGATTCTTTTAAAATGCGGGTTTAATGCGATTTGATTAAAAGACTCTAAGTTCCTATTCTCGGAATAGGAAAATTAACTCTTCCTAAATTACTAGTCGGGCCATTTCCCGACGAACAAGTTCGGGATCATAAGAGTGGCTATCAACTAGACCGGTCCTAAGATGGATTTTTTGTTTGGCCGGGTAGGTATACAAGAAGTTCCTTGTGTACATTTTGGATGTATCATTTTATTGTACCCGCCCCTCACCCTTTTTTCATTTGTATGGCTTGGAACAAGTTTTACAAATTCTTAGACCTAGAACCGAATTTTCTTCGTCCGGAATGTAGTCATGAGATTTGTGCAAATCACTTGTTTCCCCTCTAGTTTTTCTACTACTACCCGGTTGTGCTGTTCCGGTTTGTTGTGTTTGTGTTTCCTCTTCTATGTCTATGTCTTGTGGATACACATCGTGTGTACCAATGTGTGCGGTCATAGGGTACTCTTCGGAGGGCTCAATTTGTGAGACAATAGGAGGCCTACGAGAAGTGCCGGTGGAACCTTGTCCACTTTGGCTATGGCCACTACCTCGTGATCTCGACATATTGATATAGTAGTGTATCTGAAAAAGTTAAATACAAACTAGGCGAGATAAGTTTAAAATAAATCTAAAAAACAATAGGCGGGTTGTGAGAGAGATATCCGGAAACCCAACAAACAAATATGATACAGACAAAAAATACTACAAAAAAAATAAAGAGAGGAGAGAGTCATAGAATTTTGATACCGTACTTTGGAAATAATTAAGTATGTAAATGAAAGAAAATAATAGTGAAGAAAGAGTTGTAGAAGATGTAGTCATAGCGACGTAGTCGTCGGTAGTGGTAGAAAAAGTTGAATGCGGTAGTCGTCGGTAGTGGTAGAAGAAGTAGTCGATATAAAATTTGATGAAAAAATCATTGAGAGAATTTGTTGACGCCTTCAATACGATCGAAATTGTGAAAACGTTGTTGATTGATTTGAGAATTCGAGATTGCAAAATTGCAGTAGAGAGTAAGAGAGTAGAAGAGGTTTGAAAATTTGTATTGGGGATATGGGGTATTTATAGGGTTAAAATGGAATTAAAAAAATTCCCAAAAAAAAGCAAGAAAAAATAAACAGACCGATGCGCAGCTTGCACTCTGTCCAGGTGACCGTTCGACCCGTTCTGGTTGAATGGTCGACCCATTCCGGTCAAATGGTCCTCTGACCCGTGGGTTGGCGGGTCGGGTTGCGGGCGGGTCACGCTTTTGAAGCGGGTTGGCGGGTCGGGTTGAGCGGGCTGACCCGGGTCGACCCGTTAGTCTTCTCGGGTTCGACTCGGACCCGAACCGGTCTAGAGCGGGCCAATTTCGAATGAGCAGGACGCGGATCGACCCGACCCGATTGCTACCCCCTATATATGTTTACAGGTATACAGGTATTAAATGTAACGCATATTAATCGATGACCATGAAAGAGTGCCCAACAAATATGGACCAAGTTCTTTAAAAATATATTGGTTAAATGGGCCGAGTTATTCGAATAAAATATTTTTTTTTCTAACAACATGGAAGAGGGCCTGACAAGAGCCGATACTTATGTTAGAGTTACGACACCACATAATTAAGACAGCCCTTTTAAAGCCTCATTATTTGTATGCATTCAATTCCAGGAGAGTACTATTTGATTAAGATAAGAATATTTTTTATGATTAAAAAGAATATTCTGATCAACCGGATAAGAATTTTTTCCAAAATGATCCACTTTTCAAAATTAAATGCCAAACTGACCTACTTTTGAAACTAATTACTAAACTGACCTACTCATTGTTTCAAACAGCGAATCTAGTTTTATTAGGGTAGCTTTTCGAAATAGCGAGTTTAGCTTTAGTTTTTTAAGGCTTGATGAAATTTCTCCAAGTGTTGGAGAAAATTCCGATAATTTAACTCGTTGTTTCAACAAACGACCATAATTTTAAATCTGCGAGTCTAGTTCAATTATGGTTATTTTTCGAAACACCGAGTTAAGCTTTAGTGTTTTGAGACTTAGAGAGATTTCTCCAAGTGTTGGAAAATTTATACAACTAAATTTGCTCAAATAACCAGTTGTTTGAATTAGCGAGCAGGTCAATTTGGAAATTAGCTTCAAAAGTTGGTTAGTTTGGCAAATATGTTCGAAAAGTGGGTAATTATGGGGGGAAATCACTGGATCACTCACAGAGCTAGTATCGGGTCATATCGGTTCGGGTCCTACATTATCCGGATCCGGACCCGATACCCTACGGTTCAAAAAATTTGACCCGAACCAGGCCTGTGAGAACCAGGTCTGGATCCTACTTAGAAAAACCTACCCGTCGGGTCCGGAAGTGAGAAATAAATGTTTGCACTTAAGTATTTTTACACCCGATATCCCTAGGTAGGGGTGGGCATCGTTCGGTATCTGACCTAATATGGACCATCCGCCACCGATCAAAAGAAGATCGGTTTTTTAATTTGCTCATCCGTAATCAATCCGAACCTTAATTGGATCGGTTTCAATCCAAGCTGATTAATCTCGGTTTGGTTTGGATTGGATTGGATGGTCGGTTTGGCGTGCTACTTTTCACCTTCAACATTATTCATAATTTTGCTGAAATTTAAAAGATCAGCTTCAATCAAACTTAAGAAACAACCTACCATTTGTTATTCAGAAATGAATTTAAAATGAAGATTCATCAAACCACAAGTTGTTAATGAATTTTGAACTAATTGTTTGAGATGATGACGTTTAAATGGGTGAGATAACTGCTTTTTCACTTGCATACTTCTGTAATCTTAATTTATTGTCATAAAAGAAACATCAATAACCATAGCTAATTGAATTTGAAGTACAATAAAAAAAGATTTAGAAAACAATTTCTTCTTGACTTGATTAAAGTAAGTATTAAATGTTACATGAACTTCATGATTCTATTAAGCTGGACCACACTGTAAATCAAGCATTTCTCAACAGCATAACACACAGGATTATGGAGAATCAAAATAGAGGTAGAACAACTGCTCGGTTTGTATTAAAGAAATTAAAGAAGACTGTTTGTATCTCCAAGAAAATGAGAAATGACTATTTGTATATTCAAGAAATTAAAGGAGAACTATAATTTTTATGAACTTCTTGTAACACCCCTTTTTTTTTTTTTTGAAAACTGAACCTCTAAATACAATTCTTTCAATTTCTCTATTACTTTAAACATAAACTAAGATAGGTATATTTCAAATAAAATTTTGACAGAGTCTCCCCTAAAATTTCTGCCCCGAAACACAAAAGGCTTACGGAATTCTGCTCTAAATTCCGTAGCTCACAACACAGGCAATATAATCATGGGCTCCCCAAGCCAAAATGAGTAGAATCACACAGGCAATATAAATATCATGCTCTGGGGGCCAAACTCATAACATAATATCAATTATCAATTAAAAACCATAAATTTCCTTTAAAAACTTATATAAGTAATAGAAAAACTAAAGAAAAACTTTCCAAAACCAAACACAGAACCCAATACTCCACAACGAGGTGGGTACGGGTTTTCTTACTTCATCACAGCACTATATTTATATATGTTCACATTATTACAAAATAATACATCAACAGTACATGTTTCTTTATATACTAATTACATAAAGAATCTATCATCTAAATAGAATATAATTTCTAACTCTATAACTACCTCACCAGGCTGCTAGCAAACCTGCAGGAGAGTTAGGGTTGTCCACCCTCAAGGAGGGACCCCCCTAACCCCCAGAAAACAATAGGGGTTAGCCATTTCTGGTGTGAGTATAACCATTAATCTAATAAGTAAATTAACATGGTATAAAGAAATTACTTTAAACTTACAAACATCAAGTTAAGATGATGCAACCTGAAATCTGAACATAAAAACATCACCAATACGATTTTATATCAAAGTACTCTTCAAATCTGCATCCGATTATATAATTACCCATAATTCACACATTTCACTATATGCTTCATATCAACCTCATATATATATCCTTATTTTACATTCGCATAATACGAATTCCCATACAATCCATTACTTCTCAATTTAAATTCCCTAACACGAATATTCACCTTTCCACAATTATCGACATAGCAGCATTTCACTATTTAAATGAATATAACCACATGATGTTATTACACCCTTCTTTAATAACCATTTATATGAATACAAACTCATAACACAACATACTTTCTTTAGTAACCATTTTCATAACCAATCTCATAATACGGGTATTTATTTTATTGTGTTATAACAAGTATCACATCATAAACATATGCATCTATTCTCATAATACCACCTTCCTTCATATCTTATGACATAAATATAACATCTTATTGCCCATTGCAATTTACTCACATTTCATCACATCGTTAACACATCACTAATTAGAATACGTATACTCATTGCATCAAAAGCATGTTTTATAGCTCATTCTCATCTCATTATACCACTTTAGTAATTTCTCATTCTTATAAGTAATATATCTTATTATCATTTTCACTTATAACACAAATTGCCATTAGCCTCACTTTCATTCTCATCACAATATACTCCATATCCCCACACACAATTTGGGCCACCACATATCACACCCCAAAGCCGATAGCTTGGGTAATAATCACCGCACCCCAAACACATAGTTGGGTAATATCACATCACACCTCAAGCCGATAGCTTGATTATTAATTTATTTCAATTACTTTTCATCTTCACTTTACTTTATTTTTCATTTCCATTATTCATTACCGATATCATGCCACTCACCTTGCGAATTATGCCAAGGCAGGTAGTTCCCACTATTTCCACAGAAATAGCGGGCGAGTAGTTCCTCGACACAATTCCAAGGTGTATCAACTTAAATCATCCTGTATTCCACTTTAATCATTTACATAATATAATTACTTCATACTGTTCATAATAACACACGTCTCTTTTACTTTTCATTTTAAATTAACCACATGCTGCATTTATCATTTCTTTTTCTACACAAACTCATAACTCGTATTTCTTCATATTCATTTCATTCACAACCACTTTCTTTCATATTCACAATTCACTCTCTTTACTTACACATTCTTATTTACACTTATTTATTTTATTAGTTTGTCGACCAGTGAGCCACAGTATCCCAATATACTGAAAGCCGATAGCCCAGTAAAACACGTGGACCGATGCTCACATAGAGTCTTACTCATCCGAGGCTACGTCTTCCTCCCAGCCTATGCCAGCGAGGGAACACCGCACCCCAGATAAACTGGGCACTTCCTCGCGACGGCTGTCATCGAGGGAAAAACAACGCACCCCAGGTAAACTGGGTACTTCCTCGCGACGGCTGTCATCGAGGGAAAAACACCGCACCCCAGGTAAACTGGGTACTTCCTCGCGACGGCTATCATCGAGGGAAAAACACCGCACCCCAGGTAAACTAGGTACTTCCTCCCAGCCGATAGCCAGGAGGGAAAAACTTCGCACCCAAGGTAAACTGGGTACTTCCTCCCGACGGCTGTCATCGAGGGAAACCGGGCCTCAAGCCGATAGCTTGAGCGATAAAACTCCGCACCCCAGATAAACTGGGTACTTCCTCCCAACCAAAGCCAGGAGGGAAAAACACCGCACCCCAAGCCGGTCCTTGGGTATTAGGAGGTCTAGCCCAAGCCCCCAGGATTGCTATAGGTACTGGTCAATAAAATCATCTGTTAGTAGCATTAATCATTTCATCTTTCCATCTTACTTTATCAACACGCGCATTTCACTTATGAATTCAATAATTGCCACAACCTTGACTTTAATCACGTGAGTTAATAACACATTTTATTAGCACGTACTATCTTATCTTTTATCTTACCATTTGATGCATATCCGTTGTCCACAAAATTAATCTTCATATCATTATACCACATTATGCATACAACCTGTCATTCCACAATTAAAACCATCATATCATATTATTGCATAATATAAATGCGCCATGATATTTGCATTAAGAGCACCATATTATTCATTACCTCATTGTATCATATATAGGCATACGCCAAGTTATAACATTAATAAAAGAACTACTTTATGTTATTCCATATCGTAAAAGTATCCAAATGTATAATTCATCACATTGTAATATCATACTATTGCTCATTAATTCACTTTGAACATAATTATAATGTAAACATATACCCACTTACTAATTTCATCCATTATCACATCACGAGTCAATATCATGATATATATATATATATCACAAACATACACCACACATGCGGGTTTCCAAGAAAAGGGGCCAAAATCACTTATTTCATCTAACTGAACTCCATAACAACCAATCATAGCATGCTAGCTCATACACAATGCTCTATGTAAGTAAAATTGCCTATATGGGCCTATATGCCCCAAAATAAGCATAAAACATGCACCATATATACACGGGTCTCCAAAATATGACCACAATCACTAATTTCATCTAATGACATCTCATAACATCTATCCATATCATGTTAGCCTATACACAAGGCTCCACCTACACCAACTCACCTATACCGGCATATATCCCAAAAAACATGCACAAAACATGCATGGGGTAAAAATATGCATAAACAATTTAATATATTTAGTTTTTATACATCAACACATCACATTAATCCATAATATAGATTTTATATACTTAAAATAGTTAATTTTACCAAATATCTCAAAAATCCATTTCCGGACCCTTAAAAATCCGTATTTTCATTGAAAATCAATTTTTGGCATAACTTCTACAAAATATATCAGAAAGCTACGAAATTTGGCCACAATATAAAACATTTATAGATACAACATACTCACCGGACGGATCGAGCAAACGATGTCCCACGTCAGCCCGGTAGCCTGTCGAAGTTCAACTTTTTCCACCTAATTGGAAAATTATAGATACGATTAGCATAAAACTCAAAACTCGACCTACGGACCTCCAAATTCAAATCCGTCGTCACACACACGTCACAATTGACATAAGTAGGCAAGCTACATCGACGGATTTCAAATTCGAACCCTAATACAAGAACTCACATATTGATTGAAGGCTTTCTAATAGGAAAATTTTCTATTTTCTAATTTCTTTAATCCCCTTATTCCTAATCTCTCAAATTAGGGTTAAATAATTGTAATAAAACTCAATGATACCTCCGAATCTAACAAATTCTCTCCTAAATCTCGCTCGGGCATTTTACCGAATACTCGGTGTGCACTTTTCACCTATAGTCTATTTCACTCAATTTAATTGAGCTTAAGCCTATAAAAATCACCATAAATTCATATTAATACTTTCATAATATTCTACACCCTCAAATGCATTTTCTACAATTATTAGGATCGAGTTTCCTACCAGATTTCATAAACCCTAAAATCCGAGTTTATGCCAAAATCACCACTCCTCATTTTCACCTTGATTTGCATATTTTCTAACTACTAACATGTTCTATGTGCTCTCTACACCTCCCTACATCAATTTCTAGTAAAAGAAATGAAAAGCATACAATTTAATAAACTAACATTCAATTTCTCATACCTTCTTGAACTCTTCTTGAAAAACCAACACCACCATGAGGCTTACTCCTCAAATTAATTTGAAAATCATGAAGTATTTGAGTGGATTTGGGAGGAGAGAGGAAGGCCGAATGTGGGTTTTCGGTGGGTTTTGGTCGGCCAGAGGAAAGGAGGGGGAGAAGGAGTAGAAAAATGGTAAGTTAGTAATTAATTAGGATTTTAATAAAGTTTGGGTTTAGGGTTTTGGGCTTTAAGCCCATTTACTTAAGAAAATGACTCAAAATGGGTTATTTCAACCAAAATTTGTAAATAAATGCCACAAACTAGAAACTCCACTATTTTAGCATTTTATCAACCCCCTATAATGTATAAATGCCCCCAAAAAAATTTGGGTCAAATCGGATTCGTCTCCTCCGAGAAAACTCATCTCAAAACTCCTATATTTTCAATTTTTTTCCGTTTACCCCAAAATATCAATTTAATTATTCTAATGCTAATAAAATCAATTAATAGGGGTAAATATACTCAGAAACACATTTAAAAATAATTTAAATCAAATAATTAAGGAATTAAAAAAAAACAGATGTTACACTTATGCATAGAGGTATGGTCGGTTCGGTTTAATCAGTTATTTGAAAGCCCCATCCAACAACCGAACCGGTCCAGTTGGTTATTGAAGATCAAGAACCGGGCCAACCCAAAACCTCAATTGGTTCGGTTAAAAACCGGTCAGTTCGAATTGGATTGGTTTGGATTGGTCGGTTCGGATAATAGTTGTCCACCCCTATCCCTGCGGTTCCAACAATTTTTGCACATAAGTACATAAATAAATATTATATTTACACATCTATCTTCAACAATTACTATTTAGAAGTATATACCTATAACCCCATTATTCAAATTCCATATTTTGGGGGTATTTTTTAATGAGTCTAGGTCTATTTTGAGCATACCCGGATCCGAACCTGAAAATGCATAACGTCTTATTTTAGGAGTTGACTCCGGACCCATATAGATCGGGTCAGTTCCGGTCCAATGCATGGTCCGGGTCGAATCAGGGTATGAGATATTTATACCAATGCTAATTACTCATCACTTCACAATATTAATATTATAAACGCAGGGCCTATTTGGTTTTTTATGCTTGGTTTTGGAGGTAGGTGGAGGTATTTTAAATTCCACAAGCTATCTTAAATACGGTCGCTTGTAAGACTTACCGGAGTTATCAAAACTTCAATCTAAATTATAAACGTTTTACTCACCTCCACTCTCTCTTTTTCCTTTCTTCATGATTAACTCAACTTTCTGATGCATATATAAAAGATAAATTTACATCGTTTTTGAGTGGAGGTAGAAATAAAGAAACTTGATGTTGCTTGTTTTTTGGTGTGGGGGCAATATGTGCGAGTTCATGTAACTTATAAGGCGGAAGGGATGACACTAGCGTTGGTCAGATCCTTGGGTCGTACATTCAGCTCGGGGGTAGCAGGAGAGAGGTAGAGGTTGTGTGCTCGGCTCGGATCTTCATAGCTTGGCTCGGATCTTCGTGGCTCGGCTCGGATCTTGATACCTGCATAATGCCTAGAAACATCGAGAGAGATCCCACCGGCAGGTCCTCCAACGATCTAGTCAGTCACTGGAATAGCAACAGTAACTAGGGCTCTGGTGGGGAAAAGTTTATTACCTTCAAAAGGAATGAGGGGGTCTGGCATTTATAGGAGGGGGCTAACGGGTCTTAGAGCCTGATGGGCTGAGTCGGACCTGTTATCCAGTGGGCCTGAACTGGCTGAAGGCCGTTGGACCTGTTTGACTTGATAATCATGGAGGAGTAAAATCTGAGGAGATCTGATGGCCCCGATGGGGCCACATCATTTATACCATATCATAAGCCCCCCACTCCTGGAAGGCTGTGTAAACCGGTCGTGGAGGAGTAATTTGTCTTTGTGGAAAGAGCAGTGGGGAGTATTTCGCGAAGATGGATTATTAAGTCCCTGAGAAGTTAACTGGGGTCAGCGCCGAGCCGAGCGTCAGTAGATTCGAGGCATAGAGCGACGAACGAGGTCGTTCACGAGAGGGAGCGACTATGGTGGAAGGATGGAAAACCCCTTGGGGAGGGAAAAAGGCCGAACGTAAAGGCCTTAACCTTTATGGGGTTAGACCCCTGATCTCCGAGCATCGAGCATCTTCAGTTTTGCAAGATAAGTTACGCCGTTGGTTGATGTCCAGGTCAAGCGCCGAGCGTCGAACGTTGGCCTACTATAGCTTTGTGAGAGAAAGCCAGGTCATTGCTTGAAGTCCCTTCTGAGCGCCGAGCACCGATTGTCTAGTGTCGAGCCCCTTCAGCATTGCGAGAGGAAAATAGGCCGTTGCTCGACGTCCATGCCGAGCGCCAAGCATCGAGCATCGAGCACCTACAGCTTTGTGAGAGGAAACTAGTGCTTTGTTTGAAGTTAACTTCAAGCGTCAAGTCCCCTAGCCTGTGAGAAAGCAAGTGCGTTGCTCGAGGTACAAGCCGAACGTTGAGCACCTACAACTTGTGATAAAGCTAGAGCATTGCTCGAGGTACTTGCCAAGCGTCGAGCACCTACAACTTGTGAGAAAGTTAGTGCTTTGCTCAAGTTCAAATCCAAGCGCCGAGTGCCCCAACCTGTGAGCAAGCTAGGGGTTTGCTCGAGGTACATACCGAGTGTCGAGCACCTACAGCTTGTGAGAAAACTGGTGCATTGCTCGAGGTACATGCCGAGCATCGAGCACCTACAGCTTGTGAGAAGCTACTGCTTTGCTCGAGGTCAACTCCGAGCGCTGAGCCCCCCAGCTTGTGAGAAAGCTAGGACATTGCTCGAGGTACATGTCGAGCGTCGAGCACCCACAACTTGTGAGAAAGCTAGTGCGTTGCTCGAGGTACATGCCGAGCACGAGTACCTACAGCTTGTGAGAAGCTAGTGCTGTAACACCCCGCAAAATTGAAAATGACAATTTTGCCCTTGTGTGTTACGCACGTGTATTTTGTACCATTACTGGTAATATTTGTAACTTGTTTTCATTACGTATTGTGATTTCTGACTATTTATGCATTTTCCATATATTTTATCCTATTTTGAGTCAACAAAAATATAATATCTCAATCTCTGTATTTTACGTGCTTTTTTCGTGTTTTTGATGCACGTATCGATTATGTGTTCCCACCGCTACGTGTAATATTTTCTATTTGTTTAAACTAATTATTTTAGTATTCAAATCTATTTTTATAACCGGAAATTCATTTTCTCCTATTTTGATTAAAATAATTTTATACGTATAATGCACGTGTTATCTACGTACATAGCAATTATGTCGTGGAATCTATAAAATCAATAAATATATTTTCTTATATTGTATTTTTATTATCTTTAATATTTTTTTGTTGATAAAACCGAATTTCATATATTTATGTTTTACGTGCAAAGTACATATTTTTCGGTGTGCGTATTTAAGCGTCTTTGTTTTCAAAATAAATTTCGGAGTGTGTGTACTATTTTATTTTTGCATGAAATATTGTAAAATTTTAATTTAACAAATCTCTACATATTATGTATATATATATAATGCCTATGTTTTCACCTATACACTCTAATTCCTTTCTTTTTTTTCTTTGCCATGTCTACATCTGAAAGCACCTAACCCCATCCAACAAATGTCCCTTCCACTGTGCCTACAAACCCATATCATTTAATTGTTTGTACATAGGTATATATGGTCAAATATAATTGCATGCATGAGTGGGATTGGGTCTTTCTTGTGCTAGGCCGGTTAGGAGAAATGGGAGGCCGGTTTTGAAATTGAAAGGTTGGGAGTTGAGTTTTTGAAAGGTTGGAGAGGTGAAGAGTTGGGAGTTATGGGAGTTAAGAAAATGAAAAATTGAGCAATTTATTAGGTGGAGAAATTTACAATTTAAACCCTCACTTTATCCTATAAATACCCTAAATGTTTTCTTCTTATTTCACACTTAAAATAAACAAAATAGAGAGAAGAAAAAGAAAGAGAGAAGAGAGTATTTCTTGTGCATTGGAGAGCTCTTGCTAAGAGGAGAGGAAAAGGAGGTGCTACTTGGAGCTAGGAGCTAAAAGTGTCTCTTCATTCTTGATCTTCATTCTTCATAAGAGGTGAGTTGTCTTGATATTTTCTAAATTTTAGTTTTTGCTAGAACATGATATTAGCAATACAGACCAATTGAATGTGATGTGAGTAATCTTGTGTTGTTTTTCTAAATTATGCGACATGCATGCTAATATATCACATGAGTAGTAAAGTTAAAGTTGATTTGATAATAAGAGTACAAATCCATGCTATTTATGAATTGTAGAAATTTCATTGTAATCAACATAGTGATTGAAAATATGAAAAAGAAAGAGAACAAAATCCATGCTTTTGTGTGTGCCATGGGATTGTAGAAATTGAGATGTGATTAAAGAAATAAGTTGTCATCATGATTAATTTAAAATGAGAAAAAAGTGTTATGACCATACATGCTTATGTAAAAATATAAAGGAAAGTTTACTTGTTGAGAATTTTCCTTTTGATAAAAAAATGAATTTTGAATTGATATTCATATAATCATTTTAAAAAAAATTATTGCAAGAGATACATTATGATATTTTGATTAGAATGAAGAAATGATTTTTTTTTTTTTTTTCATTCAAGAGAAGGAGAAATTTGAAACATAAATACAATGTTTAGAACACAAGTTTGGAAATTCGTGAATCAATATTTTCAAATGAAATCTTATAAAGTGGTTGGAAAGAAACAAATTGCTATTTTTTGATTAAATTGAAAGAATGCAATTCGTGTCATTAATGAAAAAATAAATAAATAAATTGGAATTTAAAAATATTGTCTAAATTATAAATTATAAATTGGTAAGATACTGTTGGTAAGAAATTTCGGTCTAGATGAACTAATTGTAGACTAATGAAAGATTAGATCGAATGAAAATGGAGTTTTATGAAAAATAATAGAATAACAGAAAAGCTGAACAAAAGCCTATTAATGCAATTTGATATTCGAAGTTCGTAAGTGGACTTCTGGCTAGCAAGTGCGCTATAGGGCAGTCAGAGGTCTTGAGTTCGAAACTTGTTAGACCCACTTTGTTTTGTTTTGTTTACCTAAAATACTGAAACCCGAGAGTTTATTTAAGGGGTTTTCAATGTGGCTTTGTGACAGTCCAGCCACATGGACTTCTTGGCTTTCGTTGTAGATCTGGGGCGCTCACTGTTGGGCGGTTGGGCTTGGGTTCGAAACTCGGTGGCCTTAACTTTTGATTTTTTTGGTTTTTAATATTTTTGAATGAGTTTTAATGCAAATTAAAATTTGGGAAAAAGTTCTAATATTCCTATAAAATGATAAGGAATTTATTTTAAATAGTTTTAGAGTTTTTGTGTATATTTTGAGAAATAAAAAGAGGAATTGAGATAGTAAATGAGTTTTGACTTCAAAATTAATTATTTGAGTATATGACCTTTATTTTGAAAAGAGGAGAAAAATATGTAACAAGTTATGAAATTCTCTTGTTGTAAACAAACACTTATGTTGAGTACGAAATACTTGATGTGAATTGAAA
This sequence comes from Hemerocallis citrina, assembly GCA_017893485.1. NCBI lineage: Eukaryota > Viridiplantae > Streptophyta > Magnoliopsida > Asparagales > Asphodelaceae > Hemerocallis > Hemerocallis citrina. The sequence goes on along the minus strand of CM030365.1, from coordinate 151,686,944 downwards.
TATGAATTGCTTAAATTGCTAATGAAATTTATAGTGATGAACCTTTTGTTCATGAAAGGAATTGTTGTTTTATTTTGAGTGGTAAATGAATCATGAATAAGTGCTAAATAAGACATGGATCTATTTATGAATAAGTTGAAGATAAGAATACTTTGAGTTAAGACATGATTATTGAAGGGTATGAGTACCCATGGTTTTGAGTACATGAAAAGTTGTGATCTAGAGGTGTAGTGAGGCCTCGGGTACCGGCAAGTTAAATTAAATGATTGATATATTTTGAGATATGGCTATGGAGCTATCTCGGTTTTGTGATTAAGTCCGGTAGGGGGTTAAAGCTAACTCTATGGGATGTAATTGATTCATGTCTTGAACTTAAGAACTAGGCATTTAGAAGAAGATGTAGTAAAACTTGGCCAAATGTAAGTGAGGCACTCTATATAGTCGGACGGTGTACTCCGGGACTATAGACCCAGTCGGGCGGTATACTCTGGGACTGAGGTTGCTTCGATGGAGACGAGCTTTTATTTTAAATCTGGGACTATGCATAGTCAGGTGGATAGTTTGTCGTACTCCAGTGTATATACGTATACCGGGGCTAGAGGGGCACTTGTGGGAGGTTTGCATGACGAGGAGTCTGTATAATAGTCGGGCGGTGTACTCCGGGACCGGGATCCGTACTCGTGGAATGTCTAAACCTTTCTTTTATTACTGGGTAGTTTTCATGGCGAGGGATCGAACCCTTTATTGTGGAATACGTAGGTGCTTGCCCTCCGACCTATGTAGTATGGGATGCATAGAATCCGAACAAGTATGCATTAGTGTCATTTTAGTATAAAATGTGTGCATTAGGCATTAAGGCATCACATATACTTACATATTTAGTGTAGTCACATTTGACACTTTATTGTTCATTCAAATTTGTGGTTTGTTAAAATATTGAGATCATTATATGTACGGCATAAAGAGGATGGCCGAGTATAACATTTTCGTCAGTTGTAAATAACTGACATGCCCACAGTTTATTATGCAAGAACTAGACTTTTTCATGAAGAAGTAAAGATGTTATGATGCTGTTGATTAATTACATTGATAAAGTTGTACAAGTTGTATATTATTTTTATTGTTGTAATTTGTTTTATTTTCCGCTGTGTACAAAAATGTAAAGAACTCTGATGTATGATGAAAACTTTAAATTTACTTATAAAATTGTACGAAGTGAAGTGTAAAGATTTCGTGGAATCTCGAATTCGGTCTTATTTGGAATTCGGGGCGTTACAAGTGCCTTGCTCGAGGTCAACTCCGAGCGCCAATCCCCCCAGCCTGTGAGAAAGGTAGGGCATTGCTCGAGGTACATGTCGAGCGTCGAGCACCCCCAAACCTGTAAGACAGCTAGGGCATTGCTCGAGGCACATGCTAAACGTTGAGCACCTATAGCTTGTGAGAAGCTAGGGCGTTGCTCGAAGTACATTCCGAGCGAAGCACAAGCCGGGCGTAGAGCACTACTGCTTATGAGAAAGCTAGGCTTTGCTCAAGGTCAACTCCCAGCACCGAGCATCCCAGCCTGTGAGAAACCTAGGGCTTTGCTCGAGGTACATGCCGAGCATTGAACACCTACAGCTTGTGAGAAAGTTGATGCATTGCTCGAGGTACATGCCGAGCATCGAGCACCTACAGCTTGTGAGAAAGTTAGAGTGTTGCTCGAGGTACATGCCGAGCGTCGAGCACCTACAGCTTGTGAGAAAGCTAGAGCATTGCTCGAGGTACATGCCGAGCATCGAGCACTTACAACTTGTGAGAAGTTAGTGCTTTGCTCGAGGTCAACTCCGAGCGCCGAGCCCCCCAGCCTGTGAGAAAGCTAGGGCTTTGCTCGAGGTACATGTGAGCGTCAAACACCTACAGCTTGTGATAATCTACGGTGTTGCTCGAAGTACATGCCGAGCATCGAACACCTAAAGCTTGTGAGAAAGCTAGTAAGTGGGGGGGGGGGATCGAGACATCGAAATATTATCAACCGTTAGATTTCGGTGATCAAGATTGGACGGTTTGGGATCCTTTTGAGGATTTCGAGGCGTCTCCTGCTTCTCTATAAATCTCCCACCCCTTTTTCATTTCTTCACTTTGCTTTCTCTCTCTAACACGTGGAGCTTCTCTCTCTTGCTGCCGGTGATGACCTTTTCAGGTGACCATTCTGTTAACGAAACCCAGGTTAGTATCATTTTTGTTATGTCGCGGTCTCAGTCCAATTCCGATGCGAGTACCACTGGTCGGGATGAGGAGGATCATCTCTCAGTCTCCATGTCATGGGGTCTACGTGAAAAAGTCTACGATGTAGTGCTGCTCCACAGCCACAAGCCATTTGTGGTGGAGTCCAGCGATTTCGAGGGTGAGGCGGAGGTAGCGAGTGAGGGAGTTGAGGGAGGTGTGGTGGATGAGGGAGCTGAGGGTGTACTTGATGGGGGTAGTGGAGACGATGCTGTGGAAGTTAGACCCATTATTTCGCCTTTGGCAACACCGTCTCCTCCGAGGGCTCCTCGTGTCCGACGGAGGAGGAGGAAATGGCATCTCCCAGACAGTCCGGAGATACCAGATGATTTTGTGCCTAAGCACGGGCTCAACGTCCCATACTTCAAGTAGTCCCGATCCATCAGGATGTATCCTGACGACGTCGAAGATTTGGTTCAGTTCGGAGTGGAAATATCTTCGCCAGATCGAGTCCAGATCCAGATGGACAAAGTTCAGTGTGTTTTGACGGCCGACCACCTGCTTGTGATAAGGGCTAACTACTTCATAGGGCGGGAGTATGAGCTGATGATTTCCTGCCGTGGCCTCCGTCCGACCACCGAGTTGGCACCCAGCTACTTTATGTTTCCCGAGGATGCTTTCGTCTCGGAGCGAAGGCTGTCGTTGCACCAGTTTATCAATAAGGTGCTGAGGTGGGGGGCCCTCTGCCCGATGCAGTATGGTCCCAACTCTTGGAAGCAGTTGGTTTCCTTCATGTAGCTCTGTGAAGAGAGTGGAGTGTCCTTGAAGTTGAAGTACTTCCGGACCGTTCTAGGGGTGAGCTCGTTGGGAGAGCAGGAGAGCATATATTACATATCGCCTCGCCCCCACAAGAAGGTGGTGCACAAGCATCCAAACTCCATAAAAGGGTGGAAGGGGAAAATACTTCGTCGTCCGAAGCCCGGTGCCTTGGGAAATCCCTACTGCTTGGAATTTTTACAAGCTGAACCACAAACCCCCGAAGCGGAGAAAGTTAACGGAAGGGGAGTAGGCCGATGTTGATCGGATCGTAGGTGGCCATAGCATTGGTTGGCCTATTGTGACCGAGTTGCACTTGGCTCGGATCAGACTGAGCTCCGTTGACCCTTGTATGTTCCGTTTATTTTTTATTTAACTTCCTGCCTTTGTGTTAACAGTCGTCCTTTTCTTTTGTAACGATGAACAAGGCCAAGCTCGTGGCGAGGAGAGCCCTGAAGGACCTGGCCAACAAGAGGGCGACTGAGCAGCCTAAGCAGAAGGCGGGATCCGCTCGGGGGGGGCTCCGAAGGACCCTCAGAATAAACTCCCAAGAAGGCAAAGACCCTCTCTGTCAGAGGGGTGCGGGAGCAGGAACCGAGCACTAGTAGCTGAAGGGTTGCTGAGGCTCTGAAGGGCGGGGTGCCCCTAGTTCGCCCCGACGCTCAGGAGATGGTGGGTAAGGAGGGGCTCAGGCCATGGGCCTCTCACTGGTTGGTGAAGGCGACCTACACTCTGGTCGAGGTGGTAGACTGCCTCGCCACGCCGTGCGACCAGGCTATGTTGGCTACCGAGACCACTGAGATGTGCTACATGAAGTGGGCTCAGGCCCACGTGATGGTAAGGTCCTGCTTGTCCATTAGCATATACTTAGCGACGTTGCTTTAGTCTGAATATTACAACTCTTATCCCCTCATTCTCAGGCATCTATGGCCGAGGCTCAGTTGAAAAGGTGCTACGAGAAGGAGCTCAAGAGGGAGGTGAGGAACGCTCAGCGATATGATTGCGAGATGAAGGAGCTAAAGTTGGAGCTAGAGGCATCCTAGGGGAACGAACAGGCCCTTCAAGTTGACCTCGCAACTCAAACGGATGAGCAGCTTCGCGCCTTAGCACGGGTCAGGGCGGAGGCGGACGCAAAGTACCAGGAGGTGGAGGCTGCAGCCATGGATGAGGTGCTCACTGTAATACCCTGATTTTCATTTATGAAAATTATTATTTTTTTTTATTATTTTTGTACGTATTGTACACGTGCAATTTTGCAGTATAAAATTTTATAATTATTTTCATTGCATAGACAAATGAGTATATATATATATATATATATGTGTGTGTGTGTGTGTGTGTGTGTGTGTGTGTGTGTGTGTGTGTGTGTGTGTGTCTTTTCTAATTGTTTTTATTAAAGCCCATTTTTCCTTAATGAACATAAGTTTCTTTTATAGCCCAATTTAATTTATTTTTGTAAACAAATTTGGCCCATTAAATAAATGCTCATAAATTTATTTTCTATTTTAAATACAACTTGTAATGTAGACAATTTTTAGATTATTTTTTATAAAGAATAAAATGTACAACTTTTAAATATGGGGGACTATTGAATGCACGTGCATTGCACGTACACGTACATTGTGCACTCCACCTTGGCCGGTTTTGAATGGGAGGGAAAGGAAAAGAGAAGTGGAGTTGTGGGAGGTAGTTTTTGGGATCATGGTTGGTTACTACAACTTCCCCTTAAATCCTAGCCTTTGGTCCTTTACTCCTAGATTAATCCTAGCCCTTTATTTGTCCCAAATTTTAGTATAAATACCCCCCCTAGCCTAGTTATTCTTGCACTCTTCATTCTCCAAACCCATAGTAAGAAAATACAATTATTAGTAGTGAGTTATTAGTAGGAAGTGAGAATAAAAGATTGAGAGTTGAGTGTTTGTGCTTGCATTCAAGGAGGCCGGCTACTAGGAAGGCTCGGGTTCACTATTGGGGAGGCTCGGGTTGCACATCAAGGAGGAGGAGGAGCGCTCGTTTGGCAAGCTCGAGAAGGACTCTTTCGTTTAGGAGGTGTCGTGAGTCTTTCTCTCCAAATAAGGTGGGTTGTTTTCTATGTTTCTAATTAGATACCATGTTAGGGGTGATTGAAATGATAATGCATGAAAGAAACTAATAAGAGTACACTTAATTGGTAAAAGGACTTGCTAGTTGATTAAATTGATTGCTTGATAGATTGCGTGTTATCTTGTCATGAATCTTAAGTTGTATGCGAATCGTTTTATAGTGATGGAATATATGAATTAGAATTGTTGTTAATGTCAAGAACTAAGTACAAAATGCTAATATATGAAATTGTTTGTTTTGTGAGTTTAGTTGGACTTTCGTGATATTGTTTGGAATGAATAAATTATAATATGCTTTTGGGCTTATGAAAAGGGAAAAAACAGGGAATTGATGTAGGAAATTTTAATACAAAGTTGGTTGAGGAATGTCAAAATGATTTATGAAAATATTAGTATGCAATTTAAATTAATTGTATGAGAAATGTGTGTTTAATTACTGAAAAAATCATTTTAAAATACTGGAGTGTTAAGTTATGTTAGAATATACATTCTGGAGATTTACAGAAAGTTTAGTGAAAGCAAAATTAAAATATGAGCTTTTGAACATCGAAATGTTTAATTAAATGAAATTCGAGTAGTAGTTATGACAACTTGAGCCTATAGCTCAAGAGGTCGGAGAACCCTTCAGCGCTGCACTGGCGCGGGTGTGTGTGGGTTGAGGTCGCTGGTTCGATACCTGAGTCCACCATCCTTTTATGTGCGTTTTTAAAAATAAACCAGATCTCGAACAGAGAGTATAAAACCCTCTGTCTTCTCTTTATATCGTTGAGCGCAACTGGCCAGATGGCTAGCGCGTGCGGCTGTTTTCTCTTGGGTCGTGGGTTTGATTCCTGGTGTGGCCAGATTATTAATTCTTTTTTAAAGAGTGATTTTTGGGTTTTCTTGAAGTTTAAAAATTCCGAAAAAAATACTATCATTATTCTAAAATCATGTGTGACTTATGAAAATTTATTGGGAGTTATTAGTATGAAATAAAGTGCATTTTTGAAAGTAAAAGTGTAATTGGAACTATAGTTTTACACTCGTGTAATTTCATAAAAATGTGTTTTGACGAAGAAATTGAGATAAGTGTTAGAAAAGGAAAATTGAAAGGAAGAAAGTATAAATGTAAAGTTTTATATGAGTTATTCTTATTAAAGAATAATGTGACAATAGTGAGTTTGTGAATATTTACTTTGACTAGATATTTTGTGATATGATTTTAAATGTGAAAATAAATATTGGTTATGAAATGCATGATGGATAATTGAACTCCATGTATGATTATTGACTCATAAAAAGATTAGAGATCATGTGATTGGAAAAGAGAAATGTTCTTGAGTTTGACGACTCAGATTGTGAATTTGTGAATTGAAATTGAAAATTATGGTGTAGCCAAAACTCACGTCGGCAAGTGAAAGTGATGAGATATGATAATTGAAATTGAAAAGACCAAGTTTGGGTCAATGTGAAATGAAAGAAATAAGACCGGTATTGGTGAGAGGGCTAACTCTAAGAGATTGATTTTGTTCATGATTTCATTAAATTAAGGATTAGTACATAGTGAAGAGGTGATGAAAGTGAGAGAAAAACACAAGTATGAGGGCCTCGAGTCTACGATGTGGGTGTGATTCACAGTTTGTCTTCACAATGCGTCGTGACATGATGTCGGCACTACTCCAGAATTATCGGGATCTTGGCGACGCTTGTGGGGTGTTTGGTGACTGCGAGAGGATCGTGTGCCATGAAGGAGGCTGAATTGTCTATAGATAGTCTTCACGATGCATCGTGACATGACGTGGGATTCCCCTCCAGTGTTTCTGTACATGAGCTCGTACTCATAGGACATCTAGGATACTTACCGTAGTTACAGTAGTAGATTAAGTCATGACGAGGGATTGAACCCTACAAGATGAAGAACGATTAAGAGGCTTGCCCTCGGACCTATGTAGTATGGGATGCATAGAATCCGAACAAGTGCACATTAGTGTCATGTAATATAAATAATGTATTAAGGACTAAGTGCACAATCACAACACGACATCAATAGGGTATTCTCCTTAGTTTGATATGTGAACAAGTTTGTGTTTGTTAAATATGGAAAATCAATTATACTGTTTTCGGCATAGAGAGGATGGCCGTGTATAATGTTCGTCAGTTGAATAAACTGACGTACCCACAGTTTTGTATGCAGGATAATGTCACGATAAAGATTAAAGGAGAACTGATGCATAGAGATTATTCAAATGTTGTTGTATTTGTATATAAATGTTGTAATTTTGCTTCCGCTGTAAAATGTAAAGTGTAAAGATTTCTTATAACTCTGATGTAAAGTGAAAAGTTTTAAATTCCTTATAAAATTGTACGAAAGAAGTGTAAAGATCCTGTGGAATCTCGAATTCAGTTGTATTTTGGAATTCGGGGTGTTACACTCACGGCCCAGGACGAGGCTTACAATCGGGCGAAGGAGCACTTCTTGTTTCTTTACCCCAAGGCCAAGGTTGATGAACTTCACTACAGCTGCAAGCTGCCCAACCATCCGAAGACTCCTGGGGGAGAAGGCGAGGAGGTTGAAAAGGAGGTGGGAGGAGTGGCGGATGCCGAAGTTCGGGGGCCGGCCGATGAAGAGGTGCTGATTTCTTATAAGAAGTAGTCTTAATCTCTTTGCCCCCTTCTTTTTGTATTTGCCTAGTGCGGACTGGCCACCGCTTTTTTTTGTAACAACTTTTGGGATAATGAATATATGTTTTTGGCCAAACTATATGACTTATTGTTTTCCAAGCTTGGAGTGAACTCTTGTTTAATCTCTTTTGTGTCAGATGGACAAGACCCTCGGAGTTGACCTCAGTTCGGCCGAGGTCAAGCACCTTCGGAACAGGCTGGAGTCCAAGGAGTCTTTCTTGATCCGCTATCGCAAACAGGCCCGTGATTGGAAAGCTGTTGTTACATATTTCATGAATAAGTCAAAGGAGCTGAGCATGGAGGTGGTACTCCTGAAGAAGGCTATCACCGACCATGACTGGGGGAGCACCGAGACCGCGTGGTCGATGTCCAATGCCTCCACCAGACGGCCGACCTCTGAGTCATTCCTTCGCGAGGTTGTGGTGGAGAAGGAGCTAGAGATTCAGTGGATGAGGGTCATGCTGGGTAAAGGTGGATCTCGGCTCTATTCTCTCGAGGGAGGTTGACCCTCTGTCTTGCGCCCATTTTCGACTTTTCGCATGGAAATAGTGAGGTCGGCTGATGCCCAAAGCACTGTTGCTGGAGTTTCTACCTTAGCGACACCGACGGGGCTTGTGAGCTTGTCGGAGAGCAAACGCGCTTGGCGGGGCTCGAGTTGGTCTATGTGAGCCCAAAGGGCCTCTGAGGAGAACTTAGGCTGAGGTGATAGCTGTTGTAATAAAATATTATTGTACTGTGGCCCCCGAGGCATTATAATAATAAAAATGATCTTTTCGATTCGCCTTAGCCTGTTTTTGAGAATAAGCGTCAAGGGCTTGGGAGAGGACAAGAGATCGAAGAATCTCCCGTCTGTCACACGTAGTCCCCACCGAGTGGCGAGGTCATGGGGCCAAGAAGCCCTGTTTGGCTCGGGAACCGAGCCAAAGATCGAGGACTTGGGAGATTGAGAAATCTCCCATTTGTCACTTTAGTCCTTACCGAGTGGTGAGGACGTGGGGCTGAGAAGCCCCGTTTGGCTTGGGAACCGAGCCGAGGATCGAGGACTTGGGAGATTGAGAAATCTCTCGTTTGTTGCTCGTAGTCCCTGCCGAGTGGCGAGGACATGGGGCTGAGAAGCCCCATTTGGCTTGGGAACCGAGCCAAGGACCGAGGACTTGGGAGGTTGAGAAATCTCCCATTCGTTGCTCGTAGTCCCTGCCGAGTGGCGAGGACGTGGGGCTGAGAAGTCCCGTTTGGCTTGGGAACTGAGCCGAGGGTTGAGAAAGTTAGTGCCTTGTTCTACATCACTGCCGAGCCTCGAGCACCACCTTGTGAGAAAGCTAGTGCTTTGCTTGGGGTAAATGGTGAGCATCGAGCATCCAAGCTTGTGAGAAAGCTAGTATCTTGCTCGAAGTCAATGGCGAGCGTCAAGCTCCCCCTAGTTTGTGAGAATACACAGAAATTTGAACAAAAAATGGAAAGAAATAAGATTACACTTCATTCTTTCTACTATTTTATGTTTACACAAAAGGGGTGGCACATACTGCCGATTACAAAAGATCGGTTGCACAAGCTCAGTTACACGAGACGTCTAGTCCTCCCCCTCGAGGAACTTGATGAGGTGCTCCGCATTCCAGGGCCTCTTCACTACCCTGCCCCCCAGGTCTGCAAGTTGGTACGTGCCACGACGTACCACTTCGGATACCTTATATGGGCCCTCCCTGTTAGGGGCCAGCTTTCTCTTCTTGCTAGGGTCGGATATAGCTAGTTTCCTGAGAACGAGGTCGCCTAGCTTGATGTTGGTAGGGCGGACCTTTTTGTTGTAGATCCTTTTGATCCGTTGTTGGTATATGCTTCTTCTGACGGCAGACTTTTCTCTGAGCTCGTCAATCAGATCCAAATTTGCTCTGAGGTCGATCGAGTTTGTCTCCTCGTTGAAGCCTATGATCCTGGTCAAGGGGAGCCCGATTTCCAAGGGGAACACCGTCTCGGTCCCGTAGGTTAGGATGAATGGTGATTTGCCCATGGGGATTCTCTGGGTTGTTCAGTGCGACCAAAGAATGCTTGGTAGCTCATCGACCCATTGTCCCTTAGGATAATTGTCCAACCGCTTCTTGAGCCCATCAAGGATTTGGCGATTGGCATTTTCTGCCTGGCCGTTTGACTGGGGATGAGATATCCATGAGAAGCATTGCTGGATGCCGATGTATTTCCAGAATTTCCGAAAGTTCGTGCCTGCGAATTGGGTTCCGTTATCGGTGATGAGAACCTATGGAATCCCGAACCAACAGATGATGTGCTTCTGGAAAAATTGTTGAGTCTGATGTTCCGTGATCATGGCCAGGGGTTCCGCCTCGATCCACTTGGTGAAATAGTCGATGGCTGCCACCAGGAACCGTCTTTGGCATGTGGTTTTTGGGAAGGGGCCGACCAAGTCCATCCTCCACATGGAAAAGGGGTCGGGCTGGCCAGCGACTTTAAATTAGCTTGTGAAATTCGTTTCACCGAGGAGAATCTCTGGCAAGGGATGCACCTTTTGACGAGGTCTCGTGCGTCTTGTAACATGGTCGGCCAGTAGTAGCCGTGATTTAGGGATTTTCTATCGAGCGACCTGCTCCCCATGTGGCATCCTCTGATCCCCTCGTGTAGTTCCTTCAGCACGTATTTTGCCTCGTTGGGGGCCAAGCAGCGGAGATAAGGTCTTCCGTCCACCCTTGTGTACGAGCGTTTGAAGAGTGTCCCATCGATCATAGTGAATCTCTCTAAACGGATCCTGGTCCTTCTTGCCTCGGCCCGGTCCTCAGGAAGTGCTCACTCTGTCAGAAACTTTTGGATGGGAGCCATCCAAGTGTCTGACTGAACCTCAATAGCGAGGTAAAGGACCTCGGGGATGTCGATGCTAAGCTTTATGAGAACTTCGATTAAGACGGTGTGGTCGATGCCTTCGAAGGATGATGAGGCGAGCTTGGACAAAGATTCATCCTGAGCGTTCTACTCTCACGGGATCCGTTCTACCGAGGTGATGTCGAAGGCGGTTAAGAGTTGCTAGCTTAGTGCCAACTATTGGATCATCCGAGTATCACGAGCCTCATACTCTCCGGTGATCTGGTTGACCATGAGCTGGGAGTCACTGGAGGCTCTGATTTGCTTTGCCCCCGCTTTATGTGCCAATGTGAGCCCTGCAATCATCGCCTCGTATTCCACCTTGTTGTTGGAGGCGGGAAAGTTTAAGCGTGGAGAATACTGGAAGACAAAGTCATCGGGACCTCTGAGTATGACGCCCACACCGCTCCCAACCTCGTAGGACAACCTGTTGACATAAACCTCCCACATTGGTTTTCCTTCCTGAATTTCAGAAGGCTCGGTAATGGTGCACTCCGTGATGAATTCGGCGAGGGACTATCCTTTAATAGCCGTCCTGGGGTGGTAGCTGATGTCGTACTGGCTAAGCTCGATCGACCACTTGATTAAACAGCCAGAATTCTCTGACTTGTGGAGGACTGCCTTGAGGGGCTGGTCTGTGAGAACCTGGATCGAGTAGGATTGAAAGTATGGGCAGAGCTTCCGTGCGGCCATGATAAGAGCGTAGGAGACCTTTTCCATCTTTGTGTAATGGGTCTCAGCCGAGAGTAGGACTTTGCTGATGTAGTAGAGAGGCTTCTGAACCCCATCCTCTGTTCGGACCAGCACGGCGCTTAGCGCGTGTTCCGAGGTCGAAAGGTAGAGGAAGAGGGGTTCCCCAGCTCGGGCTTGCATAGAAGTGGAGGGTTGGCGAGGTATGTTTTCAGATGGTCAAACACCTGCTGCTGAGAGTCCCCCATTCGAAGCCTTTTGCCCCTCGTACGACATTGAAAAAGGGGAGCGCTTCTCCCCAGACTTGGAGAGGAAGCGGCCGATGGCCGTCAGTCGTCCCATAAGCTGTTGAACCTCCTTTACATTTCTTAGAGGGGCCATATCTATTATGGCCTGAATCTTCTCTGGGATCGCCTCTATGTTGGACCGGTTCACCACGAACCCGAGGAATTTTCCCGAGGAGACGCCGAAGGCCACATGGTCCTGCCCTCGGCGGCTCTTGACGAGCATGTCGTCAACGTATACCTCCATGTTCCGACCGATCTATTCTTTGAAGACTCGATTGACGAGCTTCAGATAGGTGGCACTAGCGTTCTTTAGCCTGAAGGGCATGACCCGATAGCAGTAGAGACCCTGTTCGGTTATGAAGGCTGCCTTGGCGATGTTCGGAGGGAACATTCTGGTCTGGTTATAGCCCGAAAAGGCATCCATGAAGGTCAGTATTTCGTAACCCGTGTCGCGTTGATCAGAGCATTGATGCTTGGGAGGGAGAACGGATCTTTGGGGCACGCCTTATTGAGGTCCGTAAAATCTATACAGATACTCTACTTTCCGCTTGCCTTCCTGACCATCACGATGTTAGCTAGCCACTAGGGGTAGCTGACCTATTATACGAACCAGGCGGACATAAGTTTGTCCACCTCTTCTTTCACTACCCGTTGCCTCTCGGGAGCAAACTTACGCCGCTTCTGCTGGATCGGCTTGGAGCCCGAGTGGACGCTCAATTTGTGCATGATGAGGTCTTCAGAAATCCAGGGCATGTCAAACGACATCCAGGCAAAGATGTCGATATTTCGGCAAATACACTTGATGAGGGTTGGCCTTAGGTCTGGGACAGAGATCGGCTCACGAAGAACCATTTAGATTTGTCTTCTGCCTCGAAGGAGACCTTTTCTAATTCGTTCACGGGCTCTGACTCGGACTGGTTTCTTTCAGACAGAAGTTCCACTGCATCAAGGGGGAATACCTCGCTTCCTACTGCGGTCATGTAGCACGAACGTGCAGATTCCTGGTTTCCCTGGACAACACCGACTCCGAGGTCGGTGGGGAATTTCAGTTTCAGGTGGTAGGCGGAGGGAACTGCCTGAAACGAGCAGAGGCTGGGTCAGCCGAGAATGACATTATATGCAGCCTTGACATTGACCACCATAAAGTCCATTGATTCGGTCCGTATAATCGGGGTCGTTCCGGCGGTCACATCAAGCATGACGATCGCCTCAATTTGGATGGGGATGCCAGAGAACCCGTGAAGGGTGTACCCGGCCGGCTTTAACTTCTCGCAGGGGAGATTGAGGTTTTCGAAAGCTTCTAAGACGAGAATTTTGACCGAGCATCCGTTGTCCACGAGAATTCGGCGAACTTCGTGGTTCGCCATGCTGAGACTGATGATGAGGGTGTTGCAATGCGGGAGCCGGACGCCCTCTAGGTATTCTCCTGAGAAGGAGACCGCTTATTGCTGAATCCTGGGAGGCGGTTGGTTATGGACCGAATTTACTTCCCGCAATAAGGCCTTATGGAAAGTGTTAGATCCCCCCCCCTGGGTCCACCTTGGACACAGTATAAGATGGCTGGCCCCCCAGTTTCTTTGGGCTCTGGTTCCTGCTCGGGTGGTCTGCTGACCGTTCGAGGAGGAGGCGAAGGCCTCGGATTCCTCCGGTCCCTCCGGTCTCTTGGGTTGATTCGAGTGAACTTTCTGAGGTACCCTATCTAGATGAGGGCTTCGATATCGTCTTTAAGAGCTCAGCAGTGGTCCGTCTCGTGTCCGTGATCTCGGTGAAACCAGCAGTAGAACCTTTGTTCCCGTTTCTTGTTGTTTCTCGGTCGGGGAGGGTTTCGAACGATCCCTTTGTCCTCGATCTCCAAGAGTATGGCTGACACATTCTAGGTCAGCGGTGTGTATCTTACAAAACGAGGGACCGGAGGAGGCCTCTTTTGACCATATGTGTCCTTAAGGGTCTTCTTGACGGGATCAGAGTCGTCTGCTTTTCGCTTCCTTTTGGAGGTAACTTCTTTCACGCCTTCAGGGTGCAGAGCATCCTCAGCCCGAAAATACTTCTCGACCCTGTTGAGGAGGTCGGGAAAGTCAAGGGGTGGTTTCTTCGCCAATGAGGCCTTCAACTGGCTGTGGCGGACATTATGCCGAAAAGCCGCGGAAGCGACGCCCGTATCGAGGGAGGAGACCGCCCTTGCCTCGGCGGTGAACCTTCGCACGAATTCAGATGGACTCTCCCTCCTTCTGCTTGAGTTCCAGGAGGGACGCGCTCGTCTTCTCAACTGGTCACGAAGTGGGCTAGGAAGTTTGCTTCGAGTTGGTCGAATGAGAAGACCGAGCGGGGGGAGAGCTTTGAGAACCATTCCCAAGCCGAACTGCATAAGGTGGCAGGGAAGGCATGGCATACGAGAGGACCCAATGCACTGTGAATCAACATGAGGGTTTTCAACCCTTCCTTGTGATCAGATCGATCACTCTCACAATTGTAGTTCTCAAATTGGGGCGGCCTGAAATTCCTCGAAATCTTGGCGTCTAGGATTTGGAAGGAGAACAGAGATCGGTTCGGCAGGTTCCCTTGCCCAGGTTGTGTTCTGCCCTCGCCTAAATGGACGAGGCGATTCTCCATCTCCTGGAGATGTCGAAGGACGAAATTGTCCTAACTCTGTGGGCGTCTCGAACCGTGAGATTCTCTGTCTTGGGCTTCTTGTTGAGGACCTGTGTTATTGCGCACCTCAGTCGTGGGGCCGCTATGGATGGCCTGGAGGACCTCACCCCTAAAGTTTTGGAACTCGGCTCTCGTGACCGGGGTCTGCTCTTCCTGGCCTTACGGAGGCGGGAGCTCCCAGGACGAGTGGCTGTGCACTGGTTCCCGTTCTTGGAACGGCGTCGTACTATGTTTTGGAGTCGAGCTAGAAGCGGCCCCTCCCCTCGACCGGCCTGACCTGCTGGTGCTGAATGACGCACCTTAAATCAGGGGCAAATGAGCGTGAAGCGCTCGGTTCAGGTCCTGCTGTACCATTGGCTCGTGGTCGGTTAGAGCCCTGGGAGTTTGCATGGCTGTGAGAGGGAGGGCGATCTGGATGACATCCAGAGGTGAAGGCACTTCTAGCTTTGGGAGCCATGGTGAGGGTCGGGCTCTAGATGAAGTCCTAAGCCATGATCGGATCGGTGTCAGTGACGTGCGGCTTTCCCACAGACGGTGCCAACCTGATGCTGCTTGTTTTTTGGTGTAGGGAACAGGTGTGAGTTCTTGTAATTTGTGAGGCGGAAGGGACGACACTGGCGTTGGTCTGATCCTTGGGCTGTACGTTCAGCTCGGGGGTAGCAGGAGAGAGGTAGAGGCTGTGTGCTTGGCTCGGATCTTGATTCCTGCACAATGCCTAAAAACACTGGGAGAGATCCCAATGGCAGGCCCTTCGATGATCTAGTCAGTCACTGGAATAACAACAGTAGCTAAAGTTCAGGTGGAGAAAAGTTTATTACCTTCAGAAGTGTAACGCCCCGAATCCCAAAACACTGAATTCGAGATGTTCTACAGGATCTTTTCGCTTTCTTTGAGTACAATTTCACAAGGAGTTTAAACTTTTCTTCTTTACATCAGAGTTTACATCATATTTTACACTTTTCATTTGCACGACGGAAGTAAAAATATACAACATTTACATAAATGTACAACAACATGGTAAAATCTTTATGCATCCATTCCTCTTTATATGTAATTTATCCTGCATACAAAACTGTGGGTACGTCAGTTTATTCAACCGACGATAATTATACATGGCCATCATCTCTATGCCAGAAACAGTATAACGAATCTCATTTCTTAACAGATCACAAAACTTGTTCACATATCAATTAAAGTAAAGAGGAAAATCTTAATGATGTCGTGTCGTGATCGTGCACTTAATCCTTAATGCAATTACTTAATTTACATGACACTAATGCGCACTTGTTCAGATTCTATGCATCACATACTATATAGGTCCGAGGGCAAGCCTCTTAACCGTTCTTCATTTTTGTAGGGTTCAATCCCTCGCCATGACTTACTCTACTTCTGTAATTACAGTGAGTATCCTAGATGATCTATGAGTACAAGCACGTATCCTGAACCCTGGAGGGGAACCCCATGCCATGTCTTGACTCATCAAGCATGCATTCTGTGGCAATTCAGCCTCCTCCCTGAACACGATCCTATTGCAGTCACCAAACATCCCACAAGCGTGGCTAAAGTCCGATCATTCTGAGTTGTGCCCACACCATGTCTTGACTCATCAATTATGCATTCTGTGGCTCACACACCCGCACCGTAAACTCTAGTTCTCATACTTATGTTTTCTCTCACTTTCATCACCTCTTCACTATGTACTAAAATCATTAGAATCATGAATAAAAATCAAAGCTCTAGAGTTAGCCTCTCCACCAAACCGGACTTACTATTCATTTCAATACATGACCAACCTTGGTCTTTCAATTCTCATTTCATTTCATTTCCACTGCCGGGGGAGACTTAGCTACTCTTTTGTTCAATTTCCAATTCACAATTTCCAATTTGAGCATTTCTAACTCATGAATTCATTTTTCATTGCCTCAGCATATCATATTCTTAATTTTCATATTCATGTAATTCTTCATTCAAAGTATGACTCATTTCATGTAAATTTCTCAATTCAAACTATGATCCATTTCATATAAATTCATACACCAATAGAAAGAGTTTATCAACATCAATCATAAAGTTCGCAACTCTTAGCAGTAATCAAAATGAAATCTCTGACATATCAGAATCTACTCTGTACAGTTGTCTTGGACAAAGACCAGTCGACTGATACAGTCAATACAAGTTCTTCATAAACACTCGGGAGAGTCGACTGCTGCACATGGCCAGTCGGCTGTCCCGCAATTTTTCTTTGTTCAAAAATCATTCATATGACAGTCGACTGTTATTCCATCAGTCGTCTGTCCTGGGGGTTTTTAACAGTACATTTCTACGTTCAGCTCAGTCGACTTGCTACTCGCATTAAGTCGACTGGACAGATTCATATTTCCAATTACAGGATTATCTTTCTTACAGTTCTTACATGCACTTGCATCATGATGTCAATTTCCAGTATCCATACGTTCATGTCTCATAAGTACAAAGCTTCTTACTGTTCAGTAACATCGCAGCATGAAATTTCAAGTTACTAATATTGTCTCTTCTACAAGGAAGTATTTTAAACATGCATTTATACTTATTCATAACTTTCTTGCAGAGATGAAACCTTATTCTCAATTACACTAAAACAATCACAATGAAAACATATCTCATTTCATGGAATTACAGGCATATTCATAGTTTAATCGATGCATCGGTCGACTGTTCATAACATCAGTCGACTGCACCAGTCGTTCACAGTTTTATTAATTATCCCTAGTTCTTTTTCCACATGCTCATGTCTACTTAGTCATGTACATCATGAAGGATATGAGTTTAGCCTTACTACTTTATTTTAATTATTCACATATATGTCATGAAGCTTTCTAACAAATCATGTAACAGAAGTCTCGAACCAGTCAACTTATCTACACGACAGTCGACTGTACCGACCCAATTCATCCTTGTTTTCAGTGCCATTACTACACTATTAGTCCTCCACAATTATCAACATAAACATACTCAAGCAATTCTAATACATTCGACTTTACTTCTCATGAGCATAGTAACAAACATCACAATTATGGCATGTTTTCCACACTAGAAGTCCTGAGAAACACCCACCTTATTGACGCAGTAATCGAATCCAGAAAAGCTCCTTAATGCAACGCAGCACTCCTTGCTCCTTGCTCCTTGCTCCACACCGAAGCCTTCAGAAATGCTACTCGGCCTCCACAGAAAAGCACACACAACTCTCTCACAAAATACCTCTCTTACAATAAGATTTTAGTGTAAAAGAAATAATGAATGAGTGGGGGTATTTATATACAAATTTGAGTAGATGGAGGGCCAGGATTTAGGAGATAGTTATGGGATCAAGGGCTAGGATGGACTAGGGAGTTGTGAAAACTACCCACACCTCACATAACTACCCATGACTTAACCCACTTCTCTACTCAAATCCGGCCAAGAATAGTGCTCAATGCACATGTATGTGAAATGCACGTGCATGCACAAATCACCCCTACAAGAACTTGTACATAAAATAATAAGTCTTAAAAAAGTGCTACACATTACAAGTTGTAGAAAATAATAAAAGGGTTTAATTTCATGGGCTAAAATTAATTGGGCCAAGATAACTATTTTAAAAGAAAAATAAGTAAACTAACATTTGGGCTTACAAAAAATAATATCCTTACACATCATGCTAAAAATAATAGTCAACATACTACACATGCACACCATATAAAAATAAATAATCTTTCATATATTTGGAAAATTAGGGTATTACATCACTCCCTCCTTAGAATAGTTCCGTCCCCGGAACTACAGCCAAGAGCGAGAAAACAGGAAACACAACAACAAGAGCAAAAAGATACAAAGATACAATCAAGCAAAAAGCTCAGGATAATCCTTCAACATCCTCTCCTCAGACTCCCAAGTAGCCTCTTCAACCAAATGGTTTCTCCAGACTACCTTGACCATCGGTATCGTCTTATTCCTCAAGACTTTCTCTCGACGATCAACAGTCTCTACAGGAGACTCGATGTAGTTCAGATCCAACTGCAAACCTTCCGGCACTTCAGGCAAATGATGACTCGGATCTGGAATATAACCTCTCAGCATAGACACATGGAAGACATTGTGCACCTGAGACAACTCTTCCGGTAATTCAAGCCGGTAAGCAGTTTTCCTGATCCTTTTCAATATCTTATACGGGCCTATAAACCTCGGGGCTAACTTCCCTGCCTTTGCCAAAACGAACCACACCTTTACTGGGTGATACCTTCAGAAAGACGAAGTCACCAACCTCAAACTCAAGGTCCCTTCTCCGGTTGTCTGCATAGCTTTTCTGCCTGCTCTGAGCTTCCACCAACCTCTTCCTGATCAGAACAATCTTCTCAGAAGTCTGCTGTACAAGCTCAGGACCAAACAACTGCCGCTCCCCAACTTCAACCCAACACACAGGTGTTCTGCACTTCCTGCCATACAAAGCTTCGTACGGTGCCATCCCGATGCTAGTCTGAAAACTGTTGTTGTAGGCAAACTCCACCAAAGGTAAATGCCTTTCCCAACTGCCTCCAAAGTCTAGTATACAACACCGAAGCATATCCTCAAGAATACGGTTGACTCTCTCGGTCTGCCCATCGGTTTGCGGATGAAAAGCAGTGCTGAAATCTGTCTTGGTACCCAAAGCTGTCTGAAGACTCCTCCAGAAATGCGAAGTAAACCGCGCATCTCGATCAGACACAAAAGTTGAGGGAACACCATGAAGTCGGACAATCTCACCAACATACAACTCAGCCAACTTGTCCATCGATGCAGTGAGTTTCATCACCAAAAAGTGAGCGGACTTGGTTAGTCGATCGACTATAACCCAAATCGCATCATTGCCTTTAGGACTCTTAGGCAATCCCGTGATGAAATCCATACTGATGTTATCCCACTTCCATTCCGGAATAGGTAACGGCTGTAATAGACCTCCGGGTCTCTGATTTTCGGCTTTGACTTGCTGACAAACCTCACACTTCGCAACAAATTCAGCCACATCCCGCTTCAAACCTAACCACCAGAAATGCTGTTTGATGTCTTTGTACATCTTAGTACTTCCAGGATGTACAGACAGAAGAGTAGCATGCGCCTCCTGAAGAATACTCTCTTTTAGGTCCGCCTGATTTGGAACACACAGTCTATCTCCGAACCACAGCACTCCATCCCTGGTTTGAAATCCGGGCAACCTGCCAACACCAACCTGCTCCTTCATCTCCAAGATATCAGCATCAACCTCTTGACTTGCAATGATCCTTGCATTCAATGTAGGCTGAAGCCTCAACTGAGCCAAAGATGCTCCCAATCCTTGCAAGACAACTTCAATACCTGCTCGATCCAACTCCTCAATCAGATGCCTCTGAGTTGTAATCAAACTGGCCAAACTGCTCTTGCGACTAAGTGCATCAGCAACAACATTAGCCTTTCCAGGATGATACTTGATCTCAGGTCACATATCCTCGAGCACTTCCAACCATCTCCGCTGCCTCAGATTCAGATCCCTCTGCTGATATATATACTTCAAGCTCTTGTGGTCTGTGTACATATTCAACTTCTCACCGTACATATAGTGCCTCCATTGCTTCAAAGCAAAGATAATCGCAGCCAACTCCAGATCATGAGTCGGGTAATTTTTCTCATGTGGTCATAGTTTCCTAGATCCATAAGCGATTACTCTTCCTTCTTGCATTAAGACACAACCAAGCCCACGATATGAAGCATCGCTATAGACATCATACTCAACACCTGCTCTAGGAAGAGCCAAAATAGGTGCAGTAGTCAGCTTCTCTTTCAACTCCTGAAAGCTCGCCTCACATTGCTCGGTCCACTTGAAGCTCACATTCTTCTTGGTCAGTCTAGTAAGCGGTACAGCTATCTGAGCATAACCTTGAATGAATCTCCTGTAGTATCCAGTCATCCCAAGAAAACTTCTGACTTCCTTCACTGTAGTAGGCCTAGCCCAATCTCTCACCGCCTCTATCTTCTGAGGGTCAGTTGCCACTCCCTCCTTAGAAAGGATGTGACCTAGGAATGCCACTTCAGATTTCCCAGAAATCACACTTGGATAACTTGGCATACAACTTCTGCTCTTCCAGCTTCTGCAAAACTGCTGCCAGATGCTCGGTGTGCTCCTCCTCTGACTTGGAGTACACGAGAATATCGTCGATAAACACCACGACGAAAGAATCAATAAACGGTCTCAGAACTCTGTTCATCAAGTCCATGAAGATTGCGGGTGCATTCGTCATCCCAAATGGCATAACTAAGAATTCGTAATGCCCATGTCGAGTTCTAAATGCAGTTTTATGCACATCTTCAGCTTTCACTCGAACTTGGTGGTATCCTGATCGAAGATCTATTTTGGAGAATACAGCTGCTCCTTGTAGACGATCGAACAAATCATCAATTCGAGGAATCGGATACTTATTCTGAACAGTGACCTTATTCAGCTCTCGGTAATCGATACACATTCTCATCGATCCATCCTTCTTCTTTACCAAAAGCACTGGTGCTCCCCAAGGTGACGCACTAGGTTGAATAAAGCCTTTCTCCAACAGTTCCTCAATCTGCCGTTTCACCTCATCTTGTTCCACTGGAGCCATCCTATACGGTGCCTTAGAAATGGGTGCACTTCCCGGTTGAACAGTGATGCTGAACTCTACATCACGATGTGGAGGTAACCCAGGAAAATCTTCCAAGAACACAGTCGGATAGTCCCGAACCACAGGAATCCCTTGCAATTCCACAGGAGTCTCTTCCTTGCGGATAGTTGCCACCAGCTTAGAACACTTCTGCTTCCCTTGGAAAGTGACTTCAGGTCCACCTGGAGCCTTCACTGTTACCGTCTTGGTCTTACACTCAATGCTTGCACTGTACATCGACATCCAATCAATGCCAATGATAACATCGACTCCCAAGATAGTCAGCTCGATCAGATCAATGCCAAAGATTCGATCTCCAATCACAATCTCGCAATCAGCGTAATACCGATCAGTGGTTAAAGTTTCCCCTGATTGAGTAGCTACTGCCAAGATCTTGCCTGGAAAAATCTTCGGTTCAACTCCCAACATTTTAGAAAATCTAGGAGACACAAATGTATGAGAGGATCCAGTATCGAACAATACAACAGCTTTCATTCCATTAAGATAGAGTTCTCCTGTTACATAATACACACCATTACATAACAGTTTCACAATATGTACGGGAAGAAGAAATGACAAAAACCACACTAAACATCAGCCCTCGTACCAGAGATGACCTGATCTGCCTCATCAGCATCAGCTTCCGTCAAAGCAAATACTCGCCCTGATTGGTACGGCCTCTTCCCGGTCTGCTGTATTGGCACATTGTGATTGCCAGCCCGTGGTTTGAGACATTGAGATTGGTAATGTCCCATCTCACCACAGTTGTAGCAAGTGACTGTAGAAGGTCTCACCACATTGCTCCCGGGTCCTCCAGCCACACTGATAGCGTTCGCCCCTGTCGGTTTGAACCTCTGTGCAGATGGTTGCCTCTTGAAACTTCCAGAATTGGCGGGCCTCTTTCCAGACTGCCAGTTGTTCCTCCGGTTCTGAACAACATGGAACTGCTCCATATCCGCCTCTGTCGCTGCCGCCCTCTTGACCAACTTGTCAAATCGCCTGATACCAAGAGGTATCATCCGGGATCTCAAGCTTGGTCTCAGTCCATGCTCGAACTTACGTGCCTTTTTTGCCTCATCCATCACCAGTTCTGGAGCATACCTGGAGAGCTGAGTAAATTTAGTCTCATACTCCCTCACTGACATGCTGCCTTGCTGTAGCGACAGAAACTCCATGGCCTTCTTCTCCTGAACATCGGAGGGGAAATAATGACTGCGGAATTCTTCCAGAAATTCCTCCCAGCCAAGCACTATACCTCCCATGGTCCTCTTCATCGACTGCCACCAAACAGCCGCATCCTTCTCCAGTTGCAAAGTCGCCAACTTGACCTTGCTGCCTTCCGGTGTCTCCAACACCTCAAAGATTGTCTCCACCTGACGGATCCAGTTGTCAGCCGCATCTGGGTCTGACTTTCCCTCGAATACAGGTGGTTTCATTCTTTTGAATGATTCCACTAGTTTGATCGCCTCGGGCACTGGATTCATCGGCCCCCTTGCTTGGTTTTGGTTCATAGCTACGGCGTTGAGCGTCTGATAGACCCTCGCCAGTTCCGTTTCTAGATCCAAACCTTCCCCATTCCTAGCTCCTCTTCTCGACATATTCTGATGCAAAAGATCCATTAAATTCGAAGTATAAGACAAAAATTTTAAGTCAACTTGCATTTCATTGAATTTCAAAGTTTATACATTCGAATTAAAAACATTTTTGACATCAGAATAGAAGATAGTAGAAACTAAGACAATCTAATCCCTACGGGTCCTCTTCGCTGCTCGAAGTTCATCCCGTAGTTCATCGACTTCATCCTTCAGTACATCAGTCAGGTTCTTTCTCTTCTCAAGTTCCCAAACTCGATGACTGAGAACGGAATAGTCGGTCTTCCGCTTTGCCAGCTGAGCCTCCAACAATCCGACTCTCTCTTTCAGGGTTTCCACTTGCCTCTAAAGAGAAGCCACAGTGCTACTCAGAACTGGTCCGTCTTCTTCATCGGAAGAAGAATTGTCAGACAAGTCTGGCGGTGGGGTAATCTCTCGAGATTCAGGCCACTCCTCCTCATCAGAATCTGCTTGCCCAGGGTGATACTCGTCCTCAGAATCAGCCTGTCCAGGATGGTACTCTTCCTCAATAATATGTCAGTCGTCGCCTCCAGCAGGGTCGAAGTGATCAGCCATCTTAGAAATAGAGAGGAAGAATATAAATCATAGAGCAACACAAATGTAAGTCACTTACATTTAAATCTCTAAA
Source organism: Hemerocallis citrina (assembly GCA_017893485.1). Classification (NCBI taxonomy): domain Eukaryota; kingdom Viridiplantae; phylum Streptophyta; class Magnoliopsida; order Asparagales; family Asphodelaceae; genus Hemerocallis; species Hemerocallis citrina. The sequence goes on along the minus strand of CM030365.1, from coordinate 151,663,775 downwards.
CTCAGACACACACTAATGTCCACATCTAGGGTGTCGTTCCTTATAAATTTGTACAAGTGTGGAAAGCGTAGGAAGCGTGGCTCTGATACCACTCTGTAACGCCCCAAATCCCAAAACACTGAATTCGAGATGTTCTACAGGATCTTTTCGCTTTCTTTGAGTACAATTTCACAAGGAATTTAAACTTTTCTTCTTTACATCAGAGTTTACATCATATTTTACACTTTTCATTTGCACAGCGGAAGTAAAAATATACAACATTTACATAAATGTACAACAACATGGTAAAATCTTTATGCATCCATTCCTCTTTATATGTAATTTATCCTGCATACAAAACTGTGGGTACGTCAGTTTATTCAACCGACGATAATTATACATGGCCATCATCTCTATGCCAGAAACAGTATAACGAATCTAATTTCTTAACAGATCACAAAACTTGTTCACATAACAATTAAAGTAAAGGGGAAAATCTTAATGATGTCGTGTCGTGATCGTGCACTTAATCCTTAATGCAATTACTTAATTTACATGACACTAATGCACACTTGTTCGGATTCTATGCATCCCATACTACATAGGTCCGAGGGCAAGCCTCTTAACCGTTCTTCATTTTTGTAGGGTTCAATCCCTCGCCATGACTTACTCTACTTCTGTAATTACAGTGAGTATCCTAGATGATCTATGAGTACAAGCACGTATCCTGGATCCTGGAGGGGAACCCCACGCCATGTCTTGACTCATTAAGCATGCATTCTGTGGCAATTCAGCCTCCTCCCTGAACACGATCCTCTTGCAGTCACCAAACATCCCACAAGCGTGGCTAAAGTCCGATCATTCTGAGTTGTGCCCACGCCATGTCTTGACTCATCAAGCATGCATTCTGTGGCTCACACACCCGCACCGTAAACTCTAGTTCTCATACTTATGTTTTCTCTCACTTTCATCACCTCTTCACTATGTACTAAAATCATTAGAATCATGAATAAAAATCAAAGCTCTAGAGTTAGCCTCTCCACCAAACCGGACTTACTATTCATTTCAATACATGACCAACCTTGGTCTTTCAATTCTCATTTCATTTCATTTCCACTGCCGGGGGAGACTTAGCTACTCTTTTGTTCAATTTCCAATTCACAATTTTCAATTTGAGCCTTTCTAACTCATGAATTCATTTTTCATTGCCTCAGCATATCATATTCTTAATTTTCATATTCATGTAATTCTTCATTCAAAGTATGACTCATTTCATGTAAATTTCTCAATTCAAACTATGATCCATTTCATATAAATTTATACACCAATAGAAAGAGTTTATCAACATCAATCATAAAGTTCGCAACTCTTAGCAGTAATCAAAATGAAATCTCTGACATATCAGAATCTACTCTGTACAGTCGTCTTGGAAAAAGACCAGTCGATAGATACAGTCAATACAAGTTCTTCATAAACACTCGGGAGAGTCAACTGCTGCACATGGCCTGTCGGCTGTCCCGCAACTTTTCTTTGTTCAAAAATCATTCATATGACAGTCGACTGTTATTCCATCAGTCGTCTGTCCTGGGGGTTTTTAACAGTACATTTCTACGTTCAGCTCAGTCGACTTGCTACTCGCATTAAGTCGACTGGACAGATTCATATTTCCAATTACAGGATTATCTTTCTTACAGTTCTTACATGCACTTGCATCATGATGTCAATTTCCAGTATCCATATGTTCATGTCTCATAAGTACAAAGCTTCTTACTGTTCAGTAACATCGCAACATGAAATTTCAAGTTACTAATATTGTCTCTTCTACAAGGAAGTGTTTTAAACATGCATTTATACTTATTCATAACTTTCTTGCAGAGATGAAACCTAATTCTCAATTACACTAAAACAATCACAATGAAAACATATCTCATTTCATGGAATTACAGGCATATTCATAGTTTAATCGATGCATCGGTCGACTGTTCATAACATCAGTCGACTGCACCAGTCGTTCACAGTTTTATTAATTATCCCTAGTTCTTTTTCCACATGCTCATGTCTACTTAGTCATGTACATCATGAAGGATATGAGTTTAGCCTTACTACTTTATTTTAATTATTCACATATATGTCATGAAGCTTTCTAACAAATCATGTAACAGAAGTCTCGAATCAGTCGACTTATCTACACGACAGTCGACTGTACCGACCCAATTCATCCTTGTTTTCAGTGCCATTACTACACTATTAGTCCTCCACAATTATCAACATAAACATACTCAAGCAATTCTAATACATTCGACTTTACTTCTCATGAGCATAGTAACAAACATCACAATTATGGCATGTTTTCTATACTAGAAGTCCTGAGAAACACCCACCTTATTGACGCAGTAATCGAATCCAGAAAAGCTCCTTAATGCAACGCAGCACTCCTTGCTCCTTGCTCCTTGCTCCACACCGAAGCCTTCAGAAATGCTACTCGGCCTCCACAGAAAAGCACACACAACTCTCTCACAAAATACCTCTCTTACAATAAGATTTTAGTGTAAAAGAAATAATGAATGAGAGGGGGTATTTATATACAAATTTGAGTAGATGGAGGGCTAGGATTTAGGAGATAGTTATGGGATCAAGGGCTAGGATGGACTAGGGAGTTGTGAAAACTACCTACACCTCACATAACTACCCATGACTCAACCCACTTCTCTACTCACATCCGGCCAAGAATAGTGCTCAATGCACGTGTATGTGAAATGCACGTGCATGCACAAATCACCCCTACAAGAACTTGTACATAAAATAATAAGTCTTAAAAAAGTGCTACACATTACAAGTTGTAGAAAATAATAAAAGGGTTTAATTTCATGGGCTAAAATTAATTGGGCCAAGATAACTATTTTAAAAGAAAAATAAGTAAACTAACATTTGGGCTTACAAAAAATAATATTCTTACACATCATGCTAAAAATAATAGTCAACATACTACACATGCACACCATATAAAAATAAATAATCTTTCATATATTTGGAAAATCAGGGTATTACAAGAAGGAAGGAGGGGGTATGATATTTATAGGCAGGGGCTAACGGGTCTTAGACCCTGATGGGCTAGGTCGGACCCATTAGCCAGTGGGCCTGAACTGGTTGAAGCCCGTTGGACCTGTTTGACTTGATGATCATGGAGGAGCGAATCTGATGAGATCTGATGGCCCTGATGGGGCCACGTCATTTGTACCATATCAAAACTATAATTTTCATAACTCTACGTCAATTAAGAATGTAGATATAATACTCCTAGATCCATATCCATAAGGGTAAAAACCCTACACAATTTTCACTAATTTGTATATGACCCTACTCAATTTTAAATTTTGCGGATAATCATATTATAGGACCAAAGTTGTTGCAGATGATCCTACTTCCTTCCAAATCTCTATAAATTAGTTTTTTGAGGGACTTTTTTTTTATAAAAAAAACTTAAAATACTCATGATTGGTTAATTAGGTATTAGAGGGACTCAAAAGTAACAAAAAAAGGTTAACAGAGAGATAATATTTTTTAATAAGGCCACTAATTATGAAATGCAAAATTTTCAAGAATTGGTTGTACACATTTTTTTGGGAGAAAACCCTCCTCAACTTTTCTAGGCTAAATTTTTTTATTTTAGGCCAAGATTAAGGGCATCAATTGTAGCGCCCCGAATTTCTAATAAATAAAGTTGGAAATAAGTGGCACAATTTTCAGAATCAACTTCAATTCTAATCATAAACACAGTATCAAATACAGGAAAAATTAAAATTTTTTATTACAACTGTTCTTTCTTACATTTGCATAGCGAAAAAATTTAATACATTTATTACAACACAACACAACACTTAAGCTTTAATCATCTTAAATCCAAGCTTCTACTTTACTCGGTAACTCACTTGCAACTCCTGTAAAATAAACTGAAGAGTGGGCACATCAGTTGAAGGCAACTGACGTCAACTATAATAATAGTGATACCTCTAGATCTCACAATCACAAACTTGATGGATATTAATATAGAAATAATAAATGATGCATAAACAATAATAAATAGAACAACAAGTAAAATATATTAACACGATAATAACAGATGGAACATGAAACAACGATGAATGAAACGTAAAACAACAAGTGAAGATAGGCCAAGTGTTAAGTGTATGAGATGAAAACAGAAAACAAGCATGCATAAAACGAGTCCAGAAACACAAATACATATGAAGATTTCTAATGCATACTTGTCCGGTTTAAATGCATCCCATGCTACATAGGTCCGGTGCAAGCCCTTATCATTCTCAACTTTATAGGGTTCAATCCCTTCGTTATGCAACTAACCTCCTACGGTGATTACTTCAAGATTTAGAGTATTCTGTGAGTATCTAGTGCCATGCCCCGGTAATCTCTGAGAAAGATTGAGAGCTACTTTTCTTGCTGTGAAGCAAAAAAGCAAAGAGTCTAGCATACTTATTAGAGTAATCAACTTTCCATCACCCGTGATTTTGGGTACACACCCTCACACCCCGATAATTCCAGAAATTGAAACCCACACCGTCCGCCAATGGTACCTCATCACACAAATATCTCATGAGCGTTGTCCCAACCCCTAGTAATCCTGAAGATACATCCTACACCACCCGTGATCGCACCCCGGTAATTCCTGAGATTATCTTCCACCGTCCGGTCATATGAGGCCCCTCTACCCATGTTTGCTTTTATTTCATCACAACTCCAACTAGTGCCTGTTCTTAGGTTTATTATTATTAGTTAAGTCACAATCCCCCCAACCCTCCCCTAGAGTTGGTATACCCTGCCGGACTTAACTCAACTAAAATAACAATAAGGTCCCACTGGCCAATATCCACAAAAGTCTCATCTTCCGGCATGCTAGGGTCCCACCCAACCTGTAGAGTCCTCACAATTAAAAGATTACCACATTCCTTCTCTAGGGTATCCCACATTAACCCTAAACTTGAAAATAACCCTCAACGGTTCATTCATAATCTTCTCAATTTTCACAAAAATACGATTTTTCGCAATACCACATTAATCTCATTTTAATGCATCTCTATTCTTTTCCCATTCAACTCGTAAATCATTAATTTTAGCAAACAAATAGCTCGTTATATGAAATTCTTTCCTTATTTAAAAAAAACCAACCACTTCCATAATTATTCAATTTCATTCATGGAAACAAATCCAAAATCACCAAAAATATTCTCATCTCATCTTATGACATTACTTTCCATATTCTACATTTCAATTATTAAATTCTGGGATTCTAATCAACGTAAAAACTAAAATAACTAATTTAAAAATCTGGAATTATATGCCTTCAAAATCTGAAATTAAATTTGCAAAAGTTGAAGTCTTAGAATCAATAATTAAAAATTTATTAGAATAGTTTTCCACCACAAAAAGCTTTAAAACCCGGGCAAAAAAAAAACTGAGCTCGCCCAGGTTCGAACCCGTGCGGCCCAGCGCCCAAGCCCAGTGCTCAAAGTGCCATGGGCTAACCAACTCCCCAAGTGCCGCTGACTGACATAAGAAGGCATTAAAACATTATATATCAAAGGCACTGTACAGACCCTATACAACCCTGAAACCCTATAACTCCAAACCCTAATACAGTAACTTGGGTTACTGTTCACTCCATGAACAGTGAACCCGAAACCCTATACTCCAATTTAACCATACAACAATTATTCAAACCCTAATATCAAGCCTGGATTTTTAATAATTAAGAACAACGAATAAACATGGAAAAATCCCAACTTTAAAAATCAATCCAAACATGAATTTAAGGGCATACAATAAGTTCTAATTATCTCTACAAATCTCCATCATCTACAAGTTAAATCCATGATCCTCAATCAATTTTATAGATCCCAAACCAAATCATTATCAATTAAAAATTTGTATTTGAATGTTCATGATAATCTCTAAGTTATAATATTAAAACCCAATATTTAATACACAATCCATCATCATACAACCATCAAAACTCTAGAATCTAAAACATGAAATTTATTCTAATTAAAACAACGAATTCTCAAATAAACATTGCAACATTTTAATCCACCAAGCAATGAATTTGTGTGTAATCAATGGTCTATAAATTATCCTAACAAATACCCATCAACTATTATAAACCCCATGATCATACAAGTATTAAAACAAGTTCTTTCATGCATCACCAATCTCTAATATCAATAAATAATTTATACATGGTAATCCCATCTCAATTATGGTTCCTATTCATGAAGATGTTATTTTGTCTACTTTTTCATTAAGATTTATCCTCTAATAGATTTACATCAAGATTTATAATCATGCAAGATGTATCATATTTGATCAATCATCAACATATTATACAAGCATATAACAAATCAAGAGATGAGAAGTACCATCTACCTCAAAGAAGACCAATTGAAAGAAAATAATAATAAGAAAAGAAAAGCTCCTCCCCCTCCTTGCGAAAATTGAGAGATTCAAGCCTCCAAACTCCAAGAAAATAATAAAGAGAAATTTTTTTGTTTACCACAGTGGAGAGCGGCTGCTACTGCTGTTAATATAGGCTGGGATCCCTCCTTTTGGTTTATACAAAGATTTTACGAAAAAAATCCTTAAGAAAAATATATTTTTACATGTATAGATCTTTCCAATTTAATTAGTTAAATCAAATCAAATAAAAATAAAGATATAATCCCCTAACTCCTCCAATCTGGCCGGCCTCCACTACAGCCCAGAAATCCATTTTCAAAAATTTGCCTCTGAATGACAATTTTACAAAAGAGTCAATCACTTTGAAATATTTGCAAATATGTCATATATTATTCATAAAAATCCAGAAAATTTAGAATTACGATCCACTAATAATGATTATATTTTCCAAATAAATTTTCTGATTTTTTATTCTCCAGGAAAAAAATATAAGCAATAAAGCCCCCAACAATCCCAAAATTGTATAAAATATATATACTCAATAGAATCATATCAAATAAAATTAGAGGGATAAAATCTCTCCCCCAAATCTCTCAACTTATAATTATGGTCTTCCCTATATCTGAACTAGTCCCAATTATTTCACTCCTTACTAACAAGCTTGGTGCAGTCGTGTTCAATTGCGGCAACTCTGTAACCAGACATCAATGGAGAAAAACCTGCAACTGGATATCAGAGGGCAAGTCTGCAACCGAATGCCCAGAAGAAAAATCTGCAACTGGATGTCGAAAAAGCTAATTCGTAACCTATGTGCAGGTAACAAGTCTGCAGTCGAACGTAAATAAGGGCGAGTCGTAGCACAAAAGTTGAGGAAGAACGACAAAGCCGCACTGATGACTCAAATTCGAGACTAGAATTCGCAATGTACCAAGGAAGGCACTAGTGAAAATCAGCAGAAACCAGATGCCATCACCAGGAACTAATCAAGACTAGGCTCGAGGAAGGATTTGTCGATGACCAATTCATTTATTTTTCAGAAGTGGCAGAGTTCTCCAAGACCAGCTTATGATAAAGCAACCGCCAGAAACGCGCCAAGGAAGAAATCCAGCCAAACATAGGACGACCACGTCAAACGTTCAACAAAAATCATTACAGGAGCTGCTAAAAGATCGGAGCAGAAATTTGTGACTTTGTCATTTCTAAGGAGGGAGTGATTACCCACCAGCAGGGATTGCAACCAAGGCATGGATCAACATCATTGACTAGTAAAGATCGAAGTTAAAATGGCACTAATATCGTGTTCCGATGTTACAGGTACCAAGAGATAATCACAAATTAAGGTCAAGAACTGATGACTATTGTGGCGATTGTCTACTCAAGAGCAGAAACAGAAGAATGTCAGCCTCATTCATGGTTAATATATCCAGAAGACCGGAGGAAGACCACTCTGCTTGAAAAGAAGACCTGTTTGTCGAGGATGTCACTCGAGAAACTGGAGATGGTTCAGGGAAATCTCTCATAACCATTAATATTTGTGTTCTGTTTTCCTCTCCACTAGCGTCGTTATCAGGACAAAACGATTCTAAGGAGGGAGTGATGTAACACCTCGCAAAATAACCTATAACTATTTTGCTATAATCCGTGTACAGTTTAGAATTGCATGCGTTCCTAATAATAATTTTTATAAACATATTTTTTATACAAATTCAATTTATCTTATTTTAAGTATGTAGATAAAATATCTATATACACTTGATCTGATCGTATCAGATCGTATATTGATGCGGTTTGTTCTTAGGGTGTGACTGCAATAGGTGTGAGTTCTTGTAATTTGTATATGAGAAGTCTTACTGCGGTACTGGACCTGGTCCAACCCCGGGTAGCGGGATCTAGCTCAAAAGTAGGAGCGGTGAGGTAGGGACCGGGTGTTCAGCTCGGATCCAGCAGTTCGGCTCGGACCCAGTGCTCGGCTCAGATCTGGGGGCTCAGCTCGGTCCTGGGTACCTGCACACTGCCTAAAAACACCGAGAGAAGTCCCGGTGACAGGTCCTTCGACAATCTAGTCAGTTACTCGGGAAAGCAACAGTAGCTAGGGTTCAGGGGTAAAAAGTTTGATTACCTGGCCAGTGGGGGAGGGGGTCTGGTATTTATAGGCAGAGAAAACGGATCTAAGATTCTGCTGGGCCAGGTCGGACCTATTTTCTCGTGGGCCTGAAGTGAAAAAGTCCCATCCGGTTCTGGGCTAATCTAATGATCAGGGGAGAGCGGGATTTGAGGAAATCTGACGGCCCAGGAGGGGTCACGACATCTGACCCATATCAGGAGCCCCCCAATCCTGGAGGGCTGGGTAATCCAGTCATGTAGGAGTTATTTGCCTCTATATGAATATTGGAGCGGTGTGTACAGCAAAAGTGTGGTTTGTATATTCCTGGAGCGGCCAGCGGGGTAGGATGAGGAGGATCCCTTTGAAAGTATGAGGGCGTTGAGAGCCGAAGAGTAGGGGGTTCGTTTCGTCGAGCGTCGAGGGTTGGGAAACGAGACCCCCCTGCTCGCGGTGAAGGCTAGGGGTGGTTCGAGATTACCACTGAGGGTCGAGCCCCCACGCTTGTTGGAAAAGCAATGGGGGCGTCGAGAGCCGAAAGTAGAGGGGTCGCTTTGTTGGTTCTTGATTTTGATGATCACAACACAGTGCATCATGTGTCTATATTATACAGCTTTGCAGTGCAGAGACTAAAGACAATTCTAGCTGAACAAACAGACAAGCTCAAACAGATACAGATGAAGAAGACAAGGATCAAGTTTCAACTCAAGACTCAAGACTCAAGACTCAAGACTTCAAGCTCAAATGTTTTATAAACATTGTATTTTATTTCTTGTTGAGTCTTAGTATGATGTAAAGCCTTGTCAACACACACACACACACATACTCAAAATTTCATCATGTGTGTCTCTTAAAACCCCCAAAAATAAGTCAAAACAGTTTGAAGAATTTTAACATTTAAGTACCAGTCGACTTAAGCTCTTGCCAGTCGACTGCCTAGTACAAAACTGTTTAAAATTATTCAAACTCTGATCAGTCGACTCATATGGCAACCCAGTCGACTGTTCAAGAGTTTTTGACCGTTTTCTGATTTTCAAAAACGAACTTTTTCAAACTCAAACGGTCTGATCCGTTGGTTGACAGTTATGTAACTGCTTTCCAACGTTCAAAAGATCAAAACTCTTTATATAGAGTTTCTTCTCAAACAGAAAAACTTACTTGATTTCTTACATACACCCGAGTACTCTTGAGAAAAACAAATTAAGTGATTTTCTGTAAAGAACAGAGCTTTCAAGTTCACACACTTTGGTTCTCTACATTCAGTCCAGTATAGCATTGAATTCGCTTTGGACTGAGTATAGAAGTCAACCTATTTCTTTAGCCACATGCATCAACACATACAACAACAAGGCTATAGGTTGATTGTAAAATTCCTTTTGTACTCTTACTCTCGGTTGGAGAGTGTTTTTGACTCTTGGTTGTAGAGTCGGTGTCTTTTCACTCTTGGTTGAAGAGTGGGTCTGCTTTCTCTGGTTGAGAGAAAGGACTACGGGTTAGACAAGGTTGTTGTCGTAACGCCGTAGGGTATTCTTGTAATTTTTCAAGAATAGTGGAAATCTCAAGTGGGTTGCTTGGGGACTGGATGTAGGTCGGGAGGACCGAACCAGGATATATCTTGTGTACTCTGTGATTGATTATCTTGTGATTGCATTTACTTTTGTTAACTTAAGTTCTGCAAAACTTGTCTGGCCAGTCGACTCAGCTTTGTATCAGTCGACTGATCAGTCTCGTATTAGTTATTCTCTCTGTCTCATCAGTCGCCTGCCTTATCTATAAGTCGACTGCATCGAGAGTTCAAGTTTCTTTTTATTTGGATATATCAGTCGACTGGTTCCCCACTAAGTCGACTGTGCCGTGAGAAAGTATTTATTCCGCAATTTATTTTTAATAAACACTATTCACCCCCCCTCTAGTGTTTGTTGCTTAGCCTACAGGATCCAACACTTGGTATCAGAGCAAGGTTACAGGCAATGGCAACTACATCAAATACAAATCAGTACCATGAAGGCCAATCTACACAACGGCCACCACTATTTGATGGAACGAACTACAACTATTGGAAGTGCCGAATGCGAATCTATCTCCAATCAATTAACTACGAGATATGGCAAATGACAGAGACGGAATACACTGCCCCTACCATTCCATATGCACAATGGAATGATGATCAAAAGAGTCAAACTATGAACAACGCCAAAGCAATGAATGCTTTATTTTGTGCACTGACAAAGGAAGAATTCAACCGTGTATCCAATGCTACAACTGCACATCAAATTTGGCATACACTTGAGGTAACACATGAAGGAACAAATAAAGTAAAAGAGTCTAAAATTTCTGTTCTTGTCCACAGGTTTGAAATGTTCAGAATGAAGGACAATGAGACTGTGTCTGAGATGATTACAAGATTCACAGACATCACAAACTCTCTTGTGGCGCTTGGAAAGACTTATACCCAAGCAGAGATGGTCAGAAAAGTACTACGAGCACTCACTCCAGAATGGGAGAAGAAAACCACAGCAATAGAGGAGGCGAATGACTTGTCAACACTTACTCTCGAGAATCTTGTTGGTAATCTCATGGCATATGAGGTCCAACTTGAAGATCGAAAGAAAGATACTGAATCACACCAAGCAAAGAAGAAATCATTGGCTTTTAAAGCCATGACTGATTCAGAAGATGAGGAAGAAGATGAAGAAGAAATTGCAATGTTCACTCGGAGATTCAAGAAGTTCTTAAAGAAGGGTAAGTTTCATTCTAAGAATAAAGATTCTAATGACCCTCCTACATGTTTCAGGTGCAATAAAATAGGTCACATGAAGAAAGATTGTCCCTTGGAAAATGCAAAGAACAAGGGAAAAACATCCAACGTCAAGAAAGACAAATATCCAAAGAACAAATTTGCCAAGAACAAAAAGGCGTATCAAGCCACATGGGATGATAGTGATTCATCTTCCGAAGAAGAAACGGATGAAAATAACGAAGTGGCAAATGTATGTTTTATGGCTGCACAACAAGAGCATGTAAGTAATGATTATGATTCCGAAGATCTTCTTGATGCTTTTAATGAAATATTCCAGGAGTTAAAGAAAGAAAAGATTAGAGTTAAGAATCTTGAGAAAGTGAATCATACACTTAATCAAGAAAATCTTAACCTTGATAAGGAAGTAAAATCCTTAAATTTTCGCCTTGCAAGTCTAGATACTGATCTTGAAACTCTCAAAAAGAATTATGAAGAGATTTCAAAGAATGTATCTAAGTTTAACAAAGGTAAAGAGAATTTAAATGATATGCTTCATCATCAAGTTACGTCTAGTCAAAAATTTGGACTTGGTTTTAAGAAATCTTCTGTAAAAGAATCTTCTGCTTTAAACACTATTTAGAATAAGTCAGCATCTATTTCTAGTATTACACACAAGTTATATGATTTCTTTGCAAAACCAAAGGTTGTTAAATTCAGTGATAAAAGTGATACTAACGTTCGGTTAAGTCGACTGAACCATACCACCAGTCGCCTGTCCAGAGAAAGTGGATTTTATTCCACGAGATCAAAACCTCTTATAAGTCGACCTAGTGGATCTACCAGTCGACTGATGTACACTAACAGTCGACTGAGAAACACTGGTAAGTCGACTGGACAGAACAAACTAGTATGGGTTCCAGTCAATCTTAATCAGAATGATAGAATTGCTTATATCAATTCTTATATGCTGAATGTGTGTACTTCTACCAATTATATTCCTGCTTATGGAGGAAGATCAAACTCTTCATGGGTTTGGTTTCCCCCAAACTAATGTGCTTTGGACCCAATAAAAAGGGTACCATATTTACCTCAAATTTTTTATAGGTACCCAAGAAAGAACGCTGGATATTAGACAGCGGATGTTCAAAATACATGACAGGGCATGCCAACTTACTATCCACCATTCAAAATATAGATGGAGGAACAGTCACCTTTGGAGATAACAACAAAGGCAAAGTCATCGGTATTGGCATGGTCGGTAAAATATCTAACCCTATTATAGAAAATGTGCTTTTAGTTAATGGTTTAAAGCATAATCTCTTAAGTATTAGTCAATTGTGTGATAAAGGTTATAAAATAGTTTTTGAAAAAGATGCATGCTTAATTTATGATTCTACTATGGAAAATGTTGTTTTTCAAGGTTTTCGCAAAAACAATATTTATGAATTATGTTTGAATGCAATTGATTTTTCAAATGATTTTTGTTTGATAGCCTCTAACAATGAATCTTAGTTATGGCATAGAAGATTTGGACATGTGAACATGAAAAATCTCTCAAAATTATCTAAATATAACCTAGTTAAAGGACTGCCAAAATTATCCTTTAAAAAGGATAAGTTATGTGATGCATGTCAACTAGGAAAACAAATCAAATCCACTTTTAAAACAAAAGATGTAATCTCTACAAGTAGGCCACTTGAATTAATTCATATGGATTTATTTGGCCCTACTAGAGTTGCTTCTTTAAATAAAAGTAGATATGTGTTTGTTTTAGTAGATGATTTTTCAAGATTCACTTGGACATTCTTTTTAAAACATAAAAATGATGCTTTTGAAGAATTTGCACATTTTTGTAAACGTGTTCAAAATCAAAGATCTCTAACCATAGTCACTATTAGAAGTGATCATGGTGGAGAATTTGAAAATGAAACATTTACAGAATATTGCAACAAGAATGGTATAACACATTCATTTGCATTTCCTAGAGCTTCACCACAAAATGGTGTGGTTGAAAGAAAGAATAGGACTTTGCAAGAATGCGCACGTACTATGCTTGTTGAAAGCAATCTACCAAAGCATTTTTGGGCTGAAGCTGTTGCTACAGCTTGTTATGTTTTGAATAGAATTCTTCTAAGACCAAAACTAAAGAAGACTTGTTACGAATTATTTTTTAATAAAATTCCTAAAATTTCTTACTTTAAAACATTTGGTTGTAAGTGTTTTATTCTAAACACAAAAGATAATTTAGACAAATTTGATCCTAGATCTAATGAGGGTATCTTTTTAGGATACTCAAATAGGAGTAAAGCATATAGATATTACAATAAGTCTACTATGACTATTGAAGAATCAATGCATGTTACATTCGATGAATCCTTACCTTCATCAACATTAAATAAGGATGATGAAACTGATTTATCACCTTTAGATAATGTGATTACATCCTTAGAGCAAACTAATCTATCTGATAAGTCGACTGATAAAGTCTCCAAGTCGACTGACTTAAAGCAGTCGACTGAAGAACAAGTTAAGTCGACTGATCCGATTGAGATATCTTCAACTTTACCAAAGTCATTTGTTGAAGTTAAAGATCATCCTCATGACTTAATAATTGGTGACATCTCCCATGGTATTCAGACACGTTCACATGTTAATATGATCTCTCATACAGCATTCTTGTCGGATTTTGAACCGAAAAATATACAAGAAGCTTGTGAGAATGAATATTGGATGAATGCCATGCAAGATGAACTAAACCAATTTATAAGGAATGATGTATGGGATTTAGTTCCTAGACCTCCTGATCAGACTATCATTGGTACCAAATGGGTATTCAAGAATAAGTTAGATGAATCAGGACATGTTGTAAGGAACAAGGCTAGATTAGTTGCCCAAGGATATAATCAAGAAGAAGGTATAGATTTTGATGAAACATATGCTCCTGTTGCTAGACTAGAATCTATTCGTATTTTATTATCTTTTGCCTGCTTTATGAATTTTATACTTTATCAAATGGATGTGAAAAGTGCCTTTCTTAATGGGTTCATTAAGGAAAATGTTTATGTTAAACAACCACCAGGTTTTGAACATGAACAATTTCCAAATCATGTTTATAAATTGAAAAAGGCTTTATACGGTCTTAAACAAGCACCTCGTGCTTGGTATGATCGTCTGAAAACTTTTCTTTTAGAAACAGGATTTGAAATAGGTAAAGTAGACACTACTCTGTTTATCAAAAGAGTTAAGAATGATATTTTGATCATACAAATATATGTTGATGATATAATTTTTGGTTCTACTAATAATACTCTATGTCAAGAATTTGCTAATACCATGAAAAATGAATTTGAGATGAGTCACATGGGTGAACTCAATTATTTCCTTGGATTGCAAATTAAACAATCTTCATATGGCATATTTATCAATCAAGGCAAATATGCAAAGGAATTACTCAAATGTTTTCACATGGATAGTACTAGTAGTAAATCCACACCTATGGCAACTACTACTACTCTTGACAAAGATTTATTAGGTAAGAGTGTTGATCAAAAACTCTATCGAGGTATGATTGGTTCACTCTTATATATTACTGCAAGTAGACCAGATATTATGTTCAGCGTATGTTTATGTGCTAGATATCAATCTAGTCCTAAAGAATCTCATTTAAAAGCAGTAAAACGAATTTTAAGATATATTAAAGGCACATCTGAATATGGTTTATTTTATCCACGCACCGATAACTTTCAACTTTTGTCTTATAGCGATGCCGATTTTGCTGGAAGCAAAACTGATCGCAAGAGTACTAGTGGTACATGTCACTTTTTGGGACATTCCCTAGTATCTTGGTGCAGTAAAAAGCAAAACTCCGTATCCCTATCAACCACAGAAGCTGAATATATTGCTGCAAGTTTGGCATGTGCACAAATTTTATGGATGAAACAAACTTTGTTAGATTATGGTATTTCATTTGAGAAACCCTCAATTATGTGTGATAATACCAGTGCAATTAATCTATCTAAAAATCCTATTCAACATTCACGTACGAAACATATTGATATTCGACATCATTTTCTACGTGATCATGTTTTAAAAGGAGATATTTCTTTAGACTTTATCTCTACTGATAAACAAGTAGCAGATATATTTACCAAACCCCTTAAAGAAGATACTTTCATTAAGTTAAGAAGAGAACTTGGAGTTTGTGATTTTATTGATATTTGTTGAAATTGGTTTCTGTTAAGTCGACTATCTTTGTGTATAAGTCGACTGAACTGCATTTTAAAACATATTTTTTTCTCATCTAACCAGTCGCCTGGTTCATAGACCGGTCGACTGATTAATAGATATATCTGTTTTATGCTCCTCTCGACTCAGTCGACTGATCACCCCTAACAGTCGACTGTCGCGAGATAAACTGTCTTCAGCGAGTCTTCATTAAAATTTTTGAGATAAAACCCTTCGATTCCTCACCCGTGACTTCGGATCTCAGCCGTTGATATCTTTACATTGAATCTGAACCGTCTATTCTCAGTTAAAACCACCTCTTACCAGCCACTCTCTTTCACTTCTACCGATTCCAATTTACCCCCAAATTTGCAAACCCTAAGGCAAGACAAGAAGAAGAAGAAGCTCCAATCCGACTGTATCTGCAAGTCGACTGCTGCTTGCATTTGTCTCTCTTCCATCTTGGTAACATCTCCTCTTCTTGTTTCCTTTTCAAAACCCTAATGGCTCCCAAACGATCGAAAAGATCTCATGAGGGTTCTTCCTCTTCACAGGAGTACACTCAATACCTTTTGAGCCCCGATCTACTTGATCGTTGGTATCTATTTTGTACCATCCAAATCTTCCCTGGAAGATTTGTAAATTTTAATGATCTAGATCCTTTTAATTTAACTCCACTTTTTCAAAATTCTAGTCTCTATGATTTCCTCTCATTATCTAATCAACCCAATTACTACCCCCAACTCATATATTTGTTTTACACAAATATGAAAATTGTGCAAAGACCTAATGGGGAAGTCTTAATCCGGTCATCGGTGAAAAATATTAGAATGCAACTCACACCGACTAGGATTAATGAAATTTTGGGTATTGATGATGTAGGATCACCTCTTGATGACATTGTGTTAGATAATCCCTCTATTTTATCTAGAATTCTTTTACCACATTCTCGACTACCAATGACAAGCAAAAATCTACAACCAATTGCTAAGCTTGTTGGTAGAATATTAGCCTATAACATCCTTCCTAAAAAGGGGAGTTATGACCAATATTCTATTGAGTTACAAAAAGCGATATATGCAATTTTTGGTAGAATAGCTGTTAATTGGGGTCATGTCATCTTTTCAAGACTCAATCAAGATCATACTCACTTTTTACCCTTTGGTGGTCTTCTAACTAGAATCTTTATTGCTTATAAAGTAGATCTTGAGTCTGAGACACATGTTGTCTCTAGATATGAGTGTTTCGATCGTGCTAGTTTGGCATGCATGAAACTTCTTGATGCCCCTACTCGATCACCCCCTCGATCTCCTCCACTGTCCCAAGCTCCTTTAGGCTCCACTTCTAGACCTAGAGCTCCTCAACCTTCTACTTCTGATGATCCACCTCTCCCTCAAGCCAACTATGATGATCCCCGAACCATGTACGACTGTGTGTCTTATCTCATTAATCATTCAGTCCAAGTCGATAGATATCTTTTTTCTCTTGGTTCCCAAATAAACCAAGTTGGTTCTGAGGTAGCCCATCTTACTCATCTCTTCACCAATCAATTTCCTACTCCTTCTCAAGATGAAGATGAAGATTCTGACGAAGATGATGATTGAAGATTTTTTTTACTTTTTATGTATTTGCTTTTTCCTTTCCAATGGATTTCCTTTCTATGTATTAAACTTCCTTTTCAATGCATTATCTTGTTATTTTATATTTTTGATGATTCCAAAGGGGGAGAGATAGTTTCTGTGTTATGTTCTGTTGCTTTATTATCTGTGAGTTCTGTGATCTATGTTTTATTTGTGAAACAACTGTTCAGTATTATTTCTCTGGTCAGTCGACTTAACCAAGAATATAGTCGACTGATGCTACTGCAGTTATGAAAAATGCATCTATGATATAATGTATGCAGGTTCTGCTCAGTCGCCTGATATTCTCCAGTCGACTGATACAGTCTGTATATCAGAATTGATTCTTTATGTATGCATATTGTGTTTTTAACAGGGGGAGTTTTTAAATCTATGCTTGTATGTCCGTTTATAAATGGTTATCAGCTATTGTGTTGTCATCATCAAAAAGGGGGAGAATGTTGGTTCTTGATTTTGATGATCACAACACAGTGCATCATGTGTCTATATTATACAGCTTTGCAGTGCAGAGACTAAAGACAGTTCTAGCTGAACAAACAGACAAGCTCAAACAGATACAGATGAAGAAGACAAGGATCAAGTTTCAACTCAAGACTCAAGACTCAAGACTCAAGACTTCAAGCTCAAATGTTTTATAAACATTGTATTTTATTTCTTGTTGAGTCTTAGTATGATGTAAAGCCTTGTCAACACACACACACACACATACTCAAAATTTCATCATGTGTGTCTCTTAAAACCCCCAAAAATAAGTCAAAACAGTTTGAAGAATTTTAACATTTAAGTACCAGTCGACTTAAGCTCTTGCCAGTCGACTGCCTAGTACAAAACTGTTTAAAATTATTCAAACTCTGATCAGTCGACTCATATGGCAACCCAGTCGACTGTTCAAGAGTTTTTGACCGTTTTCTGATTTTCAAAAACGAACTTTTTCAAACTCAAACGGTCTGATCCGTTGGTTGACAGTTATGTAACTGCTTTCCAACGTTCAGAAGATCAAAACTCTTTATATAGAGTTTCTTCTCAAACAGAAAAACTTACTTGATTTCTTACATACACCCGAGTACTCTTGAGAAAAACAAATTAAGTGATTTTCTGTAAAGAACAAAGCTTTCAAGTTCACACACTTTGGTTCTCTACATTCAGTCCAGTATAGCATTGAATTCGCTTTGGACTGAGTATAGAAGTCAACCTATTTCTTTAGCCACGTGCATCAACACATACAACAACAAGGCTATAGGTTGATTGTAAAATTCCTTTTGTACTCTTACTCTCGGTTGGAGAGTGTTTTTGACTCTTGGTTGTAGAGTCGGTGTCTTTTCACTCTTGGTTGAAGAGTGGGTCTGCTTTCTCTGGTTGAGAGAAAGGACTACGGGTTAGACAAGGTTGTTGTCGTAACGCCGTAGGGTATTCTTGTAATTTTTCAAGAATAGTGGAAATCTCAAGTGGGTTGCTTGGGGACTGGATGTAGGTCGGGAGGACCGAACCAGGATATATCTTGTGTACTCTGTGATTGATTATCTTGTGATTGCATTTACTTTTGTTAACTTAAGTTCTGCAAAACTTGTCTGGCCAGTCGACTCAGCTTTGTATTAGTCGACTGATCAGTCTCGTATTAGTTATTCTCTCTGTCTCATCAGTCGCCTGCCTTATCTATAAGTCGACTGCATCGAGAGTTCAAGTTTCTTTTTATTTGGCTATATCAGTCGACTGGTTCCCCACTAAGTCGACTGTGCCGTGAGAAAGTATTTATTCCGCAATTTATTTTTAATAAACACTATTCACCCCCCCTCTAGTGTTTGTTGCTTAGCCTACAGGATCCAACACGCTTCGCCGAGCGTCGAGGGTCGGGAGACGAGCCCCCCTGTCTTTGGTGAAGGCTGGGGGTGGCTCGAGGTTACCACTGAGCGTTGAGCCCCTATGCTTGTTGGAAAAGCTATGGGGGCGTCTAGAGCCGAAAGTAGAGGGGTCGCTTCGCCGAGCGTCGAGGGTCGGGAGACAAGTCCCCTGTCTTTGGTGAAGGCTGAGGGTGGCTTGAGGATACCACCAAGTGTCGAGCCCCCCCCCCCCTCCCCCCCTCCCCCCCCCCCCCCCCCCCCCCCCCCGCGCATGTTGGAAAATCTATGGAGGCATCGAGAGCCGAAAGTAGAGGGGTCGCTTCGCCGTGCATCGAGGGTCGGGAGATGAGCCCCCCTGTCTTTAGTGAAGGTTGGGGGTTGCTCGAGGTTACCACCGAGCGTCGAGCCCCCACGCTTGCTGGAAAAGCTATGGGGGCATCGAGAGCCGAAAGTAGAGGGGTCGCTTCGCCGAGCATCGAGGGTCGGGAGACGAGCCCCCTGTCTTTGGTGAAGGATGGGGATGGCTCGAGGTTACCACCGAGCGCCGAGCCCCCACGCTTGTTGGAAAAGCTATAGGGGCATCGAGAGCCGAAATTAGAAGGATCGCTTCGCCGAGCATCGAGGGTCGGGAGACGAGCCCCCCTGTCTTTGGTGAAGGCTGGGGGTGGCTCGAGGTTACCACCGAGCTTCGAGCCCCCATGCTTGTTGGAAAAGCTATGGGGGCATCGAGGTTACTACCGAGCTCTGAGCCCCAAAACTTGTTGGAAAAGCTTTGGTTTGTCTCGAGGCTACTACCGAGCTCTGAGCCCCAAAACTTGTTGAAAGAGCTTTAGTGTGGCTCGAGATTACTACCGAGCTCCGAGCCCTAAAACTTGTTAGAAAAGCATTGGTGTGGCTCGAGGTTACTACCGAGCTCGGAGCCCCAAGACTTGTTGAAAAAGCCTTGGTATGGCTCGAGCTTACTACCGAGCATCGAGCCCCAAGACTTGTTGGAAAAGCCTTGGTATGACTCGAGGTTACTACCGAGCTCCGAGCCCTAAAACTTGTTGGAAAAGTTCTGGTGTGGCTCGAGGTTACTACCGAGCTCCGGGCCCCAAGACTTGTTGGATAATCCTTGGTGTGGCTCGAGATTACTACCGAGCTCCGAGCCCCAAAACTTGTTGGAAAAGCTTTGGTGTGGCTCGAGGTTACTACCCAGCTCCGAGCCCCAAAATTTTTTGGAAAAGCTTTGGTGTGGCTCGATGTTACTACCGAGTTCCGAGCCCCAAAACTTGTTGGAAAAGTTCTGGTGTGTCTCGAGGTTACAACTGAGCGCCGAGCCCCAAGATTTGTTGGAAAAGCCTTGGTGTGGCTTGAGGTTACTACCGAGCTCCGAGCCCCAAAACTTGTTGGAAAAGTTCTGGTATGGCTCGAGGTTACTACCGAGCTCCGAGCCCCAAAACTTGTTGGAAGATCTTTGGTGTGGCTCGAGGTTACTACCGAGCTCCAAGTCCCAAAACTTGTTGGAAAATCTGTGGTATGGCTTGAGGTTACTACCAAGCCCTGAGCCCCGAGCCCCAAAACTTTTTGGAAAAGCTTTGGTGTGGCTCGAGGTTACTACCGAGCTCCGAGTCCCAAAACTTGTTGGAAAAGTTCTGGTGTGGCTCGAGATTACAACCGAGAGCCTTGGTGTGAGGGGCTTAGAATGTTTCTCTTATCGTGGGAGGAAGGATGAGCGATGAGCTGCTGCACCAGCTAACAAGGCCGAGGGTAAAACTTGAATTTGATGTGCCAGGTTGACATCGTGGGTGTGAAAATCGAGGCTTCTGAGATCCTTGTGGCTGTTAGATCTTGATGATGAAGATTGGATGGTCAGGATTCTTTTGCGAAATTTAAGGAGTCTTTCCCCTCCTATAAGTCCCCCACCCCCCTTCATTTATTCACTTACACTCTATCTCTTTTTCATAGGAATTTTCACTCTTTTGCTGTCGTCGATGACTTTTACGGTGATCTTCCCTTTTCTGGTAATCAGGTTAGTACTCTGTTTCCTTATGTTGCGCTCTCAGTCCGGTTCCGAGGTGAGCACTTCGGGTCACGACGTAGTGGAGGTCAAGTCAGAGTCGACGTCTTGGTCTTTGGATGACTCTACTTCAGAGGACGAACAGTCGGATTCGGTTTCTGTTGGAGCGAGCGATATGGTTTTGGACGTGGCCCCTCTGCGAAGTCGCATGCCAGAAGAGGGGTCGTCGGGAGAGGAAGCCCACGAGGGCTCGGAGGAGGAGCTTGTCGAGGAAAAGGGTGATCAGGAGGGGAGCAAAAAAGGAACCGAGGGAGAGGGCCCCCAGGAGGAGGGTGAAAGAGGAACCGAGGGAGCAGTAGCGGAGGAAGAAGCAGATCTCCGCCATTTGCCCCCGTTGTCGACTCCATCTCCGGAGAGGAAACCTATCCCCCGTAGGCAAAAATGAAAGTGGGTTAGGCCGGATAGTCCGAGCTTGCCGGATGGGCTCGAAAAAGGGCTTGATGATCCTCCCCCGACCAATAGGAACCCCAGGTTGATTAGGATGTATCCTGATGATGTTGAGGAACTTGTCCAATTTGTCGTGGGGGAGTGTGCTTCTGATCGGTCAATGATCAAGATGGACAGCGTCCAGTGTGCGCTGAAGGCAGATTACCTGCTGATATTAAGGGCGGCTTACTTCATTCCTCGGGAGTTTGAGCTACTCATTCCGAGCCCTGGTCTTCGTCTGACTACTGAGTTGGAGAAGAGTTTCTGCATGTTTCCCGAGGATGCATTCATCTTGGGACTGAGGTTACCGCTACACCCGTTTATCAAGAGGGTGCTAAGGTGGGGGGAGCTGAGTTCAATGCAGTATGGGCCCAACTCGTGGAAGCACCTGGTCTGTTTTATCCTAATGTGCCAGGAGAAGGGGGTCAAGTATTTCCATGCCATCTTGGGGGTGAGCTCGCTCGGAGATATGGAGGGGATCTTCTACATGTCACCATGCTCCCATAAGAGAGTGATGCATGGACATCCGGACTCGATAAAGGCATGGAAGGAGTAGTACGTCATGGTCCGAAGCGAGACACATTAGGAAATCCCTACAGTCTGGAACTTTTACAAGCCGAACCATAAACCCCTGAGGTGGAGGGACTTGACGGAAAAGGAGTGGGCAGAAGTGGAAAAAATTGTAGAGGGGCACAACATCGGTTGGCCGTGCATCACAGAGTTGCATCTGGCTCGAGCCGGACTGAGCCCAGCGCCCCCTTGTATGTTTTTGTTTCTGCTTTGTTTAATTGTTTGCATTCGCTTTAACATTTTTCTCTTTCTTTAGCCATGGATGCGAAGATCCTTGAGGCGAGGAATGCCTTCCTGGCCTTGGCCATGAAGAGGAGGGCTGACAGGGAGAAGGCTGCCCCGGCAGCCGGGCCCACTAAGGGGCGGCCCAAGGGTCTTCAGAGCCACCTCCGAAGAATTCGAAGAGGAGCCACTCGTCTAGAGGACCACAGGAGGTGGAGCCGAGCCCCAGTAGCAAGAAGGTGGCGGAGGTCTTGAAGAAGGAGACCCCAGCACTCCGCCCGGCCGCTGGGGAAATGGTGGGCAAGCATGGTCTAAGGCCGTTCGGCCCGGATTGGGCAGTGAAGGAGGGCGACTCCATGACGGAGGGCCTGCTCGCCATGGAGGTGACAGAAAAGCTCGTCACCGAGCATGACCGGATGAATCTGACCCCTATAATGTCCAAGGTGGCCCATATGAAGTGGGCACAGGTGCAGATCGTGGTAAGTGTTTGTGATTTATTCACTTTGTGATTAGGGTTTATGAGTCTTGCATCTAACTCTATTTTCCCCGGCTAGGCAATGCTGCACTAGGCACATATGAAGAAGTTCTTGGAGAAGGAGGTCTTGCTCGAGAAGCAGAATGCCGAGCGGTACTTCCGAGAGGGGACGAAGCTCAAGGATGAGCTGACGGCAGCTCAGGGAGCCCATGCGGTCCTCCATGCAGAGATGGCTACCCTGCAGGATCAGCACGCGCGCGAGATCGCGGCGGTTCGGGCCGTGGCCAAGCAAGCGTATGACGAGCTGGAGATGTCCTCTGCGGACTAGCTGATCCAGGCTCAAGATGACGCCTACGACCGGGCCAAGGAGCAGTTTCTGCACCTCTACCCGGAGGCCAAGATCGACCACCTAAACTATGGGTGGGCGCCTCCCACACTTCCGCTGACCCCCAGGGGTGAAGGAGACGAGGCTCCGAAGGACCCTCGTTTAGAAGAGGAGGCAGGGGATGGCCCGGCCGACGAAGAGATGCCAAAGTAGTGTAGGATTTTTCATTTTCTTTTAGAGTTGTACCTGCCTTGTGCGGACTGGCCATTGCTTTTTGTAACACCATTTTTGAATTTATAAAAATATAATTTTGGCCGCCCTCTGTGACTTGTCGTATTGAGCAAGCTTTCTTTGTGAACCGTTGTCTCTCCCCCATTTTTGCCAGATGAACGAGATTGCCGAGGCCGACCTTAGTGTTGATTCTTGATTTTGATGATCACAACACAGTGCAACATGTGTCTATGTTATACAGCTAACATTGCAGTGCACAGACCAAAGACAATTCTAGCTGAACAAATGAACAAGCTCAAAAAGATACAGATGAAGACTTCAAGACAAGGATCAAGACTCAATTCAAGACTCAAGACTCAAGACTTCAAGCTCAAATGTGTTATATTGTTGTGTCTTGTAAACATTGTATTTTACTTTCTGTTGAGTCTTAGTCTGATGTAAAGCCTTGTCAACACACACACACACACTCTCAAAATTTCATAATGTGTGTCTCTTAAAAACCCCAAAAAGAAGTCAAAACAGTTTGAAGAATTTTAACTTTTAAGTACCAGTCGACTTAAGCTTCTGCCAGTCGACTGATAGTACAAAATTGTTTAAAATTATTCAAACTCTGATCAGTCGACTCATATGGCAACCCAGTCGACTGTTTGAGAGCTTTTGACCGTTTTTTGTTTTTCAAAATCGAATTTTTTCAAACTCAAAAGCTCAGATCCGTTGGTTGACAGTTGAGTAACTGTTTTCCCAACGTTCAGGAGATCAAACTCTTTAAGTAGAGTTCAGATCTCACTGAAAAGATCTACAGAATTTACACAGAATTTTTCTCTGAACTCCGAGCACTCTTGAAGAACATTTTAAGTGATTTTCTGTGAGAAACAAAAGCTTTCAAGTTCATACACTTTGGTTCTCTACATTCAGTCCAGTATAGCATTGAATTCGCTCTGAACTGAGTATAGAAGTCGACCTATTCTTTTAGCCACGTGCATCAACACATACAACAACAAGGCTATAGGTTGACTGTAAAGTATTCTTGTACTCTTTCTCTCGGTTGGAGAGTATTTTTGACTCTTGGTTGTAGAGTCGGTGTCTTTTCACTCTTGGTGGAAGAGTGGGTTGCTTTCTCTGGTTGAGAGAAAGGACTACGGGTTAGACAAGGTTGTTGTCAAAACGCCGTAGGGTATTCTTGTAATTTTTCAAGAATAGTGGAAATCTCAAGTGGGCTGTTTGGGGACTGGATGTAGGTCGGGAGGACCGAACCAGGATATATCTTGTGTACTCTGTGATTGATTATCTTGTGTTTGCATTCATTCTTGCTTATTTTAATTCTGCAAAAAGATTCTGGACAGTCGACTTATTGCACCATCAGTCGACTGGTCAGTACCGTTTGTAGTTGTAATTTCATTATGCTTTCAGTCGTCTGTTTCATTCATCAGTCGACTGCACAGAGTTGTTACTTTCAATTATTTTTGACTTATCAATCGACTGGTCCATAACTCAGTCGACTACACCGAGAAAAATTTCCGCAGTTTTTATTAAACACTATTCACCCCCCTCCCTCTAGTGTTTGTTGTCTTGCCTACAGGATCCAACACTTGGTATCAGAGCAAGGTTACAGGCTATGGCAACTACTTCAAATACAAATCAGTACCATGAAGGCCAATCTACACAACGACCACCACTATTTGATGGAACGAACTACAATTATTGGAAGTGCCGAATGCGAATCTATCTCCAATCAATCAACTATGAGATATGGCAAATAACAGAGACGGAATATACTGCTCCTACCATTCCATATGCACAATGGAATGATGATCAAAAGAATCAGACTATGAACAATGCCAAAGCAATGAATGCCTTATTTTGTGCACTTACAAAGGAAGAATTCAACCGTGTATCAAATGCTACAACCGCACATCAAATTTGGCATACACTCGAGGTAACACATGAAGGAACGAATAAAGTAAAAGAGTCTAAAATTTCTGTTCTTGTCCACAGGTTTGAGATGTTAAGAATGAAGGACAATGAGACTGTGTCTGAGATGATTACCAGATTCACAGACATCACAAACTCTCTAGTGGCACTTGGAAAGATTTATACTCAAGCAGAGATGGTCAGAAAAATCTTGCGTGCACTCACTCCAGAATGGGAGAAGAAGACCACAGCAATAGAGGAAGCGAATGACTTGTCAACACTTACTCTCGAGAATCTTGTTGGCAATCTCATGGCATATGAGGTCCAACTTGAAGATCGAAAGAAAGATACAGAATCACACCAAGCAAAGAAGAAATTATTGGCTTTTAAAGCCATGACAGACTCAGAAGATGAGGAAGAAGATGAAGAAGAAATAGCAATGTTCACTCAGAAATTCAAGAAGTTCTTAAAGAAGGGTAAGTTTCATTCTAAAGTTAAAGATTCTAATGACCCTCCTACATGTTTCAGGTGCAATAAAATAGGTCACATGAAGAAGGATTGTCCCTTAGAGAATGCAAAGAACAAGGGAAAATCATCCAACTTCAAGAAGGACAAATATCCAAAGAACAAATTTGCCAAGAACAAGAAGGCTTATCAAGCCACATGGGATGATAGTGATTCATCTTCCGAAGAAGAAACGGATGAAAATAACGAAGTGGCAAATGTATGTTTTATGGCTGCACAAGAACATGTAAGTAATGATTATGATTCCGAAGATCTTCTTGATGCTTTTAATGAAATATTCCAAGAGTTAAAGAAAGAAAAGATTAGAGTTAAGAATCTTGAGAAAGTGAATCAAATACTTAATCAAGAAAATCTTAACCTTGATAAGGAAGTAAAATCCTTAAATTCTCGCATTGCAAGTTTAGATACTGATCTTGAAACTCTCAAAAAGAATTATGAAGAGATTTCAAAGAACGTATCTAAGTTTAACAAAGGCAAAGAGAATTTAAATGATATGCTTCATCATCAAGTTACATCTAGTCAAAAATTTGGAGTTGGTTTTAAAAAATTTTCTGTAAAAGAATCTCCTGTAGTAAACACTAGTAAAAATAAGTCAGCATCTATTTCTAGTGTTACACACAAGTTGTATGATTTCTTTGCAAAGCCAAAGGTTGTTAATTTCAGTGATAAAAGCAAAACTAACGTTCGGTTAAGTCGACTGAACCATACAACCAGTCGTCTGTCCAGAGAAAGTGGATCTTATTCGATGAGATCAAAACCTCTTATAAGTCGACCTAGTGTATCTACCAATCGACTGATGTACACCAACAGTCGACTGAAGGACACTGATAAGTCGACTGGACAGAACAAATTAGTATGGGTTCCAGTCAGTCTGAAACAGAATGATAGAATTGCTTATATTAACTCATATATATTAAATGTATGTAATTCTACTTATTATATTCCTGCTTATGGAGGAAGATCAAACTCTTCATGGGTTTGGTTTCCCCCAAACTAATGTGTTTTGGACCCAATAAAAAGGGTACCATATTTACCTTAAACTTTTTATAGGTACCCAAGAAAGAACGCTGGATATTAGACAGCGGCTGCTCAAAACACATGACAGGGCATGCTAACCTACTATCCACCATTCAAAGTATAGATGGAGGAACCGTCACCTTTGGAGATAACAACAAAGGCAAAGTCATCGGTATTGGCATGGTCGGTAAAATATCTAACCCAATTATAGAAAATGTGCTGTTGGTTAATGGTTTAAAGCATAATCTTTTAAGCATTAGTCAATTGTGTGATAAAGGGTATAAAATAGTTTTTGAAAAAGATGCATGCTTGATTTATGATTCTACTATGCAAAATGTTGTTTTTCAAGGTTTTCGTAAAAATAATATTTATGAATTGTGTTTGAATGCAATTGATTTTTCAAATGATTTTTGTTTAATAGCCTCTAACAATGAATCTTGGTTATGGCATAGAAGATTTGGACATGTGAACATGAAAAATCTCTCAAAATTATCTAAATATAACCTAGTTAAAGGACTGCCAAAACTATCCTTTAAAAAGGATAAGTTATGTGATGCATGTCAACTAGGAAAACAAATCAAATCCACTTTTAAAACAAAAGACGTAATCTCTACTAGTAGGCCACTTGAATTAATTCATATGGATTTATTTGGCCCTACTAGAGTTGCTTCTTTAAATAAAAGTAGATATGTGTTTGTTTTAGTAGATGATTTTTCAAGATTCACTTGGACATTCTTTTTAAAACATAAAAATGATGCTTTTGAAGAATTTGCACATTTTTGTAAACGTGTTCAAAATCAAAGATCTCTAACCATAGTCACTATTAGAAGTGATCATGGTGGAGAATTTGAA
Organism: Hemerocallis citrina; assembly: GCA_017893485.1. NCBI lineage: Eukaryota > Viridiplantae > Streptophyta > Magnoliopsida > Asparagales > Asphodelaceae > Hemerocallis > Hemerocallis citrina. The sequence continues at coordinate 151,636,172 of CM030365.1, read as the reverse complement.
AATGAAACATTTACAGAATATTGCAACAAGAATGGTATAACACATTCATTTGCATTTCCTAGAGCTTCACCACAAAATGGAGTGGTTGAAAGGAAAAATAGGACTTTGCAAGAATGCACACGTACTATGCTTGTTGAAAGCAATCTACCAAAGCATTTTTGGGCGGAAGCTGTTGCTACAGCTTGTTATGTTTTAAATAGAATTTTTCTAAGACCTAAACTAAAGAAGACTTGTTACGAGTTATTTTTAATAAAATTCCTAAAGTCTCTTACTTTAAGACATTTGGTTGCAAGTGTTTTATTCTAAACACAAAAGATAATTTAGACAAATTTGATCCTAGATCTAATGAGGGTATCTTTTTAGGATACTCAAATAGGAGTAAAGCATATAGAATTTTCAATAAGTCTACAATGACTATTGAAGAATCAATGCATGTTACATTCGATGAATCCTTACCTTCATCAACCTTAAATAAAGATGATGAAACTGATTTATCACCTTTAGATAATGTGATTAAATCCTTAGAGCAAACTAATCTGTCTGATAAGTCGACTGATAAGCTCGACCAGTCGACTGACGTAAAGCAGTCGACTGAAGAACAAGTCAAGTCGACTGATCCAATTAAGATATCTTCAACTTTACCAAAGTCATTTGTTGAAGTTAAAGATCATCCTCATGACTTAATAATTGGTGACATCTCCCATGGTATTCAGACACGTTCACATGTTAATATGATCTCTCATACAGCATTCTTGTCGGATTTTGAACCGAAAAATATACAAGAAGCTTGTGAGAATGAATATTGGATGAATGCCATGCAAGATGAACTAAACCAATTTATAAGGAATGATGTATGGGATTTAGTTCCTAGACCTCCTGATCAGACTATTATTGGTACCAAATGGGTATTCAAAAATAAGTTAGATGAATCAGGACAAGTTGTAAGGAACAAGGCTAGATTAGTTGCCCAAGGATATAATCAAGAAGAAGGTATAGATTTTGATGAAACATATGCTCCTGTTGCTAGACTAGAATCTATTCGTATATTATTATCTTTTGCTTGTTTTATGAATTTTATACTTTATCAAATGGATGTGAAAAGTGCTTTTCTTAATGGGTTTATTAAGGAAAATGTTTATGTTAAACAACCACCAGGTTTTGAACATGAATAATTTCCAGATCATGTTTATAAATTGAAAAAGGCTTTATACGGTCTTAAACAAGCACCTCGTGCTTGGTATGATCGTCTGAAAACTTTTCTTTTAGAAACAGGATTTGAAATAGGTAAAGAAGACACTACTTTGTTTATCAAAAGAGTTAAGAATGATATCTTAATCATACAAATATATGTTGATGATATAATTTTTGGTTCTACTAATAATAATCTATGTCAAGAATTTGCTAATACCATGAAAAATGAATTTGAGATGAGTCACATGGGTGAACTCAATTATTTCCTTGGACTTCAAATTAAACAGTCCTCAAATGGCATATTTATCAATCAAGGCAAATATGCAAAGGAATTACTCAAACGTTTTAACATGGATAGTACTAGTAGTAAATCCACACCTATGGCTACTACTACTACTCTTGACAAAGACTTATTAGGTAAGAGTGTTGATCAAAAACTCTATCGAGGTATGATTGGTTCACTCTTATATATTACCGCAAGTAGACCAGATATTATGTTCAGCGTATGTTTGTGTGCTAGATATCAATCTAGTCCTAAAGAGTCTCATTTAAAAGCAGTGAAACGAATTTTAAGATATATTAAAGGCACATCTGAATATGGTTTATTTTATCCACGCACCGATAATTTTCAACTTTTGTCTTATAGCGATGCCGATTTTGCTGGAAGCAAAACTGATCGCAAGAGTACTAGTGGTACATGTCACTTTTTGGGACATTCCCTAGTATCTTGGTGCAGTAAAAAGCAAAACTCCGTATCCCTATCAACCACAAAAGCTGAGTATATCGCTGCAAGTTTGGCATGTGCACAAATTTTATGGATAAAACAAACCTTATTAGATTATGGTATTTCATTTGAGAAACCCTCAATTATGTGTGATAATACCAGTGCAATTAATCTATCTAAAAATCCGATTCAACATTCACGTACGAAACATATTGATATTCGACATCATTTTCTACGTGATCATGTTTTGAAAGGAGATATATTTTTAGACTTTATCTCTACTGATAAACAAGTAGCAGATATATTTACCAAGCCCCTTAAGGAAGATACTTTCATTAATTTAAGAAGAGAACTTGGAATTTGTGATTTTATTGATATTTGCTGAAAATTGTTACTATTAAGTTGACTATACTTTTGAGTAAGTCGACTGTACTGATTTTTTAATACATACCAATTTTTTTTTTCTCTAACCAGTCGCCTGGTTCTCCTACCAGTCGACTGATTAGTCGACATAAAATATTTATTTTCTTCTCGACTCAGTCGACTGATCTTCCTACCAGTCGACTGTCGCGAGCTAAATCATCTTCAGCGACTATTCATCGCGTCTTTTGAGATGGAATTCATTCATCTTTTCACCCGTGATCTTTAATCCTCACCGTCGATTTCACCTCTCCTTGATCTCAGCCGTTCCCTCACAGTTAAAACTCCCTTTCACCAGCCGTTTTCACTCCTTACCGTTCTCAAGTTTTTACCCCCAATTTCAAAACCCTAGCTTTTGGAGAAGAAGGTGATCTGCTTTCTCAGTGCTGCTTGTGCTTGCTCCAGCTCGACTCTCTCTCTTTTGTTAGGTATAATCCTTCCACTGTCTTTTTCATGGCACCCAAACGCTCTAAACGTTCTCATGAGGGTACTTCCTCTTCACAAGAATACACTCAATATCTTTTGAGTCCCGATCTTCTTGATCGTTGGTATGTCTTTTGTACCATTCAAATTTTCCCTGGAAGATTTATAAATTTTGATGACCTAGACCGTTTTAATCTCATTCCACTATTTCAAAATTGCAGTCTTTATGACTTTCTCTCATTATCAAACCAACCTAATTACTATCCCCAACTCATTTATTTGTTTTACACAAATATGAGAATTGTGCAAAAACCAAATGGGGATGTCTTAATCCGGTCGTCTGTGAAAAATATGAAAATGACACTCACACCGACTAGGATTAATGAGATGTTAGGTATTGATGATGTAGGATTACCTCTTGATGAAATTCTTTTAGATGATGCTTCTATTTTATCTAGAATTTTCCTACCCAATCATGGCCCTCCAATGACAAGCAAAAATATCAAACCAATTGCTAAGCTTGTCGGTAGAATATTAGCCTATAACATCCTTCCTAAAAAGGGTAGTTATGACCAATATTCTATTGAACTACAAAAAGCTATATATGCAATTTTTGGTAGAATTGCTGTTAATTGGGGTCAAGTTATTTTTTCTAAGCTTATCAAGACCACTCTCATTTTCTACCTTTTGGAGGTTTTCTTACTAGAGTCTTTATAGCTTTTGGTGTTGATCTAGATTCGGAGACAAATGTTGTTACTCGTTATGAGTGTTTCGATCGTGCTAGTTTGGCACGTATGAAACTCCTTGATGCTCCTACTCGATCACCCCCTAGGTCTCCTCCATTCTCCCAAGCTCCTTTAGGTTCTACTTCTAGACCCAGACCCTCTCAACCATCTACATCTGATGATCCACCTATTCTTCAAGCCAATTTTGATGACCCTCGTACTCTCTACGACTGTGTGTCCTACCTAATGAACCACTCAGTCTTTGTAGATACCCAACTCCATACCCTCGACTCCAAACTCGACAACCTAACTAATCTCTTCACTTCTCAGTTTCATCCTCCTTCTCATGATGATGACGAAGACTCCGATGAAGATGATTGAAGATTACTTATTTCCTTTTTTTATTATTTATGTAATTTTCCTTTTAATGCATTTGTTGTTATGTATTAGACTTTCTCTCTGTAATGCAAAACCTTGTTACTTTGTGCTTTTTAATGATTCCAAAGGGGGAGAGAAAGAAAGATCTGAGTTATATTTTATCTATCTGTGTTATGTTCTATCTATGCATATGTGTTATATTCTGCATTTGTTAAACATTGTTACAATATTCAGCGTATTCTGAGTATTGAAATATCTCTGGTCAGTTGACTTCCCCAAGGATACAGTCGACTACTGCTGCAGCTGTGATACTTGCTGCATCTGTGATACTTGTTAACTGCTTTTGGATATATTTTCATGTTCTGTTCAGTCGCCTGATCTATTGTTCAGTCGACTGATACATTCTTTATGTCAAGAATCTGTTTTATGTATGCATATTGTGTTTTTAATAGGGAGAGCTTTTTAAAACCTATGCTTGAATGTTTCTATATAAATTGTTATCAGCTATTGTGTTGTCATCATCAAAAAGGGAGAGAATGTTGATTCTTGATTTTTATGATCACAACACAGTGCAACATGTGTCTATGTTATACAGCTAACATTGCAGTGCACAGACCAAAGATAATTCTAGCTGAACAAATGAACAAGCTCAAAAAGATACAGATGAAGACTTCAAGACAAGGATCAAGACTCAATTCAAGACTCAAGACTCAAGACTTCAAGCTCAAATGTGTTATATTGTTGTGTCTTGTAAACATTGTATTTTACTTTCTGTTGAGTCTTAGTCTGATGTAAAGCCTTGTCAACACACACACACACACACTCAAAATTTCATAATGTGTGTCTCTTAAAAACTCCCAAAAAGAAGTCAAAACAGTTTGAAGAATTTTAACTTTTAAGTACCAGTCGACTTAAGCTTCTGCCAGTCGACTGATAGTACAAAATTGTTTAAAATTATTCAAACTCTGATCAGTCGACTCATATGGCAACCCAGTCGACTGTTTGAGAGCTTTTGACCGTTTTCTGTTTTTCAAAATCGAATTTTTTCAAACTCAAAAGCTCAGATCCGTTGGTTGACAGTTGAGTAACTGTTTTCCCAACGTTCAGGAGATCAAACTCTTTAAGTAGAGTTCAGATCTCACTGAAAAGATCTACAGAATTTACACAGAATTTTTCTCTGAACTCCGAGCACTCTTGAAGAACATTTTAAGTGATTTTCTGTGAGAAACAAAAGCTTTCAAGTTCATACACTTTGGTTCTCTACATTCAGTCCAGTATAGCATTGAATTCGCTCTGGACTGAGTATAGAAGTCGACCTATTCTTTTAGCCACGTGCATCAACACATACAACAACAAGGCTATAGGTTGACTGTAAAGTATTCTTATACTCTTGCTCTCGGTTGGAGAGTGTTTTTGACTCTTGGTTGTAGAGTCGGTGTCTTTTCACTCTTGGTGGAAGAGTGGGTTGCTTTCTCTGGTTGAGAGAAAGGACTACAGGTTAGACAAGGTTGTTGTCAAAACGCCGTAGGGTATTCTTGTAATTTTTCAAGAATAGTGGAAATCTCAAGTGGGTTGCTTGGGGACTAGATGTAGGTCGGGAGGACCGAACCAGGATATATCTTGTGTACTCTGTGATTGATTATCTTGTGTTTGCATTCATTCTTGCTTATTTTAATTCTGCAAAAAGATTCTGGACAGTCGACTTATTGCACCATCAGTCGACTGGTCAGTACCGTTTGTAGTTGTAATTTCATTGTGCTTTCAGTCGTCTGTTTCATTCATCAGTCGACTGCACAGAGTTGTTACTTTCAATTATTTTTGACTTATCAGTCGACTGGTCCATAACTCAGTCGACTACACCGAGAAAAATTTCCGCAGTTTTTATTAAACACTATTCACCCCCCCTCTAGTGTTTGTTGTCTTGCCTACAGGATCCAACACTTAGTTCCGCCGAGGTCCAACGACTTCGGAATAGGCTGGAGTCCAAGGAGAGTATGTTGATTCACTATTGTAAGCAGGCTCGCGATCGAGAAGCTGCGGTGGACTATTTTATGAACAAGTCCAAGGAGTTCAGCCTAGAGGCGGCTCGTATGAAGAAGGCCTTAGCCGATCGTGATTGAGGGAGTGCTGAGACGAACTGGGTTCTATCTGATGCCTCTACCAGGCATCAGACATTCGAATCCGTTCTTTGTAAGGCCGTTGTTGAGAAGGAGTTGGAGATTCAGAGGCTGATGGTGCTACTAGGCGTCAGACGACCTTGGCTCGACTGTCTGGAGCCAGGAGGCCCTTATATCCTAGGCTCCTTACCGACCCTATATCTAGAGATGGCAAGGCATGCCGATGCGCAGAGCTCGGTGGCGGGGACGTCGACGATGGCGATGCCCAAGTTGGGGGCTGAGATTGCTGCAGAGCGGAGTCATTCCACCGGGCTCGAGGCAGCTCTTGTGAGCCCGGAGGGTTTGGGGAGGGGCCTTAAGGTAGAAGTATAGGGAGAGTGTTGTAACGTTTTTCAATTGTACCGTAGCCTTTGAGGGCATTTATGAATAAGAATTGATTTGTCCGACCCTTGTTAACTTGGAAAAATTAAGATGTTGATTGCCCCTCGACCGAGCTCCGAACCTCCTGCTTTTCTCGGGAGCCGAACCATTACTCCTCGTAGATAGCACTTGATAAAGGGCGTTTCATCTTCCGATAACAATTTAATGGGGACGTTTCATCTTCCGCCGTTTGGACTTCCCGATGTCATAAATGCGCCTCTTCGGAGGGCTATATAACCCTCACCCCCTATCGGTAGTTCACCAGGAATTTCCTTACTCCACCGATAAGTCTCGCCACTGTGACTTTCTTGCCACCCTCTGACAATTCGGGATTTCGGCTCCGAGGGCCATTAACCCCGAGGTGTCTGTGGGTGAGAGGTGGGTCGATCCTCGGGGAGATACTTAGGGTGCTTTCCGAAGGCGGGTGCCCCAAAAAATAGAATTTTTAGCCGAGGATCCCGGGTCGGTGGCTCCCCTGCCACCCTCTGACAATTCGGGATTTCGGCTCTGAGGGTCGTTTACACCGAGTTGTCAGCAGGTGAGAGGTGGGTTGACCCAAAGTTCGAGGCTCGGGGCGTTCGCCGAAGGTGAGCACCCTAAATCTTAATAAAAAAACTTTGGAGTAGGGAGGAGGGCTGGAATCTTGAGGGCCGACCCCCCGTAGCTTGGAATAGCTGGTGTCGGGTTGTGGCTCGGAGGAACTGCCGAGCGCGATGCCCTGTTAGCTTGAAAAAGCTAGGGCATGGCTCGAGGTGAGTGTCGAGAGTCGAGCCCTTTATTGTAAGAGAAGTGTTATCGGGATGTGGCTCGGAGGCACTGCCGAGCGCGAGCCCTGTTAGCTTGAGAAAGCAAGGGCGTGGCTCGAGGTGAGTGTCAAGATTCGAGACCCCATAACGTAAGAGAAGTGTTATCGAGTTGTGGCTCGGAGGCACTGCCGAGCGCGAAGCCCCGTTAGATTGAGAAAGTTAGGGCGTGGCTCGAGGTGATTGCCAAAGGTCGAGCCCCCTTAACGTAAAAGAAGTGTTGTCGGGTTGTGGCTCGGAGGCACTGCCGAGTGCGAAACCCCGTTAGCTTGAGAAAGCTAGGACATGGCATGAGGTGAGTGCCGAAGGTCGAGCCCCCTTAACGTAAGAGAAGTGTTGTCAGGTTGTGGCTCGGAGGCACTGCCGAGCGCAAAACCCTGTTAGCTTGAGAAAACTAGGGCGTGGCTCGAGGTGAGTGTCGAGAGTCGAGCCCCCTTAACATAAGAGAAGTGTTGTCAGTTTGTGGCTCGGAGGCACTGCCGAGCGCGAAGCCTTGTTAGCTTGAGAAAGCTAGGGCGTGACTAGCGGTGAGTGTCGAAGGTCGAGCTCCTTTAACGTAAGAGAAGTATTTTCGGGTTTTGGCTCGGAGGCACTGCCGAGCGCAAAGCCCTGTTAGCTTGAGAAAGCTAGGGGTGGCTCGAGGTGAGTGTCGAGAGTCGAGCCCCCTTAACGTAAGAGAAGTGTTGTCGGGTTGTGGCTCGGAGGCACTGCCGAGCGCGAAGCCCCGTTAGCTTGAGAAATCTAGGGCATGGTTCGAGGTGAAATCAAAGGTCGAGCCCCCTTAACGTAAGAGAAGTGTTGTCGGGTTGTGGCTCGGAGGCATTGCCGAACGTGGAGCCCTGTTAGCTTGAGAAAGCTATGGCGTGGCTCGAGGTGAGTGCCGAAGGTCGAAACCCCTTAACGTAAGAGAAGTGTTGTCGGGTTGTGGCTTTGAGGCACTACTGAGCGTGAAGCCCTGTTAGCTTGAGAAAGCTAGGGCGTGACTCGAGGTGAGTGTCGAGAGTCGAACCCCCTTAACTTAAGAAAAGTGATGTCAGGTTGTGGCTCAGAGGCACTACCGAGCGCGAAGCCCTGTGAGCTTGAGAAAGCTAGGGCATGGCTCGTGGTGAGTGCCGAAGGTCGAGCCCCCTTAACGTAAGAGAAGTGTTGTCGAGTTGTGGCTCGGAGGCACTGCCGAGCGCGAAGCCCTCTTAGCTTGAGAAAGCTAGGACGTGGCTCGAGGTGAGTGTTGAGAGTCAAGCCCCCTTAACGTAAGAGAAGTGTTGTCGGGTTGTGGCTCGGAGGCACTGCCGAGAGCAAAGCCCTGTTAGCTTGAGAAAGTTAGGGCGTGGCTCGAGGTGAGTGTCGAGAGTCGAACCCCCTTAACAAAAGAGAAGTATTGTTGGGTTGTGGCTCGGAGGCACTGTCGAGCGCGAATCCCTATTAGCTTGAGAATGCTAGGGCGTGGCTCGAGGTAAGTGTCGAGAGTCGAGCCCCCTTAACGTAAGAGAAGTGTTGTTGGGTTGTGGCTCGGAGGCACTGCCGAGCACGAAGCCCTGTTAGCTTGAGAAAGCTAGTGCGTGGCTCAAGGTGAGTGTCGAGAGTCGAGCCCCCTTAATGTAAGAGAAGTGTTGTCGGGTTGTGGCTCGGAGGCACCGCCGAGCGCGGAGCCCTGTTAGCTTGAGAAAGCTAGGTCGTGGCTCGAGGTGAGTGTCGAGATTCGATCCCCCTTAACGTAAGAGAAGTGTTGTCGGGTTGTGGCTCGGAGGCACTGCCGAGCGCGAAGCCCCGTTAGCTTGAGAAAGCTAGGGCATTGCTCGAGGTGAGTGCTGAAGGTCGAGCCCCCAGTACTTGTTGAAAAAGCTTGAAAAAGCTTTTGTATGGCTTGAGGTCACTACCGAGCGCCGAGCCTCAAGACTTGTAGGAAAAGCTTTGGTGTGGCTCGAGGTTACAACCGAGCGCCAAGCCCCGAAACTTGTAGGAAAAGTTCTGGTGTGGCTCGAGGTTACAACTGAGTGGCGAGCCCCGGAACTTGTTGGAAAAGTTTTGGTGTGGCTCGAGGTTACAACCAAGCGCCGAGCGCCGAAACTTGTAGGAAAAGTTCTGGTGTGGCTCGTGGTTACAACCGAGCGCCGAGCCCCAAGCCCCGAAACTTGTAGGAAAAGTCTTGGTGGGGCTCGAGGTTATTACTGAGCGCCAAGCCCCCTTAACTCGATCTAAAAAAATTTTAAAAAGTGTGGAAGAAAATATAAAGTTACACTTTGTTATTTACAAAAGGGAATAGCACGTTAGTACCGATTACAAAAGATCGGTTACATAAGTCTAGCACTCTCCTTCGAGGAACTTAATAAGGTGCTCTGCATTCCAGTGCCTCTTGATAATCCTGCCCTCCTGCCCCCCAGGTCTGCGAGTCAGTATGTGCCGGGACGGACCATTTCGGAGACCTTGTAAGGGCCCTCCCAATTAGGTGAGAGTTTTTGCTTTCCTCTGGGGTCGGAGACCACGAGCCTTCTGAGCACAAGGTCGCCTTGCTTGATGTCCGCCGGGTGGACCTTCTTGTTGTAGAATTTCTCAATCCTTTGTTGGTATATGCTTCTGCGAATGGCGGATCTTTCCCTGACCTCGTCGATGAGGTCCAGATTGGCTCTGAGGTCCGAAGAGTTGTCCTCCTGGCTGAAGGCCATGATCCTGGGCGAGGGGAGGCTGATCTCGAAAGGGATAACAGCCTCGGCGCCGTAGGTGAGGTTAAAGGGGGATTCGCCCGTAGGGATCCTCTTAGTTGTTGGTGCGCCCAGAGTACGCTTGGTAGCTCGTCGACCCACAGTCCCTTCGGCGAATTATCCAGCTGCTTTTTGAGGCCAACTAGGATCTGGCGGTTTGTATTTTTGGCTTGGCCGTTGGACTAAGGGTGGCATACTGATGAGAAGCGTTGTATGACGCTAATTTCTTTGTAGAACTTTCTAAAGTTTTTACCCGCAAACTGGGTCCCGTTGTTGGTGATGAGTACCTGTAGGATCCCGAATCGGCAGATGATGTTCCTCCAGAAGAATTTTTGAGTCTGATGTTCAGTAATCATGGCCGGGGGTTCCTCCTCGATCCACTTTGTGAAGTAGTCGATGGCTACCACCAGAAATTTTCTTTGACCCGTAGCTTGTGGGAAGGGGCCAACCAGGTCCATCCCCCACATGGAAAAAAGGGTCGGAATGGATAGGGATCGGAGGTTGGCCTGGGGAAGCCTCTTCACCTACGAAAATCTTTGGCATGGGCCACATCGCTTGACGAGGTCTTAGGAGTCTTGCAGCATTGTAGGCCAGTAATACCCGTGATTTAGGGCCATTTGGGCAAGTGACCTGCTCCCCATGTGACATCCGCCGATCCCTTCGTGTAGTGCTTTCAGAGCATACTTCTCCTCATCTAGAGTTAGGCAATGGAGGTAGGGCCTACCGTCAGCTGATGTGTATGAGCGCTTGATGAGCGTTCCTTCAATCAGAGTGAATCTTTCGGAGCGGACCCTGATCCTTCTTGCTTCGACTCGGTCTTGAGGGAGCTCGCCGTTCGAAAGAATTTTCGAACGGGCATCGTCCAGTTGTCTGGTTGGAGATCAGTGTGAAGACAGGCTGCTTCAGGGAGGTCGATGCTAGGCTTGAGGAGGACTTTGATCGGAATGGTACGGTCTAGCCCCTCGAAGGACGACGAGGTAAGCTTTGATAATAAATCCGCCTAGGCGTTCTGCTCCGTGGGGATCCGTTCTACCGAGTGGTATTCGAAAGATGCCAACAGGTGATGGACTACAGCCAGATACTGCACCATTCGGGGGTCGCGGGCTTCCTACTCCCCGGTGATCTGGTTGACCACGAGCTAAGAGTCGCTGAAGGCCCGGATGTGTCTGGATCAGGCCTTGTGTGCTAGGGTGAGCCCCGCGATCATAGCTTCATACTCTGCTTCGTTGTTTAACGCCGAAAAATTGAGACGCAGAGAATACTGAAAGATGAAATCATCGGGCCCTTTCAAAATAATGCCCGCTCCGCTTCCTCCCTTGCAGGATGAGCCGTCGACATAAACCTTCCACATCGGGTCGATCTCCCGCTCGTCAGATGGCTTGGGAATGGTACATTCGGTGATAAACTCGGTGAGGGCCTGACCCTTGATGGCTGTCCTGGGTTGGTAGCTGATGTTGTATTGACTCGGCTCGATCGACCATTTGACCATGCGGCCGGAAGTCTCAAACTTGTGAAGGATGGCCTTGAGGGGCTGTTCCGTGAGGACCTGAATGGAGTGTGCTTGGAAATAAGGGTGAAGCTTCCACGCGGCCATCACAAGGGCATAGGCCACCTTCTTCATTTTGGCGTACCTCGTCTCTACCGAGAGCAAGACCCTGCTCACATAATACAGAGGCTTCTGGACGCCGTCATCTTCCCGAATAAGGATGGCGCTGAGGGCGTTCTCCGAGGCCGAGAGATATAGTTGTAGTGGCTCACCTGGTTTGGGTTTACTCGGGAATGGAGGGTTGGAGAGATAGGACTTCAGTTGTTCGAACGCCTGCTACTTGGCGTCCCCCCATTCGAAGCTTTTGGCTCCTCAGAGAGCCTTAAAGAAGGGGAGTAACTTCTCCCCTGATTTTGAGAGGAAGCGGCCGATGGCCGCTAGCCTCCCCGTTAGGCGCTGAACTTCTTTAATATTTTGGGGAGGGGCCATGTCGATAATGGCCTGGATCTTCTCGGGGTTTGCTTCGATGCTGCGCTGGCTGACGACGAACCCGAGGAATTTCCCTGAGGAGATGTCGAAGGCGCACTTGGCGGGATTGAGCCTCATGCCATTGGCTCGGAGGATGCCAAATGCTTCTTCAAGATTGCCCACATGGTCCTAGCTTCGCCGGCTCTTGACGAGCATGTCGTCGACGTATACCTCCATGTTGCGATCGATCTGATCTTTGAAGACCCGGTTGACGAGCCTCTGGTAGGTGGCTCCGGCGTTCTTGAGCCCGAAGGGCATAACCCAGTAGCAATACAGATCTTGGTCAGTTACGAAGGACGTCTTGGCAATATCGAGAAGGAACATGCGGATTTGGTTGTAGCCTGAAAAGGCATCCATGAACGTCTGGAGCTCGTGACTCGATGTCGCATTGATCAGGGCGTCGATGCTTGGGAGAGGAAAAGGGTCTTTCGGGCATGCCTTATTGAGGTATGTGAAGTCAATGCAGACCCTCCAACTTCCACTGGCCTTCTTCACCATAACAACGTTGGCCAGCCACTCCGGGTAGCTGACCTCCTGAATGAAACGAGCGGACAACAGTTTGTCCACCTCAATCTTCAGGGCTTGTTTCCTTTTCGGAGCGAACTTGTGCCGCTTTTGATGAATGGGCTTGGAGCCTGGGGCGACGCTCAGTCAGTGCATGATCAGGTCCTCTGAAATCCCTAGCATGTTAGACGGGTTCCAGGCGAAGAGGTCGATGTTGCGGCGGATGCAATCGATCATGCCTGGCTTCAAGTCTGGGGACAGGGTGCGACTCACACGAAAATGTTTGGATTTGTCATCTACCTCGGACGAGACTTCCTCCAGCTCGTCTGCCGGTTTTGACTCCGGATGGTCTCTCTCGGGAGCGGGTTCATCCGCGTCGAGGGGAAATACACCGCCCCCGACCGCTGTCATGTAGCACGAATGTGCCGACTCCTGGTTGCCTCGGACGACCCCGACCCTGAGGTCGATGGGGAACTTCAGCTTCAGATGGTATGCCGAGGGGACGGCCTGGAACGAGCAGAACCCGGGTCGGCCGAGGATGGCGTTGTATGCTGCCTTGACATTGACCACCATGAAATCCATCGACTCGGTTCGGAGAATGGGGGTCATGCCTGCAGTTACGTCGAGTGTCACAATCCCCTCAATTTGTACGGGGACGCCAGAAAACCCGTAAAGGGTGTAACTAGCGGGCATGAGCTTTTCTCGGGGGAGCTTGAGTTTCTCGAAGGCTTCTAAGAATAGAATATTAACCGAGCTGCCATTGTCCACTAGGATACGACGGACCTCAAATTTGGCCATGACGAGGCTGATGACGAGGGCGTCGCAGTGCGGAAGCTGAATGCCTTCGAGGTCTTCTCCCGAGAATGAGACAGGCGGCTGCTGGACACGGGGGGAGGGGGATGGTCCCGGATAGAATTGACCTCTCGGACGAAGGCCTTGCAGGAGGTATTGGAGTCCCCTCATATGGGACCGCCGTGGACGCAGTGGAGGATAGCTGGTTCTCTTGTTTCTCTGGGTTCAGGCTCCCGCTCTTGGCGGCAGCTATTTGCTCGAGGAGGAGGCGAAGGCCTCGGGTTCCTTGGTTCTCTTCAGTCTCCGGGGTTGGTCCAGGCAAACTCTCTCAGATACCCTTGTTGGATGAGGGCTTCGATCTCGTCTTTGAGGGCTCAACAATGATCTGTGTCGTGCCTGGTGTCTCGGTGGAAGCGGCAATAGAACCTTTGGTCGCACTTCTTACCGTTGTTACCTGTCGGGGAGGGAATCGGATGATCCCTTTGTCCTCGATCTCCATCAAGATTACCGAGACGTTCTGAGTCAGGGGTGTATACCTCTCAAATCGGGGGACTGGGGGGATCCTTTTGGGACCAGTGGCTTCTTTCACGGGTCTCTTGAAAGGCTCGGTATCATCGATCTTATGCTTTCCCTTGGGAGTGGCTTCCTTGGTGCCTTCGGGATTGAGGGCCTCCTCGGCCCGGATATACTACTCGACCCTGTTAGGTAGGTCGGGGAAGTCCACGGGTGGCTTCTTGGCTAAAGAGGCCTTGAGCTGGCCGTGCCGGACTTTGTGTGGGAAGGCTGCAGATGCGACCCCTGTGTCGAGTGAGGACACCGACCTCATCTCAGTGGTGAACCTCCGAACAAACTACCGGAGGGATTCCCCGTCCTTCTGTTTGAGGTCCAGAAGGGAAGAGCTCGTCTTCTCGATCTTCCTGCTGGTCACGAAGTGGACTAGGAAACCCGCCTTTAGTTGCTCGAAAGAGAAGATCGAGTCGGGTGTAAGTTTGGAGAACCATTCCTGAGCCGGTCCACGAAGGGTAGCAGGGAAGGCACAGCAGAGGAGGAGAACCGCAGCGCTGTGAATCATCATGAGGGTCTTAAAACCCTCCATGTGATCAGCAGGATCGCCCTCACCGTTGTAGGTCTCGAAATGGAGAGGCCTCAAATTCTGAGGGATCTCAGCTTCTAGGGTTTGGGGGGAGAAAAAGGGTTCGTTCGGACGATGACCGTGACCCGGCATTGGTCCACCCTCGCCGAGGTGGGCGAGGCGGTTCTCCATCTCCTCCAAACGACGAAGGAAGGCGTCTACCTGCTCCTGAGGAGGGCCGATCCACGGGACTCGCCGGCTCCTGTTTCTGACCGGAGGTCGGAAACAGTGGCGGACCTCGGTAGTTTGGCCACCTCGGATAGCTTGGAGAATCTCATCCCGAAAATTCTGGAATTCGACCTTGTGACGGGGGCTTGCCCCACCATGTCTGGCTTAGGGTTGCGCACCAGGGAAGGCTGTCGACGATGGTTCGAGACCGAGTTGGAAGCGGCCTCTCCCCTCGTTCGGCTGGCCTGCCAGTCCGAGATGACGCGACGCAAATCAGATGCGTTTGAGGGTTGGGCCGCGCCATTGACCCGAGGTTGGTTGGAACCCTGGTCATTCGCGCGGCTATGATGTAGGGGGTCCGGATGTCGTGTTGAGGTGGCAGCCCTTCTGGCTTTGGGAGCCATGGAGGGACTCGGACCCGAGGTGACGACTCTGGCTGAGCTCGGAAGGACAACAGTACCTAAGAGGAGAAACGTTTCCCATAGACGGCGCCAACCTGATGCAGTTTGTTTTTGGGGTGTGGCTGCAACAGGTGTGAGTTCTTGTAATTTGTATAGGGGATATCCTACTGCAGTACTGGCCCTGGTCCAACCCCGGGTAGCGGGAGCCGGCTCGGAAGTAGGAGCGGTGAGGTAGGGACCGGGAGTTCGGCTCGGATCTAGCAGTTCGGCTCGGAACCAGCTGCTCGGCTCGAATCTGGGGGCTCGACTCGGTCCTGGGTACCTGCACACTGCCTAGAAACACCGAAAGAAGTCCCAACGACAGGCCCTCCGACGATCTAGTTAGTTACTCGGGAAAGCAACAGTAGCTAGGGTTCAGGGGTAGAAAGTTTGATTACCTGGCCAGTGGGGGAAGGGGTCTGGTATTTATAAGCAGAGGAAACGAGTCTGAGATTCTGCTGGGCTGGGTCGGACCCATTTTCTCGAGGGCCTGAAGTGAAAAAGGCCCATCCGGTTCTGGGCTGATCTGATGATCAGGGGAGAGCGGGATTTGAGGAGATCTGACGGACCAGGAGGGGCCACGTCATCTGACCCATATCATATATGATATATGATCTATAATTACTTTGAGTGTGAATACGACCCTGTATATTTTATAATTTAAATATTTAAATATATTTTTCTATGAATATACATATTAATTTGAATTATAAATTATCATACATTGTTTTTCATTGGGTTAGAGTTTGCTAAACATAAGGTTAGAGTTCTTTTGACCTACACCTAGGGTTAGAAACTCTAACCTAGGATTAGTAACCCTACTTCTAATTGAGAATTGATGAGATGAGATTGGGTGGATCTTGATGAGATCCTAGGGCTCACAAATTGCCAAGTTTGTGATGGTGAAATTAGCATAAGAAATTGCTAGAAACTTTCCTAGGACTAAGTTGACTCAATCTATACCCTCCATCACACTCACCCCTCACTTCAAAATCTCCACCCTCCACCTACTCCCAATCCATTTCTATATAAATCGATCTTCATTCATCTTCTCATTCATTTTTCTTCTTCTAGTTGTTTCAAAAAAGAAAAAAAAGAGAAAAGAGAAAGAGAGAGTTTTCATTTGTCATGCTTTGGAGCATTGGAGGAGAAAAAGCAAGCTAGAGAAGGTTGCAAGATTTCATCTTTCCAAACTCAAAAAGCTTGGGTGGGTGTTCTCAAACTCTAAACTAATTATTTTTGTGTATGTGATGTTGTGGTATAAGAATTTCTACCATGAAAATGACTTAAAATTTGATCATGAATTTTTTTTGTGGTATGTTCTAGGATGAGTTTAGAGTATCCTTCAATTTTATCATATTTTTCTGAGTTTTTTTAGTAACTCAAACAATAGCTTCATTTTCGGGCCGTGAACAGTAAAAACTGCTGTGTTTTGGGAAATTTGGTGCTCTTCCAAATATCATATCTCAGGATTGGTTGGGTATTTTAAGCTCAAATTTTTACTAGGTGTTCTTGAATATGTTATCAACTATAGTTTAAAATTTCGTATTTTTTTGAGCTCGTTTGATACTTCAAAAAAATTATAAGTTACAACTGGTCCGAAATCAGAACTGAATGTGCCCTATGTTAGGATTGATGTTCATTAATTCATAAATACTTTTTGGTGCGTGATCTTGCAATGGAATTTTTACTGTAGCTTTTGGTATAAGTCTAGACCATGATTCTAAAATTTTAGAATTGTTAGACAACATTTGATGGAGTTTTGAAAATAATTTGTATAAGGAGGTAGACACCCTGTCTGAAAACAGAAGGAAATTTTATGCTAAGTTTGAAAAGCCATACCTCCCTGTGTATTTTGAATCTGAATGCAATCTTCAAATACGTTAGACTTGTATATGTCTACTTACTGATTCTAACGTTTCATGAGCCTTGGAATTGTGGTTAAATTGATATTGAATTTTAAAGTAGACCAGGTTCAGGTTTAACTCAAATTATCTAGTCTGTGAATTTGTGTAATTCTGGAATTATGTGTTACGAATTGATTCTTGAATTTTAAAGAGTCGTAGATTTCCAAAACATATTGAATCATGCAATTCCATTTTGTATAGCAAAACTTATGATTTTTTTAAAATTGTGGCAGAACCAGACTAAATTGACGGACTTGATTTTTGTAAAGGAAACTCATTTCCTGTGTGCATACTGATAGAAATTGGAGTTTTGGAGTGCTTTAATGGATGAATCTGAGGATGTGTTCAATTAGAAAGTTTTAGTAGACACTCCCAGCTTTCCATAGAATTCAAAATCAAGTAATTCCGACAAGTGAACAAGTTTTTATGTTGATGGCAAGATGCAGCAATTGTATGGAGGAACGCACAGCTGAGAATATATAGGATTTTTATAGCTTCTAGATGGCTGAATTTGAAGAAATGGTTAACTAGAGACTTGTAGTATATGGTCTTAAATTTCCAGAATAGGCAATATCATGCAATTCCAAGTTGTATTTTGAAAGTTATGGATGTTACAAGTTTCAGCAAACCTGCTGTCTTGTTCGATTTCAAGCATGTGTTTGAAATCAGGAAACTTGAGTTCTATAAGGAATTTGAGAGAGTTGTCAACTAGGAAATTGTAGTAGAGGTTTCCACTTTTCTATAAAATCTAATTTTGTTGGATTCCGATAAGTGGAGCATAAATTATGAAATTTTCTGCATGCTACAGGATTTATGCTTAAGTTAATTTGAGTTTTAAGATGGTGGATGATTGTCCCTATTTAAGAACTTCATTTGGGACTTATATGAGATTCTTGTGCTTGGTACTTATGGTAGACACATGAGTAAGTTGGGAGAATAGCTATATGGTCGATTGATGTATATAGGCTCGTAGCTAATATAGCTTGGAGCTAGTCTAGGTTATGATACCCTAGGACTATCAACCCAGTTAGCAAGTATTGTGATTGACTTATTTCCACCTCGAGAGATAGTGATCTTCTTGTGCACCGTCGGATCGTTTACCGCGGGAAGGTGGTCCGCTGGCCGGGATACCGTATGAGACCTGAGACAGAGGTGGTAGCAACCGATGGAGATCGGATTGCCAGTGTTCGGGGTTGATAAGCTAGGTTATCTACCTTGTCTAAAATGTGTTGATGCCTAGGTTTGTCAATGACTGGATATTAGATTTTGTATGTGTTTCACCTCTATTACCGGGTATGAGGCACTCCCTTGGGTGCCGTTGTATTGCTCGATGAGGGTCACGGGCCGGAGACATTAGGTCAAAGACCTACAAAGGTGTGGGCAATCGATGAATGCAGTTCTCCGTGATTAGTTATTTTGACAAAACCGTTTGGGCTCAATCATTCGTTAGACACTGTGCATGATTTGACAACATGCATATTTTAGCAACCAATGTTATTTCAGATTGTATTTCTTTACTTTTCGCTTGAAGATCGAGTTGATGTTAGGGGTGTTTCCCTATAATCTAACTTGTTCTGAAGGCCAGCACTAGGCGGTGATAACCAGGGTTGTCTCTTCCTATCATTAGGGATACGTGCTTAGGTGTGTATCTCTCACTGTTGACTCCTGAAGTGTCGTGGTAAGAACGGGAGGGTTCCTGTCAGATAGGGGGATTAGATCCTCGAGGCCGTCATGTTCTTATGTTGAGTGGACACGAACGGACCATGGGGCTGCTGTCCCAGCCCCATGGATCTTCAGCACCATAGATATGCGGTTATGTATCTGTAAGATCGTCACGGCATTTTGTGTGATCCAGACCGGATTGGGGCACTAGTGGCAAACGGGAACACCACTGTGTTTAGCAGTAATAACTGCAGGATTCACCAGCCACAATTGTATCTATCAGGAACAAGTTGAGTACAATAGTAGAATTTATTGCATGGCAAGGGTTCAAAACCCTGAAACTAGAGAAGACGGCTTGATTTGGAGCGTATGTAGTATGGGATGCATGCGTGTCCAAAGTCTTGCTGACTTAGACTAAGTGCATCTATTTTTCTGTACTTGTGTACTGTGCTTTAGACTTCAGGTCATGGCATACACTGACAGTAGGAAATTAGGATGCATGTTTCTGTTTTCATGAAAGGCTGATTGTGGTTGCTAGTTGGAGACCGCTGTTTCTTATCAGCATTGTGTCAGTATATGTACTGAAGTGCCACTAAATTTGGTGCTGGAAACCAGATCGGGAATGCGAGCATCCAAGTGAAGGAGCAGTGTACTTACCTACCATTCGAGCAGGTGCAGAAATATCAGAGTCGCGCAGCAGAAGACTCAAGCCGATGGGCATGTCCCAGGAAAGCAGATTGACCACTCAGCAGAGTTTCGGCAGTGATCAGTTGATTACCATTCTGGAAGACGGCTGACAGCTTTACAAGTGGAGTTTGTAATTACTTTATAATAGGTTGTAACGAGTTAATGTAATTTATATTCCTTGTTCAAGAACAAGATAATGGTTGTAATTGATGATGTAATGTTTTTATCTGGCAATAAAAAAGTTTTTAAATTTCCGTGTTATTATGTGTTGAGATGCATTTGAAGACAAAGATTCTGGTTGTATCACGGATGTCCGGTAACAAAAATTTAGGACGCTACATAATTAAATAGATTGATTTAATAATTATTTATTAATTCAGAATATATTATTTAAAATTCTGGAAAGTTACATCAGTCAATACTTTGGTGAACCGTAATAACTTCAGGCCTAAAGAATCATCTGCCAAAAAAATTTAGGGAATATTATCTGCAAATTGAAAAAAACTGGGTAGGGTTTAGACTGTTTAGTTAGATTAACCCTATCTATAGACATCCTCATACACCATAGATCCATATCAAATTATAACAAGGTACTGAAGGCCCCTATATCCACCTCCTAGAAACACATCCACAAGGCCCATCACAAAATTAGATCAACTAAGGCATTTTTATTCATATTTATTTCTCGCAAATTCTATATTTCCACATTGCTTGCTCACAAATCGTGATTTGTTTGATTAATATTCTAAGAGTAAACTTAACGTAGGACAAACTCGGTGTTATAGGTTGTCATTTGAAGTGTTTGTGAATAAATTCGTTTCAAAAGAATAACATTAAAAAAATGAGATATCCCAATATATAGATGCAAAAAGAATAAATTTCACTAAATTATACAGATAATTATACCATATCCATTTCTTTGCAAATCGGTATATTAATTATACACGTAAATTTATTGCAGTTTACTGCTTGAGCGCTAGTGGTGACAATTTTTTATCAGATTAATTGTTACACCCGTGCTTTGACCAGTCTGATCATCCTCTCTCACTCTCCCCCTCCCTCCTTTATAGCTTAACTTTCTATAAATTTTTTAATAATTAAAATATATTTATCCTAAATAACTGTTCATATTCTCTTTATTTTATTTTTCATTTTCTAAATAGGGAAAATGGGATTATAAGCATATTTAGTAATAGAAAATAACCTTATTAAATAGTAATTTTGGGGGGGGGGGGGGGGGGGGGGGGGGGGTTATATTAGAAAGAAATCTACAAAAAAAATTTAAAAATCATCACATAATACATGAAATTGATGGAGTGCACCGATACCAAAAAAACAAAAAACAAAAACAAAAAAGATATGAATATAACGATCTGCAAATTGATAAAATATGGATATAGTTTAGTGAAATTTACTCATACTAGAAAACCATAGATAGATTGGAAATGTCACACACCAAATGCTCAAACATGCATCACCCGTCAAATATAGAAAATAAACTACTTACGAATGGAACTCTATATATTACAACGTCCTTTCTCTTCACACTCTACATATCGACTGCATTCATAGAGAAGATGGGGTGGGGGCAGAGGTTTGGCTTTAGGTTTGGGATCCCAAACATGTCCTAAAAAAGAAAGCTTTATATTGAGATCCATATGGACTTCTTACACATTTGTGTAGTATGCTTATGCTTGTGAATAAGTTAATTTAGGCTAAATGAGCCTATACCTTCCAACATGACCTTATAGGAAGCTTCCATCCAGTTTGTACATTTAAGAGGTACCCCTAAATTCTGTAAGAGCATTCCCAATCCATCCCCAAAAACCCTCCCCATCGGCATTTTTTCAGAAACCCCCCCCCCCCCCCCCCAAAAAAAAAACCGATCCTTAAAAGGTGGGCCCCAGTCGGCAAAATAAATGCCGAACTGAGTTGGAAGCGCATTTATGAGGTTCCAATCTCTCCACACAAGGTCTGTTTGGTTTGTCGTTTTTTGAAAACAGTTTTCACAAAACTCCACTTCACCTATTTTCTGTTTTTTCACATCCTCTTTCTAAATCTATATATATATATTATTATTATTATATATATGTTTATAATATATTATTGTTACATATATTATTATTATTATTATTATTATTATTATTATTATTATTTAATATATATATATATATATATATATATATATATATATATATATATATATATATATATATATATATATATATATATATATATATACACTATTATTATAATATATATTATTATTTCATATATACTATTTTATATATACTATTATAATATTCTATTATTATTATTATAATATATATTATTACTATTACATAATACTATTATATATTATTCTATATATTACTATATAATTTATTATTATTATAATAAATTATTTAATATATTATTATAATACACTATTATTACATATATATTATTATAATTATTATATGTTATTATATATATGTATATAATTAAATATGTTTATTATATTAAATTATTTTATATTATTATATAATATACAATTATTATATAATATACAATTATTATAATATACTATTATTTTATATATACTATTTTATATATACTATTATTATTATATATATTATTATTATGTATATTATTATTTTATTTATACTTTTTTATATATACTATTATTATATTATATTATTATTATATATATTATTATTATTATATATTACTATTACATATTATTATATATAGTAATATATAATATATTACTATTATATATTATTATATATATTATTATATAATATACTATTATTATAATATATTGTTATATATATATATATTTACAATATATTATTGTTACATATATATTATTATTATTATTATTATTATTAATATTATTATATATATATTATATAATTATTTATATTTATATATATATATATATATACACTATTATTATTATAATATATATTATTTTTTCATATATACTATGTTATATATACTATTATAATAATCTATTACTATTATAATATATATTATTATTATTATATATTACTATTATATATTATTATATAATTTATTATATAATTTATTATTATTGTAATAAATTGTTTAATACATAATTATAATAGATTATTATTACATATATATTATTATAATTATTATATGTTATTATATATATGTATATAATTAAATATGTTTATTATAATAAATTATTTCATATTATTATATAATATAAAATTGTTATAATATATTATTATTTTATATATACTATTTTATATATACTATTATTATATTATAATATTATTATATACATTATTATTTTATATATACTATTTTATATATACTATTTTATATGTACTATTATTATATTATATTATTATTATATATATTATTATTATTATATATTATTATTACATATTATTATAAATATTAATATATAATATATTACTATTATATATTATTATATTTATTATTATATAATATACTATTATTATAAGATATTGTTATATATATATTTATAATATATTATTGTTACATATACATTATTATTATTATTATTATTATTATTACATATATATTATATTATTATTATTATTATTATTATTACATATATATTATATTATATATATATATATATATATATATATATATATATATACACACACACACACACACACTATTATTATAATATATATTATTTTTTCATATATACTATTTTATATATACTATTATAATAATCTATTATTATTAAAATATATTATTATTATTATTATTATTATTATTATTATTATATATTAATATTATATATTATTATATATATTATTATATAATTTATTATTATTGTAATAAATTGTGTAATATATAATTATAATAGATTATTATTAATATATATTATTATAATTATTATATGTTATTATATATATGTATATAATTAAACATGTTTATTATAATAAATTATTTCATATTATTATATAATATACAATTATTATAATATATTTGTTGCCGCTAAATTTGGTGTGGGGGCAAACAGATAGAACTTGTGGATTCTTGGGGAAACTGAATAGGAAAACCTGCGTACCTGTTCCGTCGGGCCTCGTTCGACTTTCCTGCCGTGCACCTGCAAAAAGTGCGAGACACCGGGGGGGGATCCCGGCGACGCACCCTCCGACGCTCAAGTCAGTAATCGAAGAGATTATGAAGGAGCGTAAAAACTGGTGAAGAGTTGATTACCTCTTAATGGAGATGGGTGAGGGGTATTTATAGGCGTCTTAGGGAATGGTTTTAGGAATGTAATCCCCGTGATTAGATAAAGAATATTCCTCGTAGTCAGATAAGGTATGTAATCTGATAAGGTATATCCCCTGTAATCAGTTAAGGAATTTTAATCCCCAAATCCCAGCGAAAAGGTAGATGTCCATCAGGGCCGTTGATCGTGTTTAATCAGGGATCCTGACTCTGTCTTGTTGAATTGGGAGCGCAGCGGGTTGAGATCCGCGCCCTCTTGTTGGCGGATCCATTCGCGGATCATTGGGCCCTAAGAGGGCAGATCCAATACCCGTTTTGGTCCTCTTGTGGGCGAAATTACCGTTTTACCCTCAGATCTCAAGATTCGTGCCTGATTTGGACGGTTCCGATTAAATCCCATTTTTAGCCATATCACGAGCCCCCCACTCCTAAAGGCTGAGCTTGATCGGCCTTTGAGGAGTAGTCTAGCTGTTTTTTAATGGTTGGTAGAGTTGTGTCGGAGCCCAAATGGAAGGTTTTGAATCTTGAGGGAGATAGCTTGGTGATTTTTCAAGCGGATTGAACTCTGAGTCGCCCCCGAGCTCTTATGGTCGTGTGGTGTTCTTGCAGGGATATCCAATTAACTTTGCAAAGTGTCAATTCGTCATTCAGTGGCCTTGTATACTTGGAGCACGCTTTAGACCCCCCTAGAGTTCGCTAGTGAAGGGGCCGAGGTCCACATGCGGTTCGGCGAGCTCTTCCAGAGAGGGAAGCGAGTTCGGCAGGGCTGCGAGCGTCAGGAGCGAGTTCGGTGGTCCGCCGAACTTGTTTTTTCCCTATAAGAGGGTCGGTGCCACGAACGCTCGGCAGGGGTGCCGAACCTGTTTTGTTCCTACAAGAGGGTCGGTGCCACGAACGCTCGGCAGCGGTGCCGAACCGGTTTTTTCCCTATAAGAGGGTCGGTGCCACGAACGCTCGGCAGCGGTGCCGAACCGGTTTTTTCCCTATAACAGGGTCGGTGCCACGAACGCTCGGCAGTGGTACCGAACCGGTTTTTTCCCTATAAGAGGGTCGGTGCCACGAACGCTCGGCAGCGGTGCCGAACCTGTTTTTTCCATATAACAGGGTCGGTGCCACGAACGCTCGGCAGCGGTGCCGAACCGGTTTTTTCCATATAACAGGGTCGGTGCCACGAACGCTCGGCAGCGGTGCCGAACCTGTTTTTTCCATATAACAGGGTCGGTGTTACGAATGCTCGGCAGTGGGTGCCGAGCGTGACTTTTTCCCCTATAACAGGGTCGGTGTCACGAATGCTCGGCAGTGGGTGCCGAGCATGACTTTTTCCCCTATAACAGGGTCGGAGTCACGAATGCTCGGCAGTGGGTGCCGAGCGTGACTTTTTCCCCTATAACAGGGTCGGTGTCACGAATGCTCGGCAGTGGGTGCCGAGCGTGACTTTTTTCCCTACAACAGGGTCGGTGTCACGAATGCTCGGCAGTGGGTGCCGAGCGTGACTTTTTCCCCTATAACAGGGTCGGTGTCACGAATGCTCGGCAGTGGGTGCCGAGCGTGACTTTTTCCCCTATAACAGGGTCGGTGTCACGAATGCTCGGCTGTGGGTGCCGAGCGTGACTTTTTCCCCTATAACAGGGTCGGTGTCACGAATGCTCGGCAGTGGGTGCCGAGCGTGACTTTTTCCCCTATAACAGGGTCGGTGTCACGAATGCTCGGCAGTGGGTGCCGAGCGTGACTTTTTCCCCTATAACAGGGTCGGTGTCACGAATGCTCGGCAGTGGGTGCCGAGCGTGACTTTTTCCCCTATAACAGGGTCGGTGTCACGAATGCTCGGCTGTGGGTGCCGAGCGTGACTTTTTCCCCTATAACAGGGTCGGTGTCACGAATGCTCGGCAGTGGGTGCCGAGCGTGACTTTTTCCCCTATAACAGGGTCGGTGTCACGAATGCTCGGCTTTGGGTGCCGAGCGTGACTTTTTCCCCTATAACAGGGTCGGTGTCACGAATGCTCGGCAGTGGCTGCCGAGCGTGCAGACTTGTCGTTTATGTGAGTTTGTCTCTTCTGTGCGCCATTTGAATGTCTGACAATTCTGACAACTCTGACAACCCTGACAGATGGGACGCGCATTAAGTGCTGTGACCTCTGGGATTCCATCAGATGGGATAGCATTAAATGCATCTCATGATTCGCTGCGGTTAACGAGGTGACGATTGGGATCGCTCCGCCGCTTGGTTTAGATGGGCCGGCCGTACAGGCCCATTAGCCTCGTGGGGCGTGTCCCCCTTCTATAAATCCTCAACCCCCCCCTCATTTCTCACTTCTCCTCTCATTTGCTCAGGCGTTCCTTAGTGTCTCAGACGAGTTTTTCCGGCACCGGCGTTTGTCTCAGGCGAGGTTTTTCGGCACTCCTTCCTTTCAAGGTAAATTTATAAGTTATGTCTGTAGCTTCTGTCTCAGATGAAGTCTCTTGGTCCGAGCCCTCCCTTCAAGGCGCCGAGGCCTCGTCTCCGAACCCGCCCAAGGGGAAGGTGTTCGGGAAGGATTCCATCGTCGAGGAGCCGAAGAGGATGGGGGAGTTCGGACAGCTACCGGGTCCGTTGACGGGTCTGCATAGGGTCAGGGAGCTCCCGAAGGACCAGGCCGAGCGGATTGTCCATGGGAGGGAGAGGACCTTCGAGGAGAATGAGGCGAGGGAGACGACGGAGGCGGATGACGCAGCGTCGATCCTTCGCGAGGAGGAGTTGGTGGCGATCCGGGATGCTTTTTTCATCCCGGAGGAGTACGAAATCATGTTGCCGGGCCCCGGAGTTAGGGCCAATTCGCCGCTGCCAGTGACCATGTGTTGCTGGCCGGTGGATGCCTTTATCGCCGGCGCCCGGCTACCTCTCCACGCGTTCGCAATTACCGTGGTGAGCTGGTATGGGGTCTGCCCTATCCAGCTCATGCCGAACGCGTGGCGAGTGATTAATGGCTTCGTTCTTCATTGCCAGGCCGCGGGGATCGAACCGCAGCTGAACGTGCTTCGGACGATATACCGGCTCCACCAAGGGAACAAGTCGGAGTACCGGTATTATCTGACTCCGAGGCACGGCGGCAGGCTCGTGGTCTGCCCAGACTCTATCAAGCATTGGCGAGAGAAGTGGGTCGTCGTGCGGAGTCGAGAGGCCTGGCCGATCCCCACCAATTGGGCAGAGGGGGTGACCAAGAGGGCGACGGCGCTGCCGAGACTCTCAGTAGAAGAGGAAGGGGCGGTTCGGACTCTTCTCGACCGGCCGAAGTACGACTGGAAAGAGTTGACGGAAGACGTACTTTACAGGGGAGGGCTCGGCCGCGTAGATCCTAGTACGAGGCTTTTCGCCAAGTTCTCTTTTTTTGTACTTGTTGTCTTGTTCTTCTTTTGTGCTAATCATCATTTTTTTTTTTTTATTTGATGTAGAATCTATGGACTACGAAGCGGTGTTGGCGCTCCGGGCTGGGCTCGCCAGTAAGGCGCCGAGGAAGCGGAAGAGGGTCGCGTCGAAGCTGCCCTCGACTTCGAAGGTGCCGAGGATTGCGGCACCCGACCAGGCGGTGGAGGTTGTTGACGACCCGGTCGTCACCGTGGCGGGGCCTTCGGCTACTGCTCCTGAGGGGGATTTCCCCATTGCCGCCGCGCTCGCCATGCCGACCCCGCCGCTAACCGTAGCAGGCAAGGAGCTCCTGACGGAGGAGCACAAGCGGATCCACATTCCGGACTGGCAGGTCCGGAGGCACGATGGGTTCCTCGGGAACTCGTTGGCGAGTATGCAGGCTGTCAAGCATCTCGCCACCCCGAAGGACCGTGCCGCCATGGACGCGGGGCGGCAGGGCGATGACGTGATCGAGATCGCTCGTTCGGCGGTATCGGTAAGTCCCGAGTTCCCTTCATTCGTTTCATCTTGAATCACAAAAATTTTTTCCAACTCTCTGAGTTCTTCCTCTTTCCCTTGCAGATCGTCGTCCACTTCGGCCACCTCACCGAACGGCTGACCGCCCTCGAGAAGGAGCTGAAGCAGGAGTCCGACCAGGCTCGGAACGAGAAGGCTCGGATGTCGAACCAGCTCGACAAGCTCCGAGTCGAGCATGAAGGCCGGTCTGCGAGGATTCAGCACCTCGAGGCCGAAGTGAAGAGGCTGGAGGACGAGCTGCGTCGGGAGAAGGAGGGGTCGGCCAATCAGTTTGCCGAGGCCGAGGCGAAGCAGGCGGCGGCTGTGAAGGAGGTGGAGGACGCCACCTTGAAGAAGGCCCAGGGGTACCTCGCGCAGAACATGGCGAAGGCCTTCGCCACCGCCCTCGACCGGGTGCAAGAGGCGTACCCCGGGGTGGACGTCTCGGGATGGCGACTCTTCCCCGGACACGTCGAGGGCTTCGACCCCGAGTCCGAAGGGGAAGAGGAGGAGGAGGAGGAGGACGGCGCTGAGGCCGATGCCGGGGTTACTGGCGAGGTCCCGAGCGTCACGGCCACTCCACTGGCGGCGGCGTCTCCTTCGGCGAAGTCGACCCCTACTCCACCTCGTCGCCCGGGGAAAGAGGTCGAGCACTGATCCGCCTCTCCTTTTATTGTTTTTGGCTGTTTCTGCTTTTTTTTTTTTACCGAACTTTGTAATGCCTAATAGCGGACTGGCCACCGCTTCTTTTTGACGTAAATGAAATCAAAATTTTTGCAAGTGTTGGTGTTCGGAAATTTCTGTTTTATGCCCCCTCTTTTGCCGAACTGTCAAACTTTGTTTTTAGAGATGAAAATTTTTCCCAGTGCGGTGCTTCGGCCACGCTCAACGTTTTCGCTGATTGCTCCGATTTCTTTGCAGCTCATGGTGATCCCCCAAGGCGTCGAGCTTTCCTGTCCGGACGAGGAGGTTAAAGACGAAGCCGGCCTAGGGGCGACGAGGCTGTGTCTGGCTAGGTGTAGGGAGAAACTTTATGAGGTCGAGCTCGGATTGCGCCGAGCCGAGAGCGAGAGGAAGCATCTCCAGCTCGTCCTTGGCCGGCGTGATATCGAGATTCGTCGTTTGGAAAGCCGAATCGCCGAGCTCATACCCGAAGGTGAACACTTGCCCACTGATTTCAGTAATGAGATTCGTGTTCAGTGCATTCGTCATAATTTGTCCAAAATAACAGCGGAGAAGGACGAGTTGCTCTCCGAGATACAGCATCTGCAGTCCGTAGAGGCGAAGCTCCGGAGTGAGGGCGAGGGGCTGACGGCCGAGGTGGCCAAGTTGACGACCGAACGAGTCGAGTTGACTGCTGAAGTCGAAGCGCTCAAGAGGGCGACGGTGGATAAAAGCATCGAAGTCACCCACCTTCGGCGCCTCGTCGCTAGTCGATCTGGAGTGCCGGACTCCGCGATACCCCCACGTTTTGAAGTCGACGTTAAAGACGACTCGTTGCGGGACAGGATCTCAGAGTTGGAGGCGGAAGTGGCTCGTCTGAAGCCACATTCAGGGCCGATCAACGTTCGAAGCACGTCATGCACTCGTGCTGAGAGTGAGCGGGGTATCACTTTCTACGAGATGGCGACCCGTCAGCGGATTGGTCAACCCAGCCCGGGGGACGCGCAGAGCTCGGTGGCAATCTCCTCGAGCGGGGCGTCTGTCGGCGTAGCTGCCAGGAGCGGTGCCGAGGATACGTCCCAGTTTGCCGGCTTGGGGTCGCGCTCCGGGGACAAGCGTCGTCATTCTCGAGTGTCCTTGAAGCGGAATGCTCCAGCTCCAAAGAAGCGCTGAAGTGGTCGGTTCCGCGCGTTCTTTGCTCTCTCCTCTTTTTTTTTTCTAAGTGTGACGAGTCGGTATTGTAAATACCCTTGTTGGGTCGTGCTCCTGTTTGCGTTTGCCTTTGTATCACATCTGTTTCATTAATAAATGCGTTATTGACGAACTTGCGTGTTTCATTGCTGTGAATGTTGTTTGTCATGGGGTAACTTCTGAACTGTCGAACTCCGAATGATCATGAGTGGAGTTGCGAAGTAACGTCGAGCCGAGTTGTGCACTTGCTTGATTAGGTTAACGTCGTCGGAGCGTTTTTTAGGACGGTGTGCTGTCCCTAGCTCGTTTGGTGGACTCCGGAACCATTGTCGGTTTAAGGGGTGTAGGAGCAATATCGAATGGCGAGCTACCCCTAGCTCGCTTAGGAGCGAGCTTGCGGAGTAGGGTCGAACCAAGTGTTGGACTCCGGAACCATTGTCAGTTTAGGGGGGTGTAGGAGCAATTTCGAATGGCGAGCTACTCCTAGCTCGCTTAGGAGCGAGCTTGCGGAGTAGGGTCGAACCAAGTGTTGGACTCCGTACCATTCAACGGCTGTGGGAGCATTTTCGAATGGCGAGCTACTTCTAGCTCGCTTGGGAGCGAGCTCGTGAAGTAGAATCGAGCCAAGTGTTGGACTCCGGAACCATTGTCAGTTTAAGGGGTGTAGGAGCAATTTCGAATGGCGAGCTACTCCTAGCTCGCTTAGGAGCGAGCTTGCGGAGTAGGGTCGAACCAAGTGTTGGACTCCGTACCATTCAACGGCTGTGGGAGCATTTTCGAATGGCGAGCTACTTCTAGCTCGCTTAGGAGCGAGCTCGTGAAGTAGAATCGAGCCAAGTGTTGGACTCCGGAACCATTGTCAGTTTAAGGGGTGTAGGAGCAATTTCGAATGGCGAGCTACTCCTAGCTCGCTTAGGAGCGAGCTTGCGGAGTAGGGTCGAACCAAGTGTTGGACTCCGGAACCATCGTCAGTTTAAGGAGCTACAAGCAGAGGGATGTAATAGTAGTGAAAACATGAAGAAACTTCATTTATTAACATCTAACGATCGGCTGCTTCTAAAGTTGCTAGCCGTTATTACAATAATAAAAGAAAGCACAAAAAGGACAAACTATGACTAGAGAAAGGAGGGGAACGGTTCGGCATCTCGAGTTACTTGGAGAGACGTAGTTGCCTTCTCCTGGTATTTCAAAAGATGGTCGGCGTTCCAAGTCCGGGGAATTTCTCTGCCTTCGAGATCCTCTAGCTTGTAGGTACCGGGGCGGATTACTTTCGAGATCTTGTACGGTCCCTCCCAGTTCGGGGCCAGCTTGCTTTTCTGCCCGGGGAATGATATGGCCAACTTCCGAAGGACTAAATCCCCTTCTTTGAGGTCCGTTGGGCGGACTCTTTTGTTGTATGCCAGCTCGATCCTTCTTCGGTAAGCTTGCTGGCGTATGGCAGCTCTCTCTCGGATTTCGTCTATCAGGTCTAGGCTTGTTCTGAGTTCTCTAGCATTCTGCTCTTCTTCATAAGCGACCAGGCGAGGAGAGGGTATCCCGACTTCTAGGGGGATGGTGGCTTCGGCCCCATAGGTGAGATTAAATGGGCTCTCGCCTGTTGGGGTCCGTTTGGTGGTGCGGTGACTCCAGAGTACGTTTGGCAGCTGATCGACCCAGAGTCCCTTGGAACACTTGTCTAACCTCTTCTTGATTCCTGCAAGAATCTGTCGGTTGGCATTTTCAGCTTGGCCATTCGACTGGGGATGGGAGACGGAGGAGAATCGGTGTTGTATGGAAAGGTCTTCACACAAGGCTCGGAAGGCGGCTCCAGTAAACTGTGTCCCGTTATCTGTGACTATGACTCGGGGAACGCCGAACCGGCAAATCACATTCTTCCAGAAGAACTGAACGACCCTATGTTCGGTGATCGTAGCCAGGGGTTCGGCTTCTATCCACTTAGAGAAATAGTCGACTGCCACGACTAGGAACTTTAGCTGTCCGGGGGCTGGAGGGAATGGTCCCAGTAAGTCCATCCCCCACATAGCGAAGGGAACGGGACTTGATAGGGAGGTCAGCGGTGCTTGCGGAAGACGTCGGATGTCTGCATACTTTTGGCAGGAGCTGCACTGCCGAACGTGTCGTTCGGCGTCCCGTAGGAGAGTGGGCCAGTAATACCCATAGTTCAACACCTTGCGCGCCAGAGCCCTGGATCCAGAATGGGCTCCGCCGATCCCCTCATGGAGCTCCTGTAGGGCGTAGTCGGCCTGCTCGGGGGAGAGGCACCTTAGATACGGTCGACCATCCGCTTGGGTGAAGGAGCGTTTGTATAAGATGCCTTCGAGTAAAGTAAAACGCTCGGCTCGGGCCCTAATTCTTCGTGCTTCCCTCGGATCTTCAGGGAGGAGTCCGTTCCTCAGGAATTCGACAATGGGTTTCATCCAGTTGTCTTCGAGGAGGACGGGCAATGCTTCAACGGAGTCTGGCGCTTCGTCCTCTATGCTCGGCTTTAGGAGGACTTCTATCAAAACGGTCTGTTCCAGACCTTGAAGGGAGGAGGAGGCTAACTTGGATAAGGCGTCGGCCTGAGCATTTTCTTCTCGAGGGATCCTTTGGATGAGAGCCTCGTCGAACAGCGTCATGAGGCTCTTTACTTTGGACAAGTATTTAGCCATTCTATCGTCGCGGGCTTCATACTCGCCGAGGACCTGGTTAACAATCAACTGGGAGTCGCTGAAGATCCGTAGCCGATGTGCCCCAGCATTTCGGGCCATTCGAAGCCCGGCTATTAGTGCTTCATATTCGGCCTCGTTGTTCGAGGCTTTGAAATTTATCCGGAGTGAGTATTGGAGGACGAAGCCGTCTGGTCCTGCCAGGATGACCCCTGCCCCACTACCCTCATTGCAAGAGGACCCGTCAACATAGACCGACCAGACGGGGGGTCCCTTTGCTGCTTGGCCAGACTCGGGGATTGTAGTCTCAACTATGAATTCGGCCAGCGCCTGTGCCTTGATTGCAGTCCGAGGCTGATAAGTTATGTCGTGCTGGCTCAGCTCGATTGACCACTTCATGAGGCGACCAGAAGTCTCGGGTTTGTGAAGAATCTGTTTCAGTGGCTGGTCGGTAAGGACGACCACCGAATGAGACTGAAAGTAGGGTCTAAGTTTTCTTGCGGCCATTACCAGGGCATACGCCATTTTCTCAATTTTCGGGTACCGAAGTTCGGCATCCCGGAGCACCTTGCTGACGTAGTATATGGGCTTCTGAGCCCTTTCTTCTTCTCTGACTAAGACCGCACTGAGCGTCTGTTCGGAAGCCGCGAGGTAGAGGTAGAGCGGTTCGCCGGGTACTGGTTTGCTAAGGAGAGGGGGGTTGACGAGGTAGGCTTTAAGCTGGTCAAAGGAGTCTTGTTGCTGCTGCCCCCACTCGAATCCTTTAGCCCCCCTGAGGGCTTTGAAGAACGGGAGGCACTTCTCTCCGGACTTCGACAGGAAGCGCCCTATGGCGGCTAAGCGACCAGTCAGCCTCTGAACTTCTTTGACATTTCTTGGGGGAGCCATGTCCAGTATGGCCTTGATCTTCTCCGGATTCGCCTCTATTCCTCGTTGGCTAACCATAAAGCCGAGGAACTTGCCTGATGAGACGCCGAACGCACATTTGTTCGGGTTAAGTCTCATATTGTTCCTTCTTAAAACATCAAATGCTTCTTGGAGGTCGGTCACATGATCAGCACCGCGGATGCTTTTCACCAGCATGTCATCGACATACACTTCCATGTTTCTGCCGATCTGAGCCTGAAAAACTTTGTTAACGAGGCGCTGGTATGTTGCCCCCGCGTTCTTTAGGCCGAATGGCATGACCCTGTAGCAATAAAGGCCTTGGTCGGTTACAAAAGACGTCTTTGGGATATCTGGCGGGAACATCCTTATCTGATTGTAACCCGAGAAAGCGTCCATGAAGCTTAGGAGCTCATGTCCCGAGGTTGCGTCAATCAGAGTGTCGATGCTCGGTAGGGGGAAGGGATCTTTGGGACAGGCTTTGTTGAGGTCGGTGAAATCAATGCAAATTCTCCATGTTCCGTTGGACTTCTTTACCATTACTACGTTCGATAACCATTCAGGGTAGTTTACCTCCTGTATGAATCGGGCCTTCAGCAATTTGTCTACCTCTTCTTTAATAGCGAGCTGTCGCTCGGGGGCGAACTTACGCCTCTTCTGCTGAACCGGTTTGGACCCCGGATCAACACTCAAGCGGTGGACTAAGAGCTCTTCAGAGATACCGGGCATGTCAGCTGCGGACCATGCGAAGAGGTCTTGATTGTCTCGGATGCATCCCACAATATCTGAGTATAGGGCGGACGGGAGCGCCTTGCTTACGAAGAACTTGCGGGTCGGCTCTTGTTCGGAGAAGAGCACCTCCTCCAGTTCGTCCGCTGGCTCGGAGGTCGGTCTTGTGGAATCTTGGGGAATTTCCAGGGTCTCTAAAGAGAGGATGGGCCCAAGGGTCGAAGTCATGTAGCATTTCCGGGCCTGCTCCTGATTTCCCCTTACTTCTCCGACCCCGGATCGGGTGGGAAATTTCATCTTCAGATGATATGCCGAGGGAACTGCTTCCAGAGCCGCGAGGCCGGGTCTGCCCAAGATGACGTTGTAGGCAGCGGGAACATCCACTACCATGAAGTCCATTGGCTCCGTTCTGGTGGTAGGGGTTTGTCCGGCAGTTACATCGAGGGTGATCACCCCTTCTATAGTTACCGGAACCCCCGTGAACCCATGGAGAGTGTAACCGGCGGGTTTGAGTCTGTCTCTGGAGAGCTTTAGGCCTTTGAAAGCGGAGAGGAATAGGATGTTGACGGAGCTGCCGTTGTCGACTAAGATCCTCTCTACTTTGAAATTTGCCATGTGGAGGCTGATGACGAGGGCGTCGCAATGCGGGATACGGACTCCCTCGAGATCCTCGTCGGAGAAGGTAACTGGCACTCCGAGGCCCTTGGGAGGAGGCGTGGTTCGGACTGAATTGACTTCCCTGATAAACGCTTTTCGGGAGGAGTTCGAGGAGCCTCCCATCGGACCCCCATGGATGAGGTGGAGGATTCGCTCCTCCTCGAAGTCTGGCGTCTCTTCTCTTTCTGGACGCTTGTTAGCCCCCCGAGGCGGGAGAGGGAGCTCGGCTCGGTCCTTTTTTACAAACTTCGTCAGCTGTCCCCTCTGGATGAGGGCTTCGATCTCGTTCCTGAGAGCACGGCAGTCGTTGGTGTCATGCCCGTGGTCCCGGTGATAGCGGCACCATTTCTCTTTATCTCTTCTCTTGGCGGGAGTGTTCATTTTGGGAGCTGGAGGCAAGACCCCGTCTTTTTCGACCTCCATGAAGATGGCCGAGAGGTTAGCGTTGAGGGGAGTGAACTTCTCAAATCTAGGGGGAGGTCGGCGCTGGCCGGCATTATCCTTCTGGAGCTTCTTGGCTCCTTCTTCTTCTGCCCCCTTCCTTTTGAGCCCGGAGGCGGGCGCTTCCCAGTTGGGGGGTCGCTCGGCCTCTTCGGCCCGAATGTACTTTTCGGTGCGAAGAAGAAGGTCGGAAAAGTCATGTGGGGGTTTCTTGGCAAGGGAGGAGCGGAGGTTGGAATTAAGAATGTTGGATTGGAATGCCGCGGTAGCGACCGATTGGTCGAGGGAGGCAATAGTTCTAGCTTCGGCTGTGAATCTCTTCACGTAGTCCCTCAGTTTTTCCCCCTTTTGCTGACGGAGGTGCAATAGCGAGATGCTGGTTTTCTCGGTCCTTCGGCTGCTGACGAAATGGGTGATGAACAGGGTCTCGAACTGTTCGAAGGAGAATATTGACGCCGGGGCAAGACGAGAGTACCATTCTCGAGCCGGGCCTTTCAGAGTTGCAGGGAATGTTTTGCAGAGGAGGGCATCGGACGCTTGATGGAGGAGCATCAAAGTCTTAAAGCCTTCGATGTGGTCAACTGGATCGGTCTCCCCAGTGTAGTTCTCGAACTGGGGAGGTTTGAAACCGAAGGGAACAGGAGTATCCACTATGGTCCGGGAGAACGGGGGTCGGCTAGGACGGAGGGTCCTCCCCCTGAGTTCTTCTTCTCGGTTTATCTGTCCCAAGAGTTTTTCCACCTCGTTCAGGCGGCGGTTCATGGTGTCATCTCTCCGGCGGTGATCTGCCGAGCCACGGGACTCGTCTTCGTATGATGGGGAGCGAGGGCTGCGGCGACGGTAGCTTCGGGAACGACGAGGACTTGGGGTGCGTCTGGAATTGGTAGGAGCGGGTCGAGGAGAAGGGGAACGTTGGTGAGGGCTCCGGACCGGATTAGGGGAGGGGGCCCTCGGCTCATTGGGATTCTGACGGAGATTGAGGGCCTGTTGTACCATTGCTTGGAATTGCTGGAACTCGGCACGGGTGATGGGTGCCTCATTGTCCCGATGCTGCTGCCGACCTGCTGGTGAGTGCCTCCTTCGGTAGTGATCGGGGGAGTCTTTTCTCCCTCTTCGGGCGGGGGACCCCCTGTGTCCCCGGTGTCGGGGGGATCGCTCTTGGCGGGAGGCTTCTCCCCGAGCCCGCTTTTCGTCCAGGTGGCGACGAAGGTCCTTATCCTCCGGGCGTTTGGGATGGGCATCGTGGCGACCAGAGGCTCGGGGATGATGGGAGGCCATGGAGGCACTGGAGGCGTTGTGGATGGAGAGGTTCTCTTGGTGAAGAGGCTGTTTCTGAGGGTTAGGACCCTTTGGATCAGGAGGGAGGTTCGGTTGAAGCGGCTCTTCCATGGTAGGAGGGAGTTGCCCTTGTTGCTGAGCGGGATCAGGATGGACTTCTTGCTGGTCAGGGTTGGGCGCTCGGTTGGAGCCCCTAGATCTAACTTTGCGAGGCGGCATGGTAGGAGAGAACCTGTTTACCGGGAAGAGGAGAGGTCCCTATTCGTTAGTTTCCCACAGACGGCGCCAATCTGTTGCCGCTAAATTTGGTGTGGGGGCAAACAGATAGAACTTGTGGATTCTTGGGGAAACTGAATAGGAAAACCTGCGTACCTGTTCCGTCGGGCCTCGTTCGACTTTCCTGCCGTGCACCTGCAAAAAGTGCGAGACACCGGGGGGGGATCCCGGCGACGCACCCTCCGACGCTCAAGTCGGTAATCGAAGAGATTATGAAGGAGCGTAAAAACTGGTGAAGAGTTGATTACCTCTTAATGGAGATGGGTGAGGGGTATTTATAGGCGTCTTAGGGAATGGTTTTAGGAATGTAATCCCCGTGATTAGATAAAGAATATTCCTCGTAGTCAGATAAGGTATGTAATCTGATAAGGTATATCCCCTGTAATCAGTTAAGGAATTTTAATCCCCAAATCCCAGCGAAAAGGTAGATGTCCATCAGGGCCGTTGATCGTGTTTAATCAGGGATCCTGACTCTGTCTTGTTGGATTGGGAGCGCAGCGGGTTGAGATCCGCGCCCTCTTGTTGGCGGATCCATTCGCGGATCATTGGGCCCTAAGAGGGCAGATCCAATACCCGTTTTGGTCCTCTTGTGGGCGAAATTACCGTTTTACCCTCAGATCTCAAGATTCGTGCCTGATTTGGACGGTTCCGATTAAATCCCATTTTTAGCCATATCAATATTATTATTTTATATATATTAATTTATATATACTATTATTATATTATAATATTATTATATATATTATTATTTTATATATACTATTTTATATATACTATTATTTCATATATACTATTTTATATATACTATTATAATAATCTATTATTATAATATATATTATTATTATTATTATAATATATATTATTATTATTATTATAATATATGTTATTATTATTATATATTACTATTATATATTATTATAGATATTATTATATAATTTATTATTATTATAATAAGTTGTTTAATATATAATTTGAATATATTATTATTACATATATATTATTATAATTATTATATATTATTATATATATGTATATTATTAAATATATTTATTATAATAAAATATTTTATATTATTATATATCAGTATGTATGTATATGTCAGAGTATATATACTGTATACAGTATATACATACATTATACTCTCATTTTCAAAAAACTATTTTCATAAAAAATTATTACCAAACAGCTTTTACACTCTCATTTTCAGAAAACTGTTTTCAAAAACTGTTTTCAAAACAACAAACCAAACGCAACCAGAATTTTTTGCCCAAAAAAAAAAACCCTCCCCTAATTTGTGAATTGTATTATTTAATTTAGGTTATTTATTTGTTTGATTTGTTTCTTTAAACTTCTTTTAAGTTTTTTTTATTTATTGACAATAATAGAAAAATATTATACTGTTGTTAATTTTTCGACGAGATCTTTAATATGAGACCAAAATTGAATATCTTCCTCATTTGATTTAAGTGTAGAAATCAATAATACTATTGCTTATTTGTGGGAATGACACGGTGATTATTAATATTTTTGTAATTCGAATAAACTGGTACTCTTTCCTGTTGGTTTTTTTTAACGAGGTCATTAATAATTGTATTATTTATGTTCTTGGTATGTGTATTATCTATTTCTAAGTAATTGTATTCTTACATTTTAATTATTTGTATTATATTTTTGCATTCAAAAAATTATTTTGTGCAAAAAAAATTACAAAGAAAATATTTGAAACCCCAAAATGGGGTACCATTAGAGCACTCCATTTGAAACCCCAAACCAAATGGCATATTCCAAGAAATATGCCAGAATGGAACCCCAAGATGGGGATGGGGATGGGGATGGGGATGGGTTCCATTGGAGATGCTCTAACAGCATCCACTATCATTGTCTAAAAACTCAAAAAATAGCAATCGATTTAGAAAAGTCGCTGACAACCGTTTGCTAAAAACCCAAATATTAGAATAGGAGTGAATAGTGCATTGCTAAACTTAGCAGGCGCTTTAGCGAAATGCTAAATATAGAAGACGGATGAAGTTCATCCATTTGAGAAAATAAATCGAACAGACGGATGAAGAAGCTCCGTCTCCATCTTTTTTTCTTTTTTAATTTAAAAAAAACAAAAATACGTCGGACGGATGATCTTGCACCATCAAAAAAAAATCAAAATTTTTTTTATGAAAATGCAACCCATTTAATTACAAAACTGTCATTTAAAAAAAACAAAAATTTGGTGGGACGGATCAACTTCATCCGTCCCACACAAATTGTTCAAAAATCATTACCAAATTCTCATCTCATAAATTACGAGCATGCCATTATTTTTTAAAAAGTCAAAAAATGGCAGGACAGATCATCTTCATCCGTCCCACAAAATTTTTCAAAAATTAATTTCCAAATAGCCATCCAATAAATTACGAAACTGCCATTAAAAAAAAAGAGGATTAGACGGAAGATGTTCTTCCGTCTCTTCTAAAATTTGGGTTTTAACGATTGCAGCGCTCATATTCATTTCCTATTTCCTAATTCCTATATATGCAAAATTTAGGATGAACGATAGTGGATATTCTAAGTATGTGTATCAATCTCACTGTAGGAAAGTTATCTAACTGGAGATACTGGTGATGGAATTTAACCTTTAGGGCTTGTTTGGTTGGAGGGGGGATGGAGGGGAGGGAGGGGAGGGGTAGGATTTTTTTAAAAAAATATCTTGTTTAGTTCATTTTTTAGGTGGGGTGGGGAGGGGAGGGGAATGGAGGGGGTGCAAAATCCCTCCTGAGCCAATTTTGGCTCCCCTCCAATATTGGGGGGATTTGGAAGGGAGGAAAAGTGGATCTATTTTTTTAAATGTAACTGGACTAAAGTGCCCTTTTTAAATCTAAATTCCTAATCAAAACCTAAAAAGCAGATCCTCTCTTTCCTCGACTCTCTCTCTCTCCCATTTGCCCTCTCTCTTTCTCCCCAATGGTATTTTTTTTCTTTTCATTATATATATATATATATATATATATATATATATATATATATATATATATATATATATATATATATATATATATATATATGTATGTATGTATGTATGTATGTATGTATGTATATATGTAAAGAAAAAACTTTTCTGTTCATAATTTATAAGCTTTACCCTATTCCCCCCCCCTGTTTTTGACGTACATCCATTGATATAGCCGACACTATTCTGATGAAAAATTACCGGTTCAATGACTGGCAACGAATGGAAAGAGAACCAAATGCATGCATTTAAAAAAATTGTGTTAATAGAAAATGAATTAGCTGCAGGTCATTAGATTATATAGTAGTGTATAAAGTGGGATTAAGCTTTTGACTGCATCACTGCAGATTCAAGTCAACCAGCGTGGCTAAGTGAGGAAATGAAGATGGATTAATAATAATTAATTCTTTTTAATATAAAAGTCAACCATATGAAATGGGCAGGGCCTTATCAGCCCAGCACCAGCAGGCTATACAGCTCGACCTATCCTTGGGAATATGAGTCCTTCTGGAACTTTTGTTTCATTCAAAATTTCAATTTCATCGTGGCTAATTGTATCTGTCTTCATTATTTTGTTTATATTACCAAGTTAGAATTAGAATGAATAGGCTCTCCTAAAATGTAAAAGGGTATAAAAGTAATTTAATTATAAAATCTCTTCCCCTCCTTGTAAACCAAACAAGAAGATAATTATTTTCCCTCTCCTCCCCTTCCCTCCCCTCCTTTTAACCAAACAAATTCTTGATTAAAATCCCTCCCCTCCCTCCCCCTCCCCCCCCCCCCCTTCCTCCATCAAAATCCCTCTCCTCCCCTCCTTTGAACCAAACAGAGCCTTAGGTTACCGGTAGTTCTTTCCAAAAACCGATCCAAATATACACCATAGTTTTGCAGCCATTAGATGCATTGCGAACCGTAATACTAAGAACTAGCTTGAGATAATATCACAACCTGATGATATACTATAAATATGTATTTTACTACAAAGGAGTATAATTAATTTTCTCTCTCTAAAAAGTAAAGAGAGAAGCTCTGACTTCCTATTTCCTTAAACTGCAAAGAGAGAAAGAGAAAGAAAGGACATCAGCAGGGAGGATGATCGTCGGAACCTACTCAACAAGGTTTGGCATGAGAGGCCGGCCCACCACCACCACCCGAGCGCCACACTCCAAGATCGCCCCTGAGGCAAGAGACTGGAACATAAAAGTGATACATGTTATCTCTTAAGTAGACAAATTTAATTTTGTTATGAAATTAATGAAAACGAATTAAATATCTACTCGAATTTAATTACAATTATACTGTTTTAAACCAAGCCCAAGCCCAAGCCCAGGCCCAGTCCCGGCCTGGCCCGGCCGGCGGGCGGGCGGGCGTGTGTTTCAAACCAAAGACTACGTAGGGTGTGTTTTCTCTCCTGAGAAAATATTCGTACCCCTAAGTGCATAACCCTTAGGTTGGAATTTTAACTTATTAATTTGCTTGCTTCTTTGCTCTTTTCCAATATGGACTAACATCACATACCAAGAAAAAAGTCAAAATTTTCATTTGAACATGCAAACTTCGGAGGAGAATATTTCATTCATTCGAAATTCATTTTGGACATGTGAGTACATCATTTCACTCGTCTTGATGAGTAGAATATGATGGAACCGATTTCCAACAATCCCCCACATGAATGATAATTTTCGTCTCCCACCTCATAAAAAGGTACATATCACAGAGTGCATTTGAAACAATCTTTCATCATGGATATGTAGATATTTCACTTTGAACCTTCCCTAGTTAAAGTTTATTGGACATACTTGGCTAATCGGTGAAATATTTCATCTTGAACCGTCATCCGTTAGTGTATACCCAAACAATAAACTCTAAACAACATTGTGTCCTTCACATCCAGCCTCTCGGTTGTGTTCATTTTGGCCCTGAAAAAATCTCAGTTTTGCGTGTGTTTTCGAGAACTCCAGCCTTTTAAAGTTCTCATAGAGCCGAACCAGCTCACACTTACATAGGTGACCGTATCCATAAAGAGTACCCTACACTAATCCACTTGTGATTTCAAGATATGGACGTCATTTAAAGCATAGCTTAATCTTTTAATAATTCCGTAGGCATGCATTTATTTTGCACCAAAGGAATGAAATGGACCTGAGTCCAAATGCATTACTGATTGGGTTACTCATAACTGGTTGTCCTATTGAACCTGATCTGTGGGATCTCCAGTCACCAGGTTAGGTTTCCGTATCAGTTAACTCGTATTGGTTTAGGATTTTAAGCCCATTTCCCTCGATGCACAGTTAATTTTCTCTCTGGATAATCCCTTAGTAAATGGATCTGCTAAGTTATCTTGTAACCTCACAAAGTCAATGGAAATAATTCCATTTGAGAGTAACTATCGAACAGTATTATGGCGTCTACGAATATGTCGCGATTTGCCATTATATACAGAATTGTGTGCTCTACTTAGCGCTGCTTAATTATTGCAATGGATACAAATGGCTGTCATTGGTTTAAGCAAAAATGGAATATCTTTTAAAAAGTGGAAAAGCCATTCAGCTTCTTCACCTGCTTTGTCTAAAGCAATGAACTTGGACTCCGTTGTGGATCGAGCAATACACGTTTGTTTAGAAGATTTCCATGACACAGCAGATCCTGCTAGGGTAAAGACATAACCACTTGTGGATTTTGATTCTTCTGAATTTGATATCCAATTTGCATCACTGTATCCTTCAAGAACGAAAGGATATCTACCATAATGCAATGAAAAGTTTGTGGTGTTCTTTAAATACCCAAGTACTCTTAGCAGTGACGTCTAGTGATCTTTTTCTGGGTTACTAGTATATCTACTTAGTTTACTCACTGCATAAGCAATGTCTGATCTCGTACAGTTCATTAGATACATTAAACTGCCTATCATACGAGAATACTCCAATTGCATTATACTCACACCAGTATTTTTGTGTAAAACTACAGATACTAAAAAAGAATTTGATACTCTTTTTATACCATGTTCTTTGAATCTTTCAAACACTTTTTCCACATAATGTGATTGAGATAATTCAATGCCACTTGGTGTTCTTATTATTTTGATACCCAAAATAAAATTTGTCACACCTAAGTCTTTCATGTCAAAGTGGTTGATTAGCATTTTCTTTACGGTCTTAATAACTTCAATGTTATGACCAAGGATTCGCATATCATCCACATATATGCAAACAATCACACGTG
Organism: Hemerocallis citrina; assembly: GCA_017893485.1. Taxonomy (NCBI): domain Eukaryota; kingdom Viridiplantae; phylum Streptophyta; class Magnoliopsida; order Asparagales; family Asphodelaceae; genus Hemerocallis; species Hemerocallis citrina. The sequence continues at coordinate 151,593,847 of CM030365.1, read as the reverse complement.
ATTGTCCCATTTGTTTGTAATAAACACATTTATCATATTCACTGATTCGAAAACTATTTTCAATCATGACATTATCAAATTTTTCATGCCATTGTTTTGAGCTTGTTTAAGTCCATATTAGATTTAACAACTCTGCACACTTTATTTTCAGCTCCCTTTGAAACAAACCCTTCCGATTGCTCCATGTAGATCTCTTTCTCATGATCCCCATTTAAGAATGTTGTCTTTACATCTATTTGATGGATTTCAAGATTATAAATAGACGCTGTTGCTATCAGCATTCTTATGGAGGTTATCCACGTACCGGTGAATAGGTATGAAAGAATTCTAAGCCCTCCTTCTGGTGATACCCTTTAGCCACTAATCTGGTTTTATTTTTGTCAATGGAACAATATGGTTTCATCTTCCGTTTGAAAATCCATTTACATCCAATTTTTTTATATCCTGGTGGAAGGTCAACCAATTTCCAAGTATGATTGCTTAGAATCGAATCAATCTTGCTATTGATAGCTTCTTTCCAATAGGGAGACTCTGAGGACGAGATTGCCTCTTTGAAAGTCTGAGGTTCAGCCTCTAATATGTATGTTAGAAAATCTCGACCGAAAGACTTAGAGGTTTTAGTTCTTACACATCTCCTTGGTTCGGTTTCATCATTTTCATGATGAGTTTCATCCTGTTTCTCAGTTGATACTTCTCTCGTTCTATTGAGAACAGGGTTTCCATTATTTATTTTATGTGGAAACACATCTTCAAAGAATATGACATCTCTTGACCTAATGGTTGTGTTTACATTGATGTCACATACTTCAGAGTTGAAGACTAAAAATCAATAAGCACTGCTATTTTCAGCATGACCTAGAAAATAGCAATCTACAATTTTTGGTCCAAGTTTGGTTCTCTTGGGAAGAAGAACCGAGACTTTAGCCAAACACCCCCACAATTTGAGGTATTTGTAGTTTGGCAAATGAACTTTCCATAACTCATATGGAATAGACTCAGTTTTCTTGTGTGGGACTCTATTCAGTATGTGATTAGACATATACAAGGCTTCCCCCCACAAGTTTGTAGGTAGTCCAGAAGTTATAAATGACGTTCTATTTTTTCTTTCTGCAACTCCATTTTGCTGAGGTGAGTATGAGGTTGTTGTTTGGTGGATTATACCATACTCTGCACACCATTGTGCAAATGGAGATTCATATTCTCCACCTTGATCAGACCTTAATATCTTGATCTTTTTGTTAAGCTGGTTTTCTACTTCAGCCTTATATTTTGTGAATGTTGTAAATGCTTCATCTTTGCTACTTAGTAAATACAGGTAGCAATACCGAGTATCATCATCGATAACTGTGATAAAATACATTTTCCCACCCCTCGTAGATAAGGACTTAAAATCACATAAATCAGTATGAACTATGCATAACGGCTCAGTACTCCTGTTCACTGTGTTGAATGGTTTCTTGACCATTTTGGTTTCTACATAAGTCTCACACTTGTTATTTTTATCAACTTTAAATTTTGGTATTAAACCAAAACTTGCAAATTTTTTCATCTTTCGAAAATTTATGTGCCCTATCTATCATGCCAAAAAAGTATTTCAGACTCAAGCAAACAGGAAACTGAACTTTTATTAATCATAGAATCAGAGTACATTGAATTTTTGGTGACTACGGCTACATTAGCTTTGAATAACCCATCACATAGGTATCCCCTCCCAACATAGAACCCAACCTTGGTCAGTACCTGCTTGTCTGACTCTATCATGATCTGAAATCCTTTCTTCGATAGCACAGATCCGGAGATAAGATTTTTGCGGATGTCTGGCACATGAAGCACATCTTTCAGCCTAACATTCTTACCAGAAGTGAACTTCAGAATGACCTATCCACAACCTTCGACCATTGATACAGCATAATTACCCATATAAATCTTTTCTTCATGATCGAGTTTCTGATAAGTTGAGAACAAAGACTTATCAATACATATATGTCGAGTAGCACTAGTGCCTACCCACCATTGTCCAGGATGTTGGACTAGGTTGCATTCAGAAACAATCGCTGAAAGATTTTAATCATCTATGCTTGAAGTGATGTTCTGAGTGACATTTGCTTCTGATGTGTTGTCATTCTTCTTGAATCGGCAGTCTCTGACAGAATAACCAGGCTTCCCACAAATCCAACAATTTCCATTGAATTTCTTGTTCGGCTTCTTGTTTTTGGAACCTTTGTCCGAAACTTTCCTCTTCTTGGAATTATACTTGTTGTTGTTAGAGTTGCCCTTATGATTGTTAGAGCTCTCCACAACGTGTATTTTAGCCTCCTCGCTTTTGAACCTGATTGTCCCATGGTTGTCTGCCTCAATTTTCAACCTGACCACAAGATCTTCTAAATTCTTCTTGTTCTTAAGGTAATATGTGAAGTCTTTCCAATATGGCGGTAACTTCCCAATGATTGCTTCCACTAGGAAAGATTCACCAACCTGATCGCCCTCGGCTTCAATCTCATGCATAATGATCTGAAGCTCCAGCATCTGGATAGTGACAGACTTGAAGTCCAACATTCCAGCATCTGGATAGTGACAGACTTGAAGTCCAACATTTTGTAGTCCATAAATTTATCAACGATAAATTTCTTCAAGCTGGCATTCTCGATCTTGTATTTCTTGGCCAAAGAGCTCCATAAAATCTTTGCAGTAGTAAGCGGACAATATATCTTGTACAGAACTTCATCCAAGTAATTCAGTATGTAGTTTCGGCAAAGAAAGTCTGAATGCCTCCACGCATCAATAGCTACAAACGTCTCCTTATGGCTTTCAGGAGTTTGCCCGTCAGCGGGCTTAGGTTCTTCCTCCTCGAGGAACCTATCCAACCCGAGGGTTGTGAGATAGAAGAGCATTTTGCTCTGCCAAGTCTTGAAATCAACCCCTTTTAAATTCTCGGGCTTGTTGTGCATACTTATGACTACTTTCGGAAGTTCCGTTTTGGTAGTCATGATTTTGTCTACAAAAGAAGAGAGAAGGGGGGAAAAAGGAAAAATTAAATTAATGTCTTAAGTTATTATCTCTTAAGTAGAAAATTTTAATTTTGTTATGAAATTAATGAAAACGAATTAAATTCCTACTTGAATTTAATTACAATTATACTGTTTTAGCCAAAGCCTCCCGACCCAGCCGGCAGGCGGGCACGCGTGTGTTTCAAACCAAAACCTACGTAGGGTGTGTTCTTCCTCCGGAGAAAATATTCGTCCCCTTAAGGGCACAACCCTTAGGCTAGAATTTTAACTTATTAATTTGCTTGCTTCTTTGTTCTTTTCCGACATGGGACTAACATCACATACTAAGAAAAAAGTCAAAATTTTCATTTGAACATGCTAACTTCGGAGGCGAATATTTCATTCATTTGAAATCCATTTTGGACATGTGAGTATATCATTTTATTCGTCTTGATGAGTAGAATATGATGGAACCAATTTCTAACAATACCTCCTTTAATAGAGGCTCAACAAGAGATTGAGAGATCCCCTTTGAGGGATGCTCAAGGACATAATAGAAGAGAAAAACGGGGGGGGGGGTGGTGGTTAAGGCCCTCCAAAACCCAACCCTGTTAGGTCACCATTAATTAAGATCACCTCAACGCTCTCCTCGGGTATGTATATTCTGAACAAGAGATTGTTCGTCTCCTGAACAAACTGGAACTGAGAGAAGGGCTAGTAAGGTCATACTCAAACGAGAGAAGAGAAAGGGGTGGAGACTCATGAGGAATCTGGGGAATCGAATTGGAATCTAAGGCCACGGTCAAATGGGAGCATGCTCAAGTATGAGACAAGGTCGATCCTTGAAGAATTATCATAAGAATAGCAATGTAATCATCGACATAGTACAAGGCAGAGCCAAAGTTTTGATCAACACGGTCAATGAGAGGGTCAAGGAAAAATTGGATACAGGTTTATAGGAGGAGATGAGAGGAACTGGCCCGAATTTCAAAACTCTAGCCCAAAAGTTGTCTTGCATAGAAAGAACCCTTCTCCATTCTGCTACCGCACACAGGCACAAAGGAGATGGAAAGAAAGTGTCGCATTGTTGAACGCTTTGGAAGTGTCGGAAAATGGACTGACTGTGGGCAATGTGAGGATCTGAGGAAGTATCAATGGAGTAAAGATGAGATTGAGAAGTATGTTGGGCTGGGAAGTTTCGCGTGGGGGGTAGCTAGGAGGCTCAAGTGGGAAAAAAGCGTCGTGCCAACACTTTCAAAAGTGGGCTGGTAGAAGCTTTATTTACACTTCGGAAGGTCAACAAATCCTGAGAGAGAGACTCTTAATCTCAAATTGAAATAAATCATACCTAAACACCCTAAAACCAAAGAAAAAATTATTGAGGAGGAAGGCTCAGAGGATATCCATGAGGAGAAGGAAGAAGAGGATCAGATGAAGACTTTTGTGGGCAACGAACTGCAATTCTTGGCAAAGCTATAACTGAAGCAAAAAACTATAAAAAGGAGGAGGAAAAAGAAACAAAAGACAAGGAGAGAGACAGTACAACAAGGAACAAGAGGACGAAGAAAGGAGCAGACCAAGAGGCTGATAGGGGAGGAGGAGCAGGATATACACGAAGGGAGTGGGGGAAAGGAGATGGAGGAGGGAGGGGGAATGGGCATGGGAGCCAATGGGAAGCACTAGAAGGTCATGTACACAAATGAGGAAGAGGATCGAGCGAACCAGAACGCAGGGCAATAGTTGACAAAAGGATTTAAGGATAGACACGCTGGGCAATGTGGCGGAGACCATCGATGAAGTGGGTCAGAAGATGTAACCCTTTTTTTTTGCTTTCAAGTTTTCAAGATATTACAAATGATCTACTTTTATGTAGTGCATCTTCATTTGGCATTCACACACACGAGGAAAGTGGGAGTTATACCGGATATCTTGAAACTATGTAGGAAGGGGAAAGGTGAATGTTCAAATTGTAGAGAATTGTGGTAAAGGCACCGGGGAGGAGGGGTTGTGTTTTCTTTCACACAGAAATAGGGAACATGATTGTTCCCATGGCTAGTATTTTTTAGAATGTTAGGGGCCTTGGCTACCCTGTGAAGCGCCGCATGGTTGGGGATGTGATCCGCAACCATAAGGTCGACGTTGTGTGTCTGGAAAAGACGAACTTAGATCATCCTAACCTTCATACCCTCCAATCTTTGAATGGGTCTAGAAATAAGGATTGGTTCATCTTGGATGCAGTGGGTGCATCATGAGGGATCATAATAGGTGTTAATATAGATATTTTTCATGGTAGAAGATGAATGAAAAGGGGAATTATTCACTAACATTAGTGATTAATAAAAAATGGATGGGTGGAGGCAAGTTATCACTTCGGTCTACGACCCTAATGACAGAAACTTCAGACCAGCCTTTTGGTACGAGATTGAGGTTATCAGTAACCTATGGAACTGGGCATGGGTTATTGGGGGAGATTTTGATGTCGTACGTTATAGTGAGGAAAGACATGGAGGGGAGGGGAATGGTAAGGATATTAGGACCTTCAATGAATTTATTTCAAAACTGGAATTTTTGGAAATGCTAAGCAATGACCGGAGATTTACCTGGTTCAACCTTAGGAGGAAACTCGTTCTCGCAAAACTGGATAGGGTGTTAGTCTTTACAGAGACTAAGTTCCCGTTGGCTGTCACCAAGTTGTTCATTAGAAGACCTTTGATCATGTGCCTATCTTGTTGAAATCAAGGGAGGAACAAAGGAAGACATACCATTTTTTTAGATTCAAGAGAATGTGGATTGGAGCAGATGGTTTCGATGACTTAATTTGCGAGAACTGGAGGATCCAGGTCAACTAGGCAGACCCAACAGGGAGGTTAGTTTCTAAGCTTCATAGGATGAGTAGCAGGCTTAAAAGATGGAGTAGAACAAGCAGTATCGTCCCAAGGAAATCATCTACTTTAGAGCTCATATACAGCTCGAATAAAGAGAAGAAGATGGGAGACCCTGGTACAAGTAATGGGGGTATTAGAATGAAGAGATCATGTGGAAGCAGAGATCTAGGGTGAGATGGCTACTGGAGGGTGATAGGAACATTGCATTCTTTCATAAAGTTGCGAGTATGAGGAGAAGGAACAACTTCATACATGATTAAGGAGGGGGAGAGAACAATAGAGGATGAGACAGTAATGTGCATGTTCATCGACGGGAAGTATAATGACATCATTGGAAATGGGAACACGTTGTGATGCATAATGAGAGAGAATTCTTGAAGACATAATGGAGAGTATTGCAAAGTCGAATAAGAGAACTAATGTAATACCCCGTAGTTTCAAAAGAGTATAATAATATATATACTATATGTTCATAAAAATAAGTGGCTGTTTATAAAAAGTAAAAAATGCATGGATATGGATGTTGTATGAAAAAATGGGAGTATTCATGAGAGGGGGGGGGGGGGGTCCCACGGTTTCATAAGCACAATTATGTGTTTGATTTGGAGGTTGACTTTGTCAACCATGCCATGACGTGGCATTTGGAGTAGGGGGCCCACCTTCCTATGTACACGGGTGTGTGTACAGAATTTGAGAGAGAGGGTATGGATTTGATCCCATATCGGTAAAATCCCTATAATAAAATATTAATAAATAACAAAGCCTATGATCAAGAGTCACCTAATCGGTTAACCAACTTTTGAGAGGCTGCCTGTGGTGGGCAGTTGTACTACATAAAATCTAATTTGTCTTATAAATTGTATAAATTGTCTGAGCTAGGGGCAGGAGCGTTACAAATGGTATCAGAGCCAACTTTCGACACCGAGTGTGGGGCATGTCTACATAGTCGGTGGTGGATCTCCATGGCTATAGACCCAGTCGGCGGTGGATCTCCGTGACTGTGGTTGCTTGTTATGATTAGTCTGACGGTGGACTTTGGACTATATACTCAGTCGGCGGTGGATCTCCGTGACTGTAGTTGCCCAGGGAAGGCGGATAGAAAAAAGCAGATGCTCCACATCGGCTAGAAAGGAGATCCTGCGCTAGATTGTGCATGCACGTGCTCAGCGAGGACATTGATTTCTGAAGGGGGTGTGTGTAACACCCCGTAGTTTCAAAAGAGTATAATAATATATATACTATATGTTCATTAAAAATAAGTGGCCATTTATAAAAAGTAAAAAATGCATGGATATGGATGTTGTATGAAAAAATGGGAGTATTCATGAGGGGGGGGGGGGGGGGGTCCCACAGTTTCATAAGCACAGATATGTGTTTGATTTGGAGGTTGACTTTGTCAATCATGCCATGACGTGGCATTTGGAGTAGGGGGCTCACCTTCCTATGTACACGGGTGTGTGCACAGAATTTGAGAGAGAGGGTATGGATTTGATCCCATATCGGTAAAATCCCCATAATAAATTATTAATAAATAACAAAGCATATGATCAAGAGTCACCTAATCGGTTAACCAACTTTTGAGAGGCAGCCTGTGGTGGGCAGTTGTACTACATAAAATCTAATTTGTGTCATAAATTGTATAAATTATCTGATCTAGGGGTAAGGGCATTACAACTAAAAGCACCAATTACAGAGGAAGAGGTTAAAGCAGAAGTGTGGGTGTTGGGAGCAGACAAGGCATCGGGACTGGATAGGTTCCCAATCTTGTTCTATAGAACGTTTTGGGAAGTGATTAAAGGGGATATTATGGAGGTAATGTAACACTTATATGATGACACACTACAAATGGATAGGCTCAACTATGCACATGTTGTGTGATACCTAAGATAAAGAAAGCATGCCAAGTAGGGGACTTTCGTCCTAATAGCCTAATCAATGGGTCACTCAAAATTATTTGCTAAGTGGGATTATCGGGGATCTGGTGGGTGACTACTATCCAGGATTCATAAAAGGAAAGGAGATTTTAGATGGTGTAGCAACTGCAGATGAGGTGGTACAAGAATGCAAAAGAAGAAAGGCGGAGGGATTTTCTCCTTAAGCTGGACTTAGAGAAAGCTTACGACAGCATGGTGTGGGATTGTCTGCTGGAAGTCCTAAAACATAGGGAATTCAGACCTAGATGGATTTGATGGATTGAAAACAGATTTGAATCAGCCATAGTTAATATCCTCGTTATGGGATCTCCTGTAAGGAGATCAGATGTAAGAGGGAATTGAGACAGGGGGACCCTCTGTCGCCATTGTTGTTCACCTGGTTACAGAAGGTCCCATGCTAATGAATGACAGCGCCACTGAGGCAGGAATAGTGGAGGGCCTGAGGGAAACATGAAGGATGACTATGATTGTTAGTTTGCAATATGCAGATCCGATCTTCGGTAAATGCCAACCGGGGATGTTGTGGTTTGGAAATGGTGCCTATACTACTACGAAATGTGGTTGGGGCTTAAAGTAAACTTCCACAAGAGTACCATCCCATTCACCTTAGTAATTATATCATGGGGTTTGGCAACTGCGGCCATTCTCAAGTGTAGAATTGAAGGCTTCCCAATTAAATATCTAGGCATGCCAATTAAACCGGGATCCCTATGTCAAATTGATTGGATGCCGTTGGTAGAAAGGCTTGAGAAGCAGTTAGAAGGATGGAGAGGAAAGCTACTTTCACTTGGGGGATGCATCACCCTCATCAATGCAATTCTGTCCGCAATACTGCAATACTTTATGAGTATTTAGGAACTCCCAAAATGAGGGATAGAATTGTCAAGGCAAGATGAAAGTTTCTATGGACAATTGTGGCAGCGGATGCCAAAGGATACCCCTTTGTCATATGGGAGGGGGTATGCCAAAGGAAGGAGTTCAGGGACTGCGCATACTAAACCTGACATATATGAACCAAGCACTATTGGGGAAGTGGTACTGGAAGCTTAGTAGGAACAGGAAAGTGAGGTGGGCACAACTGGTGGAGTACTGCTACATCAAAGCAGGCAGGATCAACAACGAGGTGAAGAATGTGGCAACCATGTCTAGATTCTAGCGGGGTCAACCATATCAGAGAGGCATTTGTGGCAACAACTACCGCTTGAAATAAGGGTGGTAGAAGCACTAGCTTTTTGAAGGATACATGGTGCAGAAAGTCGGCGTTCGAAAGCAGATTTCTGGCACTTTTTGCAAGGGCCTGAACCATGATGATAGCGTGGAAGAACACTTGAAAGAGACTGCTAGGTCGCTAGGGTCCAGGAGGGACCAGAAGCAAGCACCATGTTGGACTTCATCAAGGACATATGGTAGGTCGAGGAAAGATCAGACGAGCCACTATGGGACCTAGAGCAAGCGGGATCATACTCGTTGCGCAACATGTATAGGTGTCTAAACGATGGCGGGATTAGGGCCATGTTCCCATACCTTTGGTAAGCTAGGATTCTGGACTCCATTAAAGTTTATGGCATTAATGTGGTTACTATTGCGTAATGCAGTTTTAACTAAGGATGACCTTCATAAATGGATGTGGCAGTGACCATTAAAGTGCGTCCTATGCAACCATCAACAGGAATGCAACTGTCAACAAGAAACTGTGGTTCATATCATGCAGGTTTGTTAGTATGCCAGAAATGTGTGGGAGGAATACTCATGTAGGCTCAATGTAAGCCTGCCTGACGATTAGGGCACACTTTGGACTAGATGGGGGACCACCACATTCAAGCGTGAAGAGCAAATCTTGTAGGATATCGCAACAATAGCTATGTGTTGGGGTCAAGGCCGGCCCTGCCCTGAGGCTGGAGAGGTGGCCGCTTCAGGCCCCTGAATTTTGCTTATTTTTAGGGGCCCCCAAATATTTTTTCTTGTATTTATATAGACATATTTTGTGCGTATGTTTTTTTTGGACCCCCATATTTAATTTTTGGGATTTTGTTTTTTAAATTATTACTTAGGATGGTTTATTTTAGTTGGTCTTGGATTTGTATGGAGATTATTTCTCAAATTCCTAAATTCTATTTATCCATATATATCAGTTTTTTCATAATTGTATAGAAAAGAAAATTTCCAAATTTTTTTTACCACTTTTCTAAAAAAAATTATGTATGTTGGCCCCATTTCAGGAGTTCGCCTCGGGACCGGCTCTGGCTAGGGTATATGGGGAGAGATGAACAATAGGATTTTTAGGAGCATTTATATATTGCATGCATCTTTATTCATCGTATATATATGATAATATTGTGCATTGGTCCTCTGTAGCCCCACATGCTTAGCACACCAGGTAATTGAGACCGTTTTCACAAATGGATCAGGGGACAGCATACTGGGGAGTAGTCGGTATGATTGGATTGCGGGGAAATTTGGGGATGATAGCCCGATAGTAGCTCTTAGGGATGGTGGTCAGTGTTTTGTTTTTGTTCACTAGGACCAAAGTTGTACTTTTGTATGTAGCCATAAAGGATATTTATAGTTTGTGTGAAAAGGCATGAGGCAGGATGAGCATCTTTCCCCTTTTGTAGCATCTCTTTGTATTCACTTCCTGATTTATTAAATGCTTTTTAATGGAGTGCGGGGGATTTATCTCACTATTTATTGTTAAAAAAAACAATGAGTAAACTTAACACTGCAACACTAATCGGCTTCACCGGCGGGTGGCGTTTATAAACGCCGGTGTATCCCATACCGGTGTTTTTTGAAAATGCAGGTACAAATGTCAGGAAAGCTAGCGTCATAGTAGAGTTGGGGTCTATGCTAACATTTTTAGAAAACGCCGGTATAGATTGAACCTACCCCGGCATTTTAAAAACGCCCGCGTATAGGTGTTTTCATTTAACCACGTTTTCTTACAATACCTACCCCGGCGTTTATAAAACGCCGGTATAGAGATTTAAATATTAAATGGTATTTTTTAAACCTGCCCCGGCATTTTTAAAACTCCGGTGTAGGGTATTTTCCAAATCTAATCTTAGATACCCGGCGTTTTTCAAACACCGGCGTGGGTATTTCATTTGACCTCATTTTATTTAAATTCACTACCCCAGGATAGGGTTTGTAAATCCCCCCCCCCCCCCCCCCCCCCCTTCCTTTTTCCATTTAATTTTCAAATAATCAATAATACATTCCAATTCAATTCAAAATATCATTTCAACCACCTGTAATATAATTCACAATTAATTTCATAAATTTCAGACTAATCAGGCATAATAATATAATTCACAACTAAACACAATAATTAAGCATAATAAAGTAACATACATTTCATTAATTATCCAAGAATTCAACATATTTCATAAATTACATAGACTATACATATCCCGGCGTTTTTAGAAAACACCGGGGTATATTGCCAAATTTTTAAATCTAATTTCTTATCCTAGCTTACTACCAAAATGTCAGGATAGTTACGCCGGGTAGCTTATAAATGTGGTAGTGTAAGAACTAGAAAAAATTCTGGGGCAGGAAATGACATTTAAAAGAATATCAAATGTAAATTTTGATCATATTAATTAGATCACAGTACAAAACAATAGGGATAATCCGGCGAAACTATCCCGGCGTTGGGTAGTTTCGCCGGGGTAGCCGTTTCAGAACGCCCGGGTATCCTGCTATAAATAATCAAAATTCCAACCCTAAGTCATAATTCCCAAATTCCCTCTCTTTTTCCCTCTCTCCCGCTCACTCCTGGCCGCCGAAGCCCATCACCGTTCGCACCGCCGTCGCTTTCCCCGTCATCGTCCCTCACTCCATCTTCTTCACGCCGTCGCTACCACCCATCGTCTTCACGTCGTCGCCCCCACCCATCGTCTTCACGCACGCCCCTCCTGCCTCTCTCTATCCCGCTCGCCCCCACCCATCGTCTTCACGTCGTCCCCTATCTCTTGTGTAGTCCCGCTCGCAAAAAGGTAACCCTAATTTCAATTTCAATTTCTGTTGCAATAATGGGAATTGATTATTGAATCTGGTTTCTAATCTCCCTCAATTAGCCCTAGTTCAATTCAATTTCGCAATAATTTTTGTGGGCATTTGTACTCGTCGATCTGTGTGAGCTATTCTTCATATTGATTATACAATGAGTTAGAATATTTCACTCCCAATGATCCACTTGATGGGAAAAATTGTAGATGGTGATGGAAGATTTCTAAGTTGCTGTACGATTTATAAGAATCTATGTGTTTAGAAGTTAAGATAATGTTATGTTTTGAGTGTTCTTTTAGATAATATAAGCAATCAGTCTTGAGTTTTCGTGTAAAGTCTTTGGTTTCATTCACAGTACGTACATGAATACTCATTGTGAATTTGACGGATAAGTGCAATATGAATTTAGTGTTCTATAATGAAAGAATGTTTGAATGTAACAGGGGTTCAGATGTATGTCTGAAAATTTGATGACATCATGTAGAAAGCTTCTTAATTCAACAATAAGGGTTGATCTAGTCCTCCAGACTACTCACAATCTCTTCAAATGCTGATCGATAACTAAACATTTTGTATGCTCAAGCAGGTCAATTATTCAGTGACACTGTGCTTAGTCACAAGAATTAGTGCAATGGTGTGTGCCGTCCATAAACTAATTTTGGAACTGATAAGCAGGGATGAGAAGAGATATACATCAGTATGAACATATAAAGCAAGACGGATTTCATACCTGTGATGACAGTATATAATGAAACGCACCATGTCATTATAGGCCTGAGGATATGGAATTATAAAGGCATTCCTGGACATTATGCGACATTATGCGACATCCAATTGAATGTGCAATGTGTTAGGGTTATATACTGAAAGCATCACTTTTGTATTAACTTTATTTCCTTATTTTTTTTGAGTGAGAATCATATGGGCATATGTTTGCATATTGTGTTTATTATAATATTAATGTAAGTGTGGTAGGGTAAAAATGGCTTGGGGCCCAACCAGGACCCAATACAACTCTCACTCAAAAATGGTAGAAACAGCAGTCTAGTTCGGCTTCGAGCCACTGCAGGGTCGGCGCCGAACCTCAAGTTCACCCCCACAGATCTGGTCTCCTCGTATCCGATGAGCGGCGAGGACCCTCGGCCTCCTATCCACGACAGCCCTCCGGGCCGTTCACCCATCCTGGTGTAGGGTGAGGATGACTTGGCGCACCCTACGCCACCAGATTCTCCCAGAAGCACAGAAACCCCATGATCTGCCCTGTCAGCTCCAAATACCACCAAGGGCTTTGCCGCGTCAGCCCTATACCACTCCTGGTACTGCCACGTCAGCCCTAAACCCCCTGGGCCTTCTGCCACGTCACGCCCATGGGCTTTCGGGTTCAGACCAGGCCCCCAAGCGGATCCAAACCCGGTTGGAATTCTCTATAAATACTAGACCCTCACCCACCTTTTGAGGTAATCAATCTTTTGCCACTTAAATTCACCTAGTTATTGCTACTCTCTCACAGAGACTGACTAGATCGTCGGAGGGTCCGCCACTGGGATAAACCCCGGTGTTTCAGGACCGTCTGCAGGTACACAAGACCTCGGATCCGAACCCTCTGATCCGAGCCGAAGCATACACCGCAATCCGAGCCAGTTGCAGGAGCCGCCAGGTCACTTCGAGGGTCGTCTGACAAGCAGCTTTCTCCTTCAATACAAATCGAGTCCGAACTCACACCTGGTGCATCCACACGTCTCCCAGAAATAAACCGCATCAGGTTGGCGCCGTCTGTGGGAACACTGCTTCAGAAGCCGACCCGAGCACGACCATCAAGGCACATCGACAGCCGAACTCTCATGGCCTCCAAGGGCAAGGGGGCTGCTTCCTCCGTCAACCGACGGGACTCGCCCCCACCAACTGCTAACGCCGATCCACACACTTCAAAACACAGGGCTCACCATCAGGGGTCCCAAAGGAGCGTCACCCGTCAGGTCCAGCCCGACCTACGGGGAGTAATCGTCAACCGACAGATTAGCCGCAGCAGGAAAAGGGCCGCTTCCAACCCGGCCCCGAACCATCCGAGACCGCCGCCCGAGGGACGGAGGTCAGCACTCAGCCGCATCGGAAGGCAGCCTTCAGACCGACCAAACAGGGTCGAGGGAGCCCCCGTCACTCACAAGGAGTTTCAAGACTTCCGGAGAGAAATTCTCGGGGCCCTCCGACGGGCCCCCAGGGAGGAAACCCTCCACTCCCAAACCGGGTCGGATGCCGAGGCCAGCGTGTCGCACCCGTCAACAATCCAGCCAGAAGACGATGGCGTACTCCTAAGACACCTCCAAGAAATGGAGGATCGCCTCGATCATATAGGAGACGGCGACCGACGAGCGGCTCAGGGGTACAGACCTGTCCGTCCTCCCTTCTCCGCCCCCATCCTCCAAGCGGAAATACCCAGGAATTTCCGACCACCTCAATTCGAGACCTACGACGGCGAGGGAGATCCCGCTGATCACATGGAGGGTTTCAAAACCCTCATGATGATTCACAGCGCCTCGGATCCCCTGCTATGCCGAGCCTTCCCCGCCACACTTCGGGTCCGGCTCGTGAATGGTACTCGAAACTCACCCCCGGCTCCATTTACTCCTTCGACCAACTATAGGGCAATTTTCTTGCCCACTTCGTCACCAGCCGGACGGCGAAAAGGACCAGCGCCTCTTTAATTGGGCTCAGACAGATAGAGGGAGAGTCCCTCAGAGTGTTCATCCGGAGGTTTACCACGGAGGCAAGGTCGGTCTCCTCTCTTGATCTAGGCATCGCCTCTGCGGCCTTTCGGCACAACGTCCGTCATGGACAGCTGAAAGCTTCTCTGGCGAAGAGACCCCCCGTCGACTTTCCCGACCTCCTCAACAGGGTCGAGAAATACATTAGGGCAGAAGAGGCCCTTAGCCCCGAAGATGCTAGGGAGGCCACCTCGAAGGGAAAACGGAAGGCCGAAGAAGTCGAACCATCAAAGAAGGCTCCGAGGGACGCGGGGGCCATAAAGAAGATCCCGCCGGTCCCCTGCTTTGAGAGGTACACTCCCTTGACACATAACGTATCCGCCATCCTCTTAGAAATCGAAGACAAAGGCATTGTTCGACTACCTCCCCGACCTAACAACAGCAAGAACCGAGATCAGCGCTTCTACTGCCGCTTCCACAGAGACCATGGGCACGACACCGACCAATGCCGGGCCCTGAAAGATGAGATTGAGGAACTCATCTCCAGGGGGTACCTCTGAGAATTCACCCGAGAAGTCCCACGGGATCGGCGAGATACTAGGAGCCGGAGGCTCTCGCCTCCGAACCGCATCCAGGGTCGGGATCCCGAATCTGAGGGAGCCGCGGATACGCCATTCATCTTGCACTGTGTCCACGGAGGGCCAATGGGAGGAGAATCGAATACTTCCCGAAAAGCCTTCATCCGAGAGGTGAATGCTGTCCAAGACAACCCCTCGCCCAAGCTACAGCCAATGCCAGTCTCATTCTCAGGAGAGGACCTCGAAGGCGTTCGCCTGCCCCACTGCGATGCCCTCGTCATTAGCCTCCACATGGCTAATTGTGAAGTTCGCCGAATCCTCGTCGACAATGGCAGCTCGGTTAATATTCTTTTCCTCGAAGCCTTCGAGAATCTCAAGTTACCTAGAGGCAAGCTCAAGCCGGCCAGATATACCTTGCATGGGTTCTCCGGCGTCCCTGTCGTGATAGAAGGGATTGTTACCCTCGACGTTACCGCAGGATCGGCTCCCGTCAAGAGGACCGAGTCTATGGACTTCATGGTGGTCAACGTCAAGGCGGCTTACAACGCCATACTCGGCCGACCCGGATTATGCTCCCTCCAAGCAGTGCCTTCGGCCTACCATCTGAAGCTTAAATTTCCCACCCCGCAAGGAGTCGGCATCGTCCGAGGCAGCCAAGAAGCAGCGCGATCGTGCTACATGACCACCGTCGGGGGAGGTGTGTTCCCCCTCGACGCCGTCGAACTCGAACCTCAGAGGGACGCCCCTGCTCCCAAACCTAAGAGGGATGCCGTCGAGTTCAAACCAGAAAGGGACGGCCCTACTTCCGGACCTGCCGTCGAGCCGGAGGGATTCCCATTTGACGCCGAGCACCTAGTGAATTTCCTTGAGGGACGAGCATAAGTTCTAACTTAGCTAGAAGTAAACCTTTTGTAAAGCTTTCGTATGTAAAGGGCCATTTTAGCGGCCCCCCCTATCTTATACTAAGAAAATCTCTTTGTATCATACTCCAAACGCCTCGGCAGATCCGACCTAATACCAGACAAGGAGATCGACACCCAAGTCTTCACCCCGGGATCATCCCCGACGCCTCGGTAGTCCCGACCCGACCCAGGCCGGGAGACTTCACCACGCCCCACGCCGATCCCTCGCGGACCGACAGGGCCGAACCACACTCCCTTCATCATTCCGTACACTATCAACCGGAGCAAAGAGTGAAATGAATTCCTTATTCATACTCCTTTATTGGGTTATGAGAAAACAAATAAAGACCGTTACAGAAACACTCCTCTCATCTCAAACAGTAGGAAGCCGCCCTCTCAGGGCCCCTCTGGTCTGACGAATGGCGGGATCACTCCAATCGAACAACTTGGAACTCTCTCCTTGTCATAATGGTCCTTCGGTTCGGCCACGGTCGACGCACCGGCCACGGAACTCTGGGCATCGGCGGGCCGCATACGCTCCAAGAGCGGCAGCGCAGAGGGTACCCCCTCCGCTCGCTGACCACCCGAGGAAGGTCTCGAGACGCCCAACATCGTCCGGTAGCGGTGTATCTCCACCTCCTTCTCCACTATCACATCGCGAAGCAGCTTCTCAGAGGAGGGCCTCTGCACCGAGGAACTCGACATAGTATATCCGAGTCCGACACCCACGAGTTCCCTATCCACCATCGCCCTCCTCAGCCGGCTTGCATCCTCACCAAGGGCTTCAGACATGTTCCTGTAATAATTAAAGGCCGCATCAGCGTTACGGGCCCTCTCACGGTACCGAGCCAAAGTGGCCTCCAATGCCTCAACCTTGCTCCGGAGCCACGCCACGTCGGAACGACGGGGGTCCGCCTCGGGAATGGAAGCCACAACCTACAAGAGAACCAACTCAACACACATAAGCAAGGAGGTTCGGAAATATCCGAGGTCAAAATACTTGGCCAGTCAAAAATACTTTTTTATAAATTGTGCTGCTTCTTACAAAAAAGGCGGTGGCCAGTCCGCGGAAGGAAAATACAATCGAAGTAGGGAAAAAGAAAGATAAAACTATACAACTTGTTTTCCCACCTCGGCATCGATCGGGTTCGCAGGAGGGTCGACGGCCGGGTTGCCAACGGGCCCTTCTTCGGCAGGAGTCTTCGGTGTCCCCTCGATCTCCATGTCATACTCAAAATTGGACAGGTCGACGGTCGGGTAGAAGTGCCTCACATGACTGAGGGCCTTCGCGTATCACTCATCCTGGGCCTTGATCACCATCCGCTGACCCGCATCCGTCAGCTCTTCCTTCTCCTTGGCGAACGCAGTCGTCAACTCCTCCTTCTCCTTGGCGAACTTCTTCTTCAAGGAGACCACCCTCTTCCCCCACTCTGCGTCCTTGGCCTCGAGCTTGAGCTTCATCTGCTGCTCCCTCTTATGCGAACCCTCGAGCTCGATCCGCATCTCCTTCATCTCCCGCTCGCTCTTATCCGCTCGAGCTCGCTCTTGTGACAGGGACGCTTCGTAGAGGTTCTTTACGTTAGCTCCCTGCATACAAGCCTGCGACCGACAAGCACAGATAAGAAGAAAACTCCCGAAGCAAGATTAACAAGAGGGATAAGGTCGACAAGCTTACCAGCACGGTGGCCTGCGCCAGGCGCGTAAATGCCACCTCTACGGGCTCGCTCTCCATCACTTGGTGATCGCGAGGGGTCGCCAACTTCTCCACCACCTCAACGGCCTGGGCTTCCTCCGTCAGACAGTCACCCATCCGAACCGACCAGTCCGGTGCCCACCGTTGCCTCAACATCTCCACCACCGGGTCCTCTTCCTCGACCTCTACCAAGGGACCTTTCCCCTTGTCGAGATCGGGTGCCCTCGCTTGGCCCTTGCCCCTCGAAAGGGCCACCCCCCTGCTCGTCTCCGAACGAGTCCTCTTAGCCCTCAGCTCGAGCGGGGCCTCCGAGATAACTAGGGGAGACTCCCTCGGCTTCTTCGTCGCCTCCCCCTTCTTCTTCTCGGCGTTCTCCTTCTTCATGGCGAGCCTCCTTGCCTTGATCGATGTTTCATCCATGTCTACAGAAAAAACCATTAAGAGCAATGAGCAAGAAAGTACAAAAAGATCGAGAGAAAAGAAACAACTACATACGCAGAACGGCTGGGCTCAGTCCAACGCTCGCCAGGTGGGCCTCCGTCACCTTCATTCAATCAATACTAGGGGACAGACGGAGGCGCTCGATAAACCCCCACTCCTCGGCCGTCAGATCCCTCGGCCTCGGCGGTTGATAACTCGGCTTGGAGTGGTTCCATCGGGTAGGAATGTCCCAGGGCCCTTCACTCCGGATCACCAGATATTTTTTCTTCCAATCTTTGATGGAGTCCGGGTGGCTGTGAACGACCTTCCCCTTACTCCGGGGGGAGATATAGTAAACACCCTCAGCCGCCGAGCTAATCATCAACATCGTCCGGAACACATTCAACCGTAGGGGTACCTTTTGTTCCTCGCACATCAGTACAAAACAGATAATCTGCTTCCAAGAGTTCGGCCCGTACTGCATCGGCGCCAAGGAGGCCCAGTTCAGCACTTCCCGAACAAACGGGTGGACTGGCAGTCTCAGCCCGGAGATGAAGGCGTCCACTGGGAAGACGCAATACCAAGCAGAAAGAGGATCGGTTGGGCGCAGAGTAGAGCTCGGCAACATCAATTCGTAGCCAGGCCCTATGTGGTACGCCAGCTGCAAAACCTCCAAGTCCCCACCCTCCAAGATGGTCGGAATTGCGTCCATCATCACCCTCTTCTGACTCGGCGAAGAGGGCTGCACGCCAAAGAGCTCCTTGTCAGATAGGTCATCGGGATACTGACGGAAAGGCTTCGGCTGTACGGGCGAACCTGTCATTAGATTACGGTGAACAGGCGCCTGGCTCGAATCACCAGTCCTCGACCCCGCCTTCCTCGGAGCCTTCCTCCTCCTCTTGGTTCGCTTCGGCGAGGGGATAAATAATGGCCCCTGACCGGTCGGCATGGAACTCGGACCCGCGCCCTTAACTGAGGATCTCCTTACCGAGTCGCCCTCGCCTCCCTCCTCCTCGGAAGCCAACTCCAGAACACGGACGCCATCCGAACCATCACTTGCTTCCTCCGACTCGCTACTCTCGACCACGAAGGGATGCCGGGGGCGTAACGGCCTCACATTGTGTACCTCCTCCTCACCTACTGGTTCCTCCCACGAAACTGAATCGGAAGGCTCCGCAGCGTGTACTGACTCCTCCTCGAGCACGGGCTCCTCCCACGACGTCGATTTGGAGACAGGTTTCACGTCCTCCCTAGACGTCGACGACGACGAGCCGGACTGAGCCCTATCCATCTGTGCCTAAACAAAACAGACTTACCAACTAACCTGGGGTCACTCCGGAAGGACGAGTCTAGTACAGCGAACTGCAGGGACGAGCACGGAAGTGTTGGGAAATTTTTGAAAAGGAAAGCAGCAAGAAAGAAGTGGGCTAAAGGGGGAGAGGGGGGAATATTTATAGAGGATGAAAAAGACTCCTCGATTTCCGCAATTACTGTTCACCTATTGACGTGCAACTGCCGCCTAGAAAATCGTGCCACATCCTCGAAACGTGCGCTGCTGACGTCATCCAATGCCAGGCTGTCAGCCAGACACGAGGGTCGGTTCGGATGGGGTATTCGGCGGAGAGAACATTTTACTTAAGATTTAAGGCGCCGTCCTTCGACAGACGCCCCGGGCTCCAGGGCTCGGTCGGTTCCCCTCTCACCCGCGAGCAGCTCGGGGCTTACAGCCTCGACAGCCGAAACCCCAAACTGTTCGAGGGTGAGACAGAAACCACCATCACCTGGAGCCCTATCGGAAGACAGATTGGCCAACCTCCAATCGGAGACGACCCATCCATCCGAGGCTCTTTCGCCCCAAGTCCAGAATTCGGTTGATACCCCTCCCGTCTGGATCTCTCTCGGTCCAAACAACTATATCAAGGTCGTCTGACCCGAAAAAGGATCCAGACGGCAGAGCCACCACCAATCCGAGGCTCCTTATCTACCGGTCCGAATTTCGGTCGTTACCCCTCTCGCCCTGATCTCCCCTGGATCTGGCTACCGTATCAAAGCCATCAGATCCATGAGAAGATCCGGGCAGCAGAGTAACCACCTCTCCGACACAACCGGGGGTAAAGTTTTGCAAGAGACAGACGTCCGCCGGAGCAAACACCTCTGATGGACAATAGACCACCCTTGCTGTGATCCAACCCACTGTGGAGGGAGGGGTACTTATATTGTGTTTATTATAATATTAATGTAAGTGTGGTAGGGTAAAAATGGCTTGGGGCCCAACCAGGACCCAATACAACTCTCACTCAAAAATGGTAGAAACAGCAGTCTAGTTCGGCTTCGAGCCACTGCAGGGTCGGCGCCGAACCTCAAGTTCACCCCCACAGATCTGGTCTCCTCATATCCGATGAGCGGCGAGGACCCTCGGCCTCCGATCCACGACAGCCCTCCGGGCCGTCCACCCATCCTGGTGTAGGGTGAGGATGACTTGGCGCACCCGACGCCACCAGATTTTCCTAGAAGCACAGAAACCCCATGATCTACCCTGTCAGCTCCAAATACCACCAAGGGCTTTGCCGCGTCAGCCTTATACCACTCCTGGTACTGCCACGTCAGCCCTAAACCCCCTGGGCCTTCTGCCACGTCAGGCCCATGGGCTTTCAGGTTCAGACCCGGCCCCCAAGCGGATCCAAACCCGGTTGGAATTCCCTATAAATACTAGACCCTCACCCACCTTTTGAGGTAATCAATCTTTTGCCACTTAAATTCACCTAGTTATTGCTACTCTCTCACAGAGACTGACTAGATCGTCGGAGGGTCCGCCACCGGGATAAACCCTGGTGTTTCAGGACCGTCTGCAGGTACACAAGACCTCGGATCCGAACCCTCTGATCCGAGCCGAAGCATACACCGCAATCCGAGCCAGTCGCAGGAGCCGCCAGGTCACTTCGAGGGTCGTCTGACAAGCAGCTTTCTCCTTCAATACAAATCGAGTCCGAACTAACACCTGGTGCATCCACACGTCTCCCAGAAATAAACCGCATCAGTAAGTATCTGATATTCTATAAGGTAGATAATATGGTGTGAGGTGACACACAGAAGATCATATTATCAGTTCCCTATGGAATATATAAATAGTTCACAACCTAGACGGACTTGGATAATCCATTGGAAAGGTTGTAGTGTAATCTGGTATTAGTCTATCTTGACTATAGGTTTACACTAGTACACTTTGTGTGTATTGAACAGGACCACTTGAGGTTGTTCTCTTTGTACTGACTATAAAAGAGAACAAACACCTCTGTTATTATGGATGCTTATGCTCTTAATCCAGATATAATAACAGACATGTATATGCAGTGTGCATTATTTTGACTCATAAAAGAGTGAGATTCATTATGGATCAATAACCTCTATGAATTGGGTAATAGCATTGTATGTATGATGGGCTGTTGATTGTAAAAGGAATCCATGTCCCGATACGTCGGGTTGATGATGTCCTCTTAAGGAGCTCATAAGGATTGTCATGTAAACCCTGCAGGTGGATTACATCCGACATGATAAATAAAGTTGAGTGGTACTACTTAAGGATAAAAGATGTTGATCAATATAGTTGTCAGTAACTTAATTTGATCGACGGACATTCGATATCTTAACATGGGGAGCTCAACGGGCATATAATAAAAGGAGCCCATAAATATAATTTGGGATTAGGAAGGTAGTGCAACAATAGCTCCTTAGTGGACCGAGCTATTGTTAATGGGCCTGGGTTGTGTGTTCGGGCTGAACACGGGATACCCAGATTCGTTAGGAGACCTAACCCTAATTTCTCCTCATGGTCCCTACCGTAGCCTTATATATATCCTCTATTTCTCTGACCGTCATTGATCATCTGAAATATAAGACTTTTTCTCTAAATTCGTGATTCACGTAAGGAGAGAAAGAGAGGTCAGCCATGGAGAAGAAAGGTTGGGAGATCGTCGCCCACACAACGTCCAACCCGAGGAAGGAATACGTGCAGAAGATCTTGGGGTCGCTGTCGTCTTCTTCTCATCGCAGGTATAATTCGTGAACCCTAGATTCCGCTATATAGGGTTAGATTGCGTATTTAATCTGTTAATCTTTTATGATCGATACGCACACCAATCTGTAGTCCTTGAAATCATCTCAGTTCCAACAATTGGTATCAGTGCCGGTATTGGATCTGCGTATTGATTGTTACATCCATGTTGTCCAATAAAACTTGTGTTGTATGATAGTCGGTAGATGTAGATCTGTTCTAACTCGGTTTTGCAGGCATCTTAGATCCAACTATTATGGTCCTATGCATGTTTTGTTTGTGTTGTTGTTTTGTGGATGTAATTAATGTCACGAGGGTTGATCGTGCTTATAATTTTAATTTTTCAATCTAGATTATGTGTGAACTCCTTCGGGAGGCATAGAATTGATGTAATTTTAATTTTATTTTAATTTTATTTTTTTTTATCGATCGTGATGGCGGTGGTGGCTGTTTCTTACGCTGGAGGAGATGCTGTTTTTAGGCAGTCCGGAGATCGACAAATGGTTTTCGATGAAGAAATCGGGCAGCCAAACCTTTTAAAAAAAAAAAACCCCGGATAGCTCCGCGCAGGGTCAGATTTGGGATTCGCACAGTTGGGGAAGAATCAGGAAAGATGGCCATAATAGTTGGATATTTATTTTCAAATTTATTGCCATTATTGCTTATTCTGATTATGCATGTTTATTATTTTGTGATTTTTTTTGAAAAACTAGGATCACATTAATAATGGACAACATGGACATAAATTAACTAGTAGAAAAACCCTCATTGTTAAATAACTAAGTGGGAGAGGGAATTCATTTGACATGAATCCCACGGTCTCCATTGCTGGTTTGTAGGTGATATAATTATACTTGCGTGTTGGCTTTAGTGCTTTCCTCCACATCGGATGAGTATAATTATGGATCACCAGTACAGACTTCCTTAGGGATAATTGTAGAAAGTTACCTAGTATGTGTTCACTTCTCCATCTGAAGGAACTCAATACAAGATAATGGACTTAGTATTAAGCAATGGTATACACTTAGATACAAATAATGGTATCCTCCCCATCGGAGTCACTGCTATTATTTGTAGGACCAGAGCAAGACCAACAGATTAATTTTATTTGTCAAAAAGTTGTGTTGACATGATAGTAAAATTAATAGAAAAAACCTACTTGAACAAATATTGAATTTGTATACGTCCACACTATCGTGGCATGCTAAATTCATGGTGTTTAAGGTGTTGGTGAATTTTTTTATTATTGTTTTGAGGGAATCAATATTTAATTAATTCAAAAAGTTTTGCTCTACATAATTTTTTTTATGTGATTCTCAGGATTTCAAAAATGGGTTCTCCACTTATGGTGATTCTTAAAGAAAACAAACTTACTGGCCCTAATTATATTGACTGGAAACGTAACTTGGATATTGTCTTAACTGCTGAAGAGTACAAATTTGTACTCAATGAAGTATGCCCACCTAAGCCTGATGCTAACTCTGATGAAGAGGTCAAAGAGGCTTATAAGAAGTGGAATAAGGCAGATGAGATGGCACGGTGTTACATTTTGGCATCTATGTCAAATGTACTGCAGCATCAGCATCAGGCCATACCCACAGCTTATGATATGATGTACAACCTTAAGGAACTCTTCGGACATCAGAGTAGAGCAGCTAGGCAATTTGCTATGAAGAGTTTGATGAATGCATCTATGGCTGAGGGGACACCAGTAAGGGATCATGTTCTCAAGATGATGGGTCATCTAAATGAGATGGAGATCCTTGGTGCTGAAATCGATGGGGAAACCCAGGTCGATATCATTCTCGGGACTCTGCCTAAAAGTTTTGACTCGTTTTGCCTTAATTACAACATGAACAAAAGGTTGTATACTTTAGCAGAACTTGCAAAAGAACTAAAGGATGCTGAAGCTCTCTTCAAGCAGAATGCCCATGTTTATGTGACTGAAAAGGACTCTACTTCTAAGCCGAAAGGTGGTAAGAAGAAGAAAGTTCAGAAACAAGTAAACTCAGCAAAGAAGGGCATGGGACCTCATGGCGCTGTGAAAAAGCCAAAAGGCAAGTGTTTCAAGTGCAAAGGGTCAGGACATTGGAAAACTGACTGTCCACTTCTCAAACAAAAGAACAAAGAAGGTATATCTCATTTACTAGTTGTTGAAACATGTTTAGCGGTGTTATCTACCGGCACCTGGTGTGTAGATACAGGAGCCACTAATCATGTCTGCAATACATTGCAGGGGTTCCAGGAAACCAAACGGCTCAGTAATGGAGAGATATGCTTGTTTATGGGTGACGCTACAAGAGTAGCGGCCATTGCAATAGGAGATGTTATTTTATCTTTTGGTAGAAATAAGTCTTTGACATTGAGAGATTGTCTTTATGCACCTTCACTTAGAAGGAATTTAATTTCTGTTTCCATGCTAGTTAAGGATGGATATTCAGTTTATTTTAATGATAATATTGTTATTAGAAAAAATAAGCATTTTATCTGTTCTGGTGCATTGGTTGATAATCTATATATCATTAATCCTATTTCGCCCACGATGCAACTTATGGAAATGAATAATATGTCTTCTAACATAAATAAGAAAAAAGAACCTTCTTGTATGAACCAAACATATCTTTGGCACTTGCGATTGAGGCATGTTAACCTAAGAAGGATTCAAAGACTGGTTAAAGATGGACCTTTGAGTTCATTGGAAGTGGAGGCACTACCAGTCTGTGAATCCTGCTTGGTAGGTAAAATGACCAAAAGGCCTTTCAAGGCAAAGGGGTATAGGGCCAAAGATGTGTTGGAATTGGTTCATTCTGATTTGTGTGGGCCCATGACTGTCCAGGCTAGAGGTGACTTTGAATATTTTGTCACATTTACTGACGATTATTCAAGGTATGGATATATTTATTTGATGCGTCGTAAGTCTGAGTGCTTTGAGAAATTCAAAGAGTACAAGGCAGAAACGGAGAAACGTCATGGAAAATGTATCAAGTCATTACGTTCAGATTGTGGTGGCGAGTATCTCTTTGGGGAGTTTAGGGACTATTTGTCAGAGGCTGGGATTACATTCCAATTATCAGCACCTGGAACACCCCAACAGAATGGTGTAGCAGAAAGAAGGAATAGGACTCTTATGGAGATGGTTAGATCAATGATGAGTTATTCAGATTTACTAGATTCGTTTTGGGGATATGCCTTAGAAACTGCAGCTTATATTTTGAACTTGGTTCCTTCTAAGTCAGTACCAATCACTCCCACAGAACTGTGGACTGGGCGTAAGCCTAGTCTGAAACATGTTCGGATTTGGGGTAGTCCAGCACACGTGCTGAATGGGAAAGCCGATAAGTTGGAATCTCGTACAGAAGTACGCTTGTTTGTAGGCTATCCAAGAGGAACGAAAGGTGGTTTATTTTATAGTCCTAAGGATCAGAAGGTCATTGTTAGCACCAATGCTCGATTCTTAGAGGAAGACTATGTGATGAACCATAAACCCATAAGTAGAGCTGTTCTAGAAGAACTGAGAGGTGAGACGCCAAATACTTCAGTACCAACAGTACAACAGGATGTACCACCAGTAACTGCACAACGTGTCACAAATGTTGCACCACAACCGATAGTGCCTCGTCGTAGTGGGAGGGTTGTGATACAACCTGATAGATATATGTTCTTGGGAGAGTCGTCAGACTTTGTCCCTAAGGAACAAGATTATGATCCCTGTACCTACAAGGAAGCACTCCAAGATAAAGATGCAGAGTCTTGGCAAAAAGCAATGATATCTGAAATAGAATCTATGGATTCTAATCAAGTCTGGGAGCTTGTAGAACCACCTATTGGTGTAAAAGCCATTGGATGCAAGTGGGTCTATAAGAGAAAAAGAGGATCAGACGGTAAGGTTGAAACCTTTAAAGCTCGGCTTGTTGCAAAAGGTTTTACTCAAAGAGAGGGTATCGATTATGAGGAAACCTTTTCGCCAGTAGCCATGCTTAAGTCTATCCGGATCTTTTATCTATTGCAGCTCATCTTGATTATGAGATTTGGCAAATGGATGTCAAGACAGCTTTCCTTAATGGAAGTCTTGAGGAAGACATCTATATGAAGCAACCAGACGGGTTCATTGAAAAGGGCCAAGAGCATCTTATTTGTAAGCTCAAGAAGTCCATTTATGGACTTAAGCAAGCTTCCAGATCTTGGAACATATGTTTTGATCAGGTGATAAAATCCTATGGATTTGATCAATGTCAAGATGAATCGTGTGTATACAAAAAGTGTGACGGAAACGTAGTGGTATTTCTAGTACTTTACGTGGATGACATCTTGCTCATTGGAAACAATATGAAAGTATTATCTAACGTAAGGGTATGGTTATCCAAACAGTTTGATATGAAGGACTTGGGAGAAGTAGGTCACATCCTTGGGATCAAAGTTCTACGAGATCGCAAGAAAAGGATGTTGGGCTTGTCTCAAGCTTCCTATATCGATACTATACTAACTCGTTTTAGCATGCAAAATTCTAAGAAAGGTTTCTTACCTTTTAGGCATGGAATTGCTCTATCAAAGGAGCAGTGTCCGAGGACACCTAAAGAGATAGAGAACACGAAAGCAGTTCCTTATGCTTCAGCAGTAGGAAGCTTAATGTATGCAATGCTATGTACGAGACCAGATATCTGCTTTGCCGTTGGCATGGTTAGCAGATATCAGTCTAACCCGGGACAAGAGCACTGGACTGCCGTAAAGCATATTTTGAAGTACCTGAAAAGGACTAAAGATTACATGCTAGTTTACCAGGCAGATAGTTTAGTTGCCTTGGGGTATACAGACTCAGATTTTCAGTCAGATAGGGATTCCAGGAAATCAACCTCAGGTTATGTATTTACTTTGGAAGGTGGAGCCACTATATGGAGGAGTATCAAGCAAAAATGTATTGCTGATTCTACCATGGAAGCCGAGTATGTGGCAGCCTCTGAGGCAGCCAAAGAAGCGGTTTGGCTCAGAAACTTCCTATTAGACTTGGATGTGGTACCTAATTTGCCTAAGGCTATTACACTTTATTGTGATAATAGTGGTGCAGTTGCAAATTTGAAGGAACCACGAGCCCATAAGGCAAGTAAACACATTGAGCGTAAGTACCACCTGATACGAGATTTCGTAAAGAAAGGAAAAGTTGCTGTAATCAAGATAGCTTCAGCAGACAACCTAGCTGATCCCTTCACTAAGAGCTTACCAGCTAAGGCTTTTGATAGTCATGTTGAGGGAATGGGAGTCAGATGCGTAGTAGCATGGCTTTAAGTATAAGTGGGAGATTTGTAACAGTATACTGAAAAGCAATGCTTTGAGTATAAGTGGGAGATTGTTAGGGTTATATACTGAAAGCATCACTTTTGTATTAACTTTATTTCCTTATTTTTTTTGAGTGAGAATCATATGGGCATATGTTTGCATATTGTGTTTATTATAATATTAATGCAAGTATCTGATATTCTATAAGGTTGATAATATGGTGTGAGGTGACACACAGAAGATCATATTATCAGTTCCCTATGGAATATATATATAGTTCACAACCTAGACGGACTTGGATAATCCATTGGAAAGGTTATAGTGTAATCTGGTATTAGTCTATCTTGACTATAGGTTTACACTAGTACACTTTGTGTATATTGAACAGGACCACTTGAGGTTGTTCTCTTTGTACTGACTATAAAAGAGAACAAACACCTCTGTTGTTATGGATGCTTATGCTCTTAATCCAGATATAATAACAGATATGTATATGCAGTGTGCATTACTTTGACTCATAAAAGAGTGAGATTCATTATGGATCAACAACCTCTATGAATTGGGTAATAATATTGTATGTATGATGGGCTGTTGATTGTAAAAGGAATCCATGTCCCGATACGTCGGGTTGATGATGTCCTCTTAAGGAGCTCATAAGGATTGTCATGTAAACCCTGCAGGTGGATTACATCCGACATGACAAATAAAGTTGAGTGGTACTACTTAAGGATAAAAGATGTTGATTAATATAGTTGTCAGTAACTTAATTTGATCGACGGACATTCGATATCTTAACATGGGGAGCTTAACGAGCATATAATAAAAGGAGCCCATAAATATAATTTGGGATTAGGAAGGTAGTGCAACAATAGCTCCTTAGTGGACCGAGCTATTGTTAATGGGCCTGGGTTGTGTGTTCGGGCTGAACACGGGATACCCAGATTCGTTAGGAGACCTAACCCTAATTTCTCCTCATGGTCCCTGCCGTAGCCTTATATATATCCTCTATTTCTCTGGCCGTCATTGATCATCTGAAATATAAGACTTTTTCACTAAATTCGTGATTCACGTAAGGAGAGAAAGAGAGGTCAGCCAAGGAGAAGAAAGGTTGGGAGATCGTCGCCCCACACGACGTCCAACCCGAGGAAGGAATACGTGCAGAAGATCTTGGGGTCACTGTCGTCTTCTTCTCATCGCAGGTATAATTCGTGAACCCTAGATTCCGCTATATAGGGTTAGATCACGTATTTAATCTGTTAATCTTTTATGATCGATACGCACACCAATCCGTAATCCTGGGAATCATCTCAGTTCCAACACAATGATGGATCGTGTTTTCTTGCAACTATAGATTATTCGTTTGAAGTGGATTTTTGTACAGATGAAACCCCCTCTAATGCTGAAGTCGGAAATGCAGTAGGCAAATTTGAGATAAGAAAATGCAGTAAGCAAAACATCAAAAAATTGGATGAGCTATGATTTCAATCAACCAAATTACATGCCAAGTTGCCAACCATATATATTCTCTACAAAATTCAAACCTGAAATCGGTACTGATACATTTGCAATTTCACCTATCGAATTTTGAATGTGAAAAGCTACAATTGTGACCAAGTTAGCTCTAACCTCGACTAAGCGATATGAGAAAGAAATGATTTACTTTGAATTCTTCAGAGTATGAGATGAGGGAGAAATTTTAGGGAGAACAAAGTAAATAGAGTAGACTCCAGTTTCGGGTCTAAGTCTTAATTGTAATATGAGCACTGAGAACCTAAATTCACAAATTTTACTCCATAATCTTATTTGATACAATCTGAACATTGCATGAATTTTTAAAAGTACAAGCATAACTAAAGATTCTTTCACATAACTAATGAATAGGGATATTGTAGATGGTGATGGAAGAGCTATTCTTCATTTTGATTATACAATGAGTTAGAATCTTCCACTCCCAGTGATCCACTTGATGGGAAAAATTGTAAATGGTGATGGAAGAGCACAATGTTTTGTGGATTGTTATAGAGCTAGCTTTGTTTACATTCATGCTTTTTTTACTTTTGTGCTTGAAAACTGTATTAAGGTTTCTTCTCGTGTAGACAAATTATTCTTTATGTGCAGTGCCAATTGTACTGGGTAGTTATGAAGTAATGATTGACGAAATAGACTGATGAGGATAAGTGTAGTTGTAACTGTTATTGATTTTGTCGTGTCACAAGTTAAAGTGAATTGTCTAATGCAGGGTATGCGCGAAAAAGGCATTGATGAACCCATTTAGCAATTAAGATTTTCCTAGATATTTTCAGAACAGTTTGTGGGAGTTGTCCAACTTAATCAATTGGTTTCTGAATTTATGCAGGCAGGCAGATACTCCTTGCTATTCTTCGAATGTTAAATTAATTGTTTATGAAAAATACAATTACTTTGTGATATTTAAATCAACTAGGCAGCTATCTTTGAATGATGGAGTACATGGATATCTAATAGTGGTATTGTTGCGCATTTTATATTACAGGTGGTGTTTGGAGAAATGCTTGAAGAAAATGCTAATGATCGACATTGCCAATATGGAAAAGAAGCCTACTCAAAACTGATTTACGTGCTGTAACATATAGGAATTGCGGAAACTCCATCGATGGAGGGTTTCTTTTCATTTTTTAATTTTCATTTTGGGTTAACTCTAATGTATGGTTATTTGAGGTGTAGATGCTTGTCAGCATTGTGAAGAAATTGTGTGTGAAACTTGTGACATTGAGAGATTTTGTAGAAAACTTTACAATGCTAAGTCTCGTCTCCAAATTCAACTTTATAATGTTTATGTTTTTGTTCTTTGAGATCCTACATAATTAGAATATTTTATAGTGTTAGATTACATTTGATTAGTAGAATTACATTTCTAGAATTGTAGTACTTCATAAAAAAAAATTAATATAAAAAGAAAACAACAACAACAACTTCTTATCCAGGCGTTTCCAAATGCCGGGATAGGTTATTTGATGATTTTTTTTTAAGGGAGCTTATCCAGGCACTTACAAATGCCAGGATATGTGGATAACCATCCCCGACGTTTGAAAACGCCGGGGTAGCCTCTTCACAACCCCGGCGGGAGTATGGACGGCGTTTTTCAAAATGCCGGGGTTGCTCCAAAAAAACGCCGGGCTAAGTGTTTTCGTTTGCAATGTCAGTTTATAACTTGGAAACGATGTCGATATGTTTAAGTATCTTCATTGGCCTTTTCCAATATCAACCTATTTGGTATACATACAAATGGGCTCATTAAGTACCAAGTTAACAATTAAAACAAAACTATCAAAACATGATGTTAGAATTGGGGATAGGATGAAAAACTCTATTATTGATTATTGATTGATTAAACTGAGTATAATATGTCTCCTATATATAGGAGAGAAGGAAAGACTAAACCAATACCTTATTCAATATAGGACTAAACTGATCTCTCTCATAATATAATATATAATATTTTAACACCCCCTCTCAAACTCAAGTTGGTTCAAAAAATAAGAGTTTGGAATATTGATGATGTTGATGTGGCACGGATGACAAACTGTGATTCTTTGAATGACGCTCAAGTAGATGGCGTAGAGAAGGCGCTTGATGGCGCAACAGTGGAAGGAAGGGGTGGAAGGAAGTAGTGGTGGCGAATTGTTGGGATTTCCATATGCCTAATTGTGGCGGGATCTCCATATCCCGATCTATTGGGATCTCACCTTGAACTGAGAAGTAGAAGCATGTTGTGAAAGGAAGTGGCGCACTATTGGCGCATGTTGGGATCTCACCCCTGACTTGAGAATTATCTCTGAACTAGAAGAAGTAGTATGTTATGGAAGGAAGTGGCGCACTATTGTCGCATGTTGGGATCTCACCCCTGAATTGAGAATTGTCTTTGAACTGAGAACTGGATGCAGATGGTGGACGTCGACGGAAGGTGAGGGATACGGGAATTGTGATGTTGTTGATATCTCTCCCTTTCAAACTCAGTGTGATTTTGCTGATGAAGACTAGAAGCTGAAGGACCTGCAAGAATTTTTTTTTTTGGGGGAAATTTTTTTTTTCGATTTTTTTTGTGTGTTGAAAAACAAATTAAAAAAACATGTTTGGGTTTGGTTTGGAGAAACAGTTCGGGTATAAGAGAGTGGATATAGGATTAGCGGGTCGGGTTTGGGAGTTGGGTATTAGGTTTGTGGGTTTAAGGTTAAAAAAATGTTTTTGGATTTGAACAATGGTAGATGGCAGCTAGGGTTGTGGTGGCTACATGATCGGGAGACTTCGACGCGGGTGGCAGATCAGTTTGGAGTGGTTGACGGCAGCGGTAGCGACGAGAGGCTGCGACGGCAGCAAGAGAATGGCAGCGGGTTTGAGTTTCAGCGGGAGTAGGATGGTGTTGGTGGTCGGGATTTGGTAGGCAGCGACTGGTCAGGTTGAGGTCGAGGAGGATGAAGGTGAGATTACTACTGTTGTTGCTTATGTAGAAGACATCGGAGGTGAAGGAGGTTGCCGGAGGAGGTGATGAATTGGTCTTGCCATGGTCGACGTGGACCAGGATCACTACAACACACGATGGATTTACCGGCGTATATTCCCCGGTGTTTTACCATTCGCGCCGGGGTAGGAAGAGACCAGGAATGGGACGTCAGATTGGATGGTTATACGTCGGCGGCCTCTATAAAACGCCGGGGAATTATGATATTCACCGACGTTTTGTTTTAAAACGCCGGTGAAGGGTAATATTCACCGGCGTTTTAATAAAACACGTCGAAGAATATACAGATAAAATGTAACCAAAAAATTTTCTCCCATTCACCGGCGTTTTTTATTTAAAACGCCGGTGAATTAACTGGGATAAATCCCCGCGAACCCTAACATTTTGCTCGTTTTTTTTCCAAACCCAATTTTTCGTGCCGCCTTCGTTTTCCCTCCTTCCCTTCGTCGATTTTCAAGACCCGATCAAAACTCCCCCAAAACTCCCTCCTTCCCTCGTCTTCCCTCTCTTTCTCTCACCCCCCCCAAAACGCCCGATCCGAGTTCCCTTCGAAAAGTCGCCATCTCCGACAACCCCACCGTCACCGTCTCCATAGCCTCCGTCGTCGCCCCAGTCCTAGTCCCCCCCCCACCGTCATCTCCGACAGCCATCTCCGATAGCCATCTCCGTCATCTTCGAAAGGTCCCCATCTCCGACAGCCCCAATCCCCCCCACCGTCAACAACTCCTCCAACATTGAGTGGTATAATGCTTTATTCTTCTCGTTTTTTTTTCGATGCTTGGGATTTCATGAGAACATCTTCACGATGGAAGAGTTCTTCATTTATTTTTCATCCGTTACTGTTTACAAAATATGTTGGACATATTGTGTTTGTGATACTGTGAACTAGAACATGAAGGTCTTTTTTATTGCATAATGATGTTTGATGCCTTGCGAGATGAGATCTTAGCTGTGGAATTAAGTGGGTTTACTAGATTGATGTGTTATCGTGTGAAATTTTATTTAATGGTTCCAATTCTGTGTTAGATATGTCATTTGGTCCATGGTTTAGGTGTTTTGACATTTGGTGAGGATTTGACATTGCCTCTGGCTCTCAATTGCGGGCATTTGGAAGAATGGGTAGCTTTTTTGATTGTTTTGTTTTGTTTTTTTGATAAGGAATAGTTTGTAGACTATATTTTAGATGCTTGATATGTCATGCAAGTATGGAGTAAACTTAGGAAGTTAAATAAGAAATTTCCATTTTTTAGTTGTTGTCCATCATTGAGTAAACTGTTTGCTTGACAAACGATAATAGAAGAGAATATAATTTGTTTGTGGTATTTGGGGATGGGTGTTTTATGAGAGAATGAGTAAATGTAAATCTGGAGTTGGTGATTTGGGATGATGGATACCTTTTGACATTGTCCTTTGATAGTTCACATTTTAACTTGTGTAAGGTTCTAATCTATGATTAAGATATTTGAGATATTTTGAACTGCAAGCAAATAATTGTAAAGTTTACACGCTATAATATTGAAGTACATACGGAGATCCTTTTTAAATTTATGGACTGGAAGATGTCATGTCTAGATTGGTACAACAAAGATCTTATACAAGTTTCGTCTATTACTGAAAATTATTTGATAAGCTTTCATTCCCAGTTGAGCCACTTTAATTAAGGTTAAATGAGAACAAATGTAGATGAGGTATGGAGATTATTATTATTATTATTATTATTATTTTGGGATAAGTAACTGATTATTAGTAGCCATGAACAGAATAGTTCATGAGTCATCAGATCTTCTTGTTATCATATTTACAGTATGGCGCCCTTGTTATTCGCCCTATTCCTCTCAACAGCAAATACCCTTTACCATTATCATCTCCTTGAACGGAAAGCCAAATTCAGGGGAGACTATAGTCGAATCGATATTACACTCGAACACAAGGTGTTCGATAAAATGCCACTAAGGTGGTTGAGATAATTTCCACAAAGGTAGTTTAGGGTTATGTGAATAGAGTATATTGTATTAAGATTTAATTGTTTTTTATACATTTTTTGGACTGAGATTTCTTTATTTTACAGTTAATTGTTATATCGTTTATTTAATTGCAACTAGGGATGGTTTTAAAAAAGGTGAAATTAAATATAAAAAATGCCTTTTAAATCTAATACTACTTAATATATCAAATTTTAATTTCAGATTGTGTGCTATTGTTATAATGGATAGAAGTTGGATTAGTAAACCACGATTATCCAAGGAGTACCGGGATGGTATTAAAGATTTTATTATCTTTGCCAAACGACATTCCCATGATCCCATCCTAATTCTTTGTCCATGCCTCCGGTGTAGAAATTATAATTTGAGAACATGTGACGTAGTACATACACATTTGGTTGTCAACGGTTTTCTTCAAGGGTACACACGGTGGTTTTTTCATGGAGAGGATCATATGTCAGCTCCTGTTTGTCCGGTTGTATTAGAAAATAAAGATGAGCCCTTAGTGAACGAAGACTTAAGTGTTCCCGATGAGATGCATGCTTTGGTGCAAGACACCTTGGGGATTCATATTGTTTCTTTCCACACCAATAATCCAACAACCCAAGTTCATAATGAGTCAACAGAAACATCACACATTGGTGGTAGGGTGGACGAGGAAATGCCTGACCCCGCCTCGGAAAATAATAAACAGCAAGAATCCATCGCTAAGTTGCTTGAAGATGCTAGTACTCCGCTATACCGCGATTGCACCAAATTCTCTAAATTCTCATTCATTGTCAGACTATTTCAGATTAAAAGTTTAAACGGGTGGTCTGCTAAGTCCTTCACTATGCTACTTGAACTGTTGAATGAAGCATTTTCAGAAATCTGTATTCCAAACTCTGCCTATAAAATCAAAAAATTCCTAAATTCTTTCAATCTAGGGTATGAGAAGATAGCAGCATGTCCAAATGACTGTATGCCTTTTAAGAGAGGTAAGGAAAGTGTGGAGAATTGCGAAGTCTGTGGTTCTTCGAAATGGTCAGAAACACCAAATCAAGACTATCAAGCCAGTGGATCTACTAAGGGAAGTAAGAGAAAGAAGCCTGCCAAAATAATGCGTTACTTTCCTCTGATTCCAAGGCTACAAAGGTTGTTTATGTCTTCGAAAACTTCTTCTGATATGAAATGGCATGCTGAATGTCACATTAATGATGGGATTCTTAGACATCCTGCTGATTCTCAATCTTGAAAAAAATTTGATGCAAGATATCCCGATTTTGCATAAGATCCTCGGAATGTGAGACTTGGATTAGCTAGTGATGGTTTCAACCCTTTTAGGCAAATGAGTAGTACATACAGCATATGGCCTGTTGTGTTAATACCATACAATTTGCCGTCTTGAAAATGCATGAAGCAGTCCTCATTTATTTTGTCCATGATAGTTCCTGGACCGAAAGGCCCTGGAAATGATATAAATGTGTACCTACAGCCGTTAATATATGAACTTTAGAAATTGTAGGTGGGTGTTCCAACCTATGATGCAATGGCTAAAGAAACATTTTCTCTATGGGTCGTGTTGTCTTGGATAATCAATGATTTTTCAGCATATGCAAATTTATCTGGATATAGTACTAAAGGACGTTATGCATGTCCTTGTTGTGCTGACCAAACTAGTTCAACGTGGTTGTACAATGGCAGAATGTTTTGCTATATGGGTCATAGGAGATGGTTGCCTGACACACATATATTTCGGACAGAGACAGCGACATTTGATGGTACCGACGAGTGGAAACATGCTCCTGGAGCTTCTTCTGGGTCAGATATTTTGAGGCGGGTAGATGATCATCAGTTCAAATATGGAAAAGAACCACAAGTTATCAAAAAGGGCAAGAAAAGGGCAAGGGAGGAGCAAGATGAGGAGACCAATCTATGTGGCGAAGATGAGTATCAGAACATGACGAGTTTAGGTGCACGGAAGAAGAAGAGTATTTTCTTCAAGTTGCCGTATTAGAAATTCAACTTATTGCGACATAATTTAGATGTGATGCATATCGAAAAAAATATCGGTGAAAATCGGATAGGAACAGTTATGGGAGATGACCGGAAGACAAAGGACAATCTCAAGAGCCGACTTGATTTGAAGTCAATGGGCATCCGACATGAGTTGCACCCAGAGGAATTACCGAATGGGAGAGTACTCCTACCTCCTGCAATCTATTCAATGTCAAAATCGGAGTTGGAATTATTTTGCAAAGTTCTACTGGAACTTAAAGTTCCTGATGGCTATTCTTCTAACATAGCAAGGTGTGTCAACTTTAAGGAGAAGAAGCTTCAAGGTCTAAAGTCACATGACTACCACATCCTAATGTAGGATCTCCTTCCTGTGGCCCTAAGGTCTTCAATGTGTGAGCAAATCACTACTGTCCTGAAAGATCTTTGTAGCATATATAAAAGTATTTGCTCAAGAATGCTTCGTGTTGAAAATATTGACCAATTGGAGCAGCGCGCGACATTGACACTTAGTAAAATGGAGATGATATTTCCTCCATCGTTCTTCACTATAATGATTCACTTGATAATCCACCTTGCTGGTGAAGCCAGACTCGGTGGACCTGTTCATTATCGGTGGATGTACCCCACTGAGAGGTAAAAGAATTCATGCATCTTACAAAACTGAATTCTCAAAAACTCATTTCTTTTATTCCCTTACTCCGCTCTAATTCATTAATTGTACATGTTTAGGTACCTATACCGACTCAAGGGTTATGTTAAAAATAGAGCATTTTGTAAAGGATCAATAGCTCAGGGGTATCTATCAGAGGAGTGTTCACATTTTTGTTCCAGGTATTTGCAGGGTGTAGAGACATCTTTGACTAGACCAAGGAGAAATCCAGACATTTCCAACCTTGATGGTGCTAAATATCTTTTCGATACCGCTGGCACTACTATTGGTAAAATTGATGCATTTGAGCTAGATAACTTAACGTGGGAACAGACACATCGATATGTGCTAGACCACCATGCATCAGTGGAGCCATATCGAAAGTAAGTTGCTTTTAAATTTAAATCGAATATAGTGAAAACCGCAGAGTTCGATATTAACTTACATTTGTTATTCCTTATTTCAATTGCCTGTATTTTAGCGAATTTGTCAGGAACATCAAACGAAAGGCTAGACCAAGAAGACTGCCACCACGTGAACAAAACAAGTTGATGAATGAAAAATTTCATAAGTGGTTTGAATCTCATGTAGGTGAATTAGGAAAATGCAAGTTAATCTTGATTACATCTACATTATCCATGGTGCTGATACGATTTGCGCAAAATTTATCGGTACATTCTTTGGGTCCTGAAGGTATGTCATCTGAAATAAAAGTACTTGCCAAAGGTCCTTATAAGATGGTCAAAAGATACGGAGGATAAATATTCAATGGCTTTAGATTTCGTACTAAGGATCGTGAATGTAATTTGAATTCTCAAAATAGTGGAATGGTAGTGATTTCTAAGACTAGAAGTTATGCTTCCAAGTCCGACACGAGGCATGTAGATGGAGATCTCGACTACTATGGAGTGCTCATGGATATCATTGAGTTGAATTATTTTTGTCATTTTCGTGTTGTCTTATTTCGTGGGGATTGGGCTGAATTTGATAGGAATTTTGCTAATAATAATGATAAGTTAGGCTTCACAGTTGTAAACTTCTCAAAATTGATTCACATCGGTACACATATTAGCCACGAACCATTTGTGTTCCCATCCCAAGTGCAACAAGTGTTCTACATTGAAGATCCAACCCTATCAAAATCGTATGTGGCTCTCATTATGCAACCAAGAGATGTATTCCAACTGGGCGATACTTCAGAAGATGAAGACGATGAAGTCATGAACAGTTACATTGCTTCTAAGTTTCCTATGTTTGATGTAAACACAACCGACAGCGAAATTTGCGGGACTTGGCTCCGCAAGGATGGAGAAGAGGGCGATGTATTGGAAGATGTCGTATTGTAGTTTACTTGATTTTCAATCTTAATATTATATAACCTGTAATTTTCGTGTCTTAAATCTTGTTGTAATATTATGTCTTGTAATTCCAAATTTGTTGTATGTGAATTTAATAATTGGTTTAATTATATGTTAATTTAAGAATGGAACGATTTCTATAGATTGAATATTAATTAACAAGATTGGACTTGCATGATATTAATTTCTATAGCTCTATCACCTCTAAGAACCACAGACTCTAAATTGCATGCTATCCCCTTCAGCATATCTATCACCTCCCCCTTTCTGCTGGATGTTTGTGCTGTGTATCAGCATTTGGAGAACCACCTTGAGTTATTTTTGAGTTATGGAAAGCTCCTCTCTTGTCCATGGTTTTCTCATCTATGGATTTGGCCTTAAATCAAATAGAATGTGTACATGTCAGGTTCATTATCATAAATTCATGAAATCTTGTGATCTATAGGCAACCTCATACTAACTTGACAAAGTTTAGATAATTATGATGGTAATGATTTTCATGCAGAAGTGCTAACTCGTTATTTCTCTCCATGTCTCTGTATTTCAGTTTTACAAGTAAAGAAAGTTGATCTCCCACAAGATCAGAAGGTTTGAATTGAATCCTCTTCTACCAATTATTTGCTTTTTTTTACTTGTAAGCTGTATACTACTTTAAATTAATTGAGGACGTTGTAATGTAGATATTTTTTTTTGAAATAAGTAATGTAGATATTGATAGAAGAGGTCAGCCTTACTAAATGCAAATTAGGCCAGCTTTGGTTAAATCTAATTACAGACAAATGGTTCCATATAGTTTGTGTATAGCCTTTGGCCCTTTGTAATTATACAAAAAAGATGCATGGCATGCATTAATTAACATCTATCAGAATTAATTAATTAATTTTGAAAAATTGCAAATATAAAACTTCAAAATTATATGAAATTTTCTTTATGATCTAGAAAACTTATATATTCCTTTCTAACTTCTATATACCAGTGGGTGCTATATTCCAATATAGCATGATGTAACCCTCAAGTTCTCCTTGCTTAGACACATGACTAATTAGTGATTCTAGTATTACTCATATAGGGTGTGTCCAATTGCTGCTTGCTAATACAATGCATTTCAACTTTGCGCATTATCATTTGTTTGGATTGCAGCTTCAAAATGCAGTTCATCTTGCCCTTATTTTGGGTTACTAACTGCTGCAAGCTGAGTATTTATCTTGTGTAGTTTGTGTTTGCACGGTTGATGTGTGCTTTCTGATATGCAACTATGGTCTACGAAGTTGGTTTTTCCTTCAACTGGGCTATATTAAATGCAGTTTCAACTGTGGTCCTATGGTTGTTGGTGTCCTGTATGTGATTCCTAGTGCCTACTAGAGGATGTGATTTCAAATGCAGCGAGCCTGAACCTGCTCAAACCCATGCTCTTACCTACTGTAGATAAAATTCAAATCTACATACCTACACACAATCTCTCTAGTGTAAAATATTTTTTTACTCTATAATAAATTGCACCTCTCATTCCACATACTATGATAAATTGATTTTTTTAAAATAATGCAAGCAAATTTTTTGTATGAATTTTACATATTTTGACGGTAACCCGCTCTACAAAACATACATACGTTTCATCCTTACATTCATGCAAATATTATAAGCCACAGAATGTTCTTTTACTCTATTACAGATGGATGCTACTCATCTCTCTTTATATTTTAAACTGAAATATCTTCTTTTGTTGCATTGGATTTTGCCAATACATGTTACTAATTAAATTCATCCACTCACCCTTCTGGATAAAGCTCAACTCAGCCTTGAATCCTTGAATCCGAGAAAATATGACTCAAATCTAAGAAAACTCCACAGAAATGAAGTTGCTGAAGTTTTATTGACAGTCAATGCAAGTATATTTTTCTCTAAATTGGTGCCAATTCTAATCAGGTTATTTATTTTATAAACTGCATATGACAGTCTGATTCAATTAGTTCTGTCTTGATTAATCATGCAAGTTTATGCAACCATCTAGCTACACGATTAACCAGGGTTTTAATTTTGCTCCTCTAATGAATTTATTGAATCTTTGACAGTTACAAGATGCTGAGGCGTGGAAAAAGGATCAACATAAATGATGGCAACGAAGTGCATGGGGATGAGCAGCCACTACATAATAGTGACAGTCAAACAGAAGAGGAAGAGGGTAGCACGCCCACTGTCAAAAAACATCGAGGGCGAACTAAGATGGCGGACGTATGGAAACTTAAGAACGACAAACGGATTGTGGTGGAGGAAAACAGTGTCGGACAACCGGTGGGGGATAATGCAAGCAAATTCTCGTCCTTTATTGGGGTAATTGCAAGGAACCCACAGATAATCCCTTTGTCATACGAGAGTTGGCCGAAGGTGCCCACCACGACAAAGGCAACTACAATTACAACAATCAAGGTATTTCCCATCTAAAATAACTAATTGGTTTATGCAATTCATATGTTCTTGTAGTTTAGATTTTGGTAATTTGACTGTGTAGGTTGACTGACTTTGCATTATGCACCTATATACTGGTATATAAAAAATCCCCTTTAACTGATACATAGTAGTGCACATATAAAAATACTTTTTACTGAGTTGGGCATATGCAGATAACACCTATAACTAATATAGAATGCCCCTTGTAGTAATTAAGCAATGTTGAATATGTGGAGGATAAACCATATGCAGGTTGAGGAAAAAAGCAAGCATATGCAGGTTGTGTAAAAGTGTACATGTGCAGATATAGAAAATGGTTTTTTGAAAGGAAGCATAAGTGCAGGTTATATATAGGATTCAGAGTTCCAATACACTAATATAAGTATGCATGAAATAGATGTGCTAAATCCACACCTATATCGTCAATTGGTCACTTATTTTCAATAATACATGTAGACAAAACTTAACATCTTCATGGAAAGGAACAAATTTTATTAAACTTCAACATTTATTGGAGTGTTGAAGAACTGAAAACAACCAGATGCATGTTTATATACAATACTCATTATTTTGTAGTTATACATTGCAAACACTAACCCTTACCTCCTGGCAACCCATTGATGTATATAATCTCAAATTTCATAGAAGTAAACACAGTATGTATATATGTTTATTTAGGTGTATATGACACATAGAAGAATTAGAAGACTCCTTAAAACATGAAACTATATGTTTCCCAAATATGAAATTTATATGCACCATATG
Source organism: Hemerocallis citrina (assembly GCA_017893485.1). Taxonomy (NCBI): domain Eukaryota; kingdom Viridiplantae; phylum Streptophyta; class Magnoliopsida; order Asparagales; family Asphodelaceae; genus Hemerocallis; species Hemerocallis citrina. The sequence goes on along the minus strand of CM030365.1, from coordinate 151,552,715 downwards.
AAAGAATCAAGGTATGAAACTAAAGAAAATTTTTATAATCTGAAATATATATGCAAATCTGAGAGCAAAAGAAAGCTGAAACCAACAATATTTAAATCTGAAATATAGGCAATCTGAAAGTATGAAAAAGGGATTATCACCACAATAGAATTATATACATCATGTTTTAATGAAATCAAACCATGTACAATATGAAATCAAATTAGGGGATTCAAACCATGTACAGTTTTAATGCATTATGAATCCTCGGTTTAGCTTGAGAAAATGTAGGTTCAAATGAAATCAACTCAATATATACTGATATTTAACTGCCACTTTCAAATCTGAATGAGCCATGAACTGCAATAACTACTACTTGGTTTTCTCTTTGAATTAGTAACAGATGATTTTTCATATGGAAGTTAGATTTTGTATACCATCATCATCATTGCCTTTTTCCCACAAAAAATAGATGGGACTTCATAGCGTCAAAAAATAGATGGGACATCATCATTGATTTTTCACTGGTAATTTGTTTTTACATTGTTGCAAATAAATTTCTTCCTACAAGTATATATTATCAAACATGTATTTTTAGTGATAGGTAGTTGGTTTAGGTAATTCAGTTATCCTTTTGTTAAACTTCATAAATTTGCAGCAATACTTTTCGTTCCCGGACTCACTTACGCCTTGGATTGAAAAGTCACTCTCCAAAAACTGGAGAGACTACAATAGTGACTTGAAGGCAAGGTATTTTGACAAAAGCCAGTCAGAGGCGGATAATGCAAGGGATGTGCCACCCGATGTGGAGCCTTTGGATTGGCAATTCCTTGTGCACTACCGGAGTTCGGCGGTCGGTCAGGTATTTACATTACTAACCAAAATTTAATGACTTTGTGGTTGTATGGCTACTCTAATTAAATTTTTTCTGAACTTCATTGTGGCATGTACAGAAAAGGGTGGAGGTCAGTGTTGCCAGTCGGTCAAAGCAGCTTGTGTTGCACACCCCTAGTACACAGAGCTTTGCTCTCGTTTGGGAAGAATTGGTAAGCGCAATCAAATTGAACATTTTTGACTTACAGTTATTTGTTTATAATAAATTCATCTTACTAATATATAGGAAGAAGATTTGGGGGGTCCTACGGAGTTTGGCGATATAGATTTTTTTGATGCCACCCACAAGTCGAAAGATGGGATGTATGCGACCCCTGAGGCACAACAGATTGTGGTAATTTGTGAACTAATATCTATCAGATCTAGAATTGACTATCATTATAACTATTTTAGTTATGGGTAATTAACTATTTCATGAATTGAGTTGGAACACAAACTTGACTATTTTGTGAACAAGTATTTTACTGTTAGAGATGACTTATCCCTGCGGCGATCTTCAGGCCTTGATTATTGATAAAGATAATGAACAAGTATTTTACCGTGGGTCTTGAGGATTATTGATTGTGATTGGTTCTTGAAGTGATATGAGGCAGAACCATATTAAGATTCCAGCTTTGTTATGATTTTGATCTTCACTAAACCCAGTTAGGCAGCGTGATTATTTTATGGTTTATTTTAGTGTATGTGATTTCTTTTGTTTATTTTTCTTTGGTGTAATCAGTGGTACTAGCAAGTTAGGGTTCTGTCTTTATGATTTATGAATACTTTGTTTTGTTTTTTGATGACGCAGATTATCATTTGCCTGCTATGATTGTCGGAAATCTTGTTTTTATATTAAGACCATGTCATGAATTTGTGGTTTCGTTAAGGAGGAAAATGTCAGAGTTTCTCAGTGTTCATAACCTCCACCTGCTCTTTATTTCTTTTTGCTTCATGTCATGCGATTTTGATCATGTGACGTTAAATATCTGTATTGTGCATGACCTCTGGTCCTCTGCATAAGTTACTTTGTTAGTTTTTCATATAATTGATATCCAAACGATGGGTACTCTATTCACTTTGAATGATTCATGTATGTTTGAGTGTATGTCAGTACACGTATATGTGTATATCTGATTTTATTGTTTATATATATCTTCAGTTGCTTTTACTTTTTGATGATTTATAGCTTATTTTTGTAAATGGCTAATGATAGTCGAAATCTTTTCTGCTTTTAACTCTGACTATATGTCCTTTTATAGACTAACGCTCGGAAAAAGTATGATGAAATCTCTTCCTCTTCAAACTCTGACCGTACGGCGGCTTCCACAGACTTTCGTACCCGGCAGCGACTTGCCTTGACTGCAGTGAGGGGAAAGGAGAGGCATGGACATGTCCGTGGTATGGGGCTAGGACCAATTCCCTCGCGGTTATTCGGACGGAGTGCATCCACTTCAAGTGGGACTCGGGACGAGGAGATGACAGAATTGAAGGCACAAGTGGCACTCCTCCAAGAACAAATGTCCCAGTTAATAAGGCAGAAATCTCAAGTCCCACTACCGGTAAGTCTTAAAGTTGGTAATTTTGAAGAGCATAGAATTATTGTTTTAATGTAATTTTGAAGAGCTTCTTTTTAGCATTCTATTTACCAAAATGGGGTAATTGTCATCTAAGCATGCTATATACCAAAATGGGGTTGGTCATAGAATCCATGAAAGACATGTATTAGTGTTTGTGAGTCTGCAGTGGGGTGCAGCTATAAATTTTATTTTGGTTGCCAATATCCAATTTTTTTCAACTTGTTCTCGGTAGGTATTTAGACCAAAGCATGTTTTCAAATTGATGGGATGCACTTATTGACAAAGCGAGTTATTTCAGAGGATGGGGATTCTTCTACTTGCTTTGTTGTTTCAACTTTCAAGCTAGCCTAAGCACTTTGTTTGACATTACTGATCTGTGTTGCATTTTGTACGTCGTTCCTCTAAATTTTATGTTCAAAGCTGTCGGTTTTTTGTTGTTGCATGTACTGCACACAATTTGTATGCAGTTTCTGTAGAGTGAGGTTGTCCGGTACCACTTGAAGTCAGAAAATCCATTTTGAGAATATGAAAACCCTACTTTTTAGTTGTTTAGTGGCTGTCGTCTATGTTCTTAATTGGGTTGTGATTAGAAAGAGAGGGCTCGAGTGGAGATCTGAAAACCCATATAGAGACATCTCGTTTATTATTGTCATTATTATTGTTGTTGTTGTCGCTCTTGCTGTTGTTGCTGCTGTCTCTTTGTGTGCGTGTGTTGAAGAGAAAGAAGGGATGAGAGAGAGATGAGGAAAATGCTGCTATGTGAGCCTGGTGTAACCTCATTCTGTACCATTCCTCTTTCTGTTTCCATTTCTAGCTTCTATATTTGGTTTCCTTCCACGATGACAATTCCTTAAAACTACATTTGATATGAGCCCCTTCTTATTTTTCTTCATTAAAAATGGGAGTTTTGGTGATCCAACAAACATGTATCCTCATACTTCCAAATGGCATTTTCTTTAGAAAGTCGGCCTCCAAATAATCGATCTATGACTAGAATCTCCAACTAGTGATCTATGCAATATATTTGTTTTTGAGCATATTGATCGATGAAATATATGTCATCCTGGATCTAAAATCTTCAGAATTCCCAAATCTGATACCATTAGTCTGAACAAACCTTGTGCAGGTTTCTTTTGGAGCCAGAAACATCATTGGCAAAGTTGGGATGAAGAATAGACAAACATGCTTAGATAGTGGATTTTCATTTGTTTTACTATTTTAGATACTGGATATTCCATCATTGTCATCTAAGCATGCTATTTAACAAAATGGGGTAATTGTCATCTAAGCATGCTATATACCAAAATGGGGTTGGTCATAGAATCCATGAAAGACACGTATTAGTGTTTGTGAGTCTGCAATGGGGTGCAGCTATAAATGTTATTTTGGTTGCCAATATTCAATTTTTTTTCAACTTGTTCTCGGTAGGTAATTAGACTAAAGCATGTTTTCAAATTGATGGGATGCACTTATTGACATAGCGAGTTATTTCGGAGGATGGAGATTCTTCTACTTGCTTTGTTGTTTCAACTTTCAAGCTAGCATAAACACTTTGTTTGACATTATTGATCTTTGTTGCATCTGTACATCGTTCCTCTAAATTTTATGTTCAAAGCTGTCGGATTTTTGTTGTTGCATGTACTGCACACAATTTGTATGCAGTTTCTGTAGAGTAAGGTTGTCTGGTACCACTTGAAGTCAGAAAATGCCATTTTGAGAATCTAAAAACCCTACTTTTTAGTTGTTTAGTGGCTGTCATCTATGTTCTTAATTGGGCTGTGATTAGAAAGAGAGGACTCGAGTGGAGATCTGGAAACCCATATAGAGACATCTCGTTTATTATTGTTATTATTATTGTTGTTGTTGTTGCTCTTGCTGTTGTTGCTGCTGTCTCTTTTTGTGCGTGTGTTGAAGAGAAAGAAGGGATGAGAGAGAGATGAGGAAAATGCTGCTATGTGAGCCTGGTGTAACCTCATTCTGTACCATTCCTCTTTCTGTTTCCATTTCTGGCTTCTATATTTGGTTTTCTTCCACGATGACAGTTCCTTAAAACTACACTTGATATGAGCTCCTTCTTATTTTTCTTCATTAAAAATGGGAGTTTTGGTGATCCAACAAACTTGTATCCTCATACTTCCAAATGGCATTTTCTTTAGAAAGTCGGTCTCCAAATAATCGATCTATGACTAGAATCTCCAACTAGTGATCTATGCAATATATTTGTTTTTTAGCATATTGATCTATGAAATATTTATCATCTTGGATCTATAATCTTCAGAATTCCCAAAATTGTCACCATTAGTCTGAACAAACCTTGTGCAGGTTTCTTTTGGAAGCGGAAACATCATTGGCAAAGTTGGGATGAAGAATAGACAAACATGCTTAGATACTGGATTTTCATTTGTTTTACTGTTTTAGATACTGGATATTCCCAATCAGAGGAGAATATAAAGGGTTCAATGTAGATACTGGATTTTTATTTGTTTTACTGTTTTAGATATATTCAAAAACAAAATTAAGTACTAGCTTTTTAGCACTGAAATATAATTATTTTACCTCTCTATATATCATTAACAATTGCATTTGCAATTGGCACTTTGATCTTAGAATTTATGAATTGGGTAGATATTTTTGCAAGTTCAAAAAATATGTATATTCTGTATTGTGGTCTAGTGTTGAACTAAATTATTGTTTTTGTTCACAGAGCGGTCCGATCAATCCATCAAATGTGAGTCGTGCAGATCAAGGAAATTCTGATGATGAGAACTGAAGCGACTCAAGGGGTATGAATCTGTGGTCAGCCTAGTCTAGATGTCCTTGTTGTTGTTATGTCCTTATTGATGTTTTAAGTAATTGTTGAGATATTTGGTATATTCATTACTATATTTGTTAATTATGACACTTTGTTTTAATTTTGCGGTGAATTTGGACCATTAATGGATATGTGTGAAACTTTATTATCTTTAATTCTTGTGTTTGGTTGTGATTTGCACATTAATATGCCTGAAATTGGTTGAATCAGTTGTGAATTAGTTTACAGGTTTTTAAATGAAATTGTGAATTGAAATCGAATGAAAAACTGAAGCGGAAAAATCAAACGATCATACACCGGCGTTTCATAAAACGCCGGTCTATCCAATTGATCAGTTGGAAATTTCGATAGAGAGGCATTTCCACACACGCCGGTGTACCCATAAGCCGCAACAGCACTAAGAAACACTGGCGTTTTATAAAACACCGGTGAATCTCACTATAGCGGCATTTTGTTAGGTTTCGGGGCACAAACGCAGCAAAAAAAAAAATCCTGAAACCCTAACCCTAGGATCCGTGTACAAGACATGGCTGATTATGGAGAAACGAAATTTTACCTTTTAAGAGCTTTACGAAGACTGAAAGATGGAGGTCCAATCACCACGCAACCCTTGTAGCAAGATCCGCATCTCTAAAGCAGTCCACACGAACGTCCGATCGTCCAACGATCAAGGGAGCCGGTACTAGCCGATGATGCTTGCCTCTATCTCTCTCTCTCTCTTGCCTCTCAACAGTTGGAGCGGCTAGGGTTTTCTATGGATAACAAATTTGCCAAAAGATAAAAACTAAACCAATACATCTCTATGTATTTATAAGAGAGAATGAGGTGGGCTTAACCCTAATCGGTTTGGCCAAACTGATTTGGTTTAATGATAACTGATTTGGTTTAATGATTTAAATTCGAATTATACTTTAATTAATCAAGTCCAACTCAATTAAATAACTAATTTAGAATTTATAATCATTTAATTTAAATTCCGAATTTAAATTAAAACTCCTTTTAAACGTTCTAAGTGTGTGACCCTTTAGGTTATTATTACGTTGGCAATAATTTTATTATCTAATAATAAAATTATAAACAATGAGCGGCATCTAGTAATACATCATTGCTACCCAAGTAATAATAATAATTGGTGATTCAATTAAACCTTTCGTGACTAATGTCTCCGTGTAATATAATCCTTTTAACCTTGATATTATAGATTAAACTAGAGGCATGGTTCGTGTCATCCTCTTAATAATTTAATCTTTATTTTCTTGATCGATGAGTAGACTATTCAAACAAATCAATATTTGAGCATGGCCATGCATTTCATAATTGAGATTAGACAATTACAAGAATGAAGAAAACGACATGCAAGTCGTATTTATAAAACCAAAACCATAAACCATTAATCTAAGGGTCTTAAGGCCATAACCAGCACCATGCTCAAGTAAACAATTAAGAACACAAAAAAAAAAAAAAAAAAAAAATATACAGCAGGGGTCCGGGGGCGGCAGCCCCCGGGCGGGGGTGGGTTTGCCAAAGTAGAGCACTCCTTTTAATCGTGGTTAGGTGCGAAAGAATAAATGTGATATTCGTCATGTTAATCATTGGGTCCAACTTAACTAAGTCGTCACAATAGGATTGTGGATAGTGAACTTAGAAGCATAGAGTTTGGCGAAGAATTTAGTAGATAAATTAGAACAATAGTTGTTCACCAAACTATCCAAGAATTATATGTGATATAATTGACAAATGTTGTCTACCTAAATAGTTATGTTTTGGGAGAATTGGCCAACGCTGACTCAAGGCATAATGAAATATGGATCTTGGCTCACTAGAAAATTAGTTTCCGAATTGATAGTAAGGGCTATTAGTTTGAACAAAATAGTGGGAGGTATATTAAGTTGAATGTACCATAATCACTTGAACATAATTATTAATTATTTGACAATCTAACTTATCTTATGCATTTTAAACATTGTAGATACTAAATGGCGCAAAACACAAACAACTCTTTCTCCGTGCGATCAGTCCTTGAGAAGGACAAGCTGACAGGAACAAACTTCCTTGACTGGTCTAGGAATTTGAGGATTGTCCTCAGGCAGGAGCGTAAGCTCCATGTTGTTGAAATTCCTCCACCGGTCCATCCTGGTGACGGTGCAACTCGTGCTCAACTAAATGCTTACCAGAAGCATATTGATGATGCGACGGATGTTGCTTGTCTCATGCTTGCAACTATGAGTGCTGAGCTTCAGAAGCAGCATGAGCATATGGATGCTTATGCTATGCTTGAGCATCTTCAGACGATGTTTCAAGTACAGGCTCGTCAAGAAAGGTTCAATACGTACAAAGCACTTTTTAACTGCAAGCAAGGAAATAACCCGGTTAGACCGCATGTTCTGAAGATGATTGGGTATTTTGAATACCTAGACCGTTTGGGCTCCGGGCTTTCTCGAGAGGCTCAAATAGATATTATCTTGCAATCTTTGAACAGCAACTATGCCCCGTTTATTATGACTTTCACCATGACCGAGCAAGACAAAACACCCACTGAATTGTTGGCACTGTTAAGAACCACCGAAGCCAACATGCAAAAGGCACCTGAGAATGCTCCCATAATGATGGTAGGCAATAAAGGTGCTAAGGGAAAGGAGAAATGGAAGGGCAAGAAAAAGATTGGATCTAATGCAGTTGCTCCTTCCAAGCCCACTTTCAAGAAGGCTCTCAAGCCTAAAGGTGGTGTTGCTAAACCTGATAAGGGTGATTGTCACTGGTGCAAGAAACCAGGTCATTGGAAGAGAAACTGTCCAGCTTATTTGGAAAGTCTGAAGAGCGTGAAATCTCTGAATATTTCTGATTCAGGTATTTATGTTATAGAAGTCAATTTATCTACTCCTACATCTTGGGTATTGGATACTGGATGTGGTTCTCACATTTGTATTAATGTGCAGGGACTTCAAAGGAGTAGATCTTTGGCAAAGGGAGAGATCGACCTACACGTTGGCAATGGAGCAAAGGTTGCTGCTATGGCCGTAGGGACTTATTATTTATCGTTGCCCTCTGGGCTTATTTTAGAACTTGAGAACTGTTATTACGTGCCTGCGATTTGCAGAAACATTATTTCTATTTCTTGTTTGGACAAGAAGGGTTTTTCGTTTATAATAAAAGACAATTGTTGCTCTTTTGATTTAAATGATTTAACTTATGGTGTAGCGCGTTTATTTAATGGTTTATATGTTCTTGATCTTGATTATACTCCCGTCTATAATATGAATAAACGTCTTAAAGCAAATGACTCAAATCAAACATACCTTTGGCATTGTCGATTAGGCCATATAAATGAGAATCGCATATCCAAACTACATAAAGATGGATTTTTGGATAAGTTTGATTTTGAATCATACGATGAATGTGATGCTTGTTTACTTGGTAAAATGGCAAAAGCTCCTTTTACTAAACAAGGTGAAAGGGCCAACGAACGATTAGAACTGATACATAGTGATGTATGTGGTCCAATGCGTTCTATGGCAAGAGGTGGCTTTTATTACTTCATAACATTTACTGATGATTTCAGTAGATTCGGATATGTGTATCTTTTGAAACACAAATCTGAATCCTTTGAAAAGTTCAAAGAATTTAAAGCTGAAGTAGAAAAGCAAATAGGCAGAAGTATTAAAACTCTTCGATCTGATCGAGGAGGTGAATACTTAAGCCATGATTTTAAGAATTACTTAAAGGAGTGTGGTATTGTATCACAACTCACTCCTCCTGGAACACCACAATGGAATGGGGTTTCTGAAAGGAGAAATCGTACCTTGTTGGACATGGTACGATCGATGATGAGTCATGCTGATCTTCCAATAAGTTTCTGGGGTTATGCCCTAGAAACGGCTGCATATACACTAAACCGAGTTCCAACTAAAGCGGTTCAAAAGACTCCATATGAGATATGGACTGAGAAACGTCAAAGCATGTCATTTATGAAAATATGGGGATGTGAAGCGTTTGTGAAACGTATGATCTCTGACAAGCTTGGACCAAAATCAGACAAGTATTATTTTATGGGGTACCCGAAGGAAACTAAGGGTTACTTCTTCTATAATCCGACCGAGAACAAAATAGTTGTTTCTCGCACTGCTGTATTTCTTGAACGAGAGCTAGTCTCCAAAAGAAACAGTGGGAGGAAAATAGAACTCGATGTAGCTCGAGACCCACAAGATAATGTTGAACCTGAATTGGAACTTGAGCAGGATATTCAAGATAATATTCAAGATGACACTGCTCAAGAAACACAGATTGTTCGTAGATCTGGTAGGATTCGCCAAAAACCTGAGAGATATTATGGATTTCTCTTAATAGAAAATGGTGATTTGATGCTCATAGATCAAGATGAGCCCCTCACCTACCAAGATGCTATGAACAGTCCTGACTCTGAGAGATGGCTAGAAGCCATGAAATCTGAAATGGATTCCATGTATGATAACCAAGTATGGACTTTGGTTGATCCACCTGAAGTGGTAAAACCTATAGGGTGCAAATGGGTTTTCAAAAAGAAAATCGACATGGAAGGAAATGTTCAGACCTATAAATCTAGGTTGGTTGCAAAAGGTTTCAAACAAATTCATGGTATTGACTATGATGAAACTTTTTCACCTGTAGCTATGGTCAAATCCATTAGGATTTTGCTTGCAATAGCAGCTTATCATGATTATGAGATCTGGCAGATGGATGTCAAAACAACCTTCCTTAATGGGAGCATTGAAGAGGATGTGTACATGACACAACCTGAAGGTTTTGTCAGTCCAAGGGATACTAGAAGGATATGTAAGTTGCGTCGATCCATTTATGGACTGAAGCAGGCCTCAAGGAGGTGGAATATTCGTTTTGACCAGACAGTCAAGGAATTTGGCTTTATTCAAAACGAAGATGAATCTTGTGTTTACAAAAGGGTTAGTGGGAGCCACGTGGCATTCATAGTATTATATGTTGATGATATATTACTTATCGGGAATGACATACCTTCTCTACAGGCTGTTAAGACTTGGTTGGGAAAAAATTTCTCCATGAAAGATTTAGGCGAGGCGACCTATATATTAGGGATCGGGATCTATAGAGATAGATCCAGAAGATTGATCGGCCTAAGTTAGAGTACATATATTGACAAAGTACTGCATCGTTTTGGGATGCAAGATGCTAAAAGGGGATTTGTCCCGATATCTCATGGGATATCGATCTCGAGTGACAATAGTCCTAGAACATTGGATGAAAAGGACCGCATGAGTAAGATTCCATATGCTTCTGCAATTGAATCTATCATGTATGCAATGATATGTACTCTTCCTGATGTGTCGTATGCTTTGAGTATGACGAGCACGTTCCAGTCTAATCCAGGTGAAGGTCACTGGACAGCTGTCAAGAATATTCTTAAGTACTTGAAGAGGACTAAAGATTCATTCTTGGTATATGGGGGAGAAGAGAGACTAGTGGTAAAAGGTTACACTGATTCTAGTTTCCAAACAGACAAGGATGATTCTATATCCCAGTCTGGTTTCGTGTTTTGTCTCAACGGAGGTGCTGTAAGCTGGAAAAGTTCAAAGCAAGAAACAGTAGCTGATTCTACAATGGAGGCTGAGTATATTGCTGCTTGCGAAGCAGCTAAGGAGGCAGTTTGGATTCGAAATTTCATCACAGGGCTTGGTGTGGTTCCATCGATCGCAGATCCTATCGATCTTTATTGCGATAACAGCGGAGCCATAGCACAAGCAAAGGAACCAAGATCGCACTCCAGGGCAAAACATATACTTAGAAGATATCACCTTATTCGTGAGATTAATGAACGAGGAGATATACATATATGTAAAGTGCAAACAAATGATAACGTAGCTGACCCACTGACTAAGGCTTTGTCGCAGCAGAAGCACGAGGGTCACACTAGTTCTATTGGTATTCGATACATGAGTAATTGGCTCTAGTGCAAGTGGGAGATTGTTAGTGTAGGTGCCCTAGAGGCAATACAATGATATTATGTAATCAGTATTATTGACATTATGTTCTATTTGATTATATTAATAATTTATTATGCTTCGTATTTACTGCGTTATAAATGTTAGCATGATAAATGTCCTTAGATTATTAATACGAACTATATGAACATGAGATTATATATAGTATAATAATCTTAAATGTCCCTAGTCGAGTATTATTATAATTAGGACAGTAATAATACATTGAGACTAGTATGTTGATTGATTGATGACCACCTCTCATGGGTCATTAGTATAGAGATACTAAAATCAATACATAGGTAAATGTAAGAGTACATTGTACTGCACAGACCCACTGTGAGATTCAACATGGATAAGTGTCATAAGTAATCTCACTGTGATAATGGTGTAATGGTCCTCTGACCTGAAATCATTATATTTCTACACGAGAATTATAGGAGGGTTAAATTCTATCTAGATCATTCACATTTCTCACACGATTCATAATGAACCCAATACTATATTTATCATTACCCGATTAAAGATAACTTTTGATAGAATCAAAGTACATTAATTCTCGTGTAGAAATATAATGATTTCAGGTCAGAGGACCATTACACCATTATCACAGTGAGATTACTTATGACACTTATCCATGTTGAATCTCACAGTGGGTCTGTCCAGTACAATGTACTCTTACATTTACCTATGTATTGATTTTAGTATCTCTATACTAATGACCCATGAGAGGTGGTCATCAATCAATCAACATACTAGTCTCAATGTATTATTACTGTCCTAATTATAATAATACTCGACTAGGGACATTTAAGATTATTATACTATATATAATCTCATGTTCATATAGTTCGTATTAATAATCTAAGGACATTTATCATGCTAACATTTATAACGTAGTAAATACAAAGCATAATAAATTATTAATATAATCAAATAGAACATAATGTCAATAATACTGATTACATAATATCATTGTATTGCCTCTAGGGCACCTACACTAACACATTTTTACAACACGCTGGTGCATGTATGTAGGGAAAATAGGGCACTCAGAAATAAACATACACCGGCATTTGTTGACCGCCGGTAAATATTGAACATACACCGGCATTTGGAAAAACGCCGGTGAAAAGATATATACCAGCGTTATGTGACCGCGGGTGAATGTATATTAGGGGAAAAGAACGGCACTTAGAAATACACATATACCGGCGTTAGGTGACCGCCGGTGTATATTCAAGATCTACAGGCATCCAGTAGAAATGCCGGTGTAGATCCCTATATTCCGCGATGCTCGCTTCGGCGGCATTTGCACCGGCATTTATAAAAACGCCGGTGAATACATTGTGTGTTGTAGTGGATGCAGATGAAGATCAAAGAGGGGATTTGGTTTCTTGATGTTGATTTGTTGTGTTGTTGACGGCTAGGGTTTTGGAAACTTGATCGGGAGAGATGTTGGAAGGTGCAGTGATTCCGATGAAGATGAGAATCACTCCACCTAGATAAAGAGGATCAAATTAGTATAGGCCTTATAGATATATTGGCTCTGATACCATATTAGAATTAGGGATAGGAAGGAATACTTTATTATTGATTATTGATTGATTAAACTGAGTACGATACGTCTCCTATATATTGGAGAGAAGGGAAGATTGTAACCCTTGTTCCAGTAAATACATATTTTTTGAATATTTTCTGTATTTCGATCATTTATAAATTTATTTTGTGTTAAATTCGTTTTGGATCTTCTATTTTTCTAATAGAAAATTATATTTATTTTGAACCATAGTATATTTTAACTTTATTTTCTATTTCTAATTGATCGATTATTTATATTTTATATTATTACTATTTGGATTTTAATAAATTGTAAATCTCAAATCCTATTTTGATACATATCATTATTATTATTATTTTTATTATTATTATTATTTTGAAGTATTATTGTTATTGCTACTATTATTATTATTACTGTTATTATTATTATTAACATTTTTGTCATTATTATTATTTTTGTAAAGCCCGAACAAACTCTATTTTATACATATTCCATTATTAGATTTTACGTGTATGTATATGTATATTTTATAAACCCTATAATGCTAATTATTTTTTTCCTATTGGATTTAAACCTATTAATTGATTTATAACCTAAAACCCAAGCCATTTCTCCTATTGGATTCCTACCCAATAACCCATCAACCCTACATCTCTAATTCCCTATGTAAACTAATCTAACCCTAACCTCCTAGCATCCTACTGTGCTACCCTCTATTGTTCACCCTCTCTTTCATCCTCCGACACTCTCTCTCTCTCTTCCCGTCTGCTCGATCCCGAACCCATCCCTCGATCTTCGTCCGCCCTCGTCTCCGCTCCTCCATCTCGTCTCCACCTTCCTCGACCTCCGTCATCCTCTTCCTCGTCTACACACTGAAACCCATCATCGCCTCCCGCTCGACTTGCCAACCTTCCATCTTCCACCGCCATCCCATCGTCACCTTCATCCCTCGCCCTCCGATCACCCCCCTATTGCCACCCTCGTTCATCCACCATCCTCGAACTCACACCCTCGTCGTCATCCTCGAGCATCCCCTCCATCCTCTGTTTCAGAAGAAAACAGAGCACCCCATCTCCTCACCTCCCTCATTCAGTTAACCTCCATCCTGCTCCGCCCTGTCCTCTTCCATCGCTGAGAACCCATCCGAATCTCCACCAGTCGACCACCCTCCGTCCTCCTCGCCATCTCCACCCCATCGCCATTGCCCCGAACCCATCCTCTACCATGTTGCTAATCTCGTCGACCGCAGCGCTCGACCACCGATCCCCAGCTTTCGTCGACATCGTCCGATGCTCGCCACCCATCCATTGCGGTCGTACACCGCTGCCAGTCGCCGCGAAGAGGTCGCCCATCGATCGCCACTGTTCCCCTTCGCAAGTCTCCCTCTCCCTCCACTGTGTTGTTCAAGAAGTGGAAGGGGGGATTTGATTTGCTGTGCTCGCCGTTTGGTGTTTGGATTGGGAGATTGCTGTGTTGATTTGTTTTGCAGCTTGGTGTTCAAAGAATTAGGAAGTGTTGATTTGTTTTGCTGTGTTAGGTTGTTTGGTTGTGTGTTGGTGTTGCACGTAGGGTGCACGTGTTTCTGTGCTTTCGTCATTCATGTTCGTTACTTCGGGATTCTCATCCCGTTATTCTTTGGTATTCGAATTAGTCGTCCATAAGGCAAGTCACTTTCCCCATGAATTAAACATCGTATCAAATTCAAGTTTTATTGAAATTCTTGCAAGTAGATCCTATTCGTTATCAAATTGTTGTATTGATTATCTTCGTTGGGTCTATTAAGGGTTTACACGAGCTAACCCCAAAATTCTTGACTTCGTGCCACTTTTGAATCCAAAGATTGAATCTTTCATGAATTCATGTATTATCGTTAATAGTGTAACATCTCGTATAATTTATTTTAATTAAAAATAATTTTTTAAAATTTTTGCACGTGCAACACACTTCTAAACTCTATTTTTGTTCATTCCTCTCAATTGTATTTATTTTGTAGTATGCATGAATCTTTTTTTTCACTATCTTTTATTTAGTCTTTTATTAAACCCCTAAACCTAATAACCCATTGAATAAATAAATTAATTTTAAATTATAAGAGTAATTAATTAATAAATTATTTTTTTTCTTTGTGTACTCGTGCACTGCACGTGCACGTGTTTTCGAGTTAGTGGAGAGTGGTGTGCGGTTGGAGAGAGAGTGGGCCTCAACTCGGGTGTGCGTGGAAGTAGGGAAGAAACGTGGAGTTGGTTTTTATAACGGAACATTAAGATCCTATATAAATTTATTCATTCACCCCTACTCTATCTATCCACTGTTAACAAAACAAAACAAAACAAAAAACCTATTTTCACTAAATTGTCGTGAGTAATTAAGAGAGGAGGAGGGAAGATGCAGAGCGCTCGGAGGCTTTCAGAGTTGGGTTTGTGGCTCGATTTTGTGGAGTTCGGAGTACCGTTTGAGGGCAGAATTATTTTTAGTACTCTCCTAATATGTGGGTGATTTTTTATGCTTTCTAAATTATTGAGTAGTTATATGTGTTGATTACCCTAAAATTAAATTTCTAATGTTGAATTGTTTAGTTTGCTCTCATGAATTGTGATGTGTGTGATAGTAGATACTCTAAAAATTGAAGTAAAGTGCTTGTTAATTAAAATGAACTTGAAGGAATTCAAATTTGTCTGAATTAGCATGTGAATTGTTGACGTGTGTTCACTTTAGAAAAGTAGATGGTTTATGAGTTTAATCACCATGAGAAAAATTCTCGTATTATTATTGGACATGAAAATGTATCTTTTTATTGAGTAAAATTTACATTTCACAAATTATAGCGACATTCGAGTTACTCTTCACACGGTGAAAAATTTCATTTGTGTGGATCTATTATTGCACTAGAATTCATTTTACTATTCTTAGATTATTTTTAGAGTGCGTGAGTTCGTCTATTCGGTGTTGTGAATTGGCTTTCCGAAAAAGTAAAATTTTAACAGAGAATAATAGAGAGGGTTTGTGTATATAAAACTCATTTTGAATACCTTCACCATAGGTGCACTTGCCCCTGTGGTTTGGGCGTTGGGCTGTTTTCTTGCTGGTTCTGGGTTCAAGTCCTTGTGTTCTCTGACTTGGGTTCAAAAACATTTTTTGGAATATTTGAGTTCTCTAACTTCAGTTCTTGAAACATTTTTTTTTGAGAAATGGTGTTCTCTGACTTGGGTTCTTAAAACATAATTTTTTGGGGTCTTTGAATTCTCTGACTTGGGTTTTAAACTTGAATCATAAGAAGAATAAAATTTTGACAATGCAATTAACTTTCCTTCTAAGTGAGAGTTTATAATTATTTGTTTGAGTAAGAATACTTGAAGGTGTAAAAATTACGGTGTGTGATTAAATTATGAGATTTGAAGTGATTACTCTATATTATGAGTTCATGAAAGGAAACGTTGTTTGTTTTGAAAGAATTATGATTAAGTGAATGAATTGAATTTCATGAGGTTGATTATGTTGAAGATATGAATATAATGAAGTTTAATACATGATTATTGAAGGGTATGAGTACCCATAGATTCTAGTATATGAAAAGTTGTGATCTAGAGGTTTAGTGAGACCCCGGGTACCGACAATTGTTGAATTAAATGATTGATTTATTTTGAGATATGGCGATGTGAGCTATCTCTGTATTTGTGATTAAGTCCAGTAGGGGGTAAAACTAACTCTAGGTGTTGTAATTGATTCATGTCTTGAACTTAAGAACTAGGACTAAGTGAAGATGTAGTAAACTTAGGCAAACGCAATTGGGGCACTTCTATATAGTCGGACGGTGGATTTCGGGACTATAGATGTAATACCCTGATTTTTCAAATATATGAAAAATTATTTTATTTTTACACGTGGTGTGCACGTGTAATATTTTTGGCTATTATTTTCAACATGATGAGTAAGAATATTGTTTTTATAAAGTATTTTCCTAAAGCCCAAATGTTAATTTACTTATTTTTCTTTTAAAATAATTATCTTGGCCCAATTAAT
Organism: Hemerocallis citrina; assembly: GCA_017893485.1. Taxonomy (NCBI): domain Eukaryota; kingdom Viridiplantae; phylum Streptophyta; class Magnoliopsida; order Asparagales; family Asphodelaceae; genus Hemerocallis; species Hemerocallis citrina. The sequence goes on along the minus strand of CM030365.1, from coordinate 151,535,903 downwards.
TTAAGCCCATGAATTTAATCTTTCTTATTTTCTACAACTTGTAATGTGTAACATTTCTTTTAAAAAATACTTGTTAGTTGATGTACAATTTTCTTGTAGGGTGGTTTGTGCTTGCACGTGCACTCCATGTACACGTGCATAAGCACACTATCTTGGCCGGATTGGGTAGAGAAGTGGGGGTGAGTTGTGGGTGGTTATTTAGGGTGTGGGTGGTTTTTACAACTCCCTAGTGCATCCTAGCCTTTGATCCAATAACCATCTATTGAATCCTAGCCCTCCATCTCACTCCATTTGGTGTATAAATACCCCTCTCATCCATTGTTCTTTTACACTAAAATTATTTGTAAGAGAAATTATATTTGTGAGAGAGTTGTGTGTGTTGTATTGTGGAGACCGGGCATCATCTTCTGGAGATTTTCGACAAGGAGCAAGGAGCAAGGAGTGGTGCATTACATTAAGGAGCTTTTCTGGATTCGGGTATTTTGTCAATAAGGTGGGTGTTTCTCAGGACTTCTAGTGTAGAAAACATGCCATAATTGTGATGATTGTTAATATGCTTATGAGAAGTAAATTCGAATGTATTAGAATTGCTTGAGTATGTTTATGATGATAATTGTGGAGGACTAATAGTGTAGTAATGGCACTGTAATAAGGATGAATTGAGTCGGTACAGTCGACTGTCGTGTGGATAAGTCGACTGGTACGAGACATTTGTTCCATGATTGTTAGAAAGTTTCATGATATATGTGTGTATAATTAAAATGAAGTAGTAAGGCTAAACTCATATCCTTCATGATATACATGTCTGAGGAGACAAGAGCATGTGGAAAAAGAACTAGTGATAATTAATAAAACTGAGAATGACTGGTGCAGTCGACTGATGATATGAACAGTCGACTGATGCATTGATTAAACTATGAATATGCCTGTAATTGCATGAAATGAGATATTTCTCCATTGTGATTGTCCTAGTGTAATAAATTGAGATCAATATTTCATCTCTGCAAGAAAGTTATGAACAAGTGTAAATGCATGTTTAAAACACTTCCGTGAAGAAAAGACAATATTAGTAACTTGAAATTCCATGTTGCGATGTTACTGAACAGTAAGAAGTTTTGTTTTTATGAAACATGAATGTATGTATATTGTGATTTGACACCATGATGCATGTAAGAACTGTTAGAAAGATAATCCTTTAATTTGAAATATGAATCTGTCCAGTCGACTTAATGCGAGCAGCAAGTCGACTGAGCTGAACATGAATATGTACTGTTAAGACCCGGGACAGACGACTGATCTATTTGACAGTCGACTGTCACGTGAATTATATTTTGAGTATAAAAGTTGCGGAACAGCTGACTGGCCATGTGCAGCAGTCGACTCTCCCGAGTGATTATGAAGAACTTGAATCGACTGTACAAGTCGACTGGTCTTTTCCAAGTCGACTGTACAGAGTATATTTTGACATGTCAGAGATTTCATTGATTGCTGTTAAGATTGTGAACTTTATGGTTGATGTTGATAAACTCTATTTTGTTGCTGCATGAATTTACATGAAAGGAATCATAGATTTGAATTGAGAATTACATGAATATGAAAGTTAAGAACATGATGTGTTGAGGCAATGAAAAATGAATTCATGAGTTGGAAATGCTCAAATTGGAAATTGTGAATTGGAAATTGAACAAAAGAGTAGCTAAGTCTCCCCCGGCAATGGAAATGAAATGAAATTGAAAAGAAGACCAAGGGTGGTCATGTGAAAATGAAATGAATAAGCCCGGTTTAGTGGAGAGGCTAACTCTAGAGCTTTGATTTTTATTCATGATTCTAATAATTAGTACATAGTGGAGATGTGATGAAAGTGAGAGAAAACATAAGTATGAGAACTAGAGTTTACGGTGCGGGTGTGTGAGCCACAGAATGCATGCTTGATGAGTCAAGACGTGGCGTGGGCGCAACTCAGTAATGATCGGACTTTAGCCACGCTTGTGGGATGTTTAGTGACTGCAAGAGGATCGTGTTCAGGGAGGAGGCTGAATTGCCACAGAATGCATGCTTGATGAGTCAAGACATGGCATGGGGTTCCCCTCCAGGGTCCAGTGCACGTGCTTGTACTCATAGATCATTTAGGATACTCATCGTAATTACAGTAGTAGATTAAGTCATGGCGAGGGATTGAACCCTACAAAAATGAAGAACGATTAAGAGGCTTGCCCTCGGACCTATGTAGTATGGGATGCATAGAATCCGAACAAGTGCGCATTAGTGTCATGTAAATTAACTAATTGCATTAAGGATTAAGTGCACGATCACGACACGACATCATTAAGATTTTCCCCTTTACTTCATTTTGTTATGTGAACAAGTTTGTGATTTGTTAAGAAATGAGAATCGTTATACTGTTTCTGGCATAGAGAGAATGGCCATGTATAATTATCGTCGGTTGAATAAACTGACGTACCCACAGTTTTGTATGCAGGATAAATGACATGTTAAAGGTTAAAGAGGAATGGATGCATAAAGATTTTACCATGTTGTTGTACATTTGCTTAAATGTTGTAAATTTTACTTCCGCTGTCCATTGTAAATGTAACATATGATGTAAACTCTGATGTAAAGTGAAAAGTTTAAATTCCTTGTAAAATTGTACTAAGAAAAGCGAAAAGATCCTGTAGAACATCTCGAATTCAGTGTATTTGGGATTCGGAGCGTTACAATAGACCCAGTTGGGCAGTGGATTCTGGAACTGCGGTTGCTTCGATGGAGACGAGCTTTTATATTAAATCCGGTACTATGCATAGTTGGGTGGATAGTTTGTCGTACTCCAGTGTATATGTATATCGGGGCTAGAGGGGCACTTGCGGGATGTTCGCACGACGAGCAGTCTGTATAACAGTCGGACGGTGGACTCCATGACTGGGATCTGTACTCGTGAAATGTCTAAACTTTGTTTGATTACTGGGTATTTGGCATGGTGAGGGATCGAACTCGTTATTGTGGAGTACGTAGGTGCTTGCTCTCGGTCCTATATAGTTTGGGATGGATAGAATTCGAACAAGTAAGCATTAGTGTCATCTTTGTGTAAAATATCTGCATTAGGCATTAAGGCATTGCATACACTTACATGTTTAGAGTAGTCACATTTAACACTTTAATTTTCATTCAAGTTTGTGGTTTGTTAAAGTATTAAGATCGTTATATCTTCGGCATAGAGAGGATGACCGTGTATAACATTTTCGTCAGTTGTAAGCAACTGACGTACCCACAGTTATATATGCAAGAGTTGAATTTTTCATGAAAATATAAAGTTGATATGCTACTGTTGATCTATTTAAATGCTAAAATGTTGCAATTGTATATTATTTTTCATTATTGTACTTCATTTTACCTTCCACTATGTTATAAATGTAAAGGAATCTGTTGTATTATAAAAATTTCAAATTTCCTTGTAAAATTGTACGAAGTGAAGTGTAAAGATCATGTGGAACTTCGAATTCAGCCTTATTTGGAATTCGGGGCGTTACAGAGTGGTTACAGAGCCACGCTTCGATTTGTAGTACAAATTTATAAGGAACGACACCCTATAGTGGACATTAGAGTGTGAGTTTCAACTTATAGAGATTTAAATGTAAGTAACTTACGTTTGTGTTGCTCTATATGATGACATTAATTTTTTCCTCCTTTCCCTATAAGATGGACAATCATCATGATCTCCAGAATGAGGCACATTTATTTGTCCCCTTCGAGGATGAAGAGGAAGAGCCAATGGAGGAAGAAGAAGACCCGGAGGAAATAGAAGAGGAATTTCCTGAGTCAAGAAAGATTACTCCACCTCCGCCTGATTTCTCCGAAGAATCCTCAGACGAATAAATCATTCCAGATGACCAAGATGATATTGTTGCTTCTCTTCGAAGAGAATTGGATGCTCAAAAGTGGAGAGTAAACCATTTGGAAGCGCGACGAGCAGAAGATAAGGAGCGCATTCAAAGAGCTGAGTCATCAACTGTGTAAACTCGAGAAGGTTCAGCACGTGAATGATCGACACTTTGCCAAGCTGGACCATATCACTCGCTGGGACAAGCAGGAGCGGCATCAAAGATTTGAAGATATGAAGAAGGAAATCCATGAACTACGGGAAGAGCTCAGAGCAGCCAAGAGAAACCGTAGAATCTCGAATGTCTTTTGTTAAAAGGATGTAATGGATGTGATGAAACAAGTTTTTCCTTTCCGAATATAAAAAGTTTATTTTGGAATGAATAATTGTTAAAGGAAGGTAAGTTGTGCTATTTATGATGATTAATGATAAATTTTATGACTCAGAAATGGATGGAAGAAGGAACAGGAATGGTGAAGGTCATATAGGTGAGAATGGGCTAGATTTGGAGACCGAATTAGCTCGAGTTTATCAGACTTTAAATGCCTTTGCCGCCAACATTGCTGGGAACAGTAGACCGGAGCCAACTGTGCAGGTCCCTGAAGCAATTAGACTGGTGGAATCATTCAAAAGGATGAAGCCACCTGTGTTTGAGGACCAGAAAAATCAAGACGCTGCAAGCGACTAGATCAGGCAGATTGAGACGGTCTTTGAAGTGCTAGAGACCTCTGAGGCAAATAAGGTGAATTTGGCCACTATCCAGCTGGAGAAAGATGCAGGAGTTTGGTGGCAATCACTGAAAAGGACCTTGGGCAATGTGCAACTTACTTGGGAATAGTTTCTTGGAGAATTCAGGAGTCACTATTTTCCCATGGATGTTCAAGAGAAGAAGGCTATGGAGTTTTTGGGCTTGCAACAAGGAAGAATGACCATGCAGGAGTATGAAACCAAATTCAATCAGCTCTCGAGGTACGCTTCAGAAATGGTTCTAGACGAAGCCAAGAAAACATGGAAGTTTGAGCAATGTTTGAGGCCAAGCTTGAGGACCCGGATGATACCTCTAAATATCCGAAGATTTGAGAAGTTGGTCAGGAGAGCTGCCGCTACTGAGTCAGATATGAACCAGTACCAGGCAGTGCAAGTCAAGAGGAATAATTGGAGCATTAGAAAGAGGCCTGCAGGATCAGGAAATTTTAGGGGACAACCCCCAGCACAGCATTTCAAACCTACCGGAGCAAATACTATTGCAGTGACTGGAAGGGTACCCATCTGCTTCAAGTGTGGTGAGTCAGGCCACTTAGCTCCTGGGTGTACAAAGTCGCAGGAGAGCAAGAATTGTTTCCTTTGTGGCAAGGAGGGCCACATCAAGCCATTTTACCCTCAGCTTCTGCGGGAAGGGCCGAGTCAGAAGCAGTCCAACCCAAGGCAGAAGCAATTCCGGTAGGGGTGAGTGTTTGCTTTGACCGAGGCCGATGCTGATGATGTTGACAACGTCATCACGGGTATGGAAGATGATGTTTAGATTGCTTTGTTGCTATTTTCCATTTTTGTAAGAAATATTATGTAATGAGAGTACTCTTATGTAACAGGAGATATTCAAATAAATGGAATAAATGCATCAGTTTTATTTGATATGGGATCATCGCATACATTTGTGTCACCCTCATTTGCAAAACGATTGGGAGTTGAACCTAAAAATTTTCCTGGCAAAGTTCTATCTGTGGCTACTCCGTCAGGAGAAAACTTAACTACCGACCGATATTATGAAGGGTGTGATCTTGAAATTGGAGGCAGGATCTTTGGCATCGATCTCATTGAGTTGGCAGTTTTGGGGGTCGACATCATTATTGGCATAGACTGGATGTCAGTTACAGTGCCACTATTGAGTGCAAGAGCAAGGAGATTGTGGTGAAGGTGCGAGGAGGACCAGCAGTTACATTTCAAGAGAAGAGGAAGTGTAAGCAGTTGGTAGCAACTCTAACTAAGCAGAAGGTTCCTGAAGAAGTGAGGCAGATTCCAGTAGTTCGGGATTTTCCAGCAGTGTTTCTTGAAGACCTACATGGGCTTCCTCCTCATCGAGATGTAGAGTTCAACATCACCGTTCAACCAGGGAGTGCACCATTTCCAAGGCACCATACAGAATGGCGCCGGTTGAACAAGATGAGATCAAGAAGCAGATCGAAGAGTTGTTAGGCAAAGGATTCATCAGGCCTAGTGCGTCACCTTGGGAGCCCCTGTTCTTTTGGTGAAGAAGAAGGATGGATCGATAAGGTTACAGTTCTTTTGGTGTATCAACTACAGAGAGTTGAACAATGTTACAGTGTAGAACAAGTATCCAATTCCTCGAATCGATTATCTATTTGACCGTCTACAAGGAGCAGCTATTTTCTCCAAGATAGACTTGCGGTCAGGATATCACCAAGTCTGAGTAAAGGAAGAAGATGTGCACAAGACGGTATTCAGAACTAGACATGGTCACTATGAGTTCCTAGTCATGCCGTTTGGAGTAACCAATGCACCTGCTATCTTCATGGACATGATGAACAGGGTCCTGCAGTCGTTCATCGATTCTTTTGTCGTGGTGTTCATCTACGATATTTTGATCTACTCCAAGTCAGAAGAAGAACATGCCGAGCACCTAGCAGAGGTACTTAAGAAGCTACAGGAGCAGAAATTGTATGCAAAGCTGTCCAAATGTGACTTCTGGGGAACTGAAGTCGCCTTCCTGGGTCACATCCTTTCTAAGGAGAGAGTGGCTATTAACCCACAGAAGATTGAGACAGTGAAAGATTGGCCAAGAACGACTACAGTGAAAGAGATTAGGAGCTTTCTGGGTTTAAGTGGCTACTACAAAAGATTCATTTAGGGCTATGCCCAGATAGTTGTGACACTCACAGGGCTTACAAGGAAGAACGTGAATTTCAAATGGTCAAAACAGTGTGAAGCTAGCTTCCAGGAGTTGAAAGGAAAGTTGACTACCGCTCCCATTCTGGCTTTGCCAAGAGCAGGAGTCAACTATAATGTCTACAGCGATGCTTCCCATCGCGGATTGGGCTGTGTGCTGATGCAAGAGGGAAAGATAATAGCTTATGGGTCTAGACAGCTGAGACCGCATGAAAAGAATTACCCAACCCATGATCTGGAGTTGGCAGCGATCATTTTTGCATTGAAGTAGTGGAGGCACTATGTGTACGGGGAGAAAGTCAACATGTACAAGGATCATAAGAGTCTGAAGTATATCTACCAGCAGAGAGACTTGAATCTGAGGTAGAGGAGATGATTGGAAGTGCTGGAAGATATCCAACCCGAGATCAAGTACCATCCAGGTAAGGCCAATGTGGTGGCTGATGCGCTCAGCAAGAAGTACAGTTTGTCCCGATTGATCACAACTCAGGAAAAGTTGGTAGAATAGCTTGATCGAGCAGGGATCGAGGTGGTTTTGCAAGGTTTGGGAGCTTCCTTAGCTCAGTTGAGGATTCAACCCATTTTGAGGGACAAGATCATCGACAGTCAGAAAACCGATTCAGAGATTCGGGAGATGAGAGGGCAGGTTGGCGTTGGTAGGTTGGCAGAATTTCAAGTGAAGGATGAGGTGTTGTGGTTTGGAGAGCGGCCGTGTGTGCCAGATCAAGCAGAACTGAAGGAGAGTATACTTCAGGAAGCACATGCTACTTTATTATCCGTGCATCCAGGGAGTACCAAGATGTACAAGGACATAAAGCAGTATTTTGGTGGCCAGGGATGAAGCAAGATGTGGTTGAGTTTGTTGCTAGGTGTGCAGTTTGTCAGCAGGTCAAAGTCGAGAATCAGAAACCCGGAGGTTTGTTGCAGCCATTAACCATCCCAGAGTGGAAGTGGGATTGTATCGACATGGACTTTATCACAGGATTGCCTAAGAGTTCCAAGGGCAATGATGTAATTTGGGTGATAGTAGACCAACTCACCAAATTGGCTCACTTCTTGGCGATGAAGCTTACTTGGTCGATGGAGAAGCTGGCCGAGTTGTATGTTGGAGAGATCATGAAGCTTCATGGAGTTCCACTATCGATAGTATCTGACTGAGATGTGCGTTTCCCCTCGCATTTTTGGAGAAGTCTTCAAGCAGCTTTGGGGACAAAGACTAATCTCAGTACGGCCTTTCATCCTCAAACTGATGAGCAGACTGAGAGAGTCAACAGGGTACTAGAAGATATGCTGAGATGTTGTATGTTGGACTTTGGTGGCAGTTAGGAGAAAAATTTGGCTCTTATGGAAATTGCCTACAACAACAGTTTTCAGGCAAGCATCGGGATGGCACCGTATGAGGCTCTGTATGAAAAAAAGTGCAGGACACCGGTGTGTTGGTATGAAGTGGGGGAACGGAAGCTGTTTGGGCCGGAGATTGTGCAGCAGACCTCAGAAAAGATTGAGCTGATTAGGAAGAGGTTAGTCGACACAGAGAGCAGGCAGAAGAGCTATGCCGACAACCGGAGGAGAGATCTAGAGTTCGAAGAAGGCAGTTTTGTCTTTGTGAAGGTGTCTCCAACCAAAGGGGTGATTCGGTTTGGAAGGGGAGGAAAATTTGCCCCGAGATACATAGGCCCATATAAGATATTGAAGAGAAATTGGAAGACAGCTTATCGGTTAGAACTACCAGAAGAGTTTTCCCAAGTGCACAATGTCTTCCATGTGTCTATGTTACGAGGTTATATTCCGGATCCGAGTCATCATTTACCAGAAGTGCCAGAGGTCTGCAAATGGATTTGAGCTATGAAGAGCGTCCAGTAGAGATTGTGGAAGGACGAGAGAAGGTCTTGAGAAATAAGACAATACCTATGGTCAAGGTCGTTTAGAGGAACTAATTTGTTGAGGATGTCACTTGGGAATCAGTAGACAGGATGTTGAGAGATCACCCTGAGCTTTTTAACTAAAATTTGTAAACTCTTTTCTTTCTTTGTCTTTCTCACTCTTAATTGTAGTTCCGAGGACGGAACTATTTTAAGGAGGGAGTGCTGTAACATCCCGATTAATTTATTTTAATTAAAAATACTTTTTCAAAATTTTTGCACGTGCAACAGACGTGAAACTCTATTTTTGTTCGTTCCTCTCAATTATATTTATTTTGTAGTATGCATGATTCTTTTTTTTCACTATATTTTATTTAGTCTTTTATTAAACCCATAAACCTAATAACCCATTGAATAAATAAATTAATTTTTAATTATAAGAGTAATTAATTAATTTTTTTTTTCTTTGTGTACTCGTACACTGCACATGCACTTGTTTTCGAGTTAGTGGAGAGTGGTGTGCGGTTGGAAAGAGAATGGGCCGCAACTCGGGTGTGCGTGGAAGTGGGGAGGAAACGTGGAGTTGGTTTTTATAACGGAACATTAAGATCCTATAAATCTATTCATTCACCCATACTCTATCTATCCACTGTTAACAACAAAAAAAAACCTATTTTCACTAAATTGCCGTGAGTAATTAAGAGAGGAGGGGGGAAGAGGCAGAGTGCTCGGAGGCTTTCGAAGTTGGGTTTGTGGCTCGATTTTGTGGAGTTCGGAGTACCTTTTGAAGGCAGAATTATTTTTAGTACTCTCCTAATAGGTGGGTGATCTTTTATGCTTTCTAAATTATTGAGTAGTTGTATGTGTAGATTACCCTAAAATTAAATTTTTAATATATAATTGTTTAGTTTGCTCTCATGAATTGTGATGTGTGTGATAGTAGATACTCTAAAAATTTAAGTAAAGTGATTGTTGATTAAAATGAACTTGAAGGAATTCAAATTTGTGTGAATTAGCATGTGAATTGTTGACGTGTGTTCACCATGAGAAAAATTCTCGTATTATTATTAGACATGAAAAGGTATATTTTTATTAAGTAAAATTGACATTTCACAAATTATAGCGACATTCGAGTTACTCTTCACACGGTGAAAATTTTCAATTGTGTGGATTTATTATTACACTACAATTCATTTTACTGTTCTCCAATTATTTTTAGAGTGCGTGAGTTCGTCTATTCGGTGTTGTGAATTGGTTTTCCAAAAGAGTAAAATTTTAACAGAGTAATAGAGAGGGTTTGAGCATATAAAACTCATTTTGAATACCTTCATCGTAGGTGCACTTGCCCCTGTGGTTTGGGCGTTGGGTTGTTTCCTTGCTGGTTCTGGGTTCGAGTCCTTGTGTTCTCTGACTTGGGTTCAAAAACATTTTTTGGAATATTTCAGTTCTCTGACTTTAGTTCTTAAAACATTTTTTTTTAGAAATGGTGTTCTCTGACTTGGGTTCTTAAAACATAATTTTTTGGAGTCTTTGAGTTCTCTGACTTGGGTTTTAAACTTGAATTATAAGAAGAATAAAATTTTGACAATGCAATTGACTTTCCTCCTAAGTGAGATTTTATAATTATTTGTTTGAGTAAGAATACTTGAAGGTGTAAAAAATTATGGTGTGTGATTAAATTATGAGATTTGAAGTGATTACTCTATATTATGAGTTCATGAAAGGAAACATTGTTTGTTTTGAAAGAATTGTGATTAAGTGAATGAATTGAATTTCATAAGGTTGATTAAGTTGAAGATATGAATATAATGAAGTTTAATACATGATTATTGAAGGGTATGAGTACCCATGGATTCTAGTACATGAAAGGTTGTGATCTAGAGGTTTAGTGAGACCCCGGGTACCGACAATTGTTGAATTAAATGATTGATTTATTTTGAGATATGGCTATGTGAGCTATCTCGGTATTTGTGATTAAGTCCGGTAGTGGGTAAAACTAACTCTAGGTGTTGTAATTGATTAATGTCTTGAACTTAAGAACTAGGCACTAAGTGAAGATATAGTAAACTTTGCAAACGTAAGTGGGGCGCTTCTATATAGTCGGGCGATGGATTTCGGGACTATAGACCCAGTCGGGCGATGAATTCCGGGACTATGGTTGCTTCAATGGAGATGAGCTTTTAATTTAAATCTGGGACTATGCGTAGTCGGGCGGATAGTTTGTCATACTCCAGTTTATATACGTATACCAGAGCTAGAGGGGCACTTGTTGGATGTTCGCACGACGAGGAGTCTGTAAAACAATCGGGCGGTGGACTCCGGGACTGGGATCCGTACTCATGGAATGTCTAAACTTTATTTTATTACTGGGTAGTTGGCATGGCGAGGGATCAAACCCTTTATTGTGGAGTACGTAGGTGCTTGCCCTCGAAACTATGTAGTATGGGATGCATAGAATCCTAACAAGTATGCATTAATGTAATCTTAGTGTAAAATATCTGTATTAGGCATTAAGGCATTGCATACACTTACATGTTTAGAGTAGTCACATTTAACACTTTAATTTGCATTCAAGTTTGCGGTTTGTTAAAGTATTAAGATCGTTATACCTTCGGCATAGAGAGCATGTCCATGTATAAAATTTTCATCGGTTGTAAGTAACTGACATGCCCACAGTTTTATATGCAGGAGTTGGATTTGTCATGAAGATATAAAGTTAATATGCTACTATTGATCTATTTAAATGCTAAAGATGTTGCAATTGTATATTATTTTTCATTATTGTACTTCATTTTAACTTCCGCTGTGTTATAAATGTAAAGGACTCTGTTGTATTATAAAAAGTTCAAATTTCTTTGTAAAAATGTACGAAGTGAAGTGTAAAGATCTTGTGGAACTTCGAATTCAACCTTATTTGAAATTCGGGGCGTTACAAATAGAGTTATGCATATGGTACGACACAATTAATTATTGTAGAGATAATTGTTAGGTTGTATGTTTGATTGATCGATTGATGTTGAATGTTAATAGAATTGTGTATGTGTGTGTTTTTAATTGTATTTATCGTGCTATTACACCTTTCATTTTGATTACATAATTTATTGACTATAGAATTGATACCCATCATGTTTAATTAATTTATTTCGTGAAAATATCTAAAAACCTGTATGTTGCTTGCTGGCTGTATTTTGTCTGCTATTTTTGACCTAGTAAATGATATTAAAATAAATAACTTTCTAAATAAGAATTGTATCCTTATCTTTCTAGTTTACAGAACATCTTGAATTTCTGAATTCCAAGTTGTGTAGCAAAGGTTATGCCCGTTTTACTACAACTGTGTTTTTATTTCCAGATTTTCAGATTCTTGTATACTTGATGTTTAAAATGTTAAAAGGCTGATCAAATGATAAAATTTTGGTCTGATAATTTTCAGAACATTATTTAACATGTTTAGGAGTGTAACAAATATTTTTAATGAATTTTATATCGAGTTTTTACTGTTTCTAAAATTATAATAACATGATGTCGGAACTCTGCCTTAACATGAATTCTGTAATGAATGGTGTGTTTAACCTAGCTACTGTTGTCGGATTTTGAACTTTAAATATGCGTTGGAACCGTGTGGAAGTCTAGTTTTCATAATTTTTGACGGTTTCAGTTTTTGAGTTCTGAAATAGCAGAAAATTACACTTTTGTATAGACTACTCTTACTGTCCAGAATTTTATCTTCCAAATTTTAATTGCTAAATTACTCCTATATCGTAGTATTGCATGAATCAAAGAATGTATGTTGCATTTCATGATCCTACTGTCATATTGTCATTGTTCTAATCGTTCTATCCAAGTTATCATATTGTTGTTCTTCTATTGTCACTACCGTTCATCCTATGTCTCTAGATTGCATATGGTATTGTTGCATCGATAAAATAATTAACAAGTTGGAGTTTAAGAGTTGACTCTAGTAATGGAAAATATAGGGACTGTACTCGGATAAGGGGTATGTGGTTCTCTATATCGTTGTCTTGTGATCATGTATTTTTGTGATCTTGTAGCATCTTATGGATAAATTATCGTTATGGATGGAACGTTGTTATCGTGCCGAATACATGATCTATAAAATCCACCATTAAGTCTAAACGTAACTTGGTTTTATGTAGCAACCATGTGGTAAATAAATGAGACGCATGAAGTGCTACATTAGTTAGGATTAAAATGATTAATAGACTTAAGAATTGACACCACATCGACATCGCATTTTGTTCATCATTGTTCCTATTGATATCAATTATTGGCCAAGTATTATTGTTATTGATCATTGAATATTGTTATCGATTTATTGAATCAATGTTTACAACTATTGCATTGATTATCATGATATTGATTATTACTATTATCCCATATTATTGGTTCATATTGATCCATTAATTCATTATTATATCGTTATTCCATTGTTTCTTGCTTTCTCTACTTGCTGTCCATGACTTGCTCTAAGGACAATTTTTTCTCATCTTTTTATATGAAGTGTTCACAGGTGATCATGGAGAATTACCTACTGGAATTAGAGAACAAACATTCTGAAGATCTTAACGCTTTCTAGTTGCTTATTATTTTATTGAACTATTGGATTGAGACTTATTGCTATTGTACTTGGAATTTTTTATTGTATTGGGTTTATGACCCGGATTTTATTATTTATTTCCAGACGTTGGATTATCATATTTGGATATTTCATATGGCTTTATTCCAAATATTATTGTTCATGGGATTATTATCATTGTCTGCATAATTGTTCTGTATTGATTATATTGTTGGGTTGATCGGATAAACAGCTTATGGGTGACGTTAGTCATTCGCTGGGCCAATATCATGTACTCGTATTCTGTATTTTTGGAAAGTGGAGAGTGACAAAGACTAAACCAATACATTATTCAATATGGGACTAAACTAATCTTTCTCATAATATATTATATAATATCTTAACACATGCTAAAATCTTTACCTGAGATATTTGCAAATGGTGAGCTAAAGCTTTAACCGAACCAACACTTGTGTTGCGGAGAAGTCTGTTCTAAGTAAGGAAATTATAGAAATTATAAACAAAATAATATCATAAAGAGAATAATAGAAAGATAGAATTATGGTATACAAAGAAAATTAAGAATGTTATATTTATGTACATACATCACATTGATCATGTCATGGATATATATAGAGTTTAGAATAGGAAGATTAATAGTTACAATAGGAATGATCAAGAATAGAAAAGGTCAAGAATATGAAGCATTTGTTGGGTATTGAAAAGATTTGGTATGGGAAAAGTTGATTGTACACATATCTTTATCATGCCTCCGTAAGATGGTGCACCATGAGGTGATTCCAATCATGTACGCTAATTGTTGGAAGCGAGAACGGTGATGTAGCGACGGTGTTCGTTGGCGCAAGTAGTGCTCTTCGGCAGGAAGTAGTCGAAATAGTGGCGCTCAGTGATGGTGTTCGATGGCGCAAGGGACGGTGTTCGATGGCATGGGGGACGGTGCACAATGGCGCAAGGGACGGTGCACGATGGCATGGGGACAGCACTTGATGACGCAAGAGATGTTGCACGATGGCGCAGACGACGCATGGTAGCGCAGGAATAGCTCTCAGTAGCGTAGGGATGACGACTGTAGAAACAAAAGAACCTACAAGTTTTTTTTTTGTTTTTTTTTCCATAGTTGTAAGATAGGATCTATGGTTCTGATACCATATTGATAAGAAAAGAAACTATATAAACTATAAAAAGAATAATACCATAAAGAGAATAAAACAAAGATATGATTATGGCGTACAAAGAATGCTATGAATGTTAGGTTTATGTACATACATTCTATTGATCATGTCATAGATATATATAGAGTTTAGAACATGAAGATTAAGAGTTATAATTGGAATGGTCAAGAATAGGAAGAGTTTGTTGGGTATTGAAAATATTGGGTATAGAAAAGATTGATTCTACACATATCTTTATAATCTATCATATGTTAAAATACTAGCCAAGTAAAGATAAACGATAATTAAACTCAAGGGTAATAGTATTATTCCGTAAAATAAAAAACTTCCAAGCTTGAAGTTCTACATCACTGAATCTTTGAAGACATGGACAAAGATGATTACATGCATAGAATGGTAATACAAAGCTAAGAGATCAAGTGCATTAATCATATGCCACAAACCAATCGTAATGTTACATGTACATAGTTTCCCATTCTTTTCGCGAGGGCCTAATCAGATGTTTAATATTGGTTGATTATAAGAGCATCGACTATCGTTGCTACTAAATTTTACAATTTTAGCATTTGACAAATAGTTTTTTATATCAAGTGTTGCAGTCGTTATTGCTAAATTTAGAAGAGCAGATATTTTTTTTTAAGCTTCTTTTTTGCCGGACGGAAGAAGATCTTCCGTCCAAGCATTTTTAACTTTTCTTTTTTAAATTATATTAATGGTATTTTCATAATTATTTGAAAAAACACCATGAAAAAAATGGAATTTTTTCCCAAAACGACCCTTTTTTGCAAAGTTTTTCCCAAATCGCCCCACTTTTTTTTTTATTTCCCAAAGCGCCCTACTCGGTCTTTCAAAGACCGAGTCTAGTGCAAATAGACTCGGTCTTTGGAAGACCGAGTCTTGCGCTTTGAAAAATCAAAGAGCAAGACTCGGTCTTTCAAAGACCGAGTCTTGTACTCTTGCGTTTTTAACACCGCAGATCCCCTTTCTTCTTCTTCTCGACTTTTGAGTGTTTTTTTCTTTTCGCTCTGTCCCTCAACGAATCCGTCGCACTCGCCACTCTTTAGTTCGATTACTCCCTTAATCGATCGTTAAACTTCCCAAAACCAATTACTCTCTAATCCAATTTCGATTTTCTCCAATCCTATTCCCCAAAATTGATTATTTCTTAAAACCCTAAACCCCGAATACCCAAAATTGGAAGATTTCGGTTGTAGGATCTTGCTCTTCTCGCCAATTTCGTCTTCGTCTTTGGATTCTCCTACTTGTAAGGTATAATTCTTAAGCTTTTGCTAAGCAAAATTTGTGTTAGTGTTGATGCTATTGTGAAGTTCATTGTTGAATTTGACTTATTGTTGACAATGTAGAGTAGTTATTGATGTTATTTTTATATTAATTTTGTTCAAAAAGAAAGAGTTGAAAGAGTTGAAGTTGGTGTTATCAACGGCATTGTTATATAGTATTTGTTGAATTCTATATAGTTTTTTTGGAAAGAGTTAGAAACATTGAAGTATTTGTTGAAGTTTTTTGCTAAATTTAGAATTTGTTGAAGTTGAATTTGTTATATAGAATTCCATATAGAATTTTGTACAAGATCTAGGTTATGTATAGAATTTTGTTGTTTTGAAAGACCGAGTCTAGTTTTTTAATTAGGCGTTGCACCAATAACCTTGTTGAATAGAATTTTGTTGTTGAATCAATTTTGTATAGAATTCCATATAGTATGTGTTGAATCTAGTTTTTTAGAATTTTATAGAATCTAGGTTATGTATAGAATTTGTTGAATTTGTTATACTCTAGTTTTTTGATAAAATTAGAGAATCAATGGCATTGCTATATAGAATTTGTTTTTATGTCTAGGTTATGTATAGTTAATAACATTTTTGTTGAACTTGTAGGATTTGTAGTCTATTGTAAATGGCACGCACAAGGGGTAACATGGAGGTAGGAGAAAGTAGTAGACCTCCACGTGGCGATAGAGCACGTACTCGCGGTGGACGTGATCGTGGTCGTGGTCATGGTCGTGCTCCTACCGAGGCTACTAATGTAAGTAATTAAATGTTGATTCTAATAGAATTGTATTACATTTCGGTCTATTGATGTAAATGTTATTATTATGTAGGTTGAATTCAATCCAAATGAGGTGAGCACTTCCTCTTCAGTCCCTTCATCGTCATATATACCTTCTGGAGGCCCCGGACCACTCGACCCTTCACTCTTCACTCTCTAGCCGATGCATCGATCGCAGAATGTTTGGAACGGTGAGGCTACGGAGTGCCGCTTTAGGACTGGTCATCCGCTACCTGTGCACCCACGTATACACGAGATACTAAGAGATTGTGGGTTCTACGGTATTACCAGGATGACATCCATCAAGTGCGATCGTCCACTTTTGGAAGCACTGCTTGAAAGATGGAGGCCCGAGACACACTTATTTCACCTGCCAGTCGGGGAGATGACGGTGACTCTACAAGACGTTGCCATACTAACCGGGCTTCCAATCGATGGAGAGGTAGTCACAGGATCGATGGACTTCGACCCAGTGTATATAGTGGAGGAGTACTTAGGGGTTGAAGTGGAAGCCGGTGCGATAAATGGGAAATTTATCCGATTAAAGTGGTTGAAGGACACCTTTAAAAATAGATTGAATGACGGTTCATCTGCAGCGGAGGTGGAGTGCTACTGTAGGGCGTATATTCTAACGCTATTCGGCACGGTCTTGTTTCCAAATTCGACCGGGAATACCGTAGCACTGATGTTCTTGCCCTTAATCGCCGATCTAGGTAGGGTAAGCCGTTACAGTTGGGGCAGTGCAATACTATCGTCACTGTATCGGAGTCTGTGTCTGTGCAGTATAGGTTCGAACCAGATGAATGGACCTCTAATTTTACTGCAGATATGGAGTTGGGAGCTGATTCACGTAGGTCGGCCCGTAGTACGGATCCAATCTCAACATCGGAGAGTTCTCCTGATGATATTGACATGCTACCTCCTATCGGTGTGTACTGGACAGGGAAACTGACATGGACAGCCAACCCCAACAGGTGCTTGACATACTACCGCGATGAGCTCGACAGGTTGGCCGCTGACTGTGTGGTGTGGACCCCTTACACAGAGGAGCGACTGATTCGACTGCCACCTATCTGCACGTTCAGGCGTAATTTGTGGCTCACGAAAGCACCGCTAATCAACTTTGGGGTTGTTGAGTTTTACTATCCCGATAGGGTGTTACGCCAGTTTGGTCTTCACCAGGGGATTCCAGTTACCGTGCCATTCAATGCCGAGATGCATAACATCACTGGAATGGGCCGTACACCCGGACACAATTGGGCCACTTGCTTCTTCGATTACGTTCAGAGATGGAATGTTCACCGTTTCGAAGAAATCATCGGTGACATTCCACCCTTTGACCTCTCGTTGCATAGGGGTGTACATATCTTGGTACGAGAGAGTCACTAGACGGTTTATTTCCCCACCGTTGCAGACTCCTGCTGGAGTCGTTGTATCGATCCGTCGACCAAGGACCGAACCAGCAGATGAACACTCCGTGAGATTGCCGATGTACCAACCAAAGGGATCTACTATTCGTGGCTTTGTAAGTTTTAATGTTTCGTTTTAAAGTTTCAAAGTTTATATATCAATATGTTTTTATATATGTATGTGCATCTAATTCAACTTTTCATGTTTCTCAGTTGATCCAGACTTGGTCCCTTACCAAAAAATGTGTTTCTATGTTGAATAGCAACATCGCCGATCAGGCGAAGGGTACAGTACGGGAGATGTTATTGTGTTGCCGTGCACAAGCTGATCTTGTGGGGGAGGGCACAACATTAGATGCAATACTGAGGACCCCCACACATCGAACGAGCGGCCGTACTAGTCAACGACGAAAAAGAGTTGTTCATAGGCCCCCACCTCAACCTCAAAGCGATTCAGAACACGAAGAACAAGCAGAGCATGAGATTTAAGGGGATGATGAACAACAAGACTGTAATACCCTGATTTTTCAATTAATGAAAAATTATTTTTTATTTTGCACGTAGTGTGCACGTGCAATATTTTGGTTGAATTAAATCTTATGATGTGTATAAACGTTTTTTTTATGTATTCTCAAATTATTTTTACAAAAGCCTTTCTTTAAATAAATAGAAAGCCTTATTTTAATTTAATTAAAAGACCTTTTTCTTAAAGCCCAAAATGTATTTTATTTATTTTATTTTCAATAACTATTTTGGCCCAAAATAAAGCCCATGGATTAACCTATTTTTATTTAACTTGTCATGTAGAAGACTATTTTAAAACTATTTTATTTTTGTACAAAATTAAATTGTACAAATTTGGGCCTAGTTGCATGCACGTGCACTACACGTACACGTGCAATGCACACTTTTCTCATGGCCAGTTGGCACTCTTTTTGGAGGGAGTTTTGAAATTGGTCATGGTGTTCATGGAGGTGGTTATGTGGATGTGGGTAGTTTTTATAACTCCTACTCTAATCTTGGCCCTCCATCTTTCAACCAACTAATCAATCCTAGCCCTCTATTTCACTTGTTTTCTAGTATAAATACCCCCCCTCCCATGGCTACATTCATATGCAATTATATCTTTCTAAACTATAGTCTTATTTTTAGTAATAGTGTGAGTTAAAAAAAAGAGAGAGAGTTGTGTGGGATTGCTTGCTTTTTCCAAGGAGGAGAGGCCGGCTACTGCAAGGGGGAAGCTTTCGGTTTTGTGCTTGGGCTTGGAGGTGCGCGCATCGTCTAGGAGGAGGTGCATTCATTCGCTAGGAAGTGTTGCTTTTGTGTTGTTTTCTCTCCATACAAGGTGGGTGGAATTTTCCTTATTTCTAATATAGGAATATATGCTAGATTTCATTAGCAAAAATTGCATGAAAATGATTAATAAGAATGCGCCTTTAATTGAATAAATGATCTCTAGTTGATTGAATTATTGATATGTGAATTATGTGTGATTGTGTGCAATAAGAATGTGACTACAAAGTGGGTTGACTATCTTTGTTTCTAATTAGAAATGATTCATGGAAAATGTTAGTAAGAATACATTTTAATGGAAAGTTAGTTCACAAATTGATTAGTATGTTAATGAACAATTTGCATGTGATTACATTGTTAATTAAGTTGTGGGTAAAATTCTCCATGCTTATTAGAATAAATGAATGATGCTAGTATTGATGCTTGAGAATACTAATGAGGGTGTTAGTTTAATTGAAAAATTGAAGCATGAAATGGATTAAGAAAGAGCACGCTTTTTGGAAGAGTAACTTTCTTGAATGTTTGATGTATGAGCATGATAATTGATAAGTGGCTATATATTTTGTGATGTACATGATTGAACTAGAAGTATATGTTGATTTAAAGAAAATACATTTATTGCCATCACAAATTGTATGTAAAGAAAAATTAATACCTTGTTAGTGCTAATTTGTGAAGAGACCTTTTTGAATTATTTTGGGGTTGGACAAATTCAAAGAAATTATATTTGTATGTTGAATGAAAGATTAATATCGAAAAATTAGTATAAGAAATTTGGATGGAAAAGATTTGAAGACTAATTGTTAACCAATGTCGAAAATGAAAATATAGTAGTTTTAATGAATAATTCATTGATTTGTGTGAAAAATATATTTTTATTAGTGCAAAAATTATTTTATACTTGCTGATATGAAAATCATGTGAAGGGGATTTAATCTGGAATTTTTCAGAAATTTTTACAAAGGCAATATGAACCAAGATTAAATTGAACATCGAGATATTTTAACAACAGTAGTAAAATGATTCATATGGGTTTTAATTTGGTATTGTGACAACCTGAGCTTGTAGCTCAGGCGGTCACTATGTGCGGTTGGCTTCTCTGGGTCGATCGGTTCGAATCCCTGTGTCCGCAACATTTTTCACATATTTTTTTGAAAACATATAACTTTCGACCCGAAGCATTATATACTAATTTCGCCCCCTTTATAACGCTAGCACAGTTCGGCCTATTGGCGGGTGCTCTTGGCTTTGTTTCCCGTGTGCCTGGGTTCGATTCTCACCTTCGGCATATATATAAAATATATTTCTTTTGGGCTTTTTAGATGTCCAAAAATTGTGAAAAAAATATGGTTATTCTCATAAAAATGTAAGGAATTTTATAAGAGTGATTTGGGCATTATTTGAATGAAATACACTATGGTTTGTGAACAAAAGACATAATTAGAACTATGGTTCTAGATTATGTATTTGTGAAAAAGTATAG
Organism: Hemerocallis citrina; assembly: GCA_017893485.1. NCBI lineage: Eukaryota > Viridiplantae > Streptophyta > Magnoliopsida > Asparagales > Asphodelaceae > Hemerocallis > Hemerocallis citrina. The sequence goes on along the minus strand of CM030365.1, from coordinate 151,515,242 downwards.
CTTAGAAGAATAAATAATAATGATGTATTAGAAGGTGATTTTGGCAAAAGAAACTTGGTGGTGTGATTTTAATGCAATTTATTTCTCATTGTGGAACAAAATGAAGTATGCACATTTGTTGATAAAGTGAAATTTGATTCGTTGTGATAATTGATAAAGTGCATGAAATTCATGTACAATTATGGACTTGTGAACAAATTGGAAATCATGAAATGAAAAGAGAATATACATGTGAGTATGAGAACTCAACATGAAAAATTTATAAGTTGAAGATTGTGAAATGAAAATTTGAAATAGAGTAGCTAAGTCTCCCTCGGCACTGAGAAATGAAATGAAATGAAATTAGACCAAGGTTGGTCATGTTGCAATGAATGAATAAGTCCGGTTAGTGGAGAGGCTAACTCTAGAGATTAATTTTTGTTCATGATTTTTAATTAAACTAGGGATTAGCACATAGTGAAGACGTGATGAAAGTAGAAGAAAAACATGAGTATGGGGGTCATCGGATAGCGGTGTGAGAGCGATCCACAGGCTGCCTGCTTGATGCTTCAAGACATGGCGTGGGCGCTACTCCAGAATTATCGTCCCGGTGGCGACGCTCGTGAGATGTTCGAGTGGCTATGGGTGGTGCCATTGTTCCATAGCGGAGGCTGAATTGTCCATAGGTTGCCTGCTCGATGCGTCGTGTCAGTGCGTGGGATTCCCCTCCAGGCTGCCTGGACATGGGCTCATAGATCATAGGACATCTAAGACACTACCGTAGTTACAGTAGTAAACTAAGTCATAACGAGGGATTGAACCCTGTAAAGATGAAGAACGAATAAGGGCTTGCCCTCGGACCTATGTAGTATGGGATGCATAGAATCCGAACAAGTGCGCATTAGTGTCATGTAATATAAACAAATGCATTAAGGATTAAGTGCACAATCACAACACGACATCAATAGAGTAGTCCCTTTAGTTTGAAATGTGACAAGTTTGTGTTTGCTAAATATGGAAAGTTGAGTTATACTATTTTCCGGCATAGAGAGGATGGCCGTGTATAATGTTCGTCGGTTGAATAAACTGACGTACCCATAGTCTTATATGCAGGTAAATGACATGTTAAAGAGGAATGGATGCTTAAAGATTGTACTATGTTGTTGTACATTTATTTAATTATTGTATTTTACTTCCGCTGTGCAAAAGAAAAGTGTAATATTGATGAAAACTCTGATGTAAGATGAAAAGTTTAAATTTCCCTGTAAAATTGTACTAAAGAAAGTGAAAAGATCCTGTAGAACATCTCGAATTCAGTGTATTTGGGATTCGGGGCGTTACAAAGACGTTGGGGATGAGATTCAAGAAGAGGAGATCCCGTTGTCCGCACTCACACAGGCTACTCCACAGCGTCGTAGACGACAACGAAGACCCCCCAACTTCTTCACACCGGACCCTTGACTTATGATGTTATTAATATCGTTAGTTTGTTGTAATATTTTTTTAATTTGGTAGTTGTTGTAATATTTTTAATTATTTTGATTTTGTAGTTTTTTTTTAAAATGTTCTTCTGTTTGTGATGAAGTTATTAATATTGTTGATGTGGTCGTGAAGATGATATTAACAACATTGTTGATGTGGTTGAGATGTGGTTGTGAAGTAGATGTGGTAGAGAGTTGTGGTTTGTTGTGGTGGTCTTATTTTGTGTTAAGTTGGTGTGGAGTGGTGATATTGTTGTGTTAAGTTTTGATCACTTTTGTGAATCAGTTTTGTGATATTGTTGGAGTGGTGATATTGGTGTGGTGTGGCCTTATTTTGTGATTAAGTTGTGGTGTTCAGTTTTGTAAAAGTTGTGAAGATTGTTGTTGAGCCCAGTTTTGATCAGTTTTGTGGAGACTTTGATCATATTTTGGTGTAGTCCAGGTTTGCTGTTGAGTAAAGTAAGAGTTGTGAAGAAAGAAAGAAAGTGGTTTGTTGTTGTGGTTTGTTGTTGAGAAAGAAAGAAAGTTATTAATATCATTGCGAAGATTGTTTCAAAGATTGTTGTAGTGTTTGTTGTGAAGATTGAGGGTTGTATTTGGCTGTGAAGATAGTTATTGAGAAAGAAAGTTGTGAAGTTTATTTGTGTTTATTTGTGTTTATTTGTGAAGTTTGGATGTGTTTATTTGTGTTTATTCAATGAATCTGAAGATTGTTTCAAAGAATCTTGTGAAGTTTGTTGTGAAGAAAACACTCAGCATCTGGCTGTAGCAAAAAAATACTCAGCATCAAGACTCGGTCTTTCAAAGACCGAGCTTAATATAACTAGACTCGGTCTTTGAAAGACCGAGTCTTGAAGCTGATTGCAAAATTTTTCTATCAGCTTCAAGACTCGATCTTTCAAAGACCAAGTCTAGTTATATTGAGCTCGGTCTTTGAAAGACCGACTCTTGAGTTCAATCTCTTCCAGAAACCAAGCGAGTCTCTGTAAATGATTGAACACAACAGTCGGTCTTTCGAAGACCGAGTTCAATATAACTAGACTCGGTCTTTGAAAGACCGAGTCTTCAGTAAAAATTTCACAGAAAAGACCGAGTCTAGTTATATCTTGCTCGGTCTATGAAAGACCGATTGTGATGTTCAATGAATTCCAGAGGCTGACTTGGTCTCTGGAAGAGATTGAACTCAAGAGTCGGTCTTTCAAAGACCGAGCTCAATATAACTAGACTCGGTCTTTGAAAGACCGAGTCTTGAGTCTTATAGCAAAGTTTTGCAATCAGCTTCAAGACTCGGTCTTTCAAAGACCGAGTCTAGTTATATTAAGCTCGGTCTTTGAAAGACCGAGTCTTGATGCTGAGTATTTTTTTGCTACAGCCAGATGCTGAGTGTTTTCTTCATCAACAAACTTCACAAGACTCTTTGAAACAATCTTCAGATTCATTGAATAAACACAAATAAACACATCCAAACTTCACAACTTTCTTTCTTTCTCAACTTCACAAATAAACACAAATAAACACATCCAAACTTCACAAATAAACACAAATAAACACAAATAAACTTCACAACTTTCTTTCTCAACAACTATCTTCACAAATAAACACATCCAAACTAAGTGCTCAGTTCGAAATAAATATTACAAACATAATAGGAAGCACAAAATCAAATTTTAATTGTTTTGAGATGTTCTGTTAGTACATCGACGCTTGTTGTGTCCTTCCAACCCGCACCTTGAACATTTCATTCATGTACCCCTGCTAGAACTATCTCTCACATCCATATCGTTGCGTATTCTCGTGGATTTATGTAACACCCCGCAAAATTGAAATTACAATTTTGCCCCTGTGTGTTACGCACGTATATTTTTGTAACGTGTTTTCATCACGTATTTTGATTGACAACTATTTATGCATTTTCCTTTATTGATTTTTACACTATTTGGAGTCAACAAAATATCAAATTTCAATCTTGTATTTTACGTGCTTTTTACGTGTTTTGATGCACGTGTTTCCACCACTACGTATAATATTTTTCTATAGGTTTAAATTATTTATTTTTATGTATTTAAATCTATTTTATAAAACAAAAATTTATTTTCCCCCTATTTTTATTAAAATGCATTTTCTTGCACGTATGGTGCACGTGCAAATTTTTATTCTCATTTTGCCACTCTTATTTTACTATTTTTAGCATGCATTAGTTTTATTTAGCTTTTCTTTTGATCCATGGACTTAAAGTTAAATTCTAGCCCAATAGACTAATTAAAAAGAGAGCCCACTAGAATAATTAAATTAGTTAAATAAAATGAAGGCCCATGATTCAAGCCCACTAATTATAACTTAAATTAGGTTGAACATGTACTAATACATGACAAGTTACAATATTAGTACACATTTTTGAGTTATAGAAATGTATTCATATTTGTTTGTGCATGTGTGCATGCACACACAAATGTATTTGGACCATTTTGTGGGCTAGGTGGTAGAATAATGGAGAGATTAAGTTCATGGAGAGTGGGGAGATGAGAGGTTGGGAGTTTTAGGAGTTAAAAATATGAAGAGGTGAGAATTAAAAAGAGAATTAAAATGAGAAGTTATTAGGTGGGAGATTTTGCAATATAGTCCCTAGCATTGTCCTATAAATAGCAACCCATTTCTCATTCTTTTTCACACCAAAAATAAAATAAACAAGAGAAAGAAAAGAGAAAGAAAAGAGTGTAAGAAAAAGAAAGAGAGTTATTGTGCTTGGAGGATCTCTTGCTTGGAGCATTTGCTAGGAGGAGAAGAGGACTAGGAGTTGCTAGGAGCAAGAAGAAGCCATTCATTTGTAGTTTTCAACCTTCAAATAAAAGGTGGGTTCTCATGCTTTCTAATTTAGAACTATGCATGCTAGTGACAAAATATGAGCATTTTGTTTTGATATGTAGTTAAGATTTCATGTTAGTGTTACATGCTATGAATGAAAACAATATTGTTATGATTAAACAAATAATAGGAGATTTTGACTAAAGAGCTAATACCATAGATCATGTTAGAATGCTTGTAAAATGTTATGCATGTTAAAAATGTATTCTTTTGTATGGAAAATTTGTTAAAAAATGTTGTTTTATGTTCTAGGGTCATGAATAAGAAAGAAAGATTAATATTGTGTTAGTGGTTGATTTTGTAGTACAAACATGCTAATTTTGATAAATAAAGTAAAATGTGATGGGATAAATATATTGTGTTTATGAATGGTAGAAATATTGTTATGATTAAGAGAACAATTTTCCATCACGATAGTTAAAAATAATAAAATAAATTACTGTCACAAACCATACTAGTACTCATGATTGTAATTGTCGAAATGTATAATTTGTAGGAAGATTGTTGAGACTTTTTAATGAGTTTAAATGCAAATTAAATTTGGGAAAAAATTCTAATACTCTTATAAAATGAAATAGAATATAATAAAAATAGTTGTAGAATTTTTCAAGTATATTTGAGAAGTAAAAGAGATATTTGAAGATAGAATAAAATTTTGTTCTTAAGTTAATTATTTTTAAGAATATGTATTTTTTTTATAAAAAAAAGACTTTGATGTGAGAATTAGTTTCTCTTGTTGAGATTATGCAATTATGATGAATGTGAAATTCTAGATTTCTATGTGTACTCAAATTGTTAATGAGTTTAAATTAGATGAATGCATGAATAGAATTCTTGTTGGAAAGAATTGAGAATAAGTGAATTATGAATAGAACATTGATTAAGTTGTGAATTATTTGTATTTGATTAATTGGAGAGACTTCATGAGTTTAAAATTTGCAAATGAAATTGCTATTGTTGTTGATTCATGAATGGACTAAAAGAGAATTATGATTGATGCCAAATGAGATATAGATCAAATTGTGAATGGCTAGAGACAAGAAAATATCTAAGTGAAGACATGATAATGAAAAGGGTAAAAGAAAATAATTTCCGAAACTGATCCACCGTGGAAAATATTTACCCGATTGGTCCACTTTTGAAAATATTTACCAAAGTTAGTCCATTATTATATTTTCCGAAACTGAGTAATTTTAACATTATTATTGACTTCAAAATTCTATTATAGACCTTTATTTTATTAAGAAGAGTAAAGTAGTAGTTTGTGAAGTGATTTTTCTTGAAGAAAATTATACTCTTATTTGTGTAAAGAATGTTTTAAAGTGAGTTGAGATATTGTGAGAGTTTGAATTTGTTGATAAAATTTCATGTGATGAAGTTGCGTACTTGAAAGAAAATATTTTGCTTATAAAGATTTTGAATGAATAAGTTGATTATGAACATGTGCCTAAGTTGTTAAAAAGAATGATAATGGATGAAAATTTTGTTCATGAAAAAGGATTATTTGTTTTTATGGGAAATTATGAATGAATGAATGAATCATGGGTAATGCAAAAATGAGACATTGATTAGATTATGGATAAGTTAGAGATATGAATATAATAAGTTTAAGATATGATTATTAAGGGGTATGTGTACCCATGTTTCATGTACATGAAAGATTATGATTAAGAATTAGTAAGACTTCGGTTACCGGCAAAAATGAAAGAAAGGATTGATATAATTTTGAGATATTGCCGTGGGGCGATCTCATATTTGTTGATTAAGTCCGGTAGGAGGTAAAACTAATTCTATGAGTGGAAATTATTCATGTCTTGAACTTAAGAATAATTAGGCACTTAAGTGAAGATGTGATAAACTTGTGCAAACGTAAATGGGTGCTTCTATATAGTCGGCGGTGGATCTCCGTGGCTATAGACCCAGTTGGTGGACTGTGGTTGCCCCATAGGAGATGGACTGTATTTTATCCGGGACTTAGGGTAGTCGACGGATGTTTACCATACTCCAAAGAATATGTATATACTGGGGCTAGAAGGGCATTTACGGGATTATCATCACGATATAATAGCCAGGGAGGCTGGGATCTGTTAATATAAGCCAGGGAGGCTAGCCAGGGAGGCTGAGATCCGTATCTGTGAAATAACTCTAAAACTTGTTTTATTACTGGGTAGTCTCATGGCGAGGGATCGAACCCTTCAATGTGGAGTACGTAGGCACTTGCCCTCAGACCTATGTAGTATGGGATGCATAGAATCTGAACAAGTGTGCATTAGTGTCATCTTAGTGTAGAATTGTGTGCATTAGGCATTAAGGCATGACATACACTTATGTTTAGAATAATCACTTTTGACACTTTATATGTTCATTCAATCTTTTTGTGATTTGTTAAAGTATGAGATCGTTATACTATTCCCGGCATAGAGAGGATAGCCGTGTATAACATTTCGTCAGTTCTAAGTAACTGACGTGCCCACAGATTAACATGCAGGTAAATGACCATTCATGGAGCTATAAAGTGGATATGCTGACGCTGTTTTATTTTTAAAGATGTTGCAAATGTTTTATTGTAAATTTCATTCTTCCGCTGTGTAAAACCAAGTTGTAATTGAACTCTGATGTATTGTGAATAAAGAATTTTATTTCCTTGTAAAATTGTACGAAGTGAAGTAAAGATCCGGTGAAATCTCGAATTTATCCTTATTTAAAATTCGGGGTGTTACAATTTAGGCCGGCCTTTCCGTGAACGTCGCAAACTAGAATCTGGTACAAGTCGTGGACCGTCGATAGTAGGCCAATATGCTTCATCTAGAATAGGACTGAACACAGGAGCCCAAGTTTGTGCTAATGACGTGATAAGGTAAAATTTATCAACATAAGGCTTGTGATCGATTGCACGATATGCACAGGCTGCTAATACATGAGAACAGAGAATATGATATAGATGAAACTTCATACATGTGCATGTTTTCGTACCCAAATTCACGGTGTGCAAGTTCCCACCCTTCCGTTCTCCATTTACCATGCGTATACCCGTTTTGACGGAAAAAAACTCCAGGCTGATGATGAAACATTGTAACAACATGTTGATTTGCTCTTTCACGGCGACTATCAAGCAAATCATGTACACTTTTAGCAAAAATCTTCCCTTCACATAAAAGCTTATTAGCTTCCCGTCGACGAGTAGTAAAGTAAGAGTTGAGACGTAAAAAAATCGTCTCAACAATCGCAGTTACTGGTAAACTACGGACTCCTTTCAATACTGAATTGAAGCATTCTGACAAGTTCGTAGTCATCATTCCATATCGTCGACCTTCATCTGCATAAAGTGCCCATTTCTCAACCGGCTTCTCTTTCAACCAATTAGCCGCCTCGCCATTGACAGTTTCAAGTTCAGCGAGTTTGGCAATGAACTTTTTGGGTTAGTTTTGACAAGCTATAATTTTGGCCTTCTTGGGCAATGCCTTGCTACCAAATTTACTAAAAAAAATTTGTGGTAAAATGACGCATGCAATATCGATGAAATCCATTCGGTTCGTTCCAAGCTCTGTTTTGCAAATCCACAGCAGACAATATACCAGCATGACGATCCGAGATAACACACAACTCAGTGCGATCGGTGACATAATACCGGATGCAAGTCATAAACCATGTCCACGTATTTATACTCTCTTCATCAACCAATGCAAATGCAAAAGGAAATAAGCAACCATTCGCATCCGGGGAAACAGCAATTAGCAAACAACCCTTGTACTTACCGTACAAGTGAGTTCCATCTACACTAATAACCGGTCTGCAAGACTTGAAACCTTCAATCGAAGGACCAAATGACCAAAATACTCCCTTGAATGTTTCCTCGCTGGGGCTAGACTCATATTTATCCCAGTGGACAACGGTCCCTGGGTTTGCTGCTTGAATTGCTGTTAGTACAAAAGGCAACTTCGTGTATGCTTCTTCGAAGGTACCGTACAACCTCTCAATTGTCTTTTGTTTTGCTTTCCAAGCTTTCTTATATGAAATCTGATAATTATATTCGATTTTCACAATCTCAATAATTGCCCCCGGTGATAAAGCAATATCCTTCTTCACCACACCCACAATCAAATTACTAACCAGGTTAGCATCAATTTTACAGTGGTCTTGATTCAACGTGGGATTCGTACAAGTATGAGGGCCAACTATCTTCTTCACCACAAAATTTCTCCCTCCTTTTGAAACAATAGCTCGTAATCTCCAAGGGCATCCACCATCACTTACTCCTAGGGGACCTTGTACGATCTCCTCTATTGTACGTTTTCTAGGTGCCATTTTACATTTAACAGTGTATAGTGACGGTGTTGTTTTCAATGTGACAAATTCACGATGTTTCTTGATAGAATACACCTTCACAGCATGCTGAATGGACTCTTTACTTACAAACTCCTGTCCAACGTAAAATTCGTCTACATTGGATGAACCAGAAGACTCTTGTGGAAATGGGGGTACTCTAGCAGCTTGAGCCATCTCCTCCGTAACATGAGCGTTAACATTAGCATACCTATCAGTAGCTCTCACTTCATTAGAACTGTTGTTCGAAGGATTTACATTTGCTACATCATCATCTTCTTCTCCATCATCACTTTCTACACTTTCATCATCGTCTGTTTCTTCCTCTTCTTCATCATCTTCTAATAAGCTGTTGTTAACCACTGCATTTTGAAAGAGTTCAAATACACTGTCATTTGGAACATTGTCAAGAACCGGTGTAGGTTGGGGGAGAACTCAACATCTGTAGAATCAGCATTTCTTGTATTTGTGAAGGTGTTTTCTTGTGAGGACAGTGGATTTGGTTGTGAAGATTGAGCTGGGTTAGACCTCGTCTGCTGTGTAGGTACTACCCTTATGAAGCTTGCACTTGGAATATCATTTGGCTGAGCATTCAAATTTTGAATTTGCTGAATATATAACTCTAATGCAGACCAAGCACAATTGGGATCAAATGTCCTAGCAATCAATGACTTCAGCGCATTATCAGTAGGTACGGGCACTGTCATAAAATACTGACCATCTCCTCTTCCTGCTGCGTATCGAGTTAAAATTTTCACATTCCATTGATTCCTATCCCAATTAGTAACTTCATATATTTTCTCAACTAGTTCTTCAAATGTAATGGTACGGGGTACCCAAACTATTTCCGGATCCAACACACTATAGCAACTACCAATCTTTGGATCACGAATTATTTCACCACCAAAGTATAACCAAATAGGAATCTCAAGATCCATACCTACGTATATTTATTAAAATATGCTAGTTATTATCTAACCACAAACAAAATCTATACCAAAATTCAGAAAATTAAAGGTCAATATTCATCATACCTTCACAAGCGTCAAGGATAGAGTCGTAGATATTTGGGTAAAAGAGTTGAAGTTGCTATCCGCTTCAAATTTAGCAAAAATCAAAAATATGGATCTTTCAAAAGAAGGGTTTTGGGTTTTTATAGTGGAGATGCTTAGAGGGTTAGGAAGATATTGGTAAATATATTTAGATTAAGATTAGATTTTGTGGGTAGGAGGTCGCCCTAGATTTAGGAAGATGGGTTAGAGAAATAGAATAGGTTAAAGTAGAGAGAGAGAAGAAGAAGAAAGGGGATCTGCGTTGTTAAAAACGCAACAGTCCAAGACTCGGTCTTTCAAAGACAGAGTCTAGTGCAAATAGAGTCGGTCTTTGAAAGACCGAGTCTTGCTCTTTGATTTTTCAAAGCGTTGCACTAGACTCGGTCTTTGAAAGACCGAGTAGGGCGCTTTGGGAAATAAAAAAAAGTAGGGCGGTTTGGGAAAAACTTTGCAAAAAAGGGTCATTTTGGGAAAAAAATCGGAAAAAATGCTTGGATGGTCCAAGCATGTTTTTTTCCTTTTTTTTTATTTTTAAAATTACTTTTGTGACATTTTCGTAATTATTGTAATGGCGATTTCGTAAATTTTTTAGGAAAAAATTGTGAATAAAATTCCTAGACGAATGAAGGTTTTCCGTCTAGGCTTTTTTAAAAAAATTATTTTAATGACATTTTCGTAATTATTGTAATGGCAATTTCGTAATTTTTTAAAAAATTCTGAAGAAATTGTCGGACGGAAGATCTTCTTCCGTCTAAGCATTTTTATTTTATTTTTTATTTTTAATTATTTAAATAGCATTTTTGTATTATTTTACATGGCAATTTGGTAATTTTGAGAAAATATATATTAAAAAATTGGGCGGAGACCATATTAAAAATAAATAAAATTTAACGGACAGAGTTTGATCCTCCGCCTTCTATGTTTTAGCAATTGTTTAAAGACTGCTATCTTTAGCGATCGACTATTTACTTCTATTCTAAATTGTGGGTTTTCAGCGAATGATAGTGGGGCGAATGATAGTGGGGTATTTTTTCAACTTAAATGATTATTTTTGAGTTTTTGGCTACCAATAGTGGATGCTCTAATGGTCGTCGTTCTGGTTTTATATATATGGAACTAAGTTCAGGAAAAAATTTATCTTCTAAATGGTTTTCACTATTGACCAATTAACATAACGTTTAGTCAATCGAGAGTTTATTTTGCAGTACATATTAAAATCAAGCAGTTAAAGATATTCTCATGTTAGGAGAATATTGTTACAATATTTATTTAAAATTAAACCAAATGAGAGCTTTGTTATAACTTTGATTATAAAATATTTGCAATAAATTCAAATATGATTGAGAAGCACAAAATCAGAAACAAATAAGAGGGAGAAAAAATCAACAAATAAAAAGAAAAAAGACAGGAAAAAACCAAATTTCAAAACCAAACTATTTGCGTCGAGGCTTGTGTACCACACAATGTCCTTAAAACAGATTTCGCCTCTTCCGAGTGTTGTAATTTGAGTAGGCGTCTGTCTCGCATGATGCAACGACAGAAGAGTGGCGCAGACACAACGTCATACTCTCGAACTGGACAACGTCTAAAATCTATCACACACGATTGAAGAATGGAACTCGACTTTAAGCACAAAATGATTTGGGGCCTCTATTTATAGGGAGGGCAAAGGGTAAAAATTGTAACGACAGACAACTCATTGACTGCATCAACTGTAACGGCAGACATGAGCTTAAATGCACAATTGTAACGGCGGACAAGGGTGGGTTTACGTTGGCCCGACATTCGTATCCGTAGGACGTGCGGACCCAAACAAGTTGCATATGTATGTAATCCGGTCCGAGATTTGCACTCTCCTTGCGCGTGCGAGAGATAGTCTTTTGGCTTGCTATCTTACAATGCCAGAAAGATGTTATTATATATCCTCTTCTAATTACTTCGATTTTTGCGATGTAGGAGTAAAATCCATCAACTTAGTTTTAGAAATGAAACTGTCTCACTTTGGGAGACAATTTCTCATTCACCCGATAACCGTTTTGAGTAAGTAAATACATGATTTTGATCTATTCACGAAGGAGAACACAAATTCATCAAGAACTCTCACTAATTTATAGAGAATCTTACTCAATAATTGCTCAAAAACTGGTTCGTAAATGGTGTATAAAATACCTATTTTCTAACAAATATGTCACACAAATCACTATGAAATTACAGAACGTTATCTTCAAAAACGATAAATTTACATTTGTTCTGAAGGGTTCTAAACAGTTAATTCTTCATCTATCCTACATTTTTTTAATGTTGCAGGATGATTGACACTAGGATAGACAATAAACTCGTTGTAAAAACATTAACTGGATCTGGTGGTTTGAAACAAAGAGGACAGTCTAGAGTTTAGTCCTAACTGCGATGATTAATCCTGTATAATTAATAATAAATATGTAGGAAGCAGAAATCAAACAGTGGAGCAATGTGATCAGTGTGGTATATATATGTTGAATGAAACCTAAAACACACGCAGAGAGAAAAATGATTAAATCTTGATTTAATCAATAACAAAAAAAATGTTATGGGATAAATGTGTTCAAGTTGAAGTTTTAGGGGGGTTTAAGGGAATTATAATTAGGGATTTTACGAAAGAAAAGAAAATAGAGAAGAGAGGAGAGAAGGAAAAAAAAAACCCATCAGTTTCAACAAGATGGTTAAAATTTAGGCTAAATTTAAAATAAATAAAAAATCCTTAAACTATGGTCTTTATACAGAAAACTCTCTTGATCTTTTTTATGCAGAAAACCCTTGAAGTATGGTTGTTGCAAAAAAACAAATTCCTGACGTTTTCAAAAAACCACATTTAACTTTTCTACTTGTATCAGATAACTTCATTCATCTTTGCAAGTTGTTTTAAAAAACATCATATATCTTTTGCATTATTGTCAAGTCAACTTTAGCAGAAGTCTCACGTTGACGGAGTGAGTTTTTTGCAACAATAGCTCAGGGGGATTTTCTGCATAAAAAAAATCAAGAGATTTTCTGCATAAAGGCTAAAATATAAGGTTTTTTTTTCAAATTTAGCCTAAAATTTACAACCATCAAACATAATCAAAACTTTTAACAGATTGGAAATGGAATAGCATTTGGAATATTGCTGTACAAAAGTGACAGAAGTGATAAGAACACGAGACTGAAAAACTTAGGGGTGGCAACTGGGCCGGGTCAACCGGCGACCCACCCGCGACCCGGCCCACGAACCCAGCCCGCATAAGGATTTCACGGGTTCGGGTCGAACCCGGTGAATAGGACCGGGTCGACCCGGGTCGCCTTTTTCCCGAATTGGATTCGCGAAACCCGGCCCACGAACCCGGTCAACCCGCGAATTGGACCCGCCAACCCGCGGGTCGACCCGCGAATTTCGACCCACCGACCCGTGACGGGTCGACCGTTCGACCCGCGGGTCGAACGGGTCGAAACCCGCGGTTCGAGGCCGGGCTGACCGTTGGGCCTTGGGGCCGTTGGGCGTTGGCTGGCAGCCAACGGCTCTTAGAGCCGTTGCTGCTGCCGTTAGTAGCTTTTTTTTTTTTGTTTTTTTTTTTTGTTTTTTCCCAATTCTAAGCCTATAAATAGCCCCCAAAAATCTCCAAAAAAATTACACCTCCCTCTCTTACTCTCTCTACTATTATACATCAAAAAAAAAAAAATTTGAACAATTGTAGTAATCATCAAACAAGTGTACAAGGAGGCGTATACACGATCAAATTTCGGTCGTATCGGAGAACAAAATTCAACGTCTTCAACTCTCTTCAACCATCGACTCAAATCTACTTCAACTCTTCAATTGCGAAATCGGCAAAGCCCTCCTCCATCTTTTCTATTATATTCTAATTTTCACGGTTTTATTTTATACGCGTATTCCACGATGAACGGTATCAAAATATCTCTATCTCTCTTCTCTTGTTATTATTTTTTTTGCGTTGTAGTTAAAATTATTGTTCGTTTTTTGAACTTCTCTATCTCAACCCTCTTGTTTTTTAGTTTTTTTTGTATAATTCACCGCTCATACATTGTAGATTTTTTTTTACATACCACATTACTACACTATGTCGAGATCACGCGGTAGCGGTCGTAGTGGACAAGATTCTTCCTCATCTTCACGTAGGCCACCAATTGTCCCAATTATTGAGCCCGTCCAAGATTACATTGATCCTACTATGGAACAATGGGGTACACACGATGATGTTGGACATGAACAATTAGAAGAAGAACAACAACAACAAACCGAAACCACACAACCCCGTAGTAGTAGGAAAAGTAGAGGAGAAACTAGCGATTGGCACAAGTTTTATGAGTATATTCCGGACGAAAATACTCCGGGTGTAGGTGTGAAAGCGTGTAAATCATGTGGTAAACAATACAAATTCAAGAGGGGTGACGGAACCGGTACACTTAGTAGGCACATCCAAAATAATCATAAAGAACTTCTTGATCAAATACAAGGCCAACAAAGAATAAACCCTAGGACCGGTCAAGTAGATAGCCACCCTTATGATCCCGAACTTGTTCGTCGGGAAATGGCCCGATTAGTAATTAAGGAAGAGTTACCATTTACCTATCCCGAGAGTAGGAACTTGGAAAATTTTAATCAAACGGCCTTAAACCCTCATTTTAAAAGAATTCCGAGAAATACTTGCAAATCGGATTGTTTTAAAGTGTACATGAAAATGAAGGACGCGTTGATTGCAATTTTATGGAGTTTAACTTGTAGGGTTAGTTTAACTTCGGATTGTTGGACGGGTGTCAACAATATTCCAACGATGGGAATAACCTGTCATTGGATCGACAATGATTGGATTCTTAATAAAAGAATCATATCACTTGCGTCGTTGCCGTATCCCCATAGTGGCGCTGAAATAGCAAACCGTATTTTAGAAATTTGTGATGTTTTTCATATTCGCGATAAAATTATGGCTATTAGTTTTGATAATGCATCTAACAACAATGTAGCAATTAATACTTTAAAAAGAATATTAAACCCTCCATCTGACAATATTTTTCATGTTAGGTGTGCATGTCATATTATAAATTTATGTGTTCAAGATGCATTAGGTATAGCTGATCCATATATACTTAAAATTAGAAATTGTGTACATTTCATTGCATTAAAACCAAGCGTTCTACAAGAATGGAAAGCTTGGTGTAGAGCTAGACATGTTCCTTTTAGAAAATTTCCAAAGGATGTTAGACACCGATGGAATTCTACTTTTGATTTACTAAATGTTGTCACCGAATATAAAGCAGTCGTAAATGATTTTTGTATCGCACAAAATATGCCTAATTTTGAAATGACTCCCGCCGATTGGTTTTTTGATGAATCTTTGTTGAAATTTTTAGAACCTTTTAAAACCGCAATTTTAAAATTTTCAAAAACATATGAATCTACTTTTAGTAGCATTTTTATTGAATTAGTTAGCATGATGCAAACATTTAACGAAATGTTAAATGATACCCATATTAGTGACATTGTAAAACCTGCATTTACAAAATTTTTGAAGTATTATTTTCCTCCTCCTATGTTGATTTGTGTTGCTACTGTTATGGATCCTCGTATCAAATTAGAAGGTACGAAGAATTTGATAGAAATATTTTTTGGATATTTAGAGAACATTGTAGAATTAACAATTGATTGCGCTAGTTTTTTAGTTCAATTTGAATCTACGTTAAATAACTTGTATGATTATTATGATAGACGTTTTGCTTCTAGTAGTACAACTTCTGTAGTTAGTTCTTCTTCTGGTAGTTCTAAAGGTAAAAGTAGAATTGGTGATAGAACATTTAGTTTACTTGAAAAAATTCAATCTAAAAAACCTAGGACTAATCAACCAAATGAATTAAATTGGTATAACCAACAAGATGCTGAGCCTTTTACTTCTGCACTAGATATTTTACAGTGGTGGAAAGAACATGAACACACTTTTAGTATTCTATCAATTATGGCTAAAGATTTACTAACTCCTCCTGTCTCTACAGTTGCTTCTGAGAGTGCATTTTCTACAAGTGGCAGGGTTCTATCAGATTACAGGAATCGGATGAAGCCCGAGACGTTAGAGATGCTCGTATGCACAGAAGACTGGCTGAAGGCTGAAGATAGGACGCAAGGGAAAGCACTATCGAGTTCCACAAGTGAGAGCAACTCGCCTGAAGAACAACAACAACAACAACAACAACAATAGCTTTTCTTGTTATGTTAAATTAGAAAAATTGTAGTCAATTAAAATTGTACATAAGAAATATGTTATTGTATAAAACTTATTTGTGAATTGAATTCTTCATTTCTTTATAAATTGTTCAAATTGTACAACTTAAATTCATATGAATAAAATTTCAAAATTTGTTGTCAATTTCACTCTTTCAATCTTATTATTATTATTATGATTTTTTTTGTTTATTAGTATTATTACTTACTGAGTATTATAATTAAACATCATTTGGGGATATTTGATTCAATTTTAAGAATTGTAGTATTATTACTTATTAGTATTATTACTGAATTACATACTTAGTATTATAATTAAACATCATTTGGGGATATTTGAAGAATTGTAGTATTATTATTTATTAGTAGTATTACACTATTACTTAGTATTATAATTTTTAAAAAATGTAATATTCATCAAACAAAAAATATGGTTGTTTGTATAATTGTATACATCATTTGTAAAATTATTATTATTATTAGTTCGATTTAAGCTACCAAAAAAAAAAAAAAAATTATATATATATATTATTAAACGGGCCAACCCGCGGGTCGACCCGGCCCAACCCGGGTTGAGCCCTAATGGGTTCACGGGTTGGGCGGGCCACCCAAATCAGAAGCTGACCCGGCCCGGCCCGGCCCGCATAGCACCCCAACCCGGCCCGGCCCGCCCACTCGAGCGTGCCAACCCGCGCGGGTTGGGCCCGACCCGGCCCGTTCGACCCGTTCGCCACCCCTAGAAAAACTTCTGCACATATATGCACATCAATTCACCTTTTCCCTATTAAAAAAGGGTTAATAACCGATTTACACATGAAGTTGATAGTAAGATTCTATACACACCTCTAGTTATAATAATATCTAAATAGCACACCCAAATTTTTTAAAATTGATCAAAAGACACATGTGTTAATTTTTTAATAGAATTAACCTGAAATTACACAGACATCCTCGTATCTTCTTCTTATTATTATTCTTCTTCTCTTCCTCAGTTCTGTTTTTTCTGTTCAACTTTTTTTTTTTCTGTTTTTCCGTTTTTTTGGGGATGGTGGTGGTTGACGGAAATGATGTTGGTGAAGGTGATGATGGTGATGGTGGATTTTCGTGTAGAGGAGAAGAAGAAGATGAAGAGAAGGAAATGGGTTTCTGTGGTTGGTTTTTGGGTAGATGAGAGGGATTTCGGGTAGAGGAGAAGAAATTGGGTTTCGGTGGTTGGTTTTCGGGTAGATGAGAAGAAGAAAATGAAGAGGATGAAGACAAGAAGAAGATGAAGAGGAGAAGACGATGGGTTTCGGGTTTGGATAGGGTTAATGAGTTTGGTTTTGGATAGTTGATGGCATTTTTGTAATTTAACATTTTTCTTAACGGGTTTAAACCCATTAAGAGGAATATTTGTAAAATATTCCACTAACTTAACGGAGAAGTGGACGGCGGGAGCCTTCAGGTCCAAATGATAAAAGTTTGGGTACTATTAGAGTATTATTTTTATTTTAGATGTGTGTAGGTAATTATTACTAACTTTGGATGTCAATAGGTTATTTTATATATATATATATATATATATATATATATATATATATATATATATCTGTGTGTGTGTGTGGGGGGGGGGGGGGGGGGGGAATACTCAGTTGAAAATGCAAATGTCTGTAAAAACGTGAAAATGACCCTAGGCCATTATAACCTAGGCTATTGTCTCCAACAACGGCCTAAATGGTTTTCCACGTTTTCACACACATTTGCGTTTTCAATGGAGCATTTCCCTATAGTGAGTCTATTATGAGATGGTGAAAAGGAGCTCTTATCGAGAGCAAAAGATCTCAGCCGTTGGATCTCAATCCGATGGCTGAGATCTTTTCCGCTCAAACTCATGAGATCTGGGGGTTATAAGAGGGCATTTTGGGGATTTCAAAATCCCATCTCACACTCATTCCTCTCACACTCATTTCTCTCATCCCCGATCTCAAATTGAAAACCCCGACCCCCCCCCCCCCTCCAAAACGAAAACAATGGCTCCTTCCAACCTTCTTCTTTCACGCTATTCCCAAATCGGAATCCTAGCCCCCAAATTGTAAAACCTAATTCAGCCCCCGACTCTCCTCCCTACTCGTCGCCCTCAAACTCACCCAAAACGAAGAACCCCAAATTGAACGCTCCTGGCTGCGCTTGACGCCGCTGACGCTTGAAGCTCTCGAACTCCCCTATACTCGCCCTCGGTCTTTGACATCCAAGTCCACCCCCCTCTCACTTCCCTACCCCTTTCACTTCTAAACCGTACCCCAAATCGAACTCCCCCCAAACTCTCAAGTATTGAATCCTAACCCTAGTTTTCTTGGGTTCATGTATTTAATTGTTTAGACATTGCATTTTTATAAAAGCATGTTAGGTTTAGCTTAAACAAAGATTAAAGAGTTGACAGATGAATTACTTTTGTGTATTCATTACATTTTTAGAAGAGTTTGAAGGAACTACCAATTTATCAATATCTACACAATTATCAAATTTCATGAAAAGAAAATGTCGATAAGAATATGTGGGTTAAAATTAGGTATGTCTGTGTTATTTTTTTCAAGGATGCATCATATCTTGATTACTTAAATTAATGTTGTATATAAAGGTTTGATGAATTACCCTAATATTGATGTTTATAGGCACTTCGGTTTGGTATGATTGGAAGCACTTCTGTTTTCTATGATGGATTCAAGAATGTACTGTATTCTTAAATACAGGAAGTGCTTGATTCTTACTCAGCCACCTTAAATTTATCCATTGCCTTTTATTGTTTGGCTTGATTCTTGGCAGTAATGACAAGCACTATATATTAAACTTTATGTTGATGCCCCCCCCCCCCCCCCTCCAGTTGTTTTTGTTTTGTATTGGTCGAGGAAATGATGAACTGATTGAGCTCTGTTTATGATGTTTATGAGAATTTTTTAGCTCAGTTTATGTTGTTTTCAGTCTGATTGAGCTCTGTTTATTTTGTTTCTGAGCATACAGTAGTTGTGTTTGTGTTGTTTCCAAGCATTTTGAGCTTCAAATGAATATATCATGATTAAGTCTATTAATAGATGATGAGAAGAGCTCTTTATCATGAGCTAGAGCCTCTGCTCACCCCCTTCTTTATACAACATAAACAGAGCTTAAAGATAAATTAGCTGAAACTTTTTTTAAAAAGATTGTGTGTGTTGGTGGGGGTGGGTGTGGGTGTGGGTGGGTAGGGGTAGGGGGTGTGTGTGTGTGTGTGTGTGTGTGGTGGGGGGGGGGGGGGGGGGGGGGATGAAATACAAGTGTGTTCTGAGGCCTACAACTACTTTAATTCATGATTTTGTTGTTTATGGGCTACTTTGTAGTTTGTAGTAGTATTTCAGTTCATGAATACATGTTTACAATTGTTATTTGAATTTTTTCAGGACCAACAATAGTAGCACAAGCAAGCAGCAGAAAATCTTCAAGTTTGAGCATTTCGAGCACAAGAAAGCAGCAACAACTCTGTTTATGTTGTTTCCATTATAATTGAGCTCTAATTATGTTGTTTATGAGCAATGCAAATCTATGTTCAATTAGTTTCCATGCTGATTGAGCTCTCTTTATGTTGTTTCTGATATTTTGAGCTCTGTTTATGTTGTTTCTAGGTCGTTTGAGCTCTGAGCTATTTTTTGTTTCCGATCTCATTTTATGTTGTTTATGAGCATTTTGAGATAAGTATACGTTGTTTCCAGGCTGATTAAGCTCCTTTTATGTTGTTTCAGCACAATTTGAGCTCTGTTTATGTTGTTTTCAGGCTGATTGAGCTCTTTTTATGTTGTTCATGAGTAGCAGTAGATCTCTATTTTTATTGTTTTCATAATACTTTAGCTCTATTTATGTTGTTTATGCGCAATTTGAGCTTTGTTCATTTTGTTTCCAGGCTGATTGAGCTCTGTTTATGTTGTTTATGAGAATTTTAAGATATGTTCATGTTGTTTCCAGGCTGATTGAGCTCTGTTTATGTTGTTTTCAATTCTGAGCCTATACTTTTTTAGTATGTTAACTTTTGTTAAGTCATGCTCTCTGTTAGTAGTGAAATCAAGATCTTCAGATCACATTTTTTATCAATTTTTTTTGAAGCATTAGCAGTATATGATCTCTGTTAGTAGCAGCAGCTCAAGTTTATAAAGCATCAGCAATATAAAAAGAAGAACAGCAGCAGGAGGAGAAGAACTAGAACAGTAGTAGCATAAAGAGAATAAGAACAGCAGGAAAGCAGCAACAGCATAATTTTTATGACATTCAATTTTGTACATGTTTATAGAAACTCGAATGTGTAATCAATATATGTGAATGAGAAAAATTTCTTGAATTGAGGTAATTTTGTACATGTTTATTTGTGAAGAGAATATGAAGAAGATCAATATAGTGCTTTTGTGCCTTATTTCAGTTTATTTGTCAAGAGAATTCGAACTGCATAATTTACAAGACTACAATTTTTTCACCCCGCTAATACAAGATTGTACATGTGATGGTATTTAAATCTCTCCCTCTTTTATTTATACAATATCAGCCTGGAAACAAAATGAACAAAGCTCAAATTGCTCATAACCAACATAAATAGAGCTCTAAAAGACAGATCTCATGAGTTTAAGCGGAAAAGATCTCAGCCATCGGATCGAGATCAAGATCCAACGGCTGAGATCTGGTGTTCACGATAAGAGCTCCTTCTCACCATCTCATAATAGAATCTCTCTCTCTCTCTCTCTCTCTCTCTCTCTCTCTCTATATATATATATATATATATATATATATATATATATATATATATATATATATATATATATATATATATATATATATACATACAGTTAATCATATAATTCAACAATTAATTAAAAACACAAATTGAATGGGATGCCATGCAATAAATGATGAAATTACTAAAGAGGATCAAAAAACATGAATAAGAAGGAACGGAAGTAACTAGGGACTGTTGACGCAGATGAGATAAGTCTGTACGTGATATATAAAAACCCTAACCTTCTCTCTACTATTTTATTTATTTATATTGTATATTTAGTTTTTCCAGAGGAACAAAATGGAGAAGAAAACTTAATTTGGGATCAGTTCTAAATTCAACTTAAGGTGGACAAACTTGCAATTATAGCCCAATTTCAGCCCAACCCAGCCCAAAACGTGCCCCAAAACATGTATTTCTAATGGATGGCACGTTTTGGGCTATATATCTAGCGATCACTCCGACCATCTAATCTCTTTACATTTTGCACTAATTGGCCTTAATCACCCACATTGATGCAAGGCTTTGTTTGTGCTTTGACCTTCTTCTGCTCAGATAATCGTCCTCCCATTTTACTTTTGGATGTATACTCAAACGCAACTCCTAGCAATGGGATGGAACAAAGGAGTTGAAAGCGAGTCAAATGCTCAAAACTGAGATGTAACAAGTAACTGAAATCAAGGAAACACAAACAAATGCAACCAACAACATGCAAACACACGTGATTTTTATCGAGGTTCACCCAGTATAATGATTTATGTCCCTCGCAGAGACACTTACGATTTTCACAAGAGAATATGAAGAAAAATATGTCTACAATCACTCAAGATCTCACCCTCAAGTTGTAGTGCTTATCTCCTCTCTCATCCCTAAATAATGGCAGCCCAAACTCTCTCACAATGTTGGAATAACCCTAGAATCGTACACCACACAATACATAGGATTACATAAGATTGGATCTCAGTCATAGACCAAATTCCTTTTCTGGCACCGTTGCAATTGACTACACCAATTTGCATTCGATTGCTTTGAGACTCAAGCAAGTCTGAGAGCCTCGCTGATGGTTGCGGTCAACTGGCCCTCTTGACAGCCGACTGCTTCTCTTTGTTGAGAGCATTCTGCCTATTGTAGTTGACTGCACCCTACACTGCTGTTGTTGTGTCTGTTGTCTTTGCTGCTGCTGCTGCTTCTTTTCTTCTTCTCTTTCTTCAAACCCTTGATCTCTTATCAATGTGCATAGGATCTACATAATCCCAACAATCTTTCACTTGGAAACATATAGTCTCAAACATGTTCTTCATTTCCCTCTTGGCCTATTGAAGGCTTGTGCCTCTGTGAGTCTTCCATCAACCAACTTGGAGATTATCCGATAACGGAATAACAAAACCGATGCATCTTGCTATCCACTACCTTTGTGAGCATGTCAGCCGGATTCTTTGTGCCACAAATCTTTGATATCTTCACATGTTTTCAATTGTCATCCTGATAGAGTGATACTTCACATTCATGTGTTGAGTCCTAGCATGAAACGTCGAGTTCGTTGCTAAGAATATTGCACTCTAATTATCACACCATAGATCCTTTATGGGTTGGTTTCTACGCAACTGACATGAGTTCTGAAATCCATAACATGTCCTTCAAAGATTCTGTAAGTTCTATATATTCTAACTATTTTGTTGACATCGCTACAACCTTCTGTAACTGAAAAGCCCAACTTACAGCTGTATCACCAACTGTGAACACATATCAAGTAGTACTCCCACAACCATCACAATCACCAAAATAGTCTGCATCAACATAACCATGTATCTACAATGAATCACCCCTAAAAATATAGAGAATGATCTGAAGTACCTACAAGTTATCTAAGTATCCACTTCATAGCATTCAATGTTCTTTACCTGCATTCTTCATATACCGACTAGCAACTCCCACTGTATGTGCAATATCTGGCTTTGTAGACACTATCGCACACATAAGACTATCAACGACTGTGACATAAGAAACTGCAGTCTTTTCCTCCATTTATACCTCCATTGTAGGACACACTTCCATAAATAACTTAAAGTGTGCACCCAAGGAACAGGTAAATGGCATCGCACTATCCATATTGAATTGCTTTAACACTTTCTTCACATAGTCTGCTTAAGACACCAAAGCTTCTTACTCTGCCTATCTCTAGTGAAAAAAGCTATCATCTCTTTCACATTATTAATTTTCTTCATACATGAACCTGCGAAGAGTATATCATCCACATACAAAGCTAAAATTATCGTATCATTGTCGCAATACCAGTGCACATAGACACAATGATATGACTCGTATTTTTTGAATCTTTTTCCACTCATGAAACAATCATACTTCAAGTACCATTGTCGTGGTGCCTGTTTGAGCCAGTATAAACACTTCTTCAATCAAAAAATCATGTCTTCTTTCCCTTTGACTTCAAAACATATGAGTTGCTTCATGTACAACTCTTCTTCTATATCACCATGGAGAAAAAATATTTTGACATCTAACTGCTCTAAGTGCAAATTTTTTACTACCACTATACTGAGAAAAATCCTGATCGAAGTCATCTTCACAACTGGAGCGAAGATCTCACTATAGTCGACATATTCTTTCTAAGAAAACCCTTTGACGACATGTCTTGTCTTGTACATTTTGCTACCATTTACCTTATCCTTAATTTTGAAAATCTACTTGTTCATAAGAGAATGCTTTCCTGTAAGTAACTTATTCAAATCCCAAGTTTGGTTCTGTATCATTATCTCGTCCTCATGGCTGACTCCTACTGAATTTGAGCCTTATATTTCAAAGCTTCATCATGACTCTCTGGCTCACATGAATATGTGCAAAAAATATCCTCATGAACTGTGCTAGCTGATGGATCAAATATCTTCATTAGTCTTCTCTCTCGTATCAACCTTCTCAAGGGAGGTATCAGTTCACTGACCGATCCAGAATCCCTGAATGGCTCTGGCTCTACCTGTTCGTCTTGAATATCTTGCTTAATCCCAATAGGCTCATCATGAGCATCCTGTGCTGCCAATGATAACTGTACATGTCGCTGCACTGTAGAGGCCCTATCACTAGGACCTCTTCAGAACCTGGATCTGAATCTGAGTCCGAAACTATATCTGGATCTGAATCTTTTGTATCGCCCTGATCTACGTGTCTATCTTTATACAAAAACTCTTCACTGAAAACTACATTCATGATGTGAATGACCTTATTATCAACAAAGTCCCAGAGTTTGTAACCATACTAATCATCGCTGTATCCAAAGAAGACACACTTTCTGAATTTTGAATCCAAATTCTTTCTTTCATCAGTGTCAATTAGTGAATATGCAGTACAACCATAAAGTTTTAAATGTGAATTAACAGGTTTACTTGACCATAATTCTTGCAGTATGCCCCCATCAAGGGTTACTAAACTGGCAATAATTGATCAAGTGCATTGTTGTATCCACTGTAGTTGCACAAAGATAGATATGAATACCCGCATGAGGCCTCGTGCATCTCACTCTCTCGAGTATCTTGCTGTTCATTCTTGCTGGTACCCAATTTCTCTGTGAAGTTCTAGGAACTATCTTGATTCCTTGGATACATGCATGTGCAAGAAAATTACTAAACTCTTTACTTGTATACTCACCACTGTTGTTTGATTTCACTGGATTTACTTGGCTACCCGTCTCATTATTAACTCTGGCCTTCCAAGCTTTAAGTGTCTCAAACACATCGGACTTCTCACGAATTTCAATGACCCAATTTTTTCTAGTAGTATTGTTGATAAATGTGACGAAGTATCTTTTACCACCATAAGAGAATTCCTGAGCTAAACACATCTATATGTACCAACTCTAAATTTCCGAACTTCTTCTCACGCTCACTCATCTGAAAACTAACTACCTTTATGTTTGAACATTACACCATTCTCACAGAAATCTATCTCAAGCTTCTTTAGCCCTAGCCAAAGATCTCTCGGACAAAGCTGCTTGACACCTTTTTTACTAAGATGCCCCAAACTGACATGTCATAAGACTGAAAAAGAATTAGTTATTGATGTTGAAGCAATGATATCATCTGAATCACCTCATCTGAGCAAGTACAATATGCCAACATGTTTTACTTTTTCCATTAACCTAACACCTGTAGTAATCTTCCATTCTCCATGTTCAAATGTTGTCGTAAATCCCTATGTATCCAGTAAACGAGATCGATTTTTTCCTCAAGCCTGGAGTGTGTCATGCTTCATGCAAGACTAGTTGCCCACCACAATAAATCTTCATTGTAATTGTGTATTTTCCAACAATTAGGCATCTTTGCCCATTTTCAACTGTGACTAAACCAAAATCACATGTCATATAGTTATCAAAAGCATCCCTCCTAGGGGTACAATGAAAAGAAGTACATGCATCTATAAACCAATCACATTACATCATATCAATTCCAGCAGATCAACATAAATTATCTAAGAAAATTTTGTTTCTTACCTCATTGGCTCCTTATGACTCTACCTTTTTTTGTACTCTTCGCATTGGTTTCTTTTCCATTCTCCATGTTCAAATATTGTCATAAATCCCTCTGTATCCAGTGTGCTAATCAGTGGTGGCGCAAGGGATGGTGGACGATGGTACAAGGGACAGTGCTCGGTGGTGCATGGGACGGCGCATGGTGACGTAGGGACGGCACTCAGTAGTGGCGCATGGGATGATCTGGTTCTTGGATGTGGAAAGTGTGGGAGTAGTGCTCTTCAGCAGGAGGTAGTAGAAGTAGTGTTCTTTCGCAAAAAGTAGTTGATGTAACGCCCCTGCCTCAGGCTCAGACAATTTATTACAATTTATCAGACAAATTATTTATAGTATAGTACAACGGACCACCACAGGATGCCTCTCAAAAGGTGGTTAACCAGATTGGTGACTCTTGATCATAGGCTATATTATTTATTATTATATATTTTATTTGTATTACCGATGTGGGACTAATCCTACACCGTCTCTCCACTTTTTCTCCCGCTGATGTCAACGCACATGTAGCTCCTCTCGGGTGGCCCCCCCATGCCATGTCGACAGTGCTCACAGAGACAGCAGGCGATGTCTCAATCTGAACCTGGTGGGCCCCTGCTGCCTCCACGTCACCAATTGCTGCCGCCACGAACAACACGCAGCAGCATCTCAAATGCTGCCTTTCAAACCCGTGCCCCCCCCCATTCCACTTAATTACACTTTTGGCACTCTTATATATATATATATATATGTGTGTGTGTGTGTGTGTGTGTGTGTGTGTGTGTGTGTGTGTGTGTGTATGTATGTAATTTTTTTACACGAGGTGTTATAGACACCCCCCCTTTCAGAAACCAGCGTCCATGTTAAGCACGAGGCATGCACAGTCAAGTGCAGGATCTACTTTCTAGCTATTGTGGAGCATCTACTCTTCTATCCGCCCGATTAATCATGATCCCGGAATCTACCGCCCGATTAATCATGATCCCGGAATCTACCGCCCGATCAATCATAATCCCGAATTTAATTGAGCTGCCCTCCTATTTGCCCGACTAATCATGATCCTGAAATCCCTTGCCTGATCAATCACAGTCCCGGATTTAATAGGATTCTCACCACAGTCCCGAAATGTACCGCCCGACTGGGTCTACAGTCCCGAAATCCACCGTCCGACTATATAGACATGCACCACACTCGGTATCGAAAGTCAGTTCTGATACCATTTGTAATGCCCCTGCCCCAGGCTCAGATAATTTATTAACATTTATCAGACAAATTATTTATAGTATAGTACAACTGCCCACCACAGGCTGCCTCTCAAAAGGTGGTTAACCAGATTGGTAACTCTTGATCATAGGCTATATTATTTATTATTATAAATTTTATTTGTGTTCCCGATGTGGGACTAATCCCACACCTTCTCACCTCTTTTTCTCCCGCTGACGTCAGCGCACAGGGAGCTCCCCTCGGATGGGCCCCCCATGCTAAGTCGACAGCGCTCACAGAGACAGCAGGCGTTGTCTCAATCTGAACAGGGTGGGCCCCTACTACCTCCACGTCATCAGTTGCTAACGACAAGAACAACACAGTAGCAACATCTCAAATGCTGCCTTTCAAACCCGTGGGCCCCCTCAATTCCACTTAATTACACTTTTGCCACTCTTATATATATATATATATATATATATATATATATATATATATATATATATATATATACATATATATATATAAATGCTCCATTGAAAACGGGATTGTTTTCACCGGGTTGGAAAACAGCGATCTGAGCCGTTGGATCGCTCTTGATCATGATCAGCGGCTCAGATCGCTACCTCCCATCACCCATCTCACTGAAGTGGCGGTCGCTACCTCCCATCACCCATCTCACTGAAGTGGCAGAGGGTTAATTTGGGTATTTCGTACCAAATAACTCTTCGTCGAAGACGATCTAAAAAATTAAATGAACTTAGGCCGTTGTTGGGAACAACGGCCTAGGTTATAAACATAGGTCGTTGTTTGGAACAACGGCCTTTTATAACCTAGGTCGTTGTTCCCAACAACGGCCTAGGCTAAAAAAATTCGTTGTTTCAAATAACCTAGGCTATAAAATTTTATAGCCTAGAACAACGGCCTAGGTTATAAAAGGTCGTTGTTCCCAACAACGGCCTATGATTCAATTTTTTATAACCTAGGCCGTTGTTTCAAACAATGGTCTAAGTTCATTCATTTTTTTTGAGTGAATGAGGCTAAGAGTTTTTTGGGACGAAATTCCTAAATTAACCCTCCGCCACTTCAGTGAGATGGGTGATGGGCGGCAGCGATCTGAGCCGCTGATCACGATCAAAAGCGATCCAGCGACTCAGATCGCTGTTTTCCAACCCGATGAAAATAAACCTGTTTTCAATGGAGCATTTCTTATATGTGTGTGTGTGTGTGTGTGTGTGTGTGTGTGTGTGTGTGTGTGTGTGTGTAACACGGGGTGTTACAGTAGAAGTGGTAGTGGTAGTAGTTCAGGATGGCACTGGACAGACGCGATGGACGTCGGGATCTCCCCCTTTCAAACCACAATGGATTAACTAGTGTGATTTAGTATTGATATCTGAATGTGGAAGTGGGAAGGCATCGATGTGAGGTGGGATGAGGGATGTTGGATTTTTGTTTTTTTTTTTTTTTTTGGGAAACGGTCATAAGGGTTTGGAGTATAGGGTGTCGGGTATATGGGTATAGGATATTAGGGTTTGAATTTGGTTCTAATTTCGGGTTTGGTTTAGGATGTATAGGATTTGGATTGGGTAGTAGGGTTCTGTAGAAAAATATAGTGTTCGGATATGGTTGGAGTTGGAGCTGGCAGCTAGGGTTTTGGGATAGGGAGTTGGGCGAGAGGGGGTAGATTTGGAGGTGGGTTTTGGGAGTGCAGGATAGGGAGATCGCCAGGAAGTGGGTATATGGAGGCCTGAGATTTATGGGATGTGGTGTTGCTAACGGGTTTGATGGCAGCAAGGTGGCCGGTGGAGGTGGTTGTTTGGATGGGAATTGGTCTCGGGGTTTTGGGATGCAGTGGTTTGTCAGGGTTTTATGGATTGGTAGGTTTTGGGGTGTTGAAGATGAATATGGATCGGGCGAAGAGGCAGGTGAGTTGTTGGGTTTAATGTCTTGTATATTTATTCGGTCTGAAGAGAAGATGGTGGTACAAGTAGAAGGTTCGAAGCGAGGGATCGAAGATGATGAAAAACAGTCAGCCGCAGCAATAATGGCAGAGAAGCGGACAGTCGAGTGTGCGGTCGATTGTCCCCCCTCGGGTTACTGGGAGGTTGCGGTTGACAGCAACTATGTGCGGTCGACCAACCGCGGTGGCTGATGGGTTTTTAGGCCTAGTCTGGCTAATTCGTTTGAATCCCACTTCGTCTTTTGGTTAAATAGTATAGCTATAATTGTATATTTATCTCTTCAGTATACATCAGATTGTTATTGTGTCAAGATATCAACTTAGGGTTTCTCTAGATCTCTATATATTGTTGTTATTGGACTTTATTGAGAGCCAAGAGAGAGTACTTCATTGAATAGAGTTTGAGAGGTTCATCAATTGTAAACAACTAGTTATTGTTGGTGAGACTTGAGAGGATCGTGGTAAAAATTGTAACATTCTTGTATCTTCTCTAGTTGAATAACATCTTAGTTTCTTCTCCCCCGGATTAAGGCGAAAGACCCAACCGGGATAAATTTGTGTGCTTTGGTGTGTTTGGTGTGATCTATCATTGACTTGGTTGTTTGTATTGATTGCATCGCATAACTGAACAAGATCCTTGTAGAATGAGGGAATCGAATTCCCTAAAAATTGATATCAGAGTTTCAGGTTCGTAGGTTTATTCGAGTTCCTTGAAGAAGATGGCAGATCAGATCATGAAGATCAAGGGGTTCGAAGGTAAGGTCAACTTTGATCTCTTGAAGGTGGACATGCATGAAGCATCGGTTCAATAGGGCTTAGATCAACCCTGGATGGAGATAAAGGGAGACCAATCAACACAAATCAAAAGAATTGGGAAGAGATTGATTCAGAAGCCTTGAGTTTAATCCGGATGTCATTGACGAGCGAAGTCAGGTATAGGAGAAGCGTTGAGAGTCTTTGGGTAAGACTCAGAACTGACTACTCGGAATCGCCGTTACAGGGTCGGATGTACCAAAAAATAAAGTTATTGGGTTAATCAATGAAGGAAAGTACCGTTCTTCTAGATCATACAGTGGAGTTCAATATGGAGTTATCTGAACTAAGGGCAATTATTACAGATGATCTAAAAGCTTCTAACTTGATATATTCACCACCAAATTCATCCAACATGATAACCATGCTAGAGGTAATTCTACCAAGGAGAATTTTTTTCGGTAGCAGGTATGATCAAGGGGTTGGAGTAGGGTGCACTTAGGAAGGAGAGTCAGAAATCGGCATCAACTTTTGTGAGTTTCTTAGAGATGGATTGTACTTGGAATGGAAGGGAATGTGTACATAAGGGTAAGGACCGTTGCCACCATTGCAAGATTGAGTATTACATGAGTGATTGTTGCAAGCGGTTGAATCAGAGGGACACCAAATTCAGTATCACTGAATCAGGTGATATCTTAAACAATTATTTTTTAAAAGTTCTTTAGATGTGGATTCTGGTTGTTCTTTTGATTCGGGTAGTTCTTCTAAAATTTGATCTGAGATGGAGATTGTTTCTACTTACAAGTTTGCACCATGTCATTATGTGAGAACGAAGACTGGTAAGATTTGTGAAGTAATGTATGAGAGAACAGTACAGTCGAAGATGACAGATGGAAAGGGACGCACTGTAACGCCCCGGATCCCCGTCATCGGACATCCGTGACACAACCAGAATCTTTGCCTTCAAATGCATCTCAACAATGTAACTAGTACGGAAATTTAAAACACTTTTATTGCCATCAGAGTTAATACATCAATAGTTACGAACATCAATTATTCGTATCAAGTCGTAACGCCCCCATTTTGACTCCAAACTCAATTCTTTCAATTTCTATATCACTTTAAACATAAACTAAGATAGCTATATTTCAAAGAAAAATCGGGCAGAGTCTCCCCTGAAATTTCTGCCCCGAAACACAAAAAAGCTTACGGAATTCTGCTCTAAATTCCGTAGCTCACATCACAGGCAATTAAATCACGGGCTCCCCAGGCCAAAATGAGCAGAATCACACAGACAATATATATATATGCTCTGGGAGCCAAACTCATAATAGAATATCAAATATCAATTGGAAACCATAAATTCATTTGAAAACATAGTAAGGTTTTTAGAAAATAATTCATAAAACATACCACAGGACCCGGTACTCCACAACGAGATGGGTACGGGTCAACGACATAGCATACCACCCCACACTATACTCATCATCATCATCCACATACTTATACAGCAAGAATACAATTTAAATCATAAAATGCACTATTCACACAATTAAACCTTAAGCAACCATGGTAAAATGAAGCTCCGTCCACAGAGTCTACACCTCACCTCTGCACCGCTGAGGACCTATAACAGTAGGGGCCTAGGTAGTCCAGAGACTCCCTAACCCCCCAAACACTAAGGGGTTAGCCATTTCTGGTGTGAGTATAATTTATTAATAAGCAAATAAATTAATTTTATAAGTAAAACAGAATGAACTTACGAATACCAAGGTAAACCTGAACATGTAAATATCATAAATAGAATTTCACATCAAATACTCACTGCATCACTTCCTGTATGCGTATCCATACCTGCTCACAGCATACTTATCATGAGTTCGGAAATCATTCCAATTTGTCGCTTAAGGCCCATCACTTTACGCCTTAAGCAACCATTCTTATAGCCTTATTTTTCCATAAAGCTTTACATTCACAAACACTCTACTATCACATAACTGCACCATATTTACCATTCATTGCAAATACAGACTCACGACTTATCTTCTTTCCCAATCTCATATCACATAACACCGCATTCATTCATTCCTTACAACATATATCATCACGTCTCGCAATACATCACTTTCACACTCATACTTCATCTTAAATGGAAAATAAACGTATATCCTAATTTTCTAGTGTTTGTGTATGCCATGACCTGAGTCTAATGCAACAATATAGAATATAGAACAGATGCACTTAATCTAATGTCAGCAAGATTCTGGATGCACATGCATCTCATACTACATGTGACTCAGGTCAAGCCAACATATTTAGTCTAATACAAGCGAGACCTTGGAAATATATGCATCCCATACTACATACTTTCCAAATCAAACCGTTGTCGCTAAGTTTAGGGATTCGAACCCTCGTTATGCCATGCATTTTAATTTGATCTACTTCCTGTTCCTGATAGTATGACATGGTTGGGTTCAAAGCTGTGACGAACTTAAAGATATACCACAACATATCTATAGCATCGTATTTCACCGGACCGCAGCCCGTACGACCCGTTCGTGTCCACTAGCATATACCTGTATTCCATTCAACAGCCGTGACGAACTTAAAGATATACCGCAGCATACCTATAGCATCGTGTTTTACCGGACCGCAGTCCGTACGACCCGTTCGTGTCCACTAGCATATACCTGGATCCCATTCAACAGCCATGACGAACTTAAAGATATACCGAAGCATACCTATAGCATCGTGTTTTACCGGACCGCAGTCCGTACGACCCGTTCGTGTCCACAGCATATACCTGGATCCCATTCAACAGCCGTGACGAACTTAAAGATATACTGCAGCATACCTATAGCATCGTGTTTTACCGGACCGCAGTCCGTACGACCCGTTCGTGTCCACTAGCATATACCTGGATCCCATTCAACAGCCGTGACGAACATAAAGATATACCGCAGCATACCTATAGCATCGTGTTTTACCGGACCGCAGTCCGTACGACCCGTTCGTTTCCACTAGCGTATACCTGGATCCCATTCAACAGCCGTGACGAACTTAAAGATATACCGCAGCATACCTATAGCATCGTGTTTTACTGGACCGCAGCCCGTACGACCTGTTCGTGTCCACGATGAGTACTAAGCACAGGATATCTAAGTCCCAAATGAAATGCTAAGACATCATTAAAACCCGATAGCTTATGATCACCACACTGCGGTATGCAGAGGGCTCCTCATCAATTGTCCGATAAAATAACTCAAGAATTAGCAGTAGCTGTGATCCAAGCTACGCTCATCGGAATTCAACACACTCAGATTTCTAGAAGGGTAGGGAGATCCACAACAATTCCCTAGTGGGTGACTCTCTCAATATTTAAGAGTTCAAGTCCCCAATTCACATTTAGATTCATCTCACACCATGAGCTACGACTCTTCCAACATAGCACACAAATTCAATCACTCCTTCAGCAGAGCATTTACTACCCTTTACCAAACGAACTCTACAATTTCTAAACTTGAGAATCATCAAATAAACCCATACCAACAACTTCTCTCAATGTTCATAGCAAGATCATACATATACAATTGGTTATGACCTTTCGGACTTCGATCCAAAAGCAATCGGCTTCAGCTCTGTCCTTTCAGACCAGCTGCACTCCACAATTTATTTTGAGGTATCAACCAACCTCGATAATTTATGAAATTTAACCTATAGTGTGGACACATATAAGAGTGTCCACACAAATCCTTAGTTCAAACACCCATGCTACACTAAGATACGGAAGCAGAAATACACCGCAAATCGTAATTTAAAATCTTTGTAACACACCATATGCATAAAAAATAATGTATATCATACTCACAATTTATCCTGCGAAGGCTCGAAGCGCCACCACGCATCCAAAGCCGCTAGTATATCCTATCATCAATTTCAACGTAATTAAAACTCAAATCATCCAACCAATCACAAAAGCTAATAACTCTATTCCAAACATCACACAAGGTTTATTGAACGCCTGGGATACACACGCGCGATGCACGTAATGATCAAAATCCTACGGGGCTTTTATTTCCCAAACAATAACAAAAATCATCCCTAAAATAACCTAATGGCTCACAAAAAGTCTACTACCATGAAGAGAAAATACTCACATGTTAACTTCCCTTTTTATAATATCCAAAACCTAATTTATAAGCAAATTGTAAAATCTCCAAGAATTTGCAAATTTCTCACCTCAACCATCTCCAACGTCTTCTAATCTCCCTACCATAATACTCTTACTCAAAATAAATTAACCACACTAAATTTCATACAATAAATAAATCTAGGGTTTACCTTTTCAAAATCCTTTCGAAAAACGGACTCCGCCACGACGTAGAGAACCCTTCTATTAGTCTACCCCCAAATTTAATTTGGAAACGGTGGAGAAATGGAGTGGATTTGAGGTGGGGAGAGGGGGGCCGATGGGTTCGGCTTGGGTTCTCGGTTGGGAAGAAAACGGGAGAAGAAGGAAGGAAAATGGAGAAGGATACGGTGGGGGGGGGGGTTATAAAGGATAAATAAATAAATAGATAAATAAATGATATAAGGGGAATATTACAAATAAGCCCCCCAAATCCCAATATATTTCAAATAAACCCCAACTCTCACTCTTTAAAATACTGACAATCAAAATACATAAAATTGTCTCATAATAACCCTCCAAAAGCATAAACTAAGATAGACAGTATATCTGATATTTCTCAATAACAATCAATTATTATTAGAAAATACATAATTGTGTGCAATTCTCAATTGCGCACGGATTACGATGCAAAATAGCCATATGCTATTTTGCGGGGTATTACACGCACACTAGAGGAGGGCATGTATATTCCTTTGTTGAAACAAAGTCTGATATCCAAGAGAACTCTTGAAGCAATGGATTGTAGGTACACAGATCCAAGTGGAGTTCCACCAGTTTGGGGAAATCGTTATAAGGAAATGAAGGGTAAGAGGGGGATTGACTATAGTCAGCACAACCTCTGCCAGCTTTGGGGGAACGGGAAAGCCTGCGCATTGTTTCGAATCCCTACGTTCCTAAAGCACTATCTAGTTTTTCGTCACCAGAATCATCCGAGCGAGACAACGACGTTCGAATATCTTCAAGAGGCGAATAGTACCTCGGGGTAGGTAGAGTTCATGCGAAGGGTGGCACCTTCGTGTAAATGCCTAAGAGGTGTGCCATTGAGGGGCATACCAACGGGAGAAAAATTGGTGGAGGTTGATTCAACTAGCAGAAAAAGTCACAGAACCGAGTTGTTTGCATGAGAAGAATAAAAGAGTCTAGAATGTTTTAAATCACACAGGTATAGATTCATGCGTATGCATTCCAAGGTAGACATTGTTTGGTTTAATGTCTTGCAAACTTATTCGGTGATGGTGGTACAATTAGAGGGTTCGAAGTGAGTAATCGAAGAAGAAGAAAAGCAGTCAGTAGCAACAACAATAACAAAGAGGTGGACAGTCGACTGTGCGGTCGACTATCCCCCCTCGGGTTGGAGACTGGGAGGTTGCGGTCGATCACAACTATGTGCGATCGACCGACCGCAGCGGCTGATGGATTTTTGGGCCGAGTCTGGCTGATTCATTTGAAGCCCACTTCGTCTTCTGGTTAGATTTTACGGCTCTAATTGTATTTTTATCCCTTTAGTATACCTCGGATGGCTATTGTATAAAAATATCAACCTAAAGTTTCTCTAGATCTCTATATATTGTTGTTATTGGCCTCCATTGAGTGCTAAGAGAGAGAGAGAGTAGTTCATTGAAGTGAGTTTTAGAGGTTCTCCAATTGTAAATAACTAGTATTTGCTGGTGAGACTTGAGAGATAGTCGTAGTGAGAATTGTAATATTCTTGTATCTTCTTTAGTTGAATAACATCTCGGTTTCTTCTCCTCGAGATTAAGGCAAAAATTCCAACCGGGACAAATTTATGTGTTTTGGTGTGTTTGGTGTGATCTAGTATTAGCTTTGTCGTTTGTATTGATTGCATGATTGCATCACATAACTCAATAAAATCCTAGTATAAGGAGGGAATTGTATTCCCTAATAGGGATCTGATAGGGAGAGAGGACTAGATGGAGCAGATGGACTTGTAAGGGACGGAGGATTGGGAGGAGAGAGTGGAGGTGAGTTGTCCGAGTTCGGGCGGGAGAAGGTTTGGGATTGGATCTGATGAGGTTAAGAGAAGGAAGGAGTGGGTCGGGTTTTTGTTGGCGAGGACTACAAGAAAAACCTTTTTTCGCAACGCCAAATGTCGTAGCTAAAACTCGTTTGTCGTTGCGAAAAATATTTTTGGCAACGACATTTGTCGTTGCAAGGTCGTTGCGCGTCCGGGCGTCACGAAAGATTTTGACTACGACTTTCTGTCATTGCCAAACATAGATTTTTCGCAACGACATTGTCGTTGCAATATATTATGTCGTTGCTAATACCTAATTTTACCCGTGCTAAGGTATAAAATCAATCACAACAAC
Organism: Hemerocallis citrina; assembly: GCA_017893485.1. Classification (NCBI taxonomy): domain Eukaryota; kingdom Viridiplantae; phylum Streptophyta; class Magnoliopsida; order Asparagales; family Asphodelaceae; genus Hemerocallis; species Hemerocallis citrina. Next base: position 151,479,582 of record CM030365.1, on the reverse strand, counting down.
TTTTGTCGTTGCCAAACATACTTCATATATTTGGCAACGACTCATGTCCTTGCTAAAGATGTTTTTTTCGCAATGAATTATTGTCGTTGCCTTACATTCTTTCTATTTTGGCAATGATTACTGTCGTTGACAAAGCTCGACTGTTTTGCAATTATTTTTATTATTGCTTTGCATTACTTGTATTTTGGTAACACCTATAGTCGTTGTTAAAGCTACCAATTGTCGTTACGAAAGTTTAATTCTTTTCGAAACAAATTATATATTGTCGTTGCATAACAACGAAAGTCCAAACTAGCATACACTTTAAAAACATTAAAAACCAACATCATTCCAAAAACTATAATATTAAACTTGTCCAACATATTACATTTATGTCATATAAGAAGCAATGCCCAAAATATTACAACCATCAACTTCTCAAAAAGATATCTAAGTATCTCATAATCATTTCCATTGTGCATAATAAGCTTAACCATGTTTTCTAATAGATCAAAATAGCTTGTGCATATACATTTAGCTAAAGAATAGAATTTGGCGGTAGGTTTTGAACAGAGAGCCTTGCACTCTGTGGACCATACTTCATTTTATTCATAATAAAAAAATCATAAACTAAACAAGGAATGATTTGTCATTATAACTCCATGAAGATTAGTACTCTATCTTCCACAATCTTACTGATCCTTGCAAGCTGCACCGCACAAAAAAAAAAGAAAAAAAAAGAAAAAAGAAAAAAAAAAGAGATAGATCAGATTAAGAATGCCCAGAGGTGGCAAAAGAACAAAGGATATAAATGAGATATTAACTGTCCTACCATGATTATAGGTTATGGGTCCAACATTAAAAGATTATGGGCCATCATCCCTCAGTCAACATGTTTCCGTAAACGAATAATTTTGCTGATAAACTGCTTTTCACGACGATATCTATTTGTAATGCACACAGATGAAGAGTGAGATTTTTCGCATATTACAAACAAAATAATAAGATTGCTCGATCACACGACCACATTCATTCACCAAATGTCGAGCATTGTCACCAATTTGATCGATCAATGTCATCCGGAATGTAAATTTTCAGCTTGGATTTCTGTTCTTTGATTTTCATCTCAATCACATGACTTTTGTATTTTTCCCTCCCCCTTTTGCTTTTTTAACTTACTTATGGCTAATGACAAATAAAGCTTAATATTAACATATTTAGATTTATATACGATGCATAAGAAATGTGTAGGTTCACAAGAAAAAGGTATTTGTTTTCACCTTCCCCATTTTGAGTAGCGTCTGCATCATTGGCTGAATGTGCAGAACCACGATTTGCTATCGCTTGGTCATCTCATTGTCGATTTCTTCTATTTTCACCAGTTTCTTGTTCATTCCTTCTTGTGGGAGGATCCATAACGTCTGGTCCTTCTAGGATCAAGTTTAGCCTTTCAACTAAGTTGTTTTTTCTTTTCCTTTTAACTAACAGATCTGCTATGTGTACGAAGTTTTAAACAATAGGAGTAAGTTATTATCAAATTCAGCAGGAATTTCAACAATAGATAATTAGTTGTTTA